>JAQPPZ010016995.1:3062500-3675000 GCA_028583015.1 Wollemia nobilis | reverse complement strand
AAAACTCGATGCAAAGCCCAAGAAGAAATTTCCTGAAGTCCCAATCCCCATTGATGAATTTCCAAACCCTGTACTGTTCTCTATGTTGGCCTGTATGGAGGGTTTAGACTCTAATAGAATGGTGTATGGCTGGAAAATTGTTGTAGCCTATTGTATTTCAAATGAAATAATGTATGAAGAAGGCATAGAGGAAAAAGGGACTAGGGTTATCTATTTTTACTAGCCAACCTTTCTTGCTCAAAGGATTCATGAACAAATTAGTAAGAATGAAAAGGGGCTCTGATGCTTCTAGTTTCAGGTATTGCTCAAGCCTGGTTTGGATGTTTTATGCTATTGTTAAGGATAAGATGCCTTGGATTCTGGTTAAGGACAAAACCAGTGATGGGAAACCCTTGTCGGTTTATTATTGGACAAGTCATTTGAGGAGTAGTGAGTCTTTTTACAGATTCAATTTGGAATTCCTTGGACCTGCTTTGAAAATAATGTATGGAGAGTGCCCTATATTGCCACCCTTGGCTAAGGAAATTCTGAGAGCAGAGGGTGCCAAAGAAGGAGACTGGTATATTTTGATCGAGGGCACAATAATCAGACTATATGGTTTCATGGGTAAACCTTTTCTCCTACCCCATTTTGTCATAGATAGGCTCTTTGCCTTGGAATATTTGAGGCAGGAAGAGTACATTGATTTGAATTATGGTTCAGGAAGGAAGAGAAAATATCTGCTAACCTACCACACTGTGGATGATATTACTATCACAAATAAGGGGTAGAGTGAGCAAATTGACCAATACCTTGATAGGTTAGGTCTATTTTATATTCCCCAAATATGGATTTATGACCTTGATGATATTTTCACCAAAAGGAATGTAGCCCTAAATGGAGAAAAAGCTTATAAATTTGAAAAGAGGCCTAGGGATCATTTTGAACAAGGTAGAAACAATGATGAGACCGCTCTTTTGGAGTGGAATGTTTCAAAAATGGGTCAACTACCTCCATGGTTAGATTTCTATGAACATATTGTGGATTTTGATCCAGACAAGAAGAAAAGTCATCGGATGATAGAGGCCATCATTCATGATATTGAGGAGAAAACTAGAAATAAAAAGGACCCTCAACCTGATGAGGACACTATTGAAGAAGTAGAAGAGGTAGAGAAATGGAATATAGTGAAGATATCAGATTGGTGGAGAATGAGAATTGAAATTGGGAAACCTAATTCTAGGTTTGGCATGAATATTGATAATGAGTTTTCTAAAAAATATGATGAAAATATCAAGACCTGGAGGCCTAAGGACATCAGAAACATAGTGTTAATAGTTAAAAAGTCCCAGGCTGGTTCTGAATCTCTCTCCCCACCTATAGATCAAGAAGCTCCAATAGAAGAGCATGAGACTCCTTTGATAGCTTCTGAGGTCTAGAAGACATTCCAGCCTACCACTGAACAAGTAGAGAAGTTTCCTAAGGGAGCACAACTTTTGAGAAAAATGTAATATTCAAGTGAAAAAGTTATCAGTACTCCAGTCATAGAGGCAGTGACTAGGCCTAAATGCTTAGCTCTAGGGGAAAGCCTCCAGATATAGATATTGACTAGAAAAAGAAGGATGAAATATTTAGATTTACTCCCCTCACTTTCACTACCACAACATCAGTATAATTGCATCCCATTTTTGAGCAAGTATTGCTTACAGAAGTAGCACAAGGAGAAGTATCTGAGGAAGATTCAGAGAGTGAATTGGATTCTTTTCAATTGATTCATAGAAGAGCTAAAAGAGCTCTAAAAATAAGGGAAAGAGAGGTTTAAAAGAAACAAAGGTTGGATATGGAGGAGATTGCTAAAGAGGTAGCTATTCCAGCTGCAGAATAATTGACTCATCAAGAGCAACAGTAGGATACAGAGGTAGAACAAGAACACCCTACATCTATAGGTGAAGGTATGGTTTCTAATCCCTCTTCTCCTCTTCATCCTCCTAAATCCCCAAGGAAGTCTCCCTCCCTTTCTGGTCAAGAAAATGTGACAAAGGTACCTTCTCCCTCTCATAGTTCACCCCTTGTTTCATTGGTCACCACCAAAGTACAAGTCATCCCTTCTCCCTAGAAGTCACCCAAAATCCCACTTTCATCATCTAAGGTTCCCACTTCATCATCTCCCATAATTTCACCTTCATCATTGCAATCACCACCATCAAAGGGACAAATTGTTCCAAGCACCCCCATTCATCCAGTTGTTAGTCTTGCTTCAATTTCTATGAGTTTACCAATAGCTACCACAATAGTAGTTATAGAGTCCACTGTTGTTACAGAAACTGTTATAATTACTTCCACACCACCATTGTCAATGGTTGAGTCTGCCCTTACATTCCTAGTGTCTTCATCTCCCTTGGATGCTAGTTTTTCAAGTCTTGTAACTTTGCCAAAAGAGAAGGTAGCCACCCAAAAAATAAATGATTTATGGGTAGAAAAGCTATCAAAGCCTTCCAGAAGGATGGTTGTAAGAAGAAGGAGCATGTATGTTGATCCAATTTCAAGGCAGAGGATATCTAGATCCATGGTCCCCCTTGTAAGCAAGCCTAAGACTAAGATGACTATCCAAGATTATTGAGTTGAAGAAGTAACAAAGGACATTGAGAAGATTCCTGAAGAAGATGAGCTAGTAATGGCCAGAGCCCACTTAGAGACCTTCTATGTGAAGAATGATATATCCAAAGAGAAGGTGGGTAAACTGGAGAAACATATTGAAAAGCTTCAGAAGACTGTGAGTAATCAAAAGGAAGTGGAAAAGGCTTTGAAAAAAGAGGTCAAGAGCTAGCAAGAAAAGTTTCAAGAAGCCAATAAGCTCAAAGACCAACTAGGAGAGCAAAAGAAGCTGAATGAAGAACAAGCAAAAGAAATTCAAAGTTTGAAACAACAACTTCAACTTGAGAAAGCTAAGTCTTTTGGATTTTCTAAAGCTAGATTAAAGAATATTAGAAAATAATTGCTCTTTGAGGTCCAAGAGAAATGTTCAAGGCTTCAACTTATGATTGACTACCTAGATGATGCCAACCGCTTACTCCCCAATGTTTAGAAATATTTAGATCAAATCATTGGAGAGTTGCAGCCTATGGTGATTCTAGTAGAACATATGTACAAGTTGGTTGATAGCAGACTCAGTGATTATGCTAAACCAATTCCTAATAAAGAATGGAATCTCACCAGAGTTGCTACTAGAACCATGGTCAAGAAGCACAGGGCACTTCAAAAAGCATGGCTATTATTTGATAGGATTGAAGGAATGATTAAATATGTGGTGGATGTAAACAAAGAAATGATTCAAGTTGGTTTCAAAGGTTCGTGGATGGAGGATCACAACTTGCTATCTGTGGAAGAGATCCAAAAAAGCATTGATGAAAAAAGTAATAGATTTTGTGTGAAGGTATTTTTGTAATAATGCCTTATAAGAGGAGTAGAGCTATGCCTGATTTTTGAAGATAGTGGCAGCAGGCTTGTATTTTTGGCATAGTCTCCATATAAGTGTATAAGTTCTAATTTTTTTGGCATGGTCTCCATATGAACCTTTACTCTCTAAAAAACTGTTATATTTTTCATATGATGGTGTTTATATGAAAATCATTCTTTAAAGCATATTTTTGAAGATGAACATTTTTTGACTCCTGAGGCCCAATGGATAAGACTCTAAGTTCTATGTCTTTGCAAGCAAATCCACCCAGGAGGTGCCAGAATGTAGGCCCAAAATGGCCACATACTTAGGAAATTTTTTGAAAATTTTGCCTAAGACATGAAGATCTCATTTCGCACACATTGTAGTGTATTTTGGAGCGGATCCACAACAAAAGCTACAAATCCACCTAAACTTAGTGAATTTTTGAACTTGGAGCAATTCCACATAATTTCCTATATTTTTGACTTCATATTGGTAACACATCCTGAATCCATAAAAGTTTTGGGGAAATATGATGTTAGTGTAAAATAAGTGTGGATTGGCGACTACTTTATATTTTTGATATCTTCTGAGTGGTTAAGTGTTGGAGAACCTGATTCTAGGAGGTGCATAAAACAATTTTTACTAAAATGGTGACAGAAGGTGAAAAGCAAAGTATAAGAGATGCAGATTCATGATGAAGGGTATTTTTGACTAACTTTATTTCGGAATGATGACAAACATTGTTTTACTCTGAAGCGAATGTGGAATGGAGGAAGAGTCATTTTACATTGCAACAGGTCTAGAATGGTGTTCTTAGACCAATACACTTGCTTAGGTTCGAAATAGAATCCACAGAAGTTTCGAAGGAGAAATGAAATCATCGAATTTTTGTGCGGATTGGTAAATGCTTCATCATCGAAGAAGAAAAAATGAAGGATAAGGAGTGGATTTCATCTCACTGCACTTTCAAGGTATTTTAGTGCTACATTGGTATTTGTTGGCATTTTTGCCACATTATGTTGATTATTGATTATTCATGCATAAGATGTTGAAATTCTCACTCCTATATAGGTTTTGATGCAAAAAAAGCTAAGTCCGAAGACTGTCGCGAAATCGCGACAAAAAAATAGCATGGAGAGCCAAAGTTGAAAACCGTCGCGATATCGCGACATGTCGCGTTATCGCGGGTCGGTTGAGGAGAGAGAAATCAAACGCAAAGTTGTCACGATTTCGCGACGTGTCAAAAAATCACGGTCAACGCAGTCAACGGCAGTAGGGGGGTAAAACCGTCGCGATATCGCGACGTGTCGGATAATCACGGTCAAAATGGTCAACGAGGGTAGCGCAGCAAAATCATCGCGAAATCGCGACATGTCGCATTTTTGCGACTTACGATGGCCATGGAGCAGAATGTTAGAAAAGGTCGCGAAATCACGACATAACTCAGCAAAGGGTGATGGCAATAAACTTTGTAGCGATATCGCGATAGAATATTGAACACGGCACAAAAGGCGAAAGACGTAGCGAAATCGCGACGTGTTGCGTGGTCGCGGCGTAGTTGAAACAAAAGTCTTAAGGCATAAAAAATGTAGCGATTTCGATGACATTTGTTAGAGATGAGGGCAAGAAAGAAGTTGGCGTCGATTTCGTGACATTTGTGGAGATAAAGCTAGAAAGAAATGTCATGATTTCGTGACATATTGGAAGAAGGACCAAGTGTAGAAAATGGTAGCGATTTGTGACATGTGGGAGCAAAGTCCAAGGAGACAGAACTTGTCGCGATTTCGCGACATGATGGAGATTAAAGAACTACATGAGGAAGAATGTCACATTTTTGCGGGTTAGAAGCAGGACCGTATAGAATGGATGAAAATTGTAGCGAAATCGCGACATGTCGGATTTTCGTGACTTAGAAGAGAAGATTGAGCAATGGGAAGATAGTGTAGCGATTTCGTGACTTGTTTTGGTGATAAGGAAGAAAGATGTAGCGAAATCGCGTAGTGTCATGTTTTCGTGGTTGAAGCAGCTAAAGAACAACATGGATGAAGAATGTAGCGAAATCGTGCATTGTCACATTTTCATGGAAACAGAGCGAAGAAAGAGCATAATGGTATGGAACGTCGCGATTTCGCGACGCGTCGCATTTTCGCGGTTCAAGGTAGCGAAGGAGATAAAGGAGCCGAATACGTCATGATTTCGTGACATGGATGATTTTCGCGGTTTCAAAGTGCAAAAGCGTATGGAGCAGAAAGACGTCACGATTTCGTGACATGTCACGTTTTTGCGACCTATTACAGTTTCACGCCAGAAAGCAGTTCAAACGGTCCGATGAAGTTTTGCGATTTTCGATGATTAAAAGCACTCCAGAATTAAATGTTTTGCTGCTTTCCGATGCGAGCAAGGTAGAAGAACGTGTCCAAGCCATCAGAATTAAAGATTTCCATTATTCAAAGCTGTTGTTCATGGTTTTTCTAACGGTTCAAGCATATTTTCAAGAATGACCATTTAATGAAGACGACCGACTCCTTATTTCAAGGTTCCGAGGCTGGTTTAAGGGGATCATTTCCTTGTTTCCATTGCATATTTTGTAGATCTCGAGGAGGTCCGTTGCAAGTTTTAAATGTTGTAAAGAAGCAAGACTTCTATATAAAGCAATGTAGATCTCAGAAAAAGGGATCGGGAGTTTGAGAGACATTTTGCTGGAAACATTCAAGTTCTTTGCGTAAATAAGAAATATTTGGCCTCTGATTTTGCAAGCGTCTTTATAATGATTTCCTTCTATTCCATGTATTTCTTAGTTATGCTCATCTTTCCAATCTACTGTTAGATTCAAATTCTGCATTTGAGTTTGAATATTGCTTAAAAGAAAGTGAGTTCTGGAATGCCATACTGGAGGTTGTCTGCACAAGGTCGTAAGTGGATTATGCTGTATTCTATTATTATATGTTGTTTATACACTTGAAGTTTAATTCTTGCTGAGTTTCTTTCCCGATCTAACAAATTCGGCCTACGACTATATTTCCCATCTCTTTCCATGTATTTCTTGTTTCTTTCTGCACATTTATAATTCCTTTCCAGCAACTTTAATCTGAAATCAAACTTAGTTTTAGTAAGGGAACCAGCCCTCTCTGGAGATTGGTCTGGGAGACATCTCTTTCTCCCAGCCTTTCAATGTTGGCCGGGTCTAGGGTGCATAGTTTTTAGAAAATCCTTTCCTGTGGCAGATTCGTGACCAACAGTTTTGGCATGCCCGGTGGGACAGACTGTTTCTGTCTCAGAAAGATCCCATAGTATTGAAGGTTTAATGTTCGCCTTCATGCCGTAAAGTTAGAACATTTGGTGACTCTGCAGTACCCAAAAATCTCTGAACGTGGATGCAGTGAAAGTTGTACTTCATGATCACGAGATCAAAGTCTAAAAAAGTTGAAGATCTTGTTGAGTTTTTTGAACTTGACAGCACAAAAAGAGGTGAACACTCTAGGTTGGTTTCCCCATCGCTTGCATCATCTGCCATATCCACACAAATCCCTGGTATTGTTACTAGTTTTCCATCTTCTCAGTTACATACACTAGTTCCAATGGCCCAAGATCCTCCACCTCGACAGTTTTTAGCATGGAACAGCTCAAGGGCCTTGAATTTGCAGGCTCAAAATCCAGTTCCCCAGGCTGCTTTGAAAGCATTGCCAACCTATGATGGTACGGGAAAGACTGCATACGAACATATTCATGATGTAGCTTCTCTGGCAGCCATTCATGATATAACAGATGAAGATGTGATGGTGAAGTTATTAGTGTTATCTTTGAGAGGAAAATTGTTGTACTGGTATCGATCTCTGCAACCAGGCACTATTGCATCCTGGGATCAGCTAGGAGAACTGTTAGTTAAGAATTTTCATGAACAGGCTGACCCATTTTCATTGTTGCACCAGTTTAATGCAATCCAGAGGCACCCGTAGGAGGCAATAGCAGATTTCAATGTTCGTTTCACCAGAAGCTGGCAGCGAGTGCCTGAAGGACTTCGCCCTACCCCTGAGCAAGCTACGTTTTACTACCTTCGAGCATTCAATACAGACATTGGCTTGGCGATCAGGCAGTCCAATGTGATGACCTTCTCGAAACTGTTCGAGCAAGCACAAAAGGCGGAGGCAGACTTGATTGCAATCGACAGGCTTCCCCCAAAGGTAGCAATGCCCATTTTACCTGATATTCCACAACATTTATATCCTAGTTCTTTTTTGCAATCTATGTCTTCTATGTACCCTGTCCCATCATGGAATTCTAGTGCTCCTCAAATTGCACCTATCCCAGTTCCTCAGCTGTCTACTTCAGCAAATCCCTAGTTGCCTGCACCCAGCATTCTGCCATTCCCCGCTTCCACTTCATTCCCAGCATTACCGGCACCACCAAGCACCTTTGCCCTTACCAAGACCTCCTACACCTGTAAATCCTGATCCTTATACAACACTCTTGCAAGAGGTAAAATCTGCCAATTCTGCAATAAGAGCAATGGGTAATAAGATCACGCTTATTGAAAGGAAGCAAGCTGAGCGAGATTTCCAGCCTAGGAGATTTCAACCTCCGCCGATTACTAGAGAACAAGCTGCTTCAACAAGCAAAGCACCCGAGAAGAACCTGACTATTTTGGCAAATGAAGATGCAGTCCTTGCTGAAAGAACATATTGGTGTTCGACATGCAATGATCCCCATGGAGAAGACACTTGCATGGTTCATTTGAATTATGTGCAGACATTGGATGCTAGTTCTTCGGGAGGGCAAGTCAATATGATCTCTGAAGCAGGCCATAGCTTAATGGTTCCATCCGAAGAGCAAGTTTCGGTTCTCACAAGGACTGGAAAGAAGCCTGTTACAGTAGATCCTGCTGAGTTAGAGCCATTAAAAGTGCCAACTGATTTGAAGAAAATAGTGAAAACTCCTGTGCAAGCATCAAAGCTCGATGCGCCTATTTTACCGAAAGATCCTGTTCCACACAGAGTACAAGAAAAGGCCGCAACTGCACAGGCAAGATCAGAAGCAGAGGAGCAAGCTAGAGAAAAGTTGAAGTACCCTTCATTGACAAAGAGGCTGAGAGTAGAAGCCACTCAACAGTATCGGAACAGATATGATCACCCCATTGAAAAGAAGGAATCTGCTGCGGTTGCATACAACATTGTCGAAGAACTGAAGAAGACCCCAGCTAAGGTTAGTCTTTATGATGCATTGCAATTGCCTAGGCAGGTAGATTTATTGCAAGAATCTTTAAAATCTATGAAGGATAGTGAAAAGGGTTCTACCCAGACAATTTATGCTCAGGCCTTAACCACTTCTATCACTGGTAAAAATAGACCACCCCCGTTTTATCTATCATTGCAAATAGAGGGTTGGATCGTGCATAACTGCATGATCGACTCTGGAGCCGCTACAACTGTCATGCCAAAGGCAGTTTGCGAAGTTATGGGTATGGAATACACACGAAGTAGCCCTGGAGTCTTGCAGTTAGATGGTACTCCTATGAAAATGGTGGGTGTAATCAAGGATGTCCCGATTGTTTTACACACTATGCCTCAGATTACAGTCATTCAAGAGATTGTTGTGGTAGATCTAGAACCGTATTTTAGTATGTGCTTATCCAGAGAGTTTACTACAAAGTTGGGAGGTTACCTTGCACTGGATTATTCCCACTTGGAAATCCCTTTCAAAGGTAAAAGACTCAGGATTCATAATGAAAAACCTTCCTCTTTTCATATAGAGAAGCTGGAAGAAGCAGGAAAGACCATGCAGTCTGTTAACATGCTAACCGAAGAGTTAGAGGGTTCTGATTTGATGAATGAGGTTTTAGATGAGCTTCAGTTGGAAGACGGGTTTTCCATGCTTGATTTCAATGCTATGCTGGAGACCAAAATCGGTTGTTATTCTATCACAAAACCCGAGGATGGCACAAGGCAGGTATTTCCTAACCAAGATGATCAGAGCTCTGTCACGGATCAACTATGGAAGTTATATTTTGATGGGGCTAGATGCAAAAATGGTGCAGGAGCAGGTATTGTTTTGATTTCTCCTTCTGGTTTACAAAGAACATATTCATACCGTCTTACTTGGAATTGTACTAACAATGTTGCCGAGTACGAAGCATTATGCTTAGGCTTGAAAAAGGCAAGGAAGTTGGGAATCGAACAGTTGCAGATTTTTGGTGATTCTGAGCTGATTGTAAACCAAGTAACAAACAGGTGTATTTCCAAGCAGCATTATCTCAAAGCATACCGCAACCAAGTTTGGGACCTGTTTGAGTTTTTCACAGCTCTGAATATTCAAGCCATTTCTCGAGAGCTGAATAAGCATGCAGATCTCCTAGCATCTCTTGGAGCAAATTTTTCTCCCATTGAGCAGGTAGTCAAGAAACCAAAGACAGTAAGGATGGTGTACAGGCCTAGTGTCCCAGACAAAGATACTTTCTGGCAGGTCTTCGAGAGTGATGAGCAAATTGTTAACTTTTTGATTCAAGAAGCTGCCACCATCGAAGGAAGAACCTTGGAGCACGAAGAAGCCGAAGGTCTAATTCAGTTGCGGAATAATCATATTCCGAAGGGTCTTATCACTCTAGAAAGTTTGTTTGATCAGCATGATCGGTCCAAGAAACATCGGATTGAGATTGATAAGAAAGAGTACATGGAGTTGCAGTTGGAACCCAATAAGGTCATTAAGATTGGGACTGATTCTACTCCTGATGAACTGCAAGAAATCAGGCAACTGTGTCAAGAATTTTTTGATATTGTGGCCTGGAGTTATGAGGATCTGAGGGGATATGATAAACAGATTGTTCAACATACTATTGAGTTGGAAGAAGGTGTCAGACCCTTCAGGCAAAAGCAACGACCAGTGAATCCAAATATTGAGACTCTAATGAGGGCCGAACTTGTGAAAATGTTGCAGGCCAAGATTATATACCCGGTTAAGCACTCGACTTGGGTTGCTAATCTGGTCCCGGTTCGAAAGAAGAATGGAGACATACGACTGTGTGTAGATTTTCGAAATCTGAACCGTGCATCTCTGAAAGATCACTATCCCTTGCCTCGCATTGATCAGATACTGCATGTTGTGGCTGGGGCTCAACGTTTCTCATTGCTGGACGGATTCTCTGGATATAACCAGATTTGGGTTAGGGATGAGGACCAGTACAAGACAACATTCACAACTAAGTGGGGCACTTTTGCTTATCAGCGAATGCCTTTCGGATTATCAAATGTTGGGGCTACATTCCAGAGAGCCATGGACATTGCATTCGAGGAACTCTTGAACAAGATTATTGTTATTTATCTTGATGATATGACTGTCTTTTCACATAGACGGGAAGATCACGGTTCTCATCTGAGGCAAATCTTTGGAAAATGTAGAGAGTTTGGTATTTCCATTAATCCAAAGAAGTCAGTGTTTGCAGTGAAGGAAGGTAAACTCTTGGGGCATGTTATTTCAGAAGATGGTTTGGCAATTGATCCATCTCGAGTAGAAGCATTGAAGAAACTTTCGCTCCCTGCCAACAAGAAAGAGCTGCAGTCTTTCTTTGGACAGATTAATTTTATCAGGAAGTTCATTTTTGATTTTGCCCAGGTTGTCAAGCCCATGACTGAGTTGTTGAAGAAGGATGCAGAATTTAAATGGACAACTCAGAGGAAGGAGGCATTCCAGGAAATTAAGGACAGAATAGCGCAGGCTCCTGTATTAATTAATCCAGATTATTCAAAAGATTTCATTCTGTATGCAGTTGGGGAAGATGAAAGCTATGCCGCAGTGCTCACATAGAAAGGAGATGATGGGAATGAAAGACCCATTGCTTTCCTTAGTCAGATTATCTTACCTCATGAGGCAAAGTATAATTTCATTGAAAAATAGGTGTATGTTGTTATGAAGTCTCTTAAAAAATTCAAGCATTTCATATCTCAGAGTAGGACAGTCATCTATGTTATTCATCCCGATGTAAGGAATTTCATCATTCAGGGTGAGATGGGTGATAAACGCGTAGGTTGGGTCACCAAAATTCAAGAATTTGATGTTGAGATTCATCCGGCCAAGCTAGTGCGGGGTAAAGCCTTATGCCAGCATTTAGCAAAGACTGCAGCATCTGGAATAGTTGATTATCAAGTAGATGATTCTGCTAGAGATAACAATCTGATGAACCTCTTAGTACAAGAACAAGATTGGGCAGATGACCTCATTGACTATTTCACAACTGGTAGATGCCCTTCACAGTTAAATGCCTCACAACGGAGAAGGTTTCGTCTGCAAGCTCTCAGGTATGTGTTGCTGCCCGAAGGATTGTTTTTTAAGAACATTGATGGCATTCTTTTAAGGTGTGTCAAGGAATCAGAGAAGGCTAGACTCCTGGAGGAGTTTCATTCTGGCATATCAGGAGGACACTATGCAGGTAGACCAATGGCTTTAAAAATTATTCGGGCTGGTTATTATTGGCCAACCTTGTTCACAGATGCTTTCAGGATTGCCCAAGCATGTGACAAATGTCAGAGGTATACAGGAAGGGTTAGAAATGCATCATTGCCCCTGCATCCAATTCAGGTTGAAGCACCTTTTCAGCAGTGGGGATTGGACTTTATTGGGATTATTGATCCGAATTCTTCAGCTGGACACAAGTATATTTTGATAGCTACAGATTATTTTACGAGGTGGTCTGA
The DNA here is from genome assembly GCA_028583015.1 of Wollemia nobilis. Lineage (NCBI taxonomy): Eukaryota > Viridiplantae > Streptophyta > Pinopsida > Araucariales > Araucariaceae > Wollemia > Wollemia nobilis. The sequence goes on along the minus strand of JAQPPZ010016995.1, from coordinate 3,662,898 downwards.
AGCTATTCCAACCAAGGTTGCAAATCAAAATGTGGTGATTTCTTTCATTGAAGGGCTGATTACACGTTTTGGCATTCCTGATGCTATTATTACAGACAATGGAACTCCGTTCATTGGAGCTGAGCTAGCTGAATTTGCAAATAAGTATGGTGTTTTTTTGAAGACATCCTCTAACTATTACCCTCAGGGAAATGGCTTGGCAGAGTCCACAAATAAAAATTTGCTCCGGATTTTAAAGAGGTCTTTGGGGGATAACAAGAGATCATGGCACCTTCTATTGAATCAAGCTTTATGGGCAGATAGGATTTCAATCAAGAAGTCTATCAAGACTTCACCATACGCCCTGGTATATGGAAAAGAGGCAAGGTTGCCTGTTCATCTAGAGTTGCCAGTATTGCAGCAGTTGCAGGGATTTCAGGATGATGAAACAGATGTAGATTCCATGGATATGCGGTTGGCTCAGTTGTTACAGTTGGAAGAGCAACGTTCCTTGGCTTATGAGGAGTTTGCTAAGCATACACAGATTATTTCAAAATGGTTCCATAAAAATTCCACTGATCGTCCACTTAAGGTGGGTGATTTGGTCCTGAAATGGAATGAAAAGAAAGCCAAGCCTGGGAAGCACAAGAAGTTTGATGCTCTGTGGGAGGGTCCCTTCCGCATTGTCAGTGCTGGTGCAGCAAATTCGTTTCATCTAGAAGATTTGGATGGCAGCCCACTTCCTATTTTAGTGAACGACTTTCATCTGAAAGCCTACACTTCATGAACTGTCAGTCCAGTATCACCTTGTATATAGCAAAAAAAAAAAAAAAAAAAAAGAAAAAAAAGTATTGTTTTCCTCTGTTCACTTCGGCTCTTTTTGCATGCGAGCCCGTAGGTACGTATTTCTTTCTTTTTTCTTCTTCTTTCCCAGTAGTTAGTGGCTTCCTCTTTATTTCTTCCCTTCCCCTCTTCATTCCCTCCTTCTCCTACTCCTTTTTCTTCTGCAAGTAATCAAGCCACTGCTGTTGTTTCTTTTCCCCTTTTCTAATATTCTCGGTTCTTCTTTTCCTTTTCTTCTAACTACATTGTTGTTTTAAGCATTTATCCATAGTTCATTTCCCCATTCCATTCTCATTCCACAACCTACACATTTTTGGTCATCATTCTGTTTATTCCATTCACTTCCATTTCCCTTTCATAGCAGCTGGTAGCACAGAAGCACTCTGTTACTGTATCTACCGCATCACTCCCTCCATTCCATTATTCCATCATTTATCATTTCCATTCCATGGTCAGCTCAGCCAAATATAGATTTACTTGAAGTTTCAGTCATTCAACAAGAGTTGTTGCAGCAGTCCATCGAGATGTACCCCATCAGCCAGCTTTCTGTTCTCAATTTTTCTTGACTCTGTTGCCCAATGGATTCAGGCCTGGGATTCGTGCATACAACAGAACTGTATACCCCATGAGCCACCAAGAATGTTGGCATTTTTGCCACATTATGTTGATTATTGATTATTCATGCATAAGATGTTGAAATTCTCACTCCTATACAGGTTTTGATGCAAAAAAGCCTAAGTCCGAAGACTGTCGTGAAATCGTGACAAAAAATAGCATGGAGAGCCAAAGTTGAAAACCGTCGCGATATCGCGACATGTCGCGTTATCGCGGGTCGGTTGAGGAGAGAGAAATCAAATGCAAAGTTGTCGCGATTTCGTGACGTGTCGAAAAATCATGGTCAACGTAGCAAGGCGAGAGGGGTAAAACGTCGCGATATCGCGACGTGTTGGATTTTCTGGTCAAAATGGTCAACGAGGGAGCGAGCAAAATGTAGCGAAATCGTGACATGTCACGTTTGATGACTTACAATGGCGAGAGAGCAGAATAGAAATGGTCAGCGAAATCATGACATAACTAGAAAGGGTGATGAAAATAAACTTCGTAGCGATATCACGACAGAATATTAATCACGGCACAAAAGGCGAAAGACGTAGCGAAATCGCTACGTGTTGCGTGGTCGCGGCGTGAAACAAAAGGCTTAAGGCATAAAGTAGGGATTTGGACATTTTAGATGAGGCAAGAAAGAAGTGCGTATGATTTGTGACATTTGTGGAGATAAAGCTAGAGAAGAAACGTCGAGATTTCGTGACATATTGGGAAGAAGGACTAAGTGAAAAATGGTAGCGATTTCGTGACATTTGGGTAAAGCAAGAAAGTAAGGAGATAGAACGTCGCGATTTCGTGACATGATGGAGATTGAAGAATCACTTGAGGCAAGAGTGTCACGTTTTCACGGGTTAGAAGCAGGACCGTACAAATGGATAAAATTGTAGCGAAATCGTGACATGTCGGATTTTCGTGACTTAGAAGAGAAGATTGAGCAGCGGCAAGATAGTGTAGCGATTTCGTGACTTGCTTGGTTTTGGAGACGATGAAGGCGAGGAAAGATGTAGCGAAATCGTGCGATTTTTTGTGGTTTGAAGCAGTAAGAGAACAACATGGATGAAGAATGTAGCGAAATCGTGCATTGTCACATTTTCACGGAAATAAAGCGGAGAAAGAGCATAATGGTACGGAACGTCGCGATTTCGCGATGCGTCGCATTTTCGCGGTTCAAGGTAGCGAAGGAGACAAAGGAGCCGAATACGTCACGATTTCGTGACATGGATGATTTTCACGGTTCCAAAGTGCAAAAGCGTACGGAGCAGAAAGACGTCACGATTTCGTGACCTGTCACGCGTTTCGCGACCTGTTACAGTTTCGCGCCCAGAATGCAGTTCAAACGGTCCGATGAAGTTTTGTGATTTTCGATGATTAAAAGCACTCCAGAATTAAATGTTTTGCTGCTTTTCGATGCGAGCAAGGTAGAAGAACGTGTCCAAGCCATCGAATTAAATATTTCCATTATTCAAAGCTGTTGTTCGTGGGTTTTTCTAACGGTTTCAAGCATATTTTCAAGAACGATAATTTAATGAAGACAACCGACTCCTTGTTGCATTTAATTTTTGGTTTCTCCGAGGCTGGTTTAAGGGGATGATTTCCTTGTTTCCGTTGCATATTTTGTAGATCTCGAGGAGGTCCGTTGCATGTTTTAAATGTTGTAAAGAAGCAAGACTTCTATATAAATCAATGTAGATCTTAGAAAAAGGGATCGGGAGTTTGAGAGACATTTTGCTAGAAACATTCAAGTTCTTTGCGTAAATAAGAAATATTTGGCCTCCGATTTTGCAAGCGTCTTTCTATGAATGATTTCCTTCTATTTCCATGTATTTCTCGATTATGCTCATCTTTCCAATCTGTTGTTAGATTCAAATTCTGCATTTGAGTTTGAATATTGCTAAAAAGAAAGTGAGTTCTGGAATGCCATACTGGAGGTTGTCTGCGCAAGGTCGTAAGTGGATTATGCTGTAGTTTTTATTATTATATGTTGTTCATACGCTTGAAGTTAAATTCTTGTTGAGTTTCTTTCCCGATCTAACAAATTCGGCCTACGGCTATATTTCCCATCTCTTTCCATGTATTTCCCGTTTCTTTCTGCACATTTATAATTCCTTTCCAGCAACTTTAATCTGAAATCAAACTTAGTAATAGTAAGGGAACCAGCCCTCTCTGGAGATTGGTCTGGGAGACATCTCTTTCTCCCAGCCTTTCAATGTTGGCCGGGTCTAGGGTGCATAGTTTTTAGAAAATCCTTTCCTGTGGCAGATTCGTGACCAACAGTATTCTATAATTTTTGAAGTATGAAAGGTGATGTCATCAATTTTAAAAGTAGAATGGCACTGTGTTATCCCCCTCCATTATATCAAGCTTATGTCAAACTAAATCATAGCCATACTATGGGGGAGATTGATGGTTGAGATTTTTGCCAAGAATTCTAAAGCATATAAAAGGGATCTCTCACCAGAATTGAAAGTACAATAATTTGTAGGAGGAAGCCAAAGCATCTAGGGTTTCAAGATTGATTGACGATGCATATGCAATCTCCAACAACCATATGCATATACGATTTTAGATTGACAGTGGTAGAAGGTTTTCAAGATTGATTGACGATGCATATGCAATCTCCAACAACCAAAACTTTAGTTAGCACTGAACAACCAACAAGTTGTAGAGGTTTCGAGCTACCATGGTGGTCCACTTGCAATAGATTTCCCAAAGGTTGAACCAGTAAGAGAATGCCAGCAATAACTCTCTATTGAGCTGTTAAAATTTAATCTTTGTAATGTTCCTTATTATTTCAAATTTTCAAACTATAAATAGAGGTCAAACCCTTATTTTTAAGAGTCAACTCTAGTGTGTTTGCCTGTGCTACTGTAAATATTTCCAAGGGCTAATAAAAGGAGCATTACATTGATTTTTGCCTCAAATTTTACGTCTTCATAATTCGATATCAGAGGTTCAAATTCTTAAGTTGTATTTTTGTGAATACTTGAATGGTTAGTTTGTGCCAGATTAATGGATTACTAACTACTAGGGTAATTGAAATCTTCTTCTAAATTAGATCTTTGTTGTTAGGGAGTGCATTTTTGTAAAATATAGATATTGATTAATTTTGCTATTTGGATTATCATTGTTTAGATATTGAAATTGCTTTCTGCAATATTTCTCTGTTGTTCTTTAATGAATGAAAGTGCATTTAATTTGAGATAATGTTGATCTGAGTAATGTGCATTCAAATTGGTTTATGGGAGCTTTTTGTTGTAGTAACAATGTTTTTAGCCTATCCGTCCACTATTGTTCACATTTTCTAACCCTAATATTTTCTTACCCTAATCTCTAAAACCCTAAGTGAGCATAATTGTGTCAACACCCTATTTAAGTTGACAAGGAACTAGCCTACTCTAGAGGTTGGATTTGAAACCCCTGTTTTAGTCCATCCAATGTTGAGTGTTGAGCTTTAGCTATCGAGTGTAAGCCTGTACAGAAGGTAGGAAGATAGACAACCTTAGTATTGAGTAAATCTTGATGTAATTTAGTGCCCAACACTAACTATCATCTACTTTGAAAAGCAAAAAAATACTAGCTCCTACAACCTTACTTATAAGAGAATTGTAGAATAATTCTTGAAGATTCATTTTAGATTATTGTTGATTAGTTGTAGTAAATTTATTAATTGCATTATTTTTTATAGTTGATTGGAGTGATAAAGTGAAATTGTTAGTGCATTAAAATAAAAATATTATTATATTCATTTGCACTATTATATTGATCTCAAAAAGATTATTGTTATGTTCATAAGAAGGGCACACAAGTAGAATTTGTCAAAGTGTCTAAAGACACTATTATTGCACAAAAATCTGTAGCTCATAGTGGTCAATAGAGGCCACCAAAATTGGTTAGTACAAGTGAATAAAAACTAACCAAAATAAGCTTCAAATATTGAGACTTGGTGAGTCTCAAATTCAAAGCACTACAGGGTTAAGTGTAGAATAAAAAAACTTCTATCTACAATATTTGTAAAGCTTGGATTTATTATTAAATATCCAAGCAAATACAACAAGGAGTATATCCAAAGGGACATCCTCAAAACCCTCATTTGTGCATGCAAAATATACTATAAAATTAGACTACAAGACCTGCAAGAAGGAGTGAAAAAAGGGTGCAATAAGAACATATTATTCTCATAGAATATTACAAGGTATTGCACCAAATTATTCATAGGAAAAGAGCAAATTGAAGGTGCCACTAAAGGCATAAAAACTACAGGAAAATCCATCCAAGAAAGGCCGAACATCAAGCACTCCTCATCCACGACACAATGAGCCATTCGAAGGGGCTCACACTTCACATATTGGACAAACGAACTTGCAAAAGGCAATGCACATATCAGTCGATCATCAACGTGCATTTACATAGACATAAAGGGAGCCCTATTTTACAAGCAAAAAGATAGAAAATTCTACCTCAATCAATGTGGATGAACAATGTAAAAGGAGCACATTGAAGGGAACAAGGAATCAAGGAGAACATGTGATATATTCAAATGTTGCTAGCTTGGTGAAGATTATCCACCAGAAGAATCACCTACAATGCCATTCAAATATCCAAAATCACCTCAATAATTGACCAACAAGAGAAGAAGTTGCTTGCACTCCAATAAACATATCAAGTAAAGAAGATGCACACAAAAAGGAGTTATACTCTCCTTGGAAGTGTTATAGTGAAACAAATCCATGCAGAAAGGTTGAAAGCAACTTGGTACGAATTCTCTAAGGTGCCATCCCATTTCTTAACATCCAAGAAAACTCACAAAGGAGTTACAAGTACTCACACAAGTGTTCATGTGTTACAAGGTGACCAAGAAGCTAGTAGAGTGTTACTAAAGGATTGTTATGTTACAAAGGAGAGAGCTCATACGTAACACTCAGTGACACTTGTCAAAGCCTTCACCACATTAAAAGGCATCTAAACATGAAGTTACATAGTGTAAAGAAGAAAGAATAGCATAGTCAAAGGAATCTAGGAGAGAATAGCATAGTGAAACATGTCCGAAGCACAACATGTCAAGAAGGTGGTAGAGCCTTCAATGCTCTAGAGAGGTCAAAGGTAGAGTTTAAATGATTTCATATTTGTAATGCTTCTCACAAGGATAAGCTCTAAACGATTCCATTGGAGGTTACAATTAAAGCATTTAAAGTATCTACGTCGATATTGCAGCCCTAGATCATCTGAAAACAATGTCGATTACTACTTGATAAAGGTAAGGTTTATTTGCATTTCTATGTGATTTCTTTCCTTGGGAGTTATAAGGTTAAAATTGAAGGAATTTGATTATATTGAAAGCCATATATTAGAGGGAATGCTTTATCAAAAAAATGTAATATTTGCAATATAAAACCTAGGAGTAATAAGGATTTCTACTGGAATAAATATTAAATATTTGCAAATATTATTGTGGTCTACTTTTCCAAAAATTAGGGAGTCATAAGGATTACTACATAAAATTAATTTATTGAAAATTAGATACACTTCAATTAATTCCCAAAGGGTTATTTAAAAGAGAGGTTTATCATAGTATTTAAAAGGTTGGAAATTTATAAAATTATTGTCTCAAACTTCTCAAAAGGAAACAAAAGATACCTCTTTAAAATTTGGGAAAAGTACTTAGTTCAATAGGAGCAATAAGGGATATTAGAAGTTGATTTTTTACAAAACTTTACAAAATCAACCAAATATTGAACTATAATTTACAAAACACTATATCTTATCTAGAGCATACTAGGGAGTCATAAGGCATTCTACAAACTTGGTAATATAAGCATACTTGGTAATATAAGCATTTATCAAATATCATCAAGTTACAAAATATAAGCTTTCTACAAAACCTAAAAATTCTTAAGAGTATACACTCACATTACTTGGGAGTCATACGAAAGCCTAAAAAACTAAGGACTAATAAAGGTTTTATCAAATAAAGCTTATATGAATAATATATTCTAATACAGAGAGTCATAATGTAGACTTCTAAGATTTTTGCAAGGATCTATTGTGGATGATATCTTGAGAAATAATTTCAATAATGAACTATTGCACGAAGTAGATACTACTCTCAGAACTTAATAGATACTATAGAAGGATACGAGTATCCATCCAACAGTGACAAAGAGAAATTTTCCTTGTTTCTTAAAAAAGCTAAAGAAGGCAACTTTACAACATTCATTGGTTATATTCATGATATTCTCTTCATAGCATGGTGGAATTCACAAATATTGGTTATATTTTCACTAGAAGAATGTTTGATGGTGTATCTATCACTAATTGTGTTTGTACTTACTCAACACAAGGAACAAGATAAATAACAATATTATTGTGATGCTAAAATAACTTGTAATGAACCAAAACCAATGCAGAATCACAAGAGAAGAAGAAGAATAAGGAAAATCAATAAAATATATGCTAAAAAGAAACATGGCATCATGAAGACTGAATCATTTGAACACATACATCAGTCAGAAGAACATCCAACTATAGCTTACTTTGCATCGTATGAAGATAGATTATCTATTGAACCTGATCACAATAAGAAATGAAGGAGAATACAAATTTTATTATCCAATGGAAGAAGATCCACAATGAAGACTAAAGTCTTCAATATCCAAATAATGTAATACATGGGGTGTTAGAAATAGATTAAATTACATCATTTGGATCATGTAAATGTACCTTTCTTGGTACATACGTAGGACATTAGATTACTTTAGGGGGAAGTTATCTAGTTACTTCATGCAATGTAATAAATGCACAAGTGTCAATGTGCAAGTTGTCTCTTGCATAGCTAGATAGAGTGTTGGCCAAGGAACCTATTTTCCTATATAAAGGGCCATAGACATAGAACATGATATAAGAATAGAAAGTAGTGTAGAATAGTGTGGTGTGATGTAGCAGAGTGTGATGTAATGTGATGGAGTGTGATATGCTCAAAACTCATTCTTGAGTAGTAGCTTTATTCATGGAGTGTTCATTTCCTCCATAGCTACTTTGTATAAATTTCCATAATTTCTATTTATAGTATATTTTCAGTCATCTCGCATATTTACTTTATGTCATATTATTATATATATTGTGATTGCTATCTACAATTACTTACTACATCAAAAGCTAACAAAAATCACATCCAATAGTTACACATATTGCACAATAAAATACTTCTCTATTGCTTTCATAAATTATTATTTCTCACATTACCATCATTACATAGTATGGAACTTTATCTCCAATATATAACAATAATTTTGATTTTTTCTCTCCTCTAAGATGTAGTATTTCACATGTATTACATTATGACAAATATTATCATGATTACATACCTCCTACTTCTAATCTTGACACATCTCACATGACTCTTCACTTGCACACTTGACACTTTTCACACATGAATCTTCACTTTCTCACTTACTCGATACATTTCACTTACAACTCACACTTGACATATTAACACTCTTCACAATTTGACACCTATATAAACAATAAACACACTCCTAATCTAAATATTTACAATAATACTTCAAGGTACTCAAGGTACCAAATAATGTAATACCTACTAACAACTTGCCAAGTGATATTTTATCTCTTAATGAAAATGATGCCAAGGACTTGATTATGGAAACATAGCACTTTGAGAAAGGCAAACAATGTATTTAATAGAAAAATAAATAAAAAATATTTGTGATAAAAAAGCATGTTGGATATGGTTTAATTGACCTAACAACAAATGTAATATTTTTGTATTTTGATAGGAGTTACCCCAGTAAAGGCCATATATAACTTATTCAAAATAAATGAAAATAAAATTAATTAAACTTTTAAAATTTAAGATAACTTTTATTAATAGAAGTTAAAAAAGGATTAATAAGCGAGAAGGATGCCTTTTTTTGAAAATAACCTATGAAAAGTTATAAAGGATATCTATGAAGTAGAATGATCAATGTATAGTGTTATTATTATCATTATTCTTTATGGCCCAAGTATTAAGAAATTATCGAAGAGATTCATATTAATATTAGTAATGTAAAATTAGCCTTGTTATTTATGTTAATTATTTGAGACTAAAAATTGGAGAACTTTGTGAAGGAGAATAAAGAGAGAAGTAATTTTGTATACATTCATTGTAATTGGGAGAGCTAATTGAGGCAAGTCAACTAGCTTGTATTGATTTTTAATTATTGTTTGCTCATAGAGAAGATATTTGCTATTATTTATTTTTTGGTCTTAATATGTATCATAAAAGGGTTTAGGAAAATGGTCACTGCCTTCTACACCATAGATGCCATGATATTGGTTTTCCATAACATAGACTTGAGTCCATCAAGAATATTTGAAAATAGGAGGTTGGTAGAGGTATCTTTGAGTAGAGCACATAATGGATGCCATAGACTTTATGTCCTTTAAGGGTGCATGAATGTATTAGGAGTAATAGCTATGGGAGGTAGTTGGACCATTCTTGATATTCACCATATAGTCATGGTCCTAGTGCCTTTACAACAAGCATTGATCTATTGGTTCATGGACATAACAAGTACATGAGGTCCTATTGGTTCATGGACATAACAAGTACCAAATTTTGAACATTGTTGCCTCTTATGGTATGTGTGTATCTATTCGTATATGGACATAATTGAGATTTAATTGATCATATATTGAGTCCTAGTGCCTTATAGAACACACATGAATCTTTCCAAAAGCACCTTTTTCATGATCTCATCTAGTCCCATATGCTCTCGTACCAACCCTTCATGAGATTACTTCAATGCTAAAGTCACTTCCTCATCCATTACATATCTTTATATAACCCCATCAAGTCCAATATTGTATAGTAAACCAACTATCAACTAAAATGGTGTTGATTTGATAATGATATTTTTATTTTTTATTATCATCAAATCCTTTGGTAGCTTCATCATCGACAAGTATTTACCAACACACTTGTACCATGAGGTAGCAGAATGATTGAGAATAAGTTAGCATCTAGAAACTCATCTGATACTCCTTCCATAGGCTCTACCAAGTGAATCCTCAATAATTGATATGTTATTACATGCTTCTTTCTTGGTCTCACTACCATTTTAAAGATGAACTCCTACAAGGTGATGAGCCATCTGCTAACTTGTTCATGAATGGTTGTATTTTTAGTTAGGTATAATAATGCTTGATGATCTATGTAGAAATAAAAAAGGTTGGTAAACAAGTAATGTATAAACTCTTATATTGCATACACCATCCCTAAGGCTTCTCTCTCCATAGTGTTGAATTATTATTTGTTCTTAATGACAACTAAATTGAGAAATATATGGGTTTTTCCATCCCATATTGCCCCTCTTGGGCCAACTCACATCCAATTACAAAATTGGATGCATCCACATGGATATAGAACTCTTTTTCCCAAAATAGAAACACAAAAATGGGTGCGTAAATCAAGTTCACCTTTAATATCAACTATCTACTCAATAACTACTTCCTTAATTGTAATAAAGTTCACCTCAATTACAATCAAGTTTATGTAGTTCAATTCTTTTGTTTTTTAATTGGGGATGTGACTCTTTGGCTCTTCAAACCCATTATGCATAACTAGTTCTTCTCGATTTGCAACACTTTAAAATTCACCTACGAAGCACCCCCACAAATTGCATAACCAACATTACACAATGGATCTACTATTAGTGTCATACTCAATTCAATATCTTCTAGTTTTTTGGTAGCTGTCGTGGACCACATTGTTGATGGAATCCCTCATTGGTACAATATCCTTGTGTTGCATATTTCTGTACCAATGATATTGTGCTCTACAAATCACTCTCATCCACAAAGTCATTGTTATTCTCTTTAGATTCACTTCCTTCATTGACTTCTTAACACCAACACTTAGATGATAAAATACTATCATTATCAAAATCACTCAAGTAGCCAAAAATGAAGATCACTCCAAAGTTGCATGGGTTTCACCAAGTCATGGAGGGAAAACTAAGATATGGGGTCAAAAAACTTACAGACTAATGGTTTTATGACCCAAGGAGAGTTGTGAGGAGCACACTTAAGGCTAAGAAGTTATACACCTTCATTCACAAGAAGTATAATATTTAGAAGGAGGTCAACCCAAGCAAAGAGTTAACTCTTTCCACCTTATAGAGCATGCATGGACATGAAGATGAGATCCATGAGTGGTACAATAACCCACAAAAATGGCACCCATTTCTACACTAAGAACAAAATATATTTGATCCAAACATGAAAATAAATCATTAGAAGCTAGGTTACATAGGCATAAGTATCCTAACACAGTAGAATATGCACTATGATATAGGCACATCAATGAGACCCACGAGAAATGGTCAATTTTACGATCAATTATTTGTCATTTAAGATCACAAACATCCCAAGAGCATGAAAAGAGAAAAACTATGGATGGAGCTGTAGACACCCAAAATTTACATATTACTACTTCCTCCATCATCACGACTAATAAATTTGAAAAACCCATAAAATTTGCATAAATTGACCTCAAAACTATTCATATCCATAAGCCCCCTTGGGCTACTTAAGCCCCTTCCTATGCTTAACTCTAGGTCCTCATGCGACCACTATCATGACTTAACCTTGGTTAATATCTACCTTGGTCAAAAGTCACTTTATAGTTAAACTTTACTTGATGGCTAAGCCCATGGTTAATCAACTTAATCATAATTAACCTAATTATATCCACCTCATCTAGTCTACCCTTTAACTAGCCTAGCCTTTCCACCTTACCTAGTTTACCCTTTGACTAGACTAGCCTTCCACCTCACCCCTCTGATATTTTCTCCATATCACATTCTCCTATGCATTCAATGACAATTGAAGATATTTTCACACACAAAAGTATTTTTAATTTAAAAGGCTTTCCACCTCAACATGTCTTAAATGGCATTTGGATACTTTCCTCCACCCATTTATTACATGTGGATGGGTGAGATATTCTCTCACCCAAATGCACTTATGAGGTATGACATCCATGCCACCTCAAGGGACACCTCACACATGACACCTCATATGAAATACCTCATGGGACACCTTAGCCCCTCCCCTAACCTTGGAAAACTCTATAAATAGAAGGCCAAATTCTCAATTTTAAGGAGATCCACTTTTGCTTAACAAAAATCTGCTGAAATTGCTCTAGGCTATCAATATCACTCAACATCAATCCTCCATCACTCACCATCCATCCAACATAGGAATCAAGATAAGACCCATAAATTTTCCTTGTTGTTTTGATAGTTGCTAACAAAGACTACAGTTTTTGAAGGTGACCCAACTGATAACAGAAGAAGCTCCTGCACTAGAGAAAACTTTGTATCAAAATACATCAAATATGGAAAAGACAGTCAAATTTGCATAGTAGTGTGCAAATCCTAAGGTATAGTCAAATTCACACACTAGTGTGTGAATCCCATTTTTAGACTTCCAAAGGTCACAAAACCAGGTAAGATTTCTTCTTGTGTTGGTATTTTATCACTTTGTACAATTTTAAAACCATGCAAGCTTTCTTGTTGTGTTGGTATTTTATCACTTTGTACAATTTTAATCATGTTTTGAGCATATTTTGAGTTTTTTGTCTTTAAACACGAGGTATCTGATCAAGATAGACCCCCAAATATTCTAACCAAATTTTGTAGGTCTCACAGGCCCCAAGGATAGTTTCAACCACCAATGGCACATGAGAAATAAGCCCACTTACATCAAGGAAGATGAGGAGACAACCGACGATTGTTTGCCATCTATTTAAAAAGAGGGCTTACCTTATGGAAGTCCCTATTTTGTAGCCCTTAGGGGCACTTTTGTAAAAGGAAATCTCTGTAACCCCTTTTAACAATTTTTTTTCAAAATACTCAATTTCCCTGTGTTTCATTCTGGCATGCTCGGTGGGAACCCCACCGTGTTTATTACTTTGGTTTAGCTTGATAGTTGGCTAACCATAATTTTTAACTATTTATGTGTTTTAGGTGCTGAAAAACCACAAAAGAATCCACCAAAACCTTGAAAGCACCTCAGGTTTCAAACTATAATATTTTTGGCCTGCAAACCAAATTTACATAGTATTGTACGAATCATGAGGCACAGTCAGATTCACACACTAGTGCGCAAATATAGAAAATAGCCTCAAAAATTTATCCTTGGCAAAAAGGTATCCATTTTTTAACATCCACATCAACAGTAAGGTAAGTTAGGGGGTTAAATATTTTTTTTCCTATTGATATTGCTATCTCACATACCTTTACAACCTTCATAGGTCAAACAACCTCTCGACACTATATGTACAAGGTGAAATAATTTCTTGTATTTCTCAATTACAATTGTACTCGGGCTTATCTCCTTCTCATAATTTGTTTTACGACCATCATTTTTGAGTTTTGTTATTGATTTGAAGGATCAAACTGACTTTCTTCTTATTTTTGTGTAGGAATCTATCTCAGAACTTGGGGAGACTCCAAAACTAACTTCATAGACATCAAAACTGTTCAAAAAATCTAATAAACTTAGATTCAAATAGTAGTGTGTGAATCTAGAGGTACAGGTAGATTCGCACACTAGTGTACAAATACCAAAATTATACAAAATTTTACATCATAAAGACCAAACAGAGCCTACTGAAACATCTGGCGATAGGTAATATCCTTTGGAACTGGTATTTCTACCTTTTGAAACTCTATTTTCCTTTACATGCAAGGCTTTTCTATTGTTTTATCTTGTTATTTACAAATTGCATTTTAGCTACTTGTATACGGCCTAAAGGGGGCCTCAAATCCCCTTTTTTTATTAGAGCTAATATAGATTCCAATCTATTATCATATACAAAGCTCTTATGCAACATGTAGTCATAACCGTAACTAGCATATCTTGACTAGTGTATATAGGATTACGCCTAAGCAAGCCTTAGCATAATTTTTTCCTAAAATCAAGTAACTTTGTCATATAGCTTACATTTCATATATTTGAAAAAAATATAGCATATATTTCACCTCTTTCATTAGCATCTAGCATAGATTTTATTTCTTTCAAAAAGCATCTAAATAGATTTCATACCTTTCAAAATTATCTAACATAGATTTCATCTCTTTCAAAAGCATATAGCGTAGATTTCATCTCTTTAAAAATATATTTAGCATATATTTCATCTCTTACAAAAGTATTTAGCTTAGATTTCATCTCTTTTAAAATGCATTTAGAATATATTTCATCTCTTACAAAAGAATCTAGCATATATTTCGTCTCTTTCAACACACATTTAGCATAGATTTCATATTACAAAAGCAACTAGATAGATTTGAATCTCTTTACAAAAGAATTCAACATAGATTTCAATCTATTTCAAAAAGCATTTAGCATAGATTTCAATCTCTTTCAAAATGCATCTAGATATATTTCAATATCTTTACAAAAGCATCTTATCTAGATTTCTTTCAAAATTTTAGAATAGAATTCCATTTCAAAAAGCACTTAACATAACTTTGCTTTACAAATCGCAAGTCAATAGACACATTTATTTTCCATTGATTTCCTAATTTAGTTTTATTTTGACACATTAGATTCATTAAAAATCAACTCAACACCACCCACACATACTTTTCATATACATTGGTAATATTAGATTTATCACCAATCCCTAATCGAGATCAGTGATGTTGGAATTCATATCCTTCCACTAGCTCACCCTCTAGATGTCATAGTAGCCCCCTTGAGCAATATTCTCAACTTCATCACCATAATATCCCCTATTTTGAGATATCCATGAAATAGGTTAGGATTAAAATCCCATACTCACAAGGCTTTACATAATTCATGAGTTGGTAGCTATTGTTCTTGACTAAACCTGTTTGAGGGTGAAGCGAAATCCTGGGTAGGTCAGTAGCAGATCTTAGATAGTATTATCTCTTTCACAAGATGTGTTTTAGAGTACCCTATTTTGGTTACCTTTCATCGTGTCTTCCATTAGTTACTATTCACCTATTATCACATAGTTATCCTTTACAAACCTATAGGTGTTTTAAAGTCACATGCTTTAGCCTACCTCTTTAGAATTAATTTCCTACTTCCTTGCTTGTTTTAAGTTAGGCAACATCATTAGAACTCACTAAAATACCAAAAATATGGGCTTGATATTTGTCATTAACTTTTTTTGCATCTAAGTACTTTTGGATCACAAAACTACTTGTAAAACCATCCAAAATAGCTCCAAAACACACTTGATGGTTTTCAACATTTTGTTCCTATAAAACTACACCCAAGCTATATGCTTTATTCAAATTGCATGGTATTGTGCAAATCATATTCACACAGCAGTGTGCAAATCACATCCACACATCACCCTACAAATAAAATTTCCAAGCCACAAATAGATCCAAAAACCTGCACAAAATACATAGAAAGGTGAAATTTATATTTTTGGCTTCTTTGACCACTTTATTTGCACACACAAGCATGGTTTGCACTCACAGTTAAGCGCATGAGCAAGCTTATATTACTATAGAAGTGGACTACATTGCCTCTTTGTAGTCAAACAACCCACCTCCATAATATAAGGCTAATGCCTCTACTCCTCCACCAGATCAATCTATTTATTCATAGGCATAAAACATAAGCAATATGTCACAAGTTGAATCATCGACTTTACCTCAAACTGAGATAGATGATCCTAATGATACTTCTTCATTAGATGACCCTTTATCATATAATCCACCAACCATATTTTTCCAACATGTTATCTATGTTACGCCTAGAAACTCACAACTATCACTCACTTTGGAGGATCAAACACCCCATTCTTTACCAACGGCTAATCATCCACTATTACAAGGCCAGTCTCAACCTCTCTTGGATTATGACATGACTGCGCTCTACCAAATTGAGCCTAATGTTATCACAACTACCCAAATGGTAGGAATGATCTCAATTGCTCATCCCTCTATTTTTGACAACCAAACCTCTTCATCACAAATCCTACAAAAAAAAGCACTACAATATCATCAAATCCTATACCAAAAACCTGTGTTGTAACATCCTCAAAATCTACAACACCAATAAGTGTTGCAATATCAACAGGCTCTACAACAAAAATAGATATTGTCGCAACAATAATTTTACAATAACACATACCACAACAATAGCAAATTCCACTCAATAAAAAATTTATTTTCTCTTTCAATCCCTCATTTCCTCCCATATCCACTTTCCCAAACCCTTCTCCTCAATATTACACCCTTGGCTTCATATCTTTTGCATCATCTTTTCCACCCTCAAATTCTCTACAAAATTCCATATATGGAATATTATCCCCCACTCAATAGTTGCCCCCTCCTTCTATATTTATTCTTCCTCCACCCCCTCCTTTTCATCCACCTCCAACCATTTCACTTACTTCTTACAATCTCAACTATCCATCATATCTCCATAATACACCATTCTAATCTGATCAACCCTCCATATCTTTATTTTGTTCATTATCATCTTCTCAACTCACCTCATTCACTTTTCTTTCTTCTTGGTCTTCCATACCAACCACCCAACAATAACCTTTATCCCAAAACTTTACTTCATTTCAACAACATATTTTAGTACAACAACAAGTATTACTCTCACAATAATAAGTTCTTCAACAACATGTGCCTATACAACAATAGTAAGTACAAATACCACAATAATAGGCATTGTTAGATTTTAATGAATAAATTCTCACAATAATATGGCCTCAAGATCAATAATAAAGTTTCAAATATAAAATATATGATAATGCTAAGAAATCAAGAATATAAACTCATAAAATACTATAGAAATCAACTCAAAGAATGCTAATAATAAATGCTCAATAAACTATGAAATCTTATTGAATAAAGACCTCAAATACATCATATTTCATTACTCTCCATTATTACAATATGTGACTATCTGTAACTCTTCATCACTTGATGTTTTTCCTTCACATCCATATACACATATATAGAATGGAACGTGACTCTTCATATGGAAGACTCTTGGCCTTAACTCTTCCTATGACTCTTCATCTTCCTATTCTATTGACACATGTACATAGGGATAACTATGCACATTTACATTGATAAAATATCATTGCACACTTGTGCATTTATTACATTACATAAAGTAAATACTTTCATCCTAATATAAGACACTCTTTCCTAATATATGGATGTACCCATGGTGGTACATTGGCATGTACCAAATAATGTAATATATTCCAACACCCCCTTGTATTACATTATTTGGTTATTGAAGACTTTAGTCTTCAATATGGATCTTCATATTGTAGATATTTTGTATCTTATCTTCAATCTACCTCTTGTAGCTTAAGGAATGGATTCATTGTATAGATTTCTTCTTTGGCTTTTGATTCAGTCTAATATCTTATCATCCTTGAACTGATGTCTTATATTGTTTCTATTTTGTCTTCATTTATATACTTTGGTTAATGAAATATATTCAATGTGATGAGTTAGTATATCATTACAATAAACCTGATTCAAAGGTTGAATTCTAGTATTCTTTACTTCTTTCTATTTCATTCCTGAAAAGAACTCAAAAGTGACTAATGATAAATAAACCATTAAACACTCTTATGACAGGATAACAACCGTAGTTTGAGTATTTCACCAAGTCTTAAATAATGTTTCATGAAGATATATGATTAATGTCATAAAGTTAATTTTGGCTTCATTTAAAAATAAGAAAAATCCTTCTTTCAAATCTGTAGGTAAATATTTGAATCCATCAAGATCATCTATTATATTTTGTGAATAAAATCTAAGTTTTTGAACTATTTTTATATTTTTCATTGAATGCATTTTTTATTATTTCATCCGTCTAGCTTTGAATAAACATTTTAATTATTTGGATCTTTTGTAGTTGACTACCTTATGACTCCCTAGTTTATTTTGTCAAATAACTATTTGAATTAATTCTTCTTTAGTTGTGAATGATAGACTAAGAATAATAATTAAGTTGTTGATAATATTTTATCTCCCAAGTTTAAATGTAGTTCAAATATATATTTTGTAGAAAACCTTGTGTCTCCCTAATGTTTGAAATGAAATACAATTTTCAATATCTATCAATGAGTGATTTGAATGCAATTTCAAATCCTTTACAAAATCTTCAAATTTATATCTATAATAATTTTGGATTGAGATATTATACTATCAAGTATAATTTTGTCAAACACTTCTATGTACAATTCCTTTTATCTCCCAAATTTAAGAATATAATATTTAATTCTAAATTTCATAAACTATGTTGATGTAGAATTCCTTATACCTCCAACTCTAGAAATTTAAAAATTCTAAAAATAATATTTGCAAGTTTTGTAATACTAGTTTGATGTAGAATAACTTATTTTTGACCTTATAAAATTGAAAATATTTAACTAGTTTTGTAAACTTAAATGTGCAATTTTACAAAAATCCAAAGTTAATGTTTCAATCTCCAAAATAATCTTCAATTTTTTATAAAAAGCCTCTAAATGCAATACTTAGATTTTCTAAGGTTTAACTAAAGCTTATCTCTCCAAAAATACCTCTTAATTTTAACCTTAGATAATAATTAACCTGTTTCACCTTATAAATCCTACTAAGCATTAACTTTCAACTTTAAATGTAGTAAATAAAACCTTTATTAATTTAGGTGCTTCCTCCTTGAGCTTGCTCAATAAATTGGCACTTTCACTTCTCTAGTCAACTTCCAACTTAGTCAAGATGCTTGCCTTCTACATGCTCATGCCTTCCAACTTAGTTAAGATGCTCACCTTCTACATGCTCATGCATTCCAACTCAATCAATATGCTCACCTTCTACATGCTCATGCCTTCCAACTTAGTCAAGATGCTCACCTTCTATGTGATCACACCTTCCAACTCAGTCAAGATGATTGCCTTCTATATGCTTGCACTTGTAGTATGTGAGACTATTCTATCTCATGCAATAAATGAGCACTCAATAGTCCTTTCACCTTCCTTATTAATGTTCATAGTCTGCACAGGATGAGTGACAAGTGTCACTAGTGTTCTTTCTCCTCCTTAGTTAATGTAGCTTATGGTTATGCAATAATTCTTCTTCCCTATGACAAATGGCTTTGCAACATTCTTGTACCTCCTAAATGATGCTAACATTTTATCTTCCCTATGATAAGTGTCTAATCCAAAGTTTCAATGCTTTCCACACTCCATGGGAAATTTGTAACTCTTCTCTTGGTGCTTAAAATTGTAACGTTATCTAGTGTTACTAGACATTTGGTTGTGCATGCGATGAGCATGCTCTTCCTTGGTAAATACTTAAATTTGATTCTTTAGTTTCTTTGATACGCTTCCAAAGAATGTAACCTCTTCTCTTTATTGGGTGAACGCTCAACTGTGAATCTTTGGCCTCCTTGATACATTTTTTAAAAATGTAGCTTCTTCCTCTTGTTAGTTTTGTTCTCAAACTTGCAGGTGCTTCTTCATATTCCAATGGTAGCTTTCCTTGCTTGGGTGCTTCTTCAATGGCTATTCTCCTCAATGTTGTTAGGGTTTTTATTCCCCTGTGTTCTATTGTTACTCCTATGCAAATGGTGGTGATTTCGGTAGTGAATCTCACCACACTTTTGGTGATTCTTTTCACCTATATAATCTTCAAGCTTGGTGTTTTTAAACACCTTAAATCCACCTTAAATTTGAGGACTCTTTAGCCTCAATATGATTTAGATAAATCTACCTTGCTTTGAGGGTTATTCTACCTCACCAACATAGAATATATTTGCTCTATTTTTATTACAAAAATAGCATATACTAATCTGCTTATTTCTCCATTTTATTTAACTTTAGTTGTTATGATATACATATTTCTATAATAATGATGGTGTGCAATAGTATATTCTCTTCAACTTAATTATACTCTAAAAAAATTCTTTTTGCTTGCTCTTAATAGCTCTAAAAATGATGCTCTTAAAAACCTTCTAATATGCACTTCCAAATTTTCTAAAATAATACTTTATATGGCATCAATTTAACACACATTTTTATGGCTTCTTTCATAACTCCTTTATTTATAACTTATTATCTTGAATTTATAGCAATACTCCTTTTATCTTGTTGCTTGTATACTCTTTAACTTGCAGTTATGGTTGCTGCCCAAAAATATTCTTTCTTGCCTTCAAATGTGTGCTCTCGATCTCTAAATTTTATAGCTACAAATGCTGCCTTTTTTTGTCTAAATCTGCAGTTAATCTCCTTCTTGGATGCTGCTAAATATTCTTGTGCTTTTCTATCCAAAGATACTCCAAATCTATCCCAAAACTCCTCCAAAAATGCATTTTGCTTTACTCTTTTAATGCTACCTAAAATCGTAGCTTAAACCTCTTGAATAATTACAAAATCTGATTTGATACTATCCACAAGCCTTCATTTTTTTTGCTCTATTTACTATCAAGTATTCTCTTAATTGGTTGTTCAAATATGCTCCAAAAGCTTCTCCAAAGATTTTCAAATTGTAGCTTTTTTCTTCTACTATTTTTTGTCCTATGACCTTTTGACTTCTCCTTCGAAAATTAGCAACTTTGTGCTTTTACAAATCAGCCTACAAAACTATTGTAGCTATCCCCAAATCTCCCAAAATTGTAACCTTTGTAATCTTCTTGCTTTCTTCTAACTTCTTGCCAAATTTTGACTTCAAATTTGACCTCGTTCTCTGTCTTATTCCTAAAGAATCTGATGTCTTGAGACCTTCAAAATCTTCTCAAAATTTGGTAAAATTATTACCAAATATTTTTCCTTTTGGGATTTTTATCATATGGCAACAATTATCCCAATATCTTCTAGTCAAGTTCTCCTTTTGCTTGCAATATTTTGACATGAACTCTGCTTCAAATCTCCTCCAATGGTCACTACTTTTATTTCTACAATAAGGCCTTCTCTAGCCTTCTTCTCCTTCTTGAGAAATCTTCTTGAGACCTCTTCTCTTGGGTTTTCTAATTCTGTAGCTACTCAAATATTCTGAATCAAATATTTAATGAAACCTTACCTTGGTTTCTTCAATATTCCAATTATGGAATTTTTGCAATGATATCTCATTTCTTGGATCTCCAAAATCTATTGCTTATCAATTCTACAATAGGACCTTTTTTTACTCCTCTTTATCTTTAGTCTTTAGACTTCAATATTCAATCTTCAATATTCCAAAATTTGGAAGTTCTTTAATATGACCTCTTCTTAGGTATCTTCAATCTGTACTCTTCAATAATATCATTCTCCTTGGTTCTTCTCAATATTCAATGGGGTATTCTTATTGGACCTCATTCAATGTCTACTTTTTTACAACAAAGAGTTATTCCCTACACTAAGAAATCACATAGACTTTCAGGCAATCAAAGATGAAATTCTTCTCTATACATTGTAGGAAGCTTCTAAAATTCTAAGAATTAATATTCTGCAACAAAACTTAGAAAATAACTAGATATATTCAAAGTTCTAGAAATAGTAATATTCACTAGCTATCTTAAAAACTAGTCGAATCAAATCTATACTAAATCCTAGTCTTCATGGGTTTCCATTCAACCCTGTGGAAATATTCTAGCCAAACAATAATCTAAAATATTTTCTCTCTATCTATCAATGTTATCAATAGGACCTCTTCTAAGGGTCTCTAAATATATTTAATATCAAGGTCTATCTTAAATACATGTAAATCCTCTTCTATTTCGACTTATTTCTTGGAATAGGTAAATCCTTAACTATCATTGGTTTTCCTTCAACACCATGAGAAATGCTATATTCTCTAGTTTCCCTTTCTAAAGGTAGTTCCTTTAATATTATTGGTCTATCCTTAACTAGTAGAGATTTCATATGCAACTAAGAAACCTATGCAAGATAAATATTGTTGTAGCTTTGATACCACTGTTAGATTTTAATGAATGAGTGCTTACAATAATATGGCCTCAAGATCAATAATAAAGTTGCAAATATAAAATATATGATAATGCTAAGAAATCAAGCATATAAACTCATAAACTACTATATAAATCAACTCAAAGAATGCTAATAATAAATGCTCAATAAACTATGAAATCTTATTGAATAAATACCTCAAATACATCATATTTCATTACTCTCCATTGTTACAATATGTGACTATATATCACTCTTCATCATTTGATTTTTTCCTTCACATATATATACACATATATAGAATGGAATGTGACTCTTCATATGGAAGACTCTTGGCCTTCACTCTTCCTATTACTCTTCATCGTCCTACTCTATTGACACATGTACATAGGGACAACTATGCACATTTACATTACCAAAATATCATTATACACTTGTGCATTTATTACATTACATAAAGTAAAAAAATTCATCCTAATATAAGACACTCTTTCCTAATCTATGGATGTACCCATGGTGGTATATTAGCATGTACCAAATAATATAATATATTTCAACAGGCACCCATACAACAACAATATGTGCCTATCTCGTAATAGCAAACTTTTCTTCAACAATAGATCCCGAATCAATTTCATTATATGTATGTTGCTCATTCTCAGATGCCCTCCATGCAATATCAATAGGATGAAAAATAGTTGCAATATCCAGCCCATATGGATTATTCATATTCGGCATCACAATCATATCTTCTACCTTCTTCATCACAACCACCACTAATTCCCATACCAAGCAATTAGATGCAAACTTCACACACCACTTTTGATGAGCTTCAATTTTGTGCAAGCAAATCAAGAACTTGGACCTATGTACAACCAGTTATGGGCCTCAAAAACCCACTTATAGTTAGTTGTGCAAAAATGCTATCAATCCTTCTATCACCATTCATACCTATCCTTATTGGTTTGAAATGCCTAAATTTGACAAATTCAAAGGTAAGGAAGATTCAAGAGAGCATATCAATAATTATCATTTTACCTTATATCAAATAAATGGAAGTGATCCTCTCATGCTTCACACATTTCCACTCTCACTTGGGGCTCAAGCTTTGGATTGGTACATTAAACTTCTACAACACATTTTGTTCACTTTTGAGAAATTAGCCACTCTCTTCTTAGAACACTTCTCAATCAATATCAAGAAGAAAACATCACTCTCAAATTTGTATAGCTTATGATAATTTGAGGAATAATCTATTACTAATTTTGTTTATAGGTGGCAGGTTGTCATTTATGATCTAACCTTTTCCATACCACCTACAAAATTCATCAAATTATTTTCCAAGAGTTGCACTAAACACATTTCAACAATATTACAAATCCAGTAGAGTCATACATTTTATGATATCATTGCTCAATTGAAGGTTATTAAAGACATTAAGGTATAGGTAGACAATATAAAGCTTTGCAAGAGGTTATATTACCCAATCAACATTCGATTTAACCAAAATTCTACCAATCCTAACACATCTAAACCACCACAAAAAAATCAAGTGGTGTTCAATGCACAACCTCCATCATCCTCGCAACAATCTCCTCAGTCCCAATTGTACCTTTTCCAAACTAGTTTGCCTTCTCTATATAATCAACCATTGGATCACACCCCTTGCCATCATGAATCATATAATTGGATGCCTTTGTTCGAATAATTTTCTAACGTGTTCAAAATATTGTATGATATTGGATATATTATTCTACCTAACATTAAGGATGATGATCCCAATCATCCAAAACCATGGGGCTAAATTGAACAAGTTTTTTATGAGTACCATCGACAATGAGGTCATGACATCAACTCTTGTCACATCTTTCATCATTTGGTACAAGATCTCATTGATCGAGGAACCATTCAAGTATCAAACCCTCTCACCCCTAAAAATAAAAATATGAGTATTTATCAAAACCCTTTACCTAAAAATGGGGGTGCTAATGCTCAAACCAATCCATCCACATCACAATTTGGCTCTAGGTAGGTCATTCATGTCAATCGTGACCCATATCAACAAGGCTTTATGGGTATGATTAATATCACCACTTGCAACCAATGCTACTCACTATGTATTGATGCACCAACCAATCCTTCTCATTCCACACCATCTTCCAACCTACCACCCATATCGATCATTCCTCCTACTATATCACACAATATCATCACCATTCATAACAATATTTCCCACCAACTATGCACTGCTCCTACACAGTTATCCATATATGACCTTTTACAACAATATCTACCTCATCATGAGGCCCTCAATGATATTATTCATTCCATAGATCTTGAGACAAGTGACAATAATAATTTTTTCAACTTTTTTGGTAATGTACAAACCTACATGCAACCTTCCATAAGTTTCCATGATCATATAATCATAGAGATAGTAGGTGAGGGGGCTAATCCTCCTATACATATTATGGCTTCTATCAATGATGTTACCTATAAATATGTCCTCATTGACATTGGATCATCCATTAGTATTATTTCCACCACTGCCCTTCATAATTTACATATTCTACCCACTCATCTTGCCACTCCTCTTGACCTATGAGCTTTCGATGGCTCTATATGTCCCACAGTAGGCTCTATTATATTACTTATCCAAGTAGGTGCTAAGACTATCCCCACGCTATATCATATCATCAAGGGGAATATGCAATATAATATCCTTTTAGGTCACCCATGGATTCAGGATATGCAATGCATTCCTTCCACCTTATATCATTGTATAAATTATTTTCACAATGGCCAAGTGCATTACATCCTTGTTCATGATGATCCATTGTATTTTGTAATATTATTACTATTCTACCAATATCACCCTTGTCCTCCATATAATTCACTTTAATTGCATTTTGATCCCCCGTAATATCACCTGCATCTCATTCACTTCCAATTCAATCAAGGAATCCCATGAATGCTTCCTCTTCTTCATCGTACAACCCTCACACTTACTCCACTCCACCCTCATGCCCACCTTTGCATCCATCATCAAAGCCTTATTCTAGTTCTTATCAAACACTCCCTTCACAGTCATGTCCTCCTTATCCTTCCAATGTTCCCACTTTACCCACTTTAAATACTCCTCCACTTTGTTCATCCTCCATTTCATGCACATCGTACATCATACCGTCTCCCACGATTCTTCCTCCTTGACTTGCATCCCAATTTACACATGCCAATCACCCTATCTTGGCTACTTTGATAGAATATTATGAATGGGAACAACATGCTACCTACTTGGATGCCCAACTCACCCAATTCAACACCTTCATTTCTCCATCTCCCACACTGCTTTCATAGGCTTCATAGCCCTCTTTATCTTCATCACATAGGGGGTTGTCCCTTGAACATGAGCATTATGACATACCCCATATTTTAATACTCATGACCAATCCTGATCTAGATAGTATGACATATACAATGCTCATGTTAACCCTCCTATGATACAATCTATCTTTGACTTTGGTCACCCCAATTAGGTACCCTTGACTATCAAGGCAATAATTTCTCTTTTCCCTTCCACAAAATTTACCAAATTCATATATGATAGTACTGATTCATCATCTGAGATATATGTGCCTCACTCACCACAACATAAATTTTGTGGTAATATTGACCACATGTTCAATACTACTTTTAAAATGAGATACTTCCAACGATTCCATTGGTAGGGTTTTGGATTGGGACATTATGAATAGGATCTAGAACCCTTGTTAACCCTCCTATCTTGTAGCCCAAAGATAAGTCAGGTCTAGGCTATTAGCATGACAACATCAACATTTTGGAGGGTGAACTCCATTGTCTTACCCTCAATCCATTTAACGATATATTTTATAATGAGCCCAAGTGTAATTTCCTTGATGATTGTCCATCTCCTTATTATACCATCAACATCCCCTCCATCTTATTCATGACTCTCCTCCTCATAGCACTACTTCTACTTGTCTATTCAATGACCTCATCCATCACTTTGATGTGCTTTCACTCACCTTGTCTAGCTTTGACAATGCCACCCTTCCCCTGAATAACACAAGATTATACTGAGAGGGGAGGGGTGAACAGTATAAGATAAAAAAATTTACTTTTCTTTTCAAATCAGTATTATCAAATATTATCAATTGCAATAATGAATCAATGCACATATCATCACACACATAAGAGACACAAATTTACCCAACGATGGCTATGTCCATAGATAAAATATTTCTTATAAATGTTCTCAACAAATATCTTGGGAACCAAATCCCTATTACAATGTTTATGGGCACCAACCTAAAGGAAACACCAATCCCCTATGCTCTGGTTCGTGGACCTCTATCCATAGGAGACACCAATCCCCTTTACTCTAGTTCATGGACCTTTATCCATAGGAGACACCAATCCCATTTGCTATGGTTCGTGGACCTCTATCAACAGGAGACACCAATCCCATTTTCTCTGGTTCATGACCTCTATCCAGAAGAGACACCAATCCCATTTGATCTAGTTCATGGACCTCTATCCACAGGAGACACCAATCCCCTTTGTTCTAATCTACTCCAAATATTTACACAAGGCTTGCTCAAATCTATTCCAAGCCTACACACAAGGCTTGCTCAAATTTACTCTAAAACTTGATCTCAACTCTACTCAAATTGGCTCCAAGCCTACATACAAGGCTTGCTCAAATATTCTCACCAAAATCTACTCAACCTGCTCACAAGGCTTGCTCAAATCTACTCCAAGCCTACTTACAAGGCTAGCTCAAATATGCTCAAAATAACCTGCTCAAATTTACCTTAAACCTACTCATACAACCTACTCAAATATTCCCAATTATTGCATAGAAACCATTGCATATATCTTTCCCAAAATTTCTTTCTTTGAATAAAGTAATTTATATATATTCTACCCAGAATTCTTTTTCTTCATAAACATATAGAGAATGATAAGCATTACAAACAATCAATATGTTCTTCTCACATTCATGAAGTCTATCACTTTCACATGTTTCACATTTATTTGCATTCACAAGATAGCTCTAGTTTAGCACTTAATAATTGACCTTCTTATGTACTCCCAAAACCGATCAAACCAATGCACAAGTTTACTTCACAAAACTAGTCTATAACCCTTGAAAATTTACTCTCAATAGTAAATTATCAATCGCAATAATGCACAAATTTGTTTCACAAAAACTAGTCTATAACCCTTGCAAATTTTCACTTCAATTTCACTCAAAGTAATGCACAATTATATTCTCAACCACTTGCACTTTTTATTCCCAATATCATTCAATACTCATGCACAACTTGTTCTCAAACCCTAGCTCATATATTTCTAGTTTTAATCAAAGCAATGCATAATTACTCTCAACTTCAATCAATCACTAATGCACATCAAATCAATCCTTATACCTCCAACCATATTTCAACAAAATATTTTCCTCAAACAAAACCACCTTGAGAAGGAGTTAAATCACCATACCTCTAAAAACTGCCTTGATGAAGATGTGCCCTCAAAACCTATCACAAAATAGTTTTCTTTTCTTTTGCCACTTCAAAAATAGGTTAGCAAATCTCCTTTTCAAATCATCCACATTAAAACCCTTCTTAAAAATATATGCACAATAATACTTTATAACTCCTTTTTAGTCTCACAAAATAAAGCTTGTAATAATGACTAAACCCTCAATTTTCTTTTTCTATGATTTGCCAAAAATACAAATAGCAATGATCATAAATACACCTTATTTCTCCTTTCTAAAAACATGCAAAATTACAAGTCACAATAATCACAAATACACCTTATTTCTCCTTTCTAAAAACATGCAAAATTACAAATCACAATAATCATAAATACACCTTATTTCTCCTTTCTAAAAATATTCAACAATTACAAATAATAATAATCTCAAATATACCTTATAATATCTTCTCAAACCTTATTTCTCCTATTAATGATTCTCTATAATCACAATACTTAAGACTTTCCAGAAAGACCCCTTATTCTAACACCACCACAAACCTTATAACACCTTTTAATAATATGCAAAAATTAAATCATTTAAACCAACACTTTATACCTTATCTCTCCTAATACACTTTATAAAAATTTAATACCTTTTTCTTTTGCAATTTGAACTCCTGCCCTCACGTGAAGCAACACTTTCCCAAGCACTCTATGACCAGCTATGTTGCCACGGTTGGTAGCACCAAAAGGGGGCCCACAAGATATAACCCTGTCTCTGCCTCAACAAACCATGAAGTAACTCAACAAAACCATCATTGAGGGGACTCGACCCTCAAACCTCCTCTACCGTAGCGCTCACACACAAAGCCAACAACCAGTTGGGCTACACCAGCAGGCGAGACTCAAAAGTGAATTCAAAATATTTATCTTAAGTTTTCGTGCATCAATAATTTCATTGCCTTCACTTGTCTATATAAAAAATTATTATTCTTGAAATAGTGCATGCGATTCTTAGATCCCAAAGGCAAATAAAACATCATGTATTTATATGCACTCCTTGGTTTTTGATGATGTCGACACTTTATGATTTCAAAAACTTCATTCGAATGTTGGTGCCATTTGCTTTGATTATAATATTTAAATTTTTAATTTAAATATTATAAGGTTAACCTTTTTTTTTAACTTTGTAGTGATTAAAACCTTTAGTGGCCCAACCTTGAATTTATCTGTATAAACCTTTGTCCTTCCTTTGAAAAAACCTTTGGCCTTCCTTTTATAAAACTTTGTCCTTAGGCCTTTTAAACATTTATTAATTGTAGACACCAAAATCTAGCACCCTTTAGTTCACATTCACCACCTCACCATCAAATCCTACATAATAAAGATATATGCCTAAGTTCTAAATTAGGGATATAAAATCCTACACATCATTATATTTTCCTAATTTACTTAATTAAGAAAATCACCCTACGATACTTTGTCTACCCATTGGACATGTGTCCTGGACATCTCACCCAGCATCCTTGCCATATCTCACCCACTTCTATCCCCTTTATCCTTGCACATGAGATAGATTCCCAAAACCCATGCCACAACTCCTTTGTTGTTGTCCCCTTGTCCCTTCACATAAGACAACATCCCACATCCCACTCCACTTGGAGCCACATCACCCTAGTTAAGTGAGCCACATTGAGTGAATCACTGTAATTGCCCCTTCCACCTGGCAGTCTAGATTTGCCACTTGGCAAGTCAGGCTTTCCATCTCACATTCCCCTCCAAAGCTCCAGGAAGCCTATAAAGGCACCATCAATCCACCAAACAAAGGGAGCTAAATTTTCATAGTGACAGACTATCGAAATACACCCAGACCCGACAAGAAACTGAGAGCACAAGCTCGATTGTGATCATTGGCATGCATCCTAATGTGACCTGTCATCTCAGCCGAAATTGCCCTCCCGTGGTTATACAATCAAAAACACAAATCCATGGTTTCATAACCGCAGGTTAATGATTTCTAGTCCACAATGGTATTTTTGTGGTTCTACAGTCCCGAACAAGTTTTTATTGACAGAGATAAGCAATTGAAAATGTTGAGCAAGGCTTTTATTTATTAAAAATTTTATGTTTATCTGCTTTTCATATATATATATATTTTTTTTTTTTTTTTTTTCAGTGATAGGTTTATGCGTAGCATTGGGTTTACCACTTTACTATACAGGTGCTATTAATCCTCTTTACTAGTTTTGTATGTGTGCAGGTAACAGGTACCTTGGATAAGCTGTTGAAGCTAGAGTGGTCCCTTGCTGGATACCAAAGCCCACTCACCCCTTGAAGCTGTAACAGAGGAACGAAGAACACCACATCCTGCAGAAGAGCCAGAATATTTCCTCTCTTCTATCAAAAAATTGTATCTCCAAGAGAGAAGGAAGCATTGTAACTTTGCCCCCAACACATTTGGGGCAAAATCCAAAATCATTGTAACCTTGTATCAAATCTAATACAAAAGGGATTATTTTTGGCAATTCTTACTTCTTTCATGTATTCATTTTATTTTGTGTTCAGTTCTTTGGTTACAGAAATGGCGATCATGGTGGGATACCCCTAAAGGTCCTATTTTGTTTTGCCTTACTGTCTAAATTTATTTACTAATATCTGTATGCACCTACAGGTTTCAAGAATTCAAAGCACGTACATATTCAACTCAAAATTGATACATTCATAAAATCTTGCGACTGTATCATTTACTATGGAAATGAAAAAATGCATTTTTTGTCTGAGAAAACGTAGGCACGTAATTCATGGTAGGAGAAAACACAGACATGCGATTTCTGCCTAAGAAAACATAGAAGCGTAGTTGATACATCAAAAACATGGGTCGGCGAATAGCAGTAGAAGGAGTAGCAAAAGAATTGTAGGTTTGTACCTTTTGATCCTTGTTCTTTCTATTTTTTTTATTTTATCTGCATTCTATTATTAGCATTAAAAAGTCTGGTCTTGTATGCTATTGTTTGCATTTAGGTCTTAGAATAGAGAAAGTTACTTAAAATTTGCATTCATACATACAATAACCGAAAAAAAAAAAGCTAAAAAGAATCTGCATCTGCATAATAGGAAATAGGTCATCTTGCACTCACCCGGTTAGAAATAACTGGAGTGTTGATTTCAGGTTTGGGTATGTAAAAGCCCCATCTATTTTTGTTAGCATAAATGACCCACGCATCCATAGTTGGGACATCCCAAATGCAAACGCACAGTTGGAAAACCGTACATTCGTGGTTTACCAAAACTAACCGCACACCCGTGGTTAGCCCTATCAAACAGACACCGATTGGAATTAGACCTGAAGGTGGCATGTTTGCTCCTGATCTGATGTCTGTCATTTTATAGTCTCTATTTTTTGCATTTAGGTATTAAAACAGAATTGCATAATAATTTTGCATAACACCCTAGTTAAAAAAAACCACCACACACTCACATGAACGTTGGAAAACGACTAGATTTAATCACCGCCGAGTTTGGGTTTCATCACCGAACCACCAATATTATACCCTGATATTTGGCCAAAGCTAGCTCCAAGAACTGTCGTAGCTTGGAAAATTTGCATATATTTATCCTTGGAGAGTATGACGTTGACCAAGTGAGACTGGGTGAGTACTAGTAGGACCTGTGCTCATTATCCGGGTGTGGTGTTCATTGCCACACATAGGGGATTTACACGACCTGGAGTTCATGGCCAGGTTGTCAAGCTTCGAGTATACAGGTGAAATCCTAGATTCATTTAGGGCAAAATATTCAGCACACATCTTTTGCATTTTTCAAACAAATTTAAAAATATATATATATATGAAAATCTAGCATAAAAAATTTTGTGTTTATTTGCTTTGTGTGTTGTATTGAGTTGTGTTGTCACTTTATTTACATAGATAGTCTCACTTTGCATTTTACCACATAGTAGCATATGGTAGTGACTCGTAATCAAGCTATGAAACTAGTGTCAAACCGAACTCAGTGGTCTTCCCCTATGGCCTCTCAGTTTGGCAATGTCCCTCACACTTCGGTGGTGGGACCAGTAGGTATGCCCCTTTCTATGTCCCAGAGTATTGATGTAGGGCCTTCTAGTAATGCCCCCAACATGAACATAGACATTATGCATAGAGCTACTCACACAACCATACTTGAGACACCTAGGAGTGAACCTCCTGCAGCAGTAGATAGTCAGGTCACCATGATAGATATGGACA
Organism: Wollemia nobilis; assembly: GCA_028583015.1. Classification (NCBI taxonomy): domain Eukaryota; kingdom Viridiplantae; phylum Streptophyta; class Pinopsida; order Araucariales; family Araucariaceae; genus Wollemia; species Wollemia nobilis. Next base: position 3,630,777 of record JAQPPZ010016995.1, on the reverse strand, counting down.
CTGTTAAAATGTACTTGAATGCAGCTGGAATGGTCTTCCCATCGTTACCACCACTCTCCATCCCATCACGTGTCATACCCTCATCAAAAAAAGAATCTATATTCACCTATCCACAATAGTAGGAACAAATTTTCACCAATCCTCTCTTTGAGTTAGTTGTTGTAGCATTAGCCAATCAACCATTGTCATCTAACCAAATTCACCCCACATTATCACAAAAAATTACCATTACCACTAATCCCTTGTATGAAACAATTCCTATTGTTTTGCAAGCCCCAAAATCCATTCCTCCATCCACACTTGTAGGACATACATCTCATACCATTCCACAGTCATTAGTGATACCCTTTGCTACTTACCCCCCATCTACCTCCACTACCATGGTTGTTCCACAACCAATTTAGTCCACCACATCACAGGTAGCAGTCCCTACATCAAATGCAATTGCTATGCAACAGGCTTTATTACAGTTGCAGCAAATTATTTTAGATAATTCTAACCGTAGCATGAAACCTGACCCTAACCAACATTTGCAAGAGATTGAGCAAAATCTTCCACCTACATCTCATCAACCTAATGCCTTTATTCAAGATCCATCTTGGGTAATGCATCCTCCCTCTACCATTGTGGTTCATAATCAACCACCACACCCATATGCTAATGTAGTAGGTCAACATAATATCACACCTCCATCACCCCATCCATACCATAACACATTTTTGCCACCCATGTCTTATCATCCCCAACCTACATACAATCCATCCCATTACCAGCAGCATCAAGTACATTCGAGTGTTAGTCCTGGAGATGATCCTAGATACCAGTTTCTATAGAGTTAGATTGATAGTCTTGCCATGCAAACCCCAGGTTTGCAATACCAAAAGCCAAATTTAAGGTAACTACTCAATCACCCTATTCATGTTTCAGTACCAAAGCTACCATATCCACATGATTTCCAAATACCGAAGCTTGAATTTAAAGGGGAAGAGGATCCCCGTGAGCATGTAACAAGATTTGTGAATGCATGCTTTAGAATCAAAAGCAACAATGCATTTATATTACATATATTTCCTCAAACATTAGAGGGAGAATCCTAATATTGGTACAACCACATGCCACATCAAATTATTTTTACCTTTGAACAACTAGTGGACCAGTTCCTGGAAAGATTCACCCTAAATGTTAGAAAACAAACAACATTAACTGATTTGATTTATCTAAAACAATATGATGATGAATCAGTCTATGAATTTGGTAATAGATGGAGATCAGTCATGATCAAGTTACCATTTTCACTCCCTATGCCAGAGATAATATGAATGTTCACGAAGAGTTTTGGTAGACCCATCTCTTCATTGCTATAGCTACAATAGTATAGAACATTCGATGAGGCACTCGCCCAAGAAAAACTGATTGAAGAAATCAAAATTCAAGAAGGCAAGATTAAGCCTAAGAAGAAAGAGTGGCACAATAAGAATCAAAATGGGAATAACCACGATCAGTCCAAGACTACACAGGTTAATCAGATAGTTTTGAGCCAACCACAGTCAAATCAATTGGCTCAAAAACAAATCCAATAACCCCAAAAACAACAACAACAATCGTAACAATAGAATTATCAAGCAATTCCACCCCCACAATAGGCACAAAATCAGACACAACCTATGTAAAGGCAACAACATCATTTTAAGCCAAAAAAAAATTACACACCAGTACAAGAGCCATATTCATTAGTATTTTAGAAGTTGTATGTGACAAAACTTTTTAATTTGTCGAAAATGAAACCTGATGATCCTAACAAACCAAAGATAAAAGGTTACAAAGAACACCTCTTTTGCATCTATCATAGACAAAGAGGACATGATATTGAAGGTTGTCATGGATTTAAAGGAATTGTGCAAGATTTATTGAAAGCAGGTATAATCAGAGTTGACAACCCACTAGCCCAAAATAACCAAAACCTAGGCATATATAAGACACCTTTGCCACATCGAGAGGCAAATCAACAACCGATAGGAGCATCAACTTCTATAGTTCCTCCCAATCAGGTTAATTATGTGTCTCAACTACCACAAGGTTTTGTAGGGGCTATCAGTATAGTTACCCATGGACAAAGGTAAGCTAATCACACAACTCAAGCTCTAGTAGCATCACCAACTAATGTGCCCATACAACTTGGATCGAGTGGGCCACCACCACCTTTCCACAACCGCCTTGTTGTTACACTAAAAAATCGGTTAACACAGAGTTTGAATATGGCTTCAAAAAAATTGTCAATTTATGAACTAATACAACGATCAACACCTCACAGGGAAGCATTGATGGAAATTTTAAAGTCTATTCAAGTACAATCAGAAGACCCCAATGCATTCAATTCCTTTGTGGGTAGTGTACAAAAGTGCATGGAACCCTCAATAGTATTCTATGACTTTGAGGAAAAACAAATATCAGCAGATTCACTTGATCCACCATTGCACATAGTAGCTCACATTGATAGGAAACTCTTCAAGAGAATGCTTATTGATACTAGTTCTTCAATCAATCTCATTACCACACCTACCATGATGAAGCTCAACGTCCCATCATCTCACATCACAATATCCACATTCACTCTTAGGGTCTTTATGATGCTTTATGCTCAACTGTAGGGAATGTTGGTCTTCCCGTCATCGTGGGGGTGAAAACAATACATGTTCTCTTTCGCATATTGGAATGGGAAATGCAATATAACATACTTCTTGGACGCCCTTGGATTAGGGAAATGAAGTGTGTGCCTTCAACATTACATCAATGCTTAAAATATGTGCATGAAGGCAAGGTACATTGCATACCAGCTGACACTGAACCTTTCAAATAGTACAACTTTATTTCAAATCCATATGAGACATTGCTTCCATAAATACATCTAACCATCCAACCACTAGTCATTAGAACCATTCCATCTAGCACCACATCATCAAAAGCATCCATTCTAGAAGAGTTGCCTATAGTTGACCCAACTTTTGCATCCAAAAGTGTTAGCTCAGTGCATCCTTCAAACACCGTATTTCATTTTCAAATTACACCCACCCATCCTTCTAATCAATTGCCAACTCCATCTAGTACACTTCCAGATCCAAAGCCACCATTCACATTCAAAGCACAACCCACATCATCAACCACCACTACATAGTCATTAGAACCCGTAGTCTCACAAATAGGTCCACCTATTAGATATAATCCACCACCACCAGCAGAGCCAAGAGTTAATGCTCAAGAACCCTCTTCATCTATCGAGCCATTAGCCACACAACCATCTAGAGTTGTAGTACATCTTGTCAATTCAAGTATTGGTGAATACATTATTGAAAGTGTCACAGTTACACCACCTATTGATTCAATCAGAGATCACGGTCACCCTCGGGACCCACCTTTAGCTATTGGTGATATATATAGAATGGGTTCTCAAAAAAATGCAATCAATTTCATATATGGAGGGATGGATTCTTCATTGGACCCACCTCCTCAAAATGACAACTCTTTACAAGAGTTTAATGAAAACATTGATTATCTATCGAACCCAAGTTTCCCAGTGATATATTTTTGAAGGGTTAGTTGGCAAGGATATGGACTTGGAAGACATGAACAAGGTCCTCACCACATTATTGAACCAGAATATAGAGAGTCAAGTGACCGCTCTGATCTAGGCTATAAACCTTCCATCATAAGCTCTTCGCTTAATCAAGCTTTCCAAGAACTTGACATAGAATGTGAACAAGAGGAGGAAAAGAGCGATGAGGAGGATGAACCTAATGATGAAGATGAACCTAATGATGAGGATGAACAAATAAAAAGTAGATACCAAATCTACAATTTTTACCCTCGAGAGCAAGCCTTACAACGAGAATCAGATTATGAAGATCCTACTGAGATGACATACCTTAGGCAAGACCTTGAGCCACTAATACTAGGACCTCATACAAATGCTAATGGCTTCTGGATGAGTGAAAATGATGACGATGAAACTGAAATGATTTTCATAAATCATCCTCTTGAGATATAAGCCAGGAGAATGCTCCAAGCTAAAGTACGTTCTGAATGGCTTCCTCAAGAAGAAGAACCTCAAGAAGAGATAATATATGGATAAACCATGTAGAGAGATAACTGGTATCAAAATAAGTTTCCAATAGACTGCACACTTTTTTGGCTAAACAAATAGCATGAGGGTCCTGAACCAGAACCTCCTCCATCACATTGGCAAAGTAGGCAACAAAACCAATCACACACATTAGGTCAGTTGCAACCTAGAGAATATGAGTCATCAATTCTTGAATTGCAACCACCTCATTTCCATCAAGTCAACATGATTTCTATTGATTTTCTCACCCCACTCTACAATCCATATAATGAGATAAAACCGATCCATATCGACACCAGTATCATAGCCATGGACAGGATTTCATCCCCACCATCCACTGCTGAATTCATCCTGTCCAAAGAGTTGTTGCACACTTCAAACACTTATATTCCACAACAACCTTCATCATAAAACAATTCAATTTTTCAAACTGAGATAGAGGGGGACACCCCAGACACATTTGAAAATATGGTAGATGATATCCACCTCATCCCAACTCCACATCAGCTAGAGGAAGGTTCTCACATGCTAATAGAAGAGTCTATAGACATGCAACTTAGTGAAGACGTGGATAATTCCCAGATTGTCAAAATAGCAAAATAATTATCCGTAGAAGAAAAAGAGCGCATCATAAACATGCTTATCAAAAAGAAGGAAGTGTTCGCATGGTCCTACAAAGACATGCCTGGCTTAGATCCGGACTTGGTAGTCCACAACCTTACGCTAGCACATGATGCCAAGTCGTTCAAGTAGAAGCTTAGGAAGGTCCATCCAACAGTCACATTAATTGTGAAAGAAGAGCTACAAAATTTATTGGATGTATACTTCATAGTACCAATCGATTATCCTGAATGGCTTTCAAACATGGTACCCATTCACAAATTGAATGGGGGGATACGCGTATGCACTGATTTTCAATATTTAAACAAAGTGTGTCCCAAGGATGATTTTCCTTTGTCGAATATTGATCAATTAGTAGATTCTTGTGCTAGTCATGAAATGCTTTCCTTAATGGATGGTTTCTAGAGATACAACCAAAAGTCGGATTAATCCCGAAGATCAACATAAAACAACATTTACAATGCCTTGGGGGACATTCTACTATAGAGTGATACCTTTTGGATTAAAGAATGTAGGAGCTACATATCAACATGCCATGACATACATATTTCATGATTATATGCATAAGATAATCAAAGATTATGTAGATGATCTTATTGCTAAATCAAAAATGCATCTTGAACACATAGATGTGCTAGAAAAGGCATTTTATTGATTGATAGAACATAAGGTAAGGCTAAATCCTAAGAAGTGTGTATTTGGTGTCACATCAAGAAAACTTCTAGGATTCATTATTTCCAAGCGAGGCATTGAAGTAGACCCAGACAAGGTAAAAGTAATATTAGAGATGTCACCTCCAAAAAACTTGAAAGAGTTGTGAAGCTTGCAAGGAAAATTCTAATCTATTTGATGATTCATTGCACAACTCTCAGATAAATGCAGACCTTTTAACCGCATGTTACAAAAAGGAGTGATATTTTCTTGGACAACTAAATTTTAGGAGGCATTTGATGATATAAAGAAATATCTGGCCTCACCGCCAGTTCTTACGCCACCAAAAATAGGAGTCCCATTTCACCTATATATTTCTGCAACAGATTTTACTTTAGGGACAATACTTGCACAAAAGAATGAGAAAAATAAAGAGCAAGCAGTTTATTACATCAGTCAAACATTGGTAAGTTACGAAACAAGATATTCTTATGTCAAAAAGTTATGCTTAGCAGTGGTTTTCACCACTAAGAAACTTAGACATTACATGCTAAGCAATACCACCTATGTTATAGCTAGAGAAAACCCTCTGCGATACATGATGACTCACACTTACAACAACACCCACACTGCTAAATGGATAATGCTTTTAACAAAATTTGACCTCGAATTCACAATTCAAAAATCCATAAAAGGGCAAGTGATAGCTGATCAATTAGCGAAAGCTCCACTACACAATGATAGACCATTAATAATTGAGCTTCCCGACGATTCAGTATTTTCTATCATAGAACAAGAAGAAGTGGTTTCACCTGAGGATGAAGCATATATGACAATGTTCTTTGATGGATCCAAGTGCGAAAAAGGGCAAGGTGCAGGAGTTGTGTTTTACACACCTGAGGGAATACCCATTCCCTTATCATTCAAACTTGACTTCATATGCACTAATAATAATGCAGAGTATGAAGCCTTAATACTAGGTCTTCATTCAGCTATAGCAATGGGAATAAAAATATTAAGCATTTTTGGTGATTCTCAATTGGTTGTATACCAAATAAAAGGAGAATACCAATGTAAAGAACCAGTCTTAAAGAAATACCATGAAGTAGCAATACGATTGCTAGGAAAATTTGATTGGTAGAAAATTAGTAACTTTCCATGATCGAAAAATAAATTTACGGATACAATGGCTTCCTTGGGATCTCTCATCCCTAAAAATGAACATGGAGAATTAAAATCGTTAATCATAACAGTTTCCAAACCATCAATTAAAAGAGCAGAATCTATAGGTGAGAAGAATGTTTGTTTGATACATGTTGAACCCTACAATTCTTACCTTGATGAAATAAAAGACTTTCTCAAGTCAAGAACACTACCAATAGAAATGACACGAACTACAAAAAGAACATTCAAACAAAGAGCCATCTATTTCACTTTACTTGGAGATGTGTTGTATAAAAGTGGTTATGATGGAATATTACTACGATGTTTAAATCCAATTGAAGCATAAAAAGCAATATCATAAGCCCACGATGGCACTTGCGGTGGTCACTTCATTGGAATGGAAATTGCAAAAATAATATTGCACATGGGATACTATTGGTCGACAATGGAGAATGACTGTTGCAAATATGTCAAAAGATGCCAAAAGTGCCAACATCATACAAAATTGACTCATGTGCCATCACAAAATTTGCAACCCATTCAAATTTTGTGGCCCTTTTCATAATGGGGCCTTGAATTGATTGGTAAAATAACACCTGCTTCATCAAGACAACATAAATTCATCATAACCGCTACATAATACTTCACAAAATGGGTGGAAGAAATTCCAATGACCACTACGACTAGACCTCGAATAATGAATTTTATACTTCAGCATATTATCTATCGTTTTGGAATACCATCAAAAATAATTTTTGATAATGGAAAGTCATTTAATAATAAGTATGTTAGAGCATTGTGCAACAAATTCAAAATTCTACACAGTTTCTCAACACCTTATTACCCACAAGCAAACGGGTAAGCTGAAGCAACCAACAAGATAGTCATATCTATTCTCAAGAAATTGGTAAAATATAATCATCGAGATTGGCATACTCACCTCCCTTTAGCACTATGGGCTTATAGAACAAGCATAAGAACTCCAACGGGAGCAACGCCATTTTCACTAGTTTACGGTGCAGAAGCTATATTACCATTAGAGCTCAAGATACCATCCTTGCGAATTGAGATACAAGAATTCATGGTCGATGATACAACTAGACAGATGCAACTTGACCAATTGACAATTATTGATGAGAAATGTATCAATGCTCTAGAACATTTATGAGTATATCAAGAATAGAGTCAAGCGCGCTTACAACGCAAAAGTCCATCCTCACAAATTTCAAGTGGGGGACCTAGTGCTCAAATAAAATCAACAAAATACCAATGCTTTACCGCACTTAAGGGATAAATTCACAACAAATTGGTTGGGCCCATATATTGTAAAGAAAAAGTTGGGACAAGGAACGTACAAACTTTCCAATTTAGAAGGGAAATTGGAGTCAGAACCGCTAAACATTATGCACCTAAATGCATTTTATGCATAAAATGACTTGCAATATATGTATATATATGTACATGGCTAAAATAAAAATAAAATTAAAATAACAAAAATAATAAACAAAAGATTTCATTTTACAACATTGCATGCATTTCACATTGTAAATAGACATATTTTTAATTACATTTTTCATATTTTATTTGCATTTCAATTATATGTTCATACACAAAAAATAAATAAAAAATATAGTTGCATCCATCCCATCCCTTGCTCAATAATCTTTAATAGTGGTGATGATACGACCAACAAAACAAGTTCCAAGAGTTGGGGGTATTCAACTAAGATTCTTTACAACTCACAAAATCATACACATCATATATCATATATCATACAATTTTTAGTCACTCAAACATGTCTAGTGAAAAACCAAACTTCATGAAGTGTCCAATTTTCTTTAGGACCAAAGCACTTTCATCACACTAAGAAAATATTGAGTATGGTAGATTGAACCAAAAGCAATTTGGAACCAAATACACTTTTACAAATCTTAAAACATCTTGAATGATAGAAATATAATGCCAATTTGGGTAAACCTCGAAGCGAAAAAAGTAAAATCCTTCGCTTACCCTATCACACAACATAGTCCAAAAAAAAAAACAATGGTTATCACCACTACCACAGTGAAACAACAAACATAAATAAATGTAGAGTAGTAAGGATAGGGTCACATTCTCATCATACTTCGGTTGAGAATCCGATTCCCCAAAACTCTATACAAAAATAATTAACAACACATACCACAGATCTCTAAAGCTGAAAAGATCGTACTATGTTCCCCTCAGAAAGTTATGTAGTCATCACAAAGGCTTAAAGATAAAATCATTGGACTATGGAGTGAGCCTCCATCGGGGCTATAGACGCTTGATTGGCAAGTGGAGTAAACTCATGCAGGGCGACATGTCTCTCTTTAAAGAGGGAGACCTCTGAACGCACATACGGGTAAGCTAGCCAAAAAGAAAACCCATAAAGGTACCATCCAAAATTACTCAAGATGAGACAATAAACATCATAATCACATGCACTGTTTCTGGATTGCTTAGGTTCATCGATACACAATATTTAGAAAATGAACTTCACTTGCACACAATATGGTCCTAAAGAAAGTAAGATAACATTCAAGAAAAATGGTTAACATTACTAGCTTCTTTGAGTATTTGAGAATATTTTCAGTTACATATAAAAAACCAAATCATAATCCATATCACCATCCACATACCATTTATACATACCACATACATCACCAACAAATAATAATCAAGTGGGATACCCCCAATTGCAAATATGAATGAGTAAAGGTCAAATACTCTGAGTTAAAAAATATTACATGAGCACCATGCATACCTTCATTCAGTTATGAATATAAATCAAAATGCACTTTACATGTTCATTTGCATTCATTATCATAGCAATAGCATAGAAATATTAGATTGCATAATATAAACATTGAAAAAGCATAAACAAGAAGAATGCACATACAAATAATGCATGTGAATACCAAAATAAAATCCCATGTATATATATAAATATGAAATTTTGCAAAGTACAAAATGCTCGAAGGCAGTATACATCGGGGCACTAAGGCCCATACTAAGATAAAAATATACAAAAAACAAAAATAATGCAATAAAACAACTAGCTAGTGCCTGTAGGATCCCTCCATGGACCCTACATTGTAGAAGCCCCATGAGAGCTAGAAGTACGATGAGTCCTGCGACTCGTCTCGGTCCCTCAGGTAGTAGTGGCAATAGATGATAAAGGAGGAAAAGGTAAAAGAATTTGATGCTCATGAAGAATGTTCTCCAACATCTCGATGTAGACAGCCTACTTACACAGGCTCCTCAAATCAACACCCTAGCGAGTGACCCTCTAAGAAATATCTACCCGTAGAGATGCAATAGTCAAAGCAAAATCATCACCTCTAGAACCTGACTGCAACCAAGAAAGCTCGCCCTATAAATGGGTAATCTCATCACCAAGTCTGGTGATCTCTACATCCTTAGCAACCAGAGTAGTGCTGCTAGGTCCAACCTGTAACCCATCCACCTCAACTTGAAGATGAGTCACCTCACCCTGATACCATGCTAACTCGGCCTTCACTTGACCTAGCTCCAAATCCAAGCTATCTCACTCAGCCTAGAGAATCTCCCACTCCTCTAATAATCGAGGAGGTGCACCCTCATCATCATCACCACCACCCTCCTCCTTAGGTTGCTGAACATCCATACCCATGTCAGATCTCGAAGAGCTACCACATCGATGATTCATTGACCAAGGAACCCATCCACCCACATCTACATCATCACCACTCCCATCATCATCTACAATGACACTAGGAGTCCATAGAGGCTGACTCACAAACCATGCATCATACTCAGCAGTCATGCCCACATCATCCAAGTCAAGCACCTCCAAGTTTGAGTCGTCAGCAGGATCATCGACTCACCAAAAGTTAGGAGCAACAGGTAACCCCAACTCATCACCCCATGACTTGTACATAATAGGCACATCAAGAACATCCTAAGCAAGCCTAAAATGTTGTAGTACATAAGAGAATTGGATAAACTCCATATCCCTCAGATGGGCACCAACAACCCATCTTCCCTGCCTAACACGACGAAGCTCTACTACATCTATCGCCCAATCCAAACCCCTCCAAGGCCGCTAACACATCAAGTCCCTAGTCAGAGAGCTCAATATATCTATAAAATCTGTAGCACTCACAATAGATCGACTGACCTCCTCGCTGAGTAGCCATTTGTATGCCTAGGGAGAAGTGGCATCCACGCCACAAGGTAAACCAATAGGGTGATCGATGATAATATGCTCCCAACACCAAATATGGAGCAACAAATTGCAACCCAGGCCCTTACGCCCATGCCTCTTCACCTCATAGAGCTCACTATAAACCTTGCAGAGAAGAGCGAGAGCCCAGGCCAACCAACGAGGATCAACTATCAAATCCAGAACAATAGGCACTTGGTTCCATGGGATCCTTGATCCCATGGAATTGGGCAACAACATGTTGCTCAATATGTACATCATGAAGACAGGTAATGCACCCAAACTACCAGTTGTAAAGAGATCCAAATATGCAATGTCGCCCCTGCTGCAATCAATGTCCCACATCTCACCAAACAAAGGGAACAGAGCCTCCTTCTTGTCGAGGCCAACCCGAATAGTAGGACCCTCGATAGGAACGCGAAAGATATGGTAGATATCCTTGAGAGTGATAGTCAGCTCCCCTGTTGGGAGCTGAAATGTGCCCCTATCTAGATCCCAACGCTCAACAAGTGCCGAAAGAAGATCCTCATCAGCTTGGATGGTGCCTAATCGCTCGCAACCATCTAAACCAATAGTCTGAAGTAGAGTCCAATCGTCATCCGAAAGTGCTTTTCATACTTTTCGAATGGTCCTCGGCCACCTATGTCGAGCGTCAAGAAGCTTAACCTGAAAATATAAAAAAAAATAAAAAAAACAAAAATTAGCACAACATGCTAGGTAATAAAAAACAAAAACGAAAAATTTTACCTAATCATGGTAATAAAAGCAAAACGAAAATTTTTTACCTACATGCTAGGTAATAAAAAACAAAAACGAAAAATTTTACCTAATCATGGTAACAAAAGCAAAAATGAAAAAAAAAAAATACCTATGCATTGTAATAAAAGCAAAAACGATTTTTTTTTACAAACGCAAGGTAATAAAAAACAAAACAAAAAATTTTACCTAATCATGGTAATAAAAACAAAATGAAAATTTTTTACCTACATGCTAGGTAATAAAAAACAAAAACGAAAAATTTTACCTAATCATGGTAACAAAAGCAAAAACGAAAAAAAAAAAAAAATTACTTATGCATTGTAATAAAAGCAAAAACAATTTTTTTTTTTTACAAACGCTAGGTAATAAAAAACAAAAAGATTTTTTTTTTTTTACCCTAGGTAACAAAAGCAAAAAAAAAAAATGTACACTACGTAATAAAAAACAAAACAAAATTTTTTACCTAATCATGGTAATAAAAGCAAAAACGAATTTTATTTTTACCTACCCTAGGTAATAAAAGAAAAAATGAAAAAATGTTTTACATACCCTAGGTAATAAAAGCAAAAAATGAAAAAAATTTAACCTACCCTAGGTAATAAAAGCAAAACAAAAAATATTTTTTACCTACCCTAGGTAATAAAAGCAAAAAACCAAAAAAAATTAACCTACCCTAGGTAATAAAAGCAAAAACAATTTTTTTTTTTTACCTACCCTAGGTAATAAAAGCAAAAAACAAATTTTTTTTAACCTACCCTAGGTAATAAAAACAAAAACAATTTTTTTTTTTACCTACCCTAGGTAATAAAAGCAAAAACAATTTTTTTTTTTTACCTACCCTAGGTAATAAATGCAAAAACAAAAAAATAAAAAATTTACCTACCCTAGGTAATAAAACAAAAACAATTTTTTTTTTACCTACCCTAGGTAATAAAACAAAAAAAAACGAAATTTTTTTTAACCTACACTAGGTAATAAAAACAAAAATGAAAAATTTCTACCTACCTTAAATAATAATAAAAAAAAAACAAGTTCATTGCTAGTCCCACTTAATGAGCAAACAATAATAATTTACCAGCCCCACTTAATTAACAAACAAGCAAAACAAACGAAAAAAAAAATTAATAATAGCCAAATTGCCAACCTCTGCAAACCGATCACCAACTTCCACTCCAGCCGAGCCACCACCACCGCTCCCCTCGCCAACCTCCATCTCACTCATCACTTCAACCAATCAACCAATGACAACTGGCAGAATGATTTTGAAAATGACAACAGCCTATAAATAGCCGCTTTTAGCGGCAAAAAATGCGCACTCGTGTTTTTTGCTGATGCAAAATGCAAACCCACGTTTTGAGGTGCAAAATGCGGAAACGCGGTTTCATAAAGCAAAACGTAAATCCACGTTTTTCGCCAAAATAATCGCAAGTCAGCGATTTCAAAAAAAAAATTGCAATCCACCTAATCATCTAGAGTGAAACTCGTATCTAGTGGATTATCCTATACACCTAGTGGTTGCAACGACTAGCAATCCATGCAAACCGGTTGGATGGGTAAATCACCATAAGGAAACTCATTCAGAAATCACAAAAAAAGCAACAATGAATCAAGTCGATAGGTCCCTAAATCTATGAGCTTAAATGTGTTCTAAAATAGATTTGCCAAGGTAATCCTACAAAAACCTTTTGTTGGGTCAAAAGCGGAACAACAAACAACAATTTGGTAATAATAAAAAAATTGCTTGAGCATCAAATCCTCGACGACTGGTTCCTTAAACCCATCATTTGGAAGGAATTGCTAAAGTCATAGTGGACGAAACTCAAAAGAGTGGTTAAAAATTTTACCATGTATTCTAAACATTAATGAAACCAAAAGCAAAATTGCAAGAACACAAATAATCCCAAACTTGGGGCACAAAGAAAATCAAGACAAAATTCATTAACAAAATCAACATCATTCAATAAACAAACCACTTTCAGCATCCGTATTTTTTCAATTGGCTTATGGGTGTCAACCTTTACCCAATCGTCAATTGAGGGGGTAAGCAAACAAATCAAAAAATTTAAATTCATTCATTCTGTGTGTCAAAGAGAAATGAACCCATTCGTCCAATAAAGTTAGATGTCATTAGTTTTTGCACCGCATTGTGTTGTACACAACACGGTACAAAAATAGGCAACTATAGACACCAAAATCTAGCACCCTTTAGTTCACATTCACCACCTCACCATAAAATATTGCATAATAAAGATATATGCCTAAGTTCTAACTTAGGGATATAAAATCCTGCACATTATATTTTCCTAATTTACTTAATTAGGAAAATCACCCTAGGATACCTTGTCTACCCATTGGACATGTGTCCTGGACATCTCACCCAACATCCCTGCCACATCTCACCCACTTTTGTCTCCTTTGTCCTTGCACATGAGACAGATTCCCAACACCCATGCCACAACTCCTTTGTTGTTGTCCCCTTGTCCCTTCACATAAGACATCCCACATCCCACTCCACTTAGAGCCACATCACCCCAGTTAAGTGAGCCACACTAAGTGACTCACTATAACTGCCCCTTCCACCTTGTAGTCCAGATTTTCCACTTGGCAAGTCAGGCTTGCCACCTCACATTCCCCTCCAAAGCCCTAGGAAGCCTATAAAGGCACCATCAATCCACCAAACAAAGGGAGCTGAATTTGCATACCGACAGGCTACCGGAATACACCCAGACCCGATGAGAAATTGAGAGCGCGAGCTCGATTATGACCATTGGCATGCATCTCGAGGTGACCTATCATCTCAGCCGAAATCGCCCACCCGCGGTTCTACAATCGAAAACGTGAATCCACGGTTTCACAACCGCAGGTCTGCAATTTCCAGTCCGCAACCGCATTTTCGCGGTTCTACAGTACCGAATAGGTTTTTATTGATAGAGATAAGCAATTGAAAATGTTGAGCAAGGCTTTTATTTATTAAATATTTTATGTTTATCTACTTTTCATATATATATATATATATATATATATATATATATATATATATATATATATATAGCAGTGATAGGTTTATGCGTAGCATTGGGTTTACCGCTTTACTATACAGGTGCTATTAATCCTCTTTACTGGTTTTGTATGTGTGTAGGTAACAGGTACCTTGGATAAGCTGTTGAAGCTGGAGTGGTCCCTTGCTAGATACCAAAGCCCACTCACCCCTTGAAGTTGTAACAGAGGAACGAAGAACACCGCATCCTGTAGAAGAGCCAAAATATTTCCTCTCTTCTATCAAAACATTGTATCTCCGAGAGAGAAGGAAGCATTGTAACTTTACCCCCAACACATTTGGGGAAAAATCCAAAATCATTGTAACCTTGTATCAAATCTAATACAAAAGGGATTATTTTTGGCAATTCTTACTTCTTTCTTGTATTCATTTTATTTTGTGTTCAGTTCTTTGGTTACATTAATGTAGAGGGGAAAAACTACCCTACCGCGTACAATTCCCAAAATGGCTAGATTCGCAAGAGAGAAGCCTTATGGGGTGAACCATAGGGGTATGTTGTTATCTACACTCGGTGCTAGGGGGAAGGGTTCACGAGGAATGGTTTAAGGACTCGTTCCAAGTCGACAAGATTTTGATATGTTTGATGTATTCAGTTTTAAGAAAACATCTAAGTTTGGCCTTTCTAGATCTATGCTATGAAAGATAAAGAACAATGCAGGAATTAGAATGTAATAATATAAGAGCTAACCTAATAATATTTTTCTTTGAATGCTTTCTAACCTAGGGTTTTATCCAGAAAACCTTTAAAGCAAGGGTACAAGATAAATGCACAATATTAACCCTAGATGCACACTTATATGCTTTTCACTTTCAAATGCCTAAGAACCAATAATTAGATTAGATCTTCAACCAATATAATAATTAAAGTACTTATCTTAACTTGTTGTTGACTTAGCATTTTTAGCCTCTTGTTCAATGATATCATAAATACCTGTTTCTACAAGATAACTTATAAAACACTTGAAAATGGGATTAGAATTAGGGGGTATGCTTAGGCTATTGTACAACAATGCTTGGAGGCACAATCAAGCCCCCTAGGTCATTTTAGATGACCTTTTAAAACAAAAGTGGAAATTGACCTTTGGATAATTAATCATAAAATAGCAATGCAACAGTAGAGAAGTAGAAAACAAATTATGCTATCATGCTCTAAATGCAATTTAGAAATTACTCATGCAATCAGAATCTAATAGATACCCCCAGTTCATTCTTGGTCAAAATTATGCCTCGCAAATGGTGGGTGCAATAACACTACAAGCAAAGTCATGCTCCATCAAAATGGGGCACGATTTTACTTCTATGAGCAAAAACTCTAAATTAGGGTTAGAAAAATCGTGCCTCATCGAGACAGGGTATGATTTTACTTCAGAGACAAAAAATAAAATAAAGATGCAAAACATAAATAAATGTAGAAACAAAGTGCACACAACCTGATGGATGATGCAAAAGTAGGCAAAAGAGATTGAGGTATCCAAATGAGCACTCTCTTTCCTTTTGAACTACAACATGAATCTACCAAACCACACAGTAATCCAAATCAATGCAGCAGAAGATCAAATCCAAAATTCACACTTCAAGGTTAGCTTGTAGAAGAAACACGAAGCAGAGTGAAAGTAAGAATATGAGCACTATTTAATCATAATAATTTTGAACTTAATCAATTTCTAAGATGGATCGCTTGTCTCTTTAGGAGTGGGATTAACCCCTCCTTTTATAGATGAAAAATAGGGTAAAAGAAGCAGTAAAACAAACACAAGTCGATGCCAAACATGCCAGAAAGGTTAAACCTAGGTTTTAATAAATTAAAACCCTAAAAATAGAGAAGTCGCATCAGCTGTCAATGAGGTGTGATATCGCTTGGATGAAGTCACGCCCTGTCATAATCGTGTGCAATTTATCTAAAGGGCTAAAGAAAAGCAAGGGAAGGGGGAACCCTAGGGAAAGGGTTAGGGACCTCTTAGAGGCTCTAAGGAATATTACCCACTAAAAGTGGGTCACTTTTCTATGTCTACATTTTTCCCCCTCTTTGAAGCATTTAAGGCCAAGCAAATGCGTCAAAAAAAGGATGTAGACACACTCATTGGAAGAGGACATAAAATAAGAATGGGATGGCTAGTTTAGAAGAAAGGGGTGGTGCAAAGATAGTGTCATTCTAGACACTTTCTTATTTTATATGCAAATCAAGGCATTAGGGACATTAATGCCTCTATAGGCCAAGGTGCCCCCTCGATTTTTTATGAAGATGACATATCGCATAAAAACTCGAAATAAATGATGCATAAGAAGAGAGAGAGAAAGAATGAAAACCAAAGAAAACAAGGGGAACAAACAGAGCTTAGAAAGGGGAAAAATGGGTAAAACACTAATTCATTTTCACCGCGCATTGACAAAGAAAGGGCTATGAGGATAAAAATAAATTGCATTACCAGTTCATCAAGCAACAGTTGAGAGGGGTGAATTCAGGGCATGAGAGCAGGTAAGTACCAAATTCCTCCATCTTGCTGCACCTTTTCTTCTATTTTTATAGATTTTAGGGTAGAAATTGGAAAATTTCACTGTATGAGACAACAATTTTTGTGCTCTACTAGGGCACGATTTCATGGCCCGATCGTGATTTCATTCTAAATGAAGCACAACGAAATCACGCCTAGATAAGATCAAGTGTGAATTCGTGAAATCACACCTCCCAAAATAGAGGGTGTGATTTCGCCAAAAGGCTATAAAAAAAAGAAAAAAAAAGTAAAAAGTAAAAGAAAACATAGAAGGAAAAAGAGGAAAACAAGCAATTACGAAGTGCAAATTACAAAATCATGATCAATCTTTTTGTTTTGATTTGAAACTATGGATTTTATTATTATTATTTATTATTATATTTTTTTTTAAATTGATGTAATTTTATTTTTTTGTGAATGCAGCTAGGTATTCTCGAGAGTCGAGAATAGAGGGTAGGGGCTCTAGAAGAGTTGGATGCACTAGGCCCAGTGGAGATGGCTTGGCTAGAGGTAGTGGGGCTAGACCACTTGGTGAGGATACCTCAGATTGAGATGGATAGGGCTATACTGATAGCCTTGGAAGAGAGGTGGTACTTGAAGTCCTCTACTTTTTGGTTACCCATAGGAGAGATTACCGTCACACTAGAGGATATGTGGTGGATTTTGCAGATCCCTATCAGAGGGATGTTAGTTTATAGAGCGCAAGGATAGGTAGTAGCACTACTACGGTTCTTAGTAAGATTTACCTGCCAGGTGCAAGAGAGCACCATATTTGTCGATGATCTAGTGGGTCGCTATGGAGTAGATCCTTTGACTATCATGATTTGTGGGGTTACGGTTGGGATACTAATATGTCATGCCAATAGGTGACATTTACCATGGGTGATGGTGGGAGTAGTTGTAGACATGAGACACCAGGGATTTAGGTTCATATGGGGTCCATATATGTTGGCCTACCTATATAGGACATTGTACAATTTTTTGTATAAGCAGCATACATGATTGGTGTGTATGACATTGCTCCAGGTGTGGTGTTGGGAGCACATCATGATGCAGATATCAGAGGCACTACCAGGCCCACTACCCATCCTGGAGTGACCAACAGTATACAGGTGATCAAAGTCATTGGAGAGGACTATGAGGGCCTATGCAAGGAATATGCCACTAGTGAGGTAGGTGATAAATGAGCTTTGGGAGGTGAAGATCATCTGGAGGACATGGCAACTTTACCTTGGGTGGACAGAGGACAAGACAGAGCTAGCCAGTATATGAAAGATCAAGTGGCTGAGACCGGATA
Organism: Wollemia nobilis; assembly: GCA_028583015.1. Classification (NCBI taxonomy): domain Eukaryota; kingdom Viridiplantae; phylum Streptophyta; class Pinopsida; order Araucariales; family Araucariaceae; genus Wollemia; species Wollemia nobilis. The sequence goes on along the minus strand of JAQPPZ010016995.1, from coordinate 3,612,393 downwards.
AGGGAGAGCTAGAGGTCTTCATATTTGATCGATTCCTACGATAGCATGGGATATTACAGGGAGTCTTGGACATGGGGAACTATTGGTACCAAAGGGTGACTCAAGATCTAGTTAGGGTAGAAGGTGAGCCAGACCTCACTAGGTGGGCTGAGGAGGATATGGATGATCCTCTTTATGTCGATCTAAGGGTAAACAATGCAGGAGTAGTTATCGGGTATAGATAGTGGTATAGAGGAGTTGTGCCCCAAAGGATCTCCCTGCCAGTACCAATACAAAGGCACCAAATGATGGACCCAATCATGTAGCGAGAATTTTGAGAGGTAGCTCATTGATCCACAAAGAGGGCACAATAGACCCCTATCATTCTAAGATAGATACCAGCTCATATTTAGATCCTAGTGGTAGAGGAGGACATCTAGGTGGTAGGGACTAGAGATGGAGGGTGAGGTATGCCCCCATAGACAAGGGGGCCATAGATCAAAGATCCTAGAGAGGCTTCCACATTTATAGTAGTGGTTGGCAAGGGCCAGGAGGAGATAGAGGAGCTACGAGCACAAGTAGCCTCTCTACAGAGCCAAATGACCCAGGTCCAGGCAGATAGGGCCAGGAGGCTAGAGGAGTTATGAAGGTCATTGAGCACCACCGCTAAGAGGGACTCAACTTGATAAGATATCAATAGGCTCCAGGAAGAGATGGATCATTTGGATGGAGAGTTTCAGAGAGCTAGGGTAAAGGAGATGGCTATCGTTGAGAGCAGCTAGGTGGGTAGCACAATGTAACTTCTTCAGGTGGAGCTATGATAGATGAGAGAGAGGTTGGGGATAGCACTTCAATGGGTTACATTTTACAAGATAGTTTACTGTGTAGCTATCCGACCAAGGTCAGAAGATACCACTTCCTCCATCCCTATAGTCAACGAGCATATCATGATCTCGATCATGGATGACATCGCTATCACAATAATTTGTGTCATAGACTAGGTTGTCTCCTCCTCAGGATGGACCAAAGGAAGCTAGTTCTCATAGCTAGGAGAGAGGACTAAGGATTGAGATGATGCACCAATTTTTATATTGTGATGTACATCCCTAAGTTGAGTATACCGAGTATGAATTGTGGTAGACCAACCTAACACGAGGACCATGCACTATTTTTCTCTCGAGTAATATATAGTTGCTTTTATTGCTTTACTTGTGTTTAATATGTTTTTATTTAATTCATGTTTTCATGTATGCAAACTATCTTAATGCAAACTATATGAAAATAGATGGGTGTAAAATAAGGAGAAATAGGAAGAAGACAATCAGAAAGGAAGGAAAAAAAAGAAATAGGAGAAGAAATAAGAAGAGAGAAAATGAGAGAGAAGGAGAAGAAGAAGAAAGAAGAGAGAAAATGAGAGAGAAGAAGGAGGAGAAGAAGAAGGAAGAAAAGAATAATAAAAATCCAAAGGTCAACCATCTAAAAAGGAGAAGAACCGATGATCCATAGCATGGAACTAGCATAGGTTGTAAGGAACCAATGTACTTAAATACCATAGGTCATTTCAAGAATAGAGCTAGAACCGCTATAGATTTAGCACTTGTAGTAGTGTTAAAAATATGTGTGGAGTCTAACCCGCTATGGGTGGTTTCTCCTTTATTGACTACTGTGAGACGTTTAACCGCTAATATGTATGTTGAGGTCTACTAAAATTGACCAAGGAGCTTATCCTGTAATGGGGTGTTAAACCTGCTGAGTCAAAAGAGAGTATGACCCGATAGAAGATCGTAGATGATATAATACCCACTAGGATGTATGAGTATCCCTTGTGGGGTGTAATATGTAGATAAATAATATGCAAGTGCTATCCCAAATAGATATCCTTAAGAAGACTTTGAAAAATCATTATCATGATGCAAAAATCGAGAGAGGAAGAAGAAGAAATTATAAGAAGAAATAATGGAGGAATCCCTAGGGGGGATCTTGCTAAGCATCAGAGTCCTAGTGAGAAGTGCAATGCATGTGAGCTATGACCAAACTAGGTATCATCACATGCTATTTTTGCAAAATCCCCAAAAATCCATATGAGCAAACAATCATGAACAAGCAACAATGCAATTATGACGGGCAATCATGCAAGGTGTTCTTTAGATGTCAAGAAATAATGCAAGGATGACAAGCAACAATGCAATATAAGTAGGTAGGTGGATGCAATGTGAATGCAAATGCAACTACATGAAAGATTTTTTTATTCTTTATTTTTATTTTTTGTTTTATATTTTATTTTTATACAAAATTGAAATCAATGCAAAACCTAGATGCATCATTCATCTTATTAAAATAAATTAGCATGCCATGAGGTGTCAGATCGAAGATATACCCAAGGAATACATTTTCTCGATGATAAAATTCATGAAAACATTTCTTCAAGGCCCTACTTTAGACATCCATTGCACAATAATCAATACATCTTCTAACAACACCATTCTCTTTAGTAAAACAACAAACATTATATAAAGATCCACCATTCTCTCGCACATAAACAATGTCATTTTTAAAACAAATAGAATCAATCATATTGTAAGACATTATATTTGGAGGAGAAACAAAATTAATGCATTTATATTTATTCATTATCATCTTTTGATATTCTATATATTCTGCATAAGTCACAAGATGATCATCCTCCTCAAAAAGCAAAGGTTAATTTTTATTAGGTATAAAAATTATACCACATCTCCCAAGCTAAATCTCAACATCCAAAGGTTCATGAATACCTTTCTATTGTGGTTCCAATTCTTTACCATCATATCCCATACTATATAGGATCTACTTAGGAAGAGGATAATCATTAGTGAGATAACATTGAGCAAAATAGTGCTCACTAGGATATGGGTTGCTACCACGAATATTTTTTTTGAAGGTAGTCCCTCCAAAGACAAAGGTACATGTGCCAATGTGTACAACATCACCCTTCTTATGAGGTAAACCCATAGTTTGAGGTGACGGTGGTAGCTTGGTGAGATCTAGAAGAGGTTCTTGAAGAAACTGATTATCATAATCCAAGGATGAATAATAGGGTTGATATTCCTCACTCGATTTTAAATTTTAAATATGCTCTAAAATTTGAGATGAGGAACATGGAGAATTAGCTAAAGAAATATAAGTACAAGAGTAAGATTCAGATTGAGCTAACTCTATATTTGAACAGAATTCAAATGGTCGAGGATTTCCCAGAATGGTGATAACTTGATTCTTAAATTTAAATTTGATACATTGATGAAAAGTAGAAGAGATGGCCTTCATTGCATGAATACAAGGTCGTCTAAGAAGAATATTAAAATATGCAAGACAAGACACCACGTAAAACAAAGTATCCAATATTTGAGGCCCCACCTTTAATGGAAGAGATATGACACCACATGCCTCTTGGAACTTATTTTTGAAAGCTTTAATAAGGATGTTAGATTTTGTTAAATCTTCCTCTTTTAACCTAAATTTTTGAAAGAATTGATATGTACATAAATTGGGGGATGGGCCATTATCAATTAAAACTCGTTTGATAAGGGTATCCCCAATAAGTGTAGTGATGTAAATTGATGAATCTCCATGTAAGTTTGAGGAAGGTTTATCATCATATGAGAATGATACATGATATATCCCAAAATAACCTATGGCATCAGGGACAACATCTGAAGAAACAGACTATTGTTTTAAAAATTCCATTAAAATATTTCAATGATAAGGAGAATTTTGCAAAAGCTCTAAGGCTAATATTTTTGTTGGAGTATTATATAAATACTTATGAAGATCATATGAAATCTGTGAATGTGGTCTTAGCACTATAGGCATAATTCTTGTTGTTGAGTCTTTTCTCTAATTCTCCTTTAAAATTGAACTAGGTTGCAATGATGAACTCTGTCCTTGCTGATTCTAAGTTTGTTTCCTTGTTGTTACCCCAACCATACCAACCACATTACTATGACATAGGGAACCATCTTGATAAACCACTTGGTTGGCTTCTTGTTGATCATGCTTTGGTAATAGATCCTTGAATATCCCCATATATTGATTTTTTGTTAGGTTTTGTTGAATAGGAGCCTAATTACTTGTTTGGAAATTTCTTAAATCAATGCATCCTACATCAATCAAATCTTGAACCACATGCTTCAACTTCTTACAAGAATTTATCCAGTGTCCTACTCTGTGATATGTGCAATATTGATCCGCCTTATACCAATGAGTTGTATTATCTGGTTGTCTTATAGGAGGTAGTTCAATTACCTTAACTTCTAGCAATAGCTTCAAAATTGCTTCCATAGGTATATTAAGTCTGGTAAAATTCCTTTTAGGAGGTTTCTAAAGTACAATATTTTGTAGGCTATTGGTGATATTATTAACAGACCTACTATCATTATTACCTCATGTAGGCTTATTATTATTTTAAGACTTAGTAGGCTTTTCTTATTTATTCTTAAACTGGCCTCTCATAATGAGAGCTTGTTCCACTTTTCTGGCTAACTCAATTGATTGATCAAGATAAGTAATAGTAGTAGTTTCTAGTACATACGATATCTATTCTTGTAAATTACCAATGAATATATCAAGCATATATTTCTAAGACACAAGTTGTCTTAATCGGCCAACTAAACTTCTCCAATGAGCCAAAAAATTTGAAAAAATTTATTCTTCACTATTCTTGAGGTCATATAGGTCTCTCATTGTCACTTCCTTTTCAATATAAGCACTAAATTTATGAACAAACATTTCTACAGTCTTTTCAAATCTCTTTAAAGAATAGGTGGGCAATCGATAATACCATTCCAATGCAACTCTAGTAAGAATCTTTGGAAATGTTTTCAATATAAGCATAGCATCATAAACACGATCATGGTAAGCTATTTTGAATCCCCTTATATGCTCTATTGGATATTCTATTCATTTATGATCAGTAAAACTGACATAGTAAAATGCTTGGGATAAGGTCTAGCAGCAACAATAGAATCCAATGGTTGACTACATATTTTCTTATAATTGTATGTAAATCCTAAATGCTGAATCATATCCATCCTCAAAACCAACTTATTAACTATATTTTCCAAATTATGCATTTTTGAATTGTGTGCGTTTCCAATATTCCCTTGACTTAAGTTGGACATGAGAATATTGTTGTTATATGTGGTGCCTTGTGAGAATGGAAGATTAACTTGTGGTGTAATAGAAGCAATAGTGTTGATATTAGAATATAAAGGAGAAATTTGAAAATAATTTTGGGCGCCACTACTAGTTGGAGGAATGGGTGGATTCCATCCAATGTTGATGGTGTTAGTAGTAGCACAAGTCACTCGGTTCTTTAGATTACTAAGATACATAGGTTGAGATGCAAAATTATCATGATTAAGCACAAGAGACCTAATGGGAGGAGAAGGAGTAGCATCCTATTTTTCAAGATGAGCTTCTCATTCTATATATTCCAATAGCTTCTTCTTATGAGCTTTCATTAATTCCCAAATATGATCAAATTATGAGAAGACAAAGCTACCATTGGGTCCAACATAAGTATCGGGACTAGTTTCAGTCTCTATATCTACCTCTTCTAGACATACATTAGGGTCTTACCTATCAATATGGTCATCTTCTAAAGGAACATAATCAAATTCTAACTATTTCCTTTGACTTCTAAGAAAAAGAGCCATTTTAGAAGTAGTGAAAATAGTTAGGGGAAAACACTAACACTTATTTAAAGTTTAAAATAAAGGAGGTGTTCGAGTTTACCAAAGATGTAGAGGGGGAAAAATACCCTATTGTGTACAATTCCCACAAAATTTGGATCTGTAAGAGAGAAGCCTTATGGGGTGAACCATGGGGTATGTTGTTCTCTACACTCGGTGCTAGGGGGAAGGATTCACCAGGAATGGTTTAAGGACTCGCTCCAAGTACATAGGATTTTGAGATGTTTGATGTATTCAGTTTCAAGCAATCACCTAAGTTTGGCCTTTCTAGATCTATGCTATGAAAGATAAAGGACAATGCAAAAATTAGAATGTAAGAATACAAGAGCTAACCTAATATGATTCTTTCTTTGAATGCTTTCTAACCTAGGGTTTTATCCAGAAAATATTTAAAGCAAGGGTACAAGATAAATGCACAATATTAACCTTAGATGCACACTTATATGCTTTTCACTTTTAGATGCCTAAGAACCAATAATTAGATCATATTTTCAACCAATAAAATAATTAAATCACTTATCTTGACCGGTTGTTGAATTAGTTTTTTTGCCTCTTGTCCAATGATATCAGAAAAACTTGTTTCTATAATATAACTTATGAAACACTTGAAAATGGGATTCGAATCAGGGGGGTTGCTTAGGCTGATGTACAACAATGCTTGGAGGTGTAGTAGTCAAGCCTCTAGGTACTTTTAGATGACCTTTGAAAAAAAATGGAAATTGATATTTGGATAATTAATCATAAAACAACAATGCAACAGCAGAGAAGTGGAAAAAATATTATGCTATCATGCCCTAAATGCAATTTAGAAATTACTCATGCAATCAGACTTTGACAGATACCCCCAGTTCAGTCCTGGGCAAAATTATGCCTCGTATATGGCAAACACAATAACGCTATAGGAAAATTCGTGCTCCATTGAAATGGAGCATGATTTTACTTTTGTGAGTGAAAACCCTAAATTAGGGTTAGCAAAGTCACGCCTTGTTGGGATATGACACAATTTCACTTCGAAGACACAAAAAATAAAATAAAGATGCAGAATGTAAATAAATACAAAAACAAAGTACGCACAACTTGATGGACAATGTAGAAGTAGGCACAAGAGATCGAGGTATCCAAACAGACACTCTCTTTCCTTCTAAACTACACCATGAATCCATCAAACCACACAGTAATCCAAATCAATGCAGTAGAAGATAAAATCCAAAATTTTCACTTCGAGGTTAGCTTGTAGAAGAAAAATGCAGTAGAGAAAAAGTAAGAATGCGAGCACTAATTAATCATAAGAATTTTGAGCTTAATAAATTTCCAAGATCGATCACTTGTCTCTTTGGGAGTGGTATTAACCCCTCCTTTTATAGATGAAAATTGGGGTAAAAGAAGCAAGAAAACAAACACAATCCAATGCCAAACATGCAAAAAATGTTAAACCTAGGTTTTAATAAATTATAACCCTAAAAATAGCGAAGTTGTACCCCATGCTGATGAGGTGCGATATCTCTTTGACGAAGTTGCACCCCATTGTAACCGAGCTTGATTTTGCTAAAGGGCTAAAGAAAAGCAAGGGAAGGGGGAATAAAGGCTTACCCTTGCATAGAGAAAGGGTTAGGGACCTCTTAGGGACTCTAAGAAATATTGCCCACTAAAACTGGGTCAATTTTTTGTATCTACAATTAAATCTTTTTGTCACAAACCTTCAAACTTTTATAATTATTAAATATCTTTGTCCCAATCCTTTAAACCTTGTTGTCCTTCTCTTTATAAACCTTTGTCCTCAAGCCTCTTGAACCTTTATAAACTCTCTTTATAATATTTAAATATTATAATCCTTAAACATATTTGCCTTGCTTTCCATTGTCCAACCTTGTAAACTCATCATTCTTGAAGAATATTTCTGCCTTGAATACCATGCTCTTTTGACATCAATCCTTTGACATCAATGACAACTCAATATTTTCAACAATATCCCCCTTTGTCATTGATGGTAACCCTTACACAAATTTTCTTTTACTGCAACTGGATTCCCAAACTGCTCCCCCTTACAAGTTGCTCCCCCATAATGAAAACTCTCCCCTCACTAAAATTTCTCTCCCTTTGACATCAATGTCAAAGGACTCCTTTTGGGGCTAAAAATAAAACACTTAGCTCAGCCTCCTCACCACATCCTTTTCTTGAGGTGATTAATTTTGGGATGGGAGTAAAGCTACTCCCAACTTACAATGCTCTTCTTTTTTTCAATCTTTTTCCAAACTTTTGAAGTCATACCTCTTTGAACATTTTGAGCATCTTTTTTCTTGTTTGTATTTGGAAGTTTTGAAAATTCTATTCTACACCACTTTGCTCTATGCCTAAAATTATTGTAATTGTAACACCTGATGTTGTATTCCTTGAAAGGTGTAAATGAATTATTGGTTAAGCTATAATCATTCTTACCATAAACCCTGCAATGTATAGCTTTATGACCAAAATTATTGCAATTGAAACACATGATGTTGTAGTCCTTGGAAAGTGAAAGTGACTTGAAATTTCTCTTGCTGAAGCCATAATAATTTTTATCATGAACTCTGCAATGTATAGCTTTATGACAAAAATTATTACATGAGAAATAATAACCTTGGAAGAAAAATTCATCTTGCCTTGATCTCATGGTTCTTTCTTTGCTTTTATTTTGATGGTCCCTATTCCTTGATGATTATTTATTTGCTTCCTCTTTGATACTACCACTTCTCAAATTATCAATATAGGTCTTAGGCTCTTCTTCACATACGTTATTTGATGCTTCTATTTATTTTGAGCTTGACTCATCTTCTTGTACCTCTTGACCTTCCTCATATCCAAGTCCAATATTCATAAATGAAGATCTGTGTGTTTTGATAATATCGTCCAAATATTTTGAGCTTTTCCTAAACTAATATATCTTATTGTCAAATCACTTCCTTATAATGTTAGCTTCATGTTGTAGTATTTCACATTCTAGTTCTTTTATCTTTAATTGTTTAGCCATACCTTCTTCAACTTTCTTTGCCTCTTCAACCTTAACTTTTAAGTCAGTGAGATCCTGTAGAAGTTTTGCCTTTGTTTTCTCATCCTCTTGTATTTGAGCCTTCAATATTAAGTTCTCCCTTTTCAACTCTTCAATATCAACAACAAATTCCTCTTCCATATCAATTGTGGCTTCCTTTTCATATTCTGAAACTTTCTCTTCTTCTTGGTCTTTGACAACAGGAGCATCTTCATTCTCTTCTATGGCCAAAAATAGAATTTCTTCTTTTTCATTATCGGAGAAGCTTTCATCACTTTCACTTGAAGTACTACTTTCTTCTTCAACATAAAAAATCTTCTTGTGCCTTTGAAAAATTCTTTTCTCATGCTTTCCTTGACCATGTATGTTTTTATTTTCATAATAAAACTTTCTTTCCTTATTTTTTTTCTAATCCTTTTTTTCTTCACTACTACTACCTCCATTTTGTGGACAATTAACTGCATAGTGACTTATGTTATCACAACTAAAACATTTCATGGTCTGCATATTTTTGTGTTTTCTCAAACCCTTCTTATTTATTCTCACAAAGTTAGTCTCTTCTTCACTACTCGATTCATCACTTGATTCTTGTTCTTTATTATTTTCCTTATTTGAAGCTTTGGATGATACCTCTCTTTTTGATGTTTGTTCTTTTTCTATCCTCATCTCATACGCTATGATAATTCCATGTAGATCATCCATACTTAAAGTTTTGAGATCCTTCATCTCTTCTATTGCTAAAACCTTTGCATCATACCTCATAGGGAGTGGCATCAATATTTTCTGAACAATAGTAGATTCCTCAATCTTTTCTTCAAGTCCATAAATAGTGTTGACAACCTCATCAAAACAAAGTAGATACATAGCAATATCTTCATCATATTTCATCTTCAAGTATTCAAACTTCCTTTTGTGTGTTTGAAGTTTTGCCATTTTGATATTGTCATCTCCTTCATATGTTCTATGTAATTTATCCCATATTTCTTTTGCTAAAGTGAATTGAATGAATTTCACAAACTTTTATTCACATAACGCACTCAAAATTGCATTCATTGCCTTAGCATTATCTTCATATGGTTTCTTACCACTTGAATCTAGAGGAGGATTTTTATATGGTGTGAATCCATTTTCAGTGAGTTTTCGTGTATCATATCCATGTGTCATCAAATAAGTCTTCATCCTCAAACTCCAGAAATAATAGTTAGTACCATCAAACAATGGAGCCTTATTTGATGAAAAACTTTCCTTATGAGCCATGTGTGTTCTTGTAAGATCTTCCTTCAAGCTATTAGACTTTCACAAAGGAACATGCTCTGATACCAATTGAATAACACAAGCTTATATTGAGAAGGAGGTGAGCAGTATAAGATAAAAAAAAAATTAATTTTCTTTCCAAAGTAGTATTATCCAATATTATCAATTGCAATAATGAATCAATGCATAGATTATCACACACATAAGACACACATATTTAACGTGGTTCACCCAACAGTGGCTACGTCCACAGAGAAAATATTTCTTATAAATTTTCTCAACAAATATCTTGGGAACCAAATTCCTATTACAATGTTTATGGGCATCAACCCAAAGGAGATACCAATCCCCTATGCTCTAGTTTGTGGACCTCTATCCACAGGAGATATCAATCCCATTTGCTCTGGTTTGTGGACCTCTATCCACACAAGACACCAATCCCCTTTACTCTGGTTTGTGGACCTTTATACATAGGAGACACTAATCCCCTTTGATATGGTTTGTGGACCACTATCCATAAGAGACACCAATACCCTTTTATTTGGTACATGTACATATATCCACAAGAGACACCAATCCTCTTTTTTCTAATCTACTTCAAACCTTTACACAAGGCTTACTCAAATCTGCTCTAAAACTTACTTTCAACTTTTCTCCAAGCCTACATACAAGGCTTGCTCAAATTTTCTCATCAAAATATTATCAACCTGCTCAAAGCCTTCTCACAAGGCTTGCTCAAATATTCTCCAAACCTACTCACAAGGCTTGCTCAAATATGCTCAACAGAACCTACTCAAATCTACCTCAAACTTGCTTAACTCTGCCTCAAACCTACTCATAAAACCTACTCAATCCAACTGACAAAACTTGCTCAAACATTCCCAATTATTGCATAGAAACAATAGCATATATCTTTTCCAAAAGTGCTTTATTTGACTAAAGTAATTCAGAGATATTCTACCCAGAATTATTTTTCTTCATGAACATATAGAGAATGATATGCATTACAAATCAATATTTTCTTCTCACATTCATTAATTCTGTCACTTTCACATGTATCACATTTATTTGCATTCACAAAATAGCTCTAGTCTAGCACTTGATAATTGACCTTATTATGTACTCCCAAAACCAATCAAACCAATGCATAAGTTTGCTTCACAAAACTGGTCTATAACCCTTGCAAATTTGCTCTCAATATCAATCACAATAATGCACAAATTTGTTTCACAAAAACTGGTCTATAACCCTTGCAAATTTTCACTTCAATTTCACTCAAAGCAATGCACAATTATATTCTCAACCACTTGCACTTTTTATTCCCAATATCATTCAATACTCATGCACAAAAAGGTAGCACCAAAATGGGGCCCTCAAGATATAACCCTATCTCTATTTCAACAAACCATGAAGTGACTCAGGAAAATCATCATCAAGGGGACTTGATCCTTAAACCTCCTCTGCTGTAGTGCTCACACATAAATTCAGTGACTAGTTGGGCTACACTAGCAGGCAAGACTCAAAAGTGAATTTGAAATATTTATCTCAGGTTTTCGTGCATCAATAATTTTGTTGCCTTCACTTGTCTGTCGTTCGCTTTATCAAAAATTATTATTCTTGAAATAGTGCATGTGATTCTTAGATCCCAAAGGTAAATAAAACATCATGTATTTATATGCACTCCTTGGTTTTTGATGATGTCAAAAAACTTCATTCGAACGTTGGTGCCATTTGCTTTGATTATAATATTTAAATTTTTAATTTAAATATTATAAGGTTAACCTTTTTTTAAAAACTTTGTAGTGATTAAAACCTTTAGTGGCCCAACCTTGACTTTATCTGTATAAACCTTTGTCCTTCCTTTGAAAAAACCTTTGGCCTTCCTTTTATAAAACTTTGTCCTTAGGCCTTTTAAACCTTTATTAAATATTTTTGTCACAAACCTTCAAACTTTTATAATTATTAAATCTCTTTGTCCCAATCCTTTAAACCTTGTTGTCCTTCTCTTTATAAACCTTTGTCCTCAAGCCTCTTGAACCTTTATAAAATCTCTTTATAATATTTAAATATTATAATCCTTAAACATATTTGCCTTGCTTTCCATTGTCCAACCTTGTAAACTCATCATTCTTGAAGAATATTTTTGCCTTGAATACCATGCTCTTTTGACATCAATGACAACTCAATATTTCCAACATCCCCCTTCTCCATTACGAATTCTCCCTTTCACTAAATTTTATGCGCTTTCACTCACCTTTTCTAGCTCTAACAATGCCACCTTATTTCATGACTCTTCTCCTCATAGCACTACTACTTGTCTATTCAATGACCTCATCCATAGATTTTATGCGCTTTCACTCACCTTGTCTAGCTCTAACAATGCCACCCTTACCCCTTCTCCATTACCAATTCATTCATACACATATCTACACAATCATCATCGAGTTTAACATTCTTCAACTCACCCTCACTCCCCGCTCGTGGTTTTGCATCCTCTCTTAAACAAACCATTTCCTTTCTCATTGTATGACTCTTCTTCCCTACACTCTAATTCTTTTCTAGCTTCGATTATCTCCATCAATGTGATCTTCGTTGATTTTTTTTCTCCACTCCAATATGTTGCTCACCCCAATCGAATCATAAGTACAACTTTAAACTTTATTGATTTTGATCACATTTCTTCTAAGTCTTCTCCATGAGACTTTCTCTTGTTTCCACTTGTACTCCATTTTGTAAACACCCCTCTATCTTCTACCCCACTCCATATTCATATGTCCATCACATCGATGTTTCTCTTGATGATGACATTACTCTACCTAACATCACTAATGACTTGCATCTCATTCCCATTCTTGCTCAACTCTAGGATGGATCCTACATGCTTATGGAAGACACCATTGACATTGACATCGATGATGATCCCACAAACCCTCACATCATTAAACTCAGTAAGGGTCTTTCCCTTGAATAACAAGAGAGTTTTACTATGCTCCTAAAAGAGTATAAGAATGTTTTTGTATGGTCCTACATGGACATGCCCGATCTCCACACTTCATTGGTCATCCATAACTTAACCCTTGGTGATAGTTCCAAACCTCTCAAGCAAAAAATATACAAGAGTCATACTACAATTGCTTTGATGGTGAAAGAGGAATTACAAAAGCTACTCGGTGTGGGATTCATCCAACCAACTGATTACCCTGAGTGGGTTTATAACATGGTCCCTATCACCAAGTCGAAGGGAAACATTCGCATATGTACTAATTTTATGGATCTCAATAAAGCATGTCCTAAGGATAATTTTTTACTCCCTAATATCGATACTTTAGTCGATTCTATTATAGGTCATGAAATGTTATCCCTCATGGATGGGTTTTCAGGCTACAACCAAATTTGGGTTTACCTTGTACATCAACATAAGATATCTTTTACCACCCCCTAGGGGACTTTCTATTAGAAGGTCATGCCATTTGGCCTTAATAACATTGGCACAACATATCAATGTGCTATGATGTACATATTTCATGACTACATCCATAAAATTATAGAATATTACATAGATGACCTTCTTGTGAAGATCAAAAAGCATCATCAACACATTGATGACCTCCAAAAAATCTTTGGCTACCTTCTAGAACATTATGTACAATTAAACCCAAAAACATGTCTTTGGTGTAACTTTAGGAAAACTTATGGGTTTCATTGTATCTTACTAAGGCATTGAGGTCACTCCTCAAAAATTCAAGGCTATCATCGACATACTACCTTTTAAAAATATTAATTAATTACACAAATTGTAGGGCAAAACTCAGGTAATTCATTGCTTCATCACCCAACTCTCCAACAAGTATAAGTCGTTTAATCACCTCTTATAAAAAGAGGTTGCATTTACATGGGACCACGAATGTCAGATCACTTTTGAAACACTCAAGGCCTTTCTTACTTCCTTGCCAATCTCATCTCCACCTCATTTAGATCTTCATTTTCATATATACATCTCCATCATGGGCTTTGCATTGGGAACATAATTGGCCTAAAAAAATGAAACCAACCATGAGAAATACATGTACTACATTAGCCACACATTGGTCAGCTACAAAGCATAGTGTGCAGCAGACATGGAAAAATTATGCCTTGTCATTATTTTTGCTACAAATAAACTGAGACATTACATGCTCAATCATACAACCTATGTTGTAGCTTGTGATAATCCACTCTGCTATATGATAGGTATAAGTTACAACAATAGTTGCACTACCAAATGGATTATGCTACTTATTGAATTCAATCTCAAATTTATCAACAAAAATCCATAAAAGGCCAAGTCATTGCTGACCAACTCACTGAGGCTCCTTTAACTGATGATAAACCACTCCTCATTGAGCTTCCAAATGACTCAATATTTTATGTTACTAAATATGAATAATATGTGGAACCTAAAACACAAGCTGACTTAACCCTTTTTTTGATGGCTCTCACTGCAAAAAAGGGGGAGGTGTAGGAATAGTATTCTTTACACCACAAGGGGCACTACTTCCTTTTTCATTCAAATTAGGCTTTCTTTATACAATTAACAATTTCAAATATGAAGCACTCATTCTAAGCCTCAAAAAAACCCTTGTTATGTACATCAAATGCCTATAAATCTTTGGCAATTCGGTAGAACCCTAAAGGTTCTAGCACAATTTTAATAAATAAATAATTAAAATAGCATCTAAATTAAAATAATCACTTTTATAAAGAATCACTATTTCACTGGTAGGAAGGTCCCTCCAATACATTCAATAAGAAATTATATATTCTTATTCTTGTATGATTTGTGTGAACGGCCAACCTAATATATATATCTAACCTAAAGCTACGTTGGTGAAGAGACGTGATGGTTCACGTAAGGAATAGATGAGATGGTTCACATAAGGAATAGATGTGATGTTTCACATTATGAAGTGTAGACACCTAAAATGCATCATGTCGAAGGCGACTACTCATATGGGACATGCTACAAGACCATATGGAAGATCTTGGATAGACTCCAAGATAGAGCAGTGGTTCTAACCACTCAATTTGGGCTCCTTGGCCTAACCATAATAGAGACCTGTGATATATTCTAAACCACGGTTAAGACCTATGGTCTATAGCCTAGGCCATAGCTATGACCTATGGTCTAAACTGAAGTTTAGTTGGCCTTCATCCGAGCCAAATCGGTTGGAACGACCATTTGATCTAGAAGAAGGTAGTTGAAGGACGAAATATTCTAGAGGCTTCCAATCCAACTATCCCAACCACCTCTTCTTGATCTTGGCTTCTCCATGAAGCCACCCCTAGCCCTTGGGTAGTCCTATAAGTACCCCTCAGAATTAGGGCAAACAAGAGAGAGCAAGCATTGGAGATTGAAGCAACGAAGCCCTGTCGAATTGTGGACTCACTTGAGTGCATTGAGAGGGAGTGTTGTTATTCAATTGCCAACTAGTCAAGCATCATGACAATTCATGCCATGGATGCCCTAAGGAGCTAGAACGCCAAGAAATGCTAATTCGGGCAAACGGAGGCCCTATCGAGCAATTCAACCACCAAACCTATTAGAGGACACTAAGGCAACCCTTGATCATCAATTTGACAAGGAGGATCAAGCCCACAACCCTAGAATTGGAGGGCAAAGCTACTTAATTGCTCACCATGGCTAAAATCTATGGTGTACAGTGCAGACCGCTCATCAGAGCTACGGTTTGCAATAGGTGACAGATCTCCTTATTGTTTCTATTTTAGTATGCCTAATTAGGTTAGATTAGTCATTTTAGTGGGTTAATTCATGTTTAGAGACAATCTGACCGGTATATTTAGGGTTTAATCAATCTTGTTTTCATTATAGTAAGTAGGACATTAATGGCTTCTTTTCATGCTATCTTGTTTCATTCCATGCAATTGATCAAGTAGATAGATAGCTGCACTTTATACTTTCATGTTTCTAACAATCTTTATGAATCTTGCACAAGTTTAATATGTTTTATCCATCTTCTTGATTTCATAGTTGTTATGGCATCTTTATGCATGTTTTCCTCAAAGGGCCTCATCATGAGAGGTTGCCTATTCGTTTAATGCTTTTGTGTTGTTTCTTGATCGTAGGGAATAGATTCAAAGGAGATTCAATCATCTAATTCCTTCCTCAACGCGAAGAAGAGGGTCAACTCCACCCTAGAGCAGTTTGTGACTATTTAGAGAGCATTAGTATTGTGCCTACCCCATTGGGGGCTTTGGAATTGTATCAATTGTATCAACATTTGGGTGACCCTAAGAGGGGCATGATTGTAACCGAGATTCATTTTCAATATTAATAAAAGAAGCATCCATTTTATTGTTATATGCAATCTTGTATCATTTTATACTTTTATGTTGATTTCGATTGATGCAGTAGATAGGTGCATTGCTTTTTGGATAGGTCAAAAGGTGATCATGGTGGAACTCCATAATTTATGCAACTGATCTCTGACCCCTATGTTTTTTTGATATCAGGTGCAAACCATAGGTTTTAGCTATGGTCTCATTGTTGGCCCGTGGCTTCAAAATGTGGGCTACAGTCTGAACCATGCATCAGACCTACGGTTCACAGTAGACACAATAGACAGTAGGGAGCCAAAGCTTGATCGAATGAGGACCTGAGGTAGGCCCCATTTTTCACTCTCTATACTTTTTTATTCTGTCTATGTTTTCCAGAAAGCAAAAAAAGGAAAATCTAATTAAGACACTAAAAGGGAAATGAATTAGGTCTTAGGGTTTCTTTTTCTGAGTTTGGCTAGGCACTGCTAGGAATAGTGGACCTCTGAGTGTAGTCCGCCCTAGAATCCAGCATGCTAGGTTTAAATTGTGTGTTGGTTTGCATGCTTGAGGCCCAATCAGAGGCTATATCATCATAATTTGCATTGTCAAAAATTCATATAGGATATAGCATGCATTCTCTGAAATGAAACGTTTCTTTTTGCATATCATGTAGGAAATAATCATTCATGTTGTATTATGCATTTTCCTTTCTATGCAAAGAGTAAAAAGAACCACACACACCACGTTTCAGTTAAATGCTAGTGAGTTGGGAGTGACATCCAACCACTAGTAGGGTTCAATGACGGTGGAGGTGACTTCCATCCGTTGGCCCAAATCCTACGTACCCTTGGATACTAGACCAATACCGAATCCGAGAACCTTTTGTACCCTAGAAAATTTGCATGTATTCTCTTCGAAGGGTATAACGCTGATTGGGGGAAAATAGGTGAGGATCCGGGAGGACTTGTGCTCCTCGATCGTGTGTGGGCTTCATTACCACACATTATAGGTTGGATTACGTGACTTGGAGTTCATAGCCAAGTTGTCGAGCTATGAGTATACAGGTGAAAGCCAATTAAACTGAGAATATCATCCAACAAGCTTTCAAACATGATAAGGAGTTTCTAATACTGATACAACAAATCATTGAAACAACATCAAATAGTTTAGGGCTCACTTTAAAAATGTAAAGGAGATAATCACATTGTTTACATTGTATGCTTCTTTATCGCTTAATTCATCAAGATAAGGCCTTCCTTGAGGCCAAAAATTTTTAGTAAGAGAGGTTTCCTCTCAAGACTTGTCTAGTTGGCACATCATGACAACTAGGCATAGTCGAGCTCACTCATGAGCTAATGACTCAGAATATGCGAGGAGAGGCCCTCAATGCCTTTGGTATTCCCCTGAGGATCTTTTAGACCTCGCATGCCTCCTTGCTAGGCATCACACTCATCATTCACCTGAGGATATTATCCTCCCGATGTGACACTCTGATAGTCATCGTGAGACTCCTTCATCATGTAGGGGGTCCTCACATGGAGGTGATAGGGTTTCCACACACGTGGAAAGAACTAGCATTGTTAGGTCTCATCCTAGCAAGGTAGAGAGTTGTGGATCTTACTCCATGAGTCAGTCGTATAGGGAACCTGAGTCTCATGCAGCCCATAAGAGGTGACTACTCCAAGACCAATTGGAGGAGGCGCGCATTGAGCGTGAGCATCTAGAGCGTGAGTGCACAGAGAGAAAGAGAGTGCATCAACAGAGGTTGGATGAGCTCCAACAATGGGAAGAGAGGATTTACCAACAGAAATTACATGAAGAACAATCATGTGAGGTAACTCCTAAAAAGAAGCTCATACCTAGAGTGCTTAGGCAACAAGTCAACGCGATGCACCCTACGCATCATCAAGAGTTACCTCTGAAGTAGTTAGATAGCCACTCTATTAGATAGATAGACATACCATCGGATATTGGTAAGTGACAAACAAAAGTACCTAAGGATATCATGTGCAAGCATGAGGTTGAGAATAGGCAAGTTAGACAGGTGAGCAATGTCAATGCTCAAAAATTGTCACAGTCCTTGGTGCATATACAGTCTATTCCACCATACAAGGAGCCTATGATCACTTTCCATAAATAGGAAGTCAAACCTATCCTTGTCAAGGAATATGATCCTCCATTGCATATCATAGCGAGGATAAATCAGATTGCGTATAAGTGAGTGTTGGTGGATACAAGATCATCGATTAATATCATTACCACCTCAGCATTCAAACATCTCAAAATTCCACCTTCCCACATCAAGGCATCGAATTTCATGCTACAAGATTTTAATGATGTGGAATCCCCTACAGTAGGCACAATAGTCCTCCCCATCGAGGTGGGACAAAATATTATTTCTACATTGTGCTATGTTTTAGAGGGATCAAGATAGTATAACCTGTTGCTTGGAAGGCCATGGATAAGAGCCATGGAGTGCATACCATCCATAGTGCATCAGTGCATTAAGTACACCCATGCAAATGAAGTTCATGTGGTTGAGGCGGACCCAGATCCTTTCAAATATTACAAACTGGGGGATCATCCATAGGAACCTAGTGGGGTGCCCATGCCTCTGAACACTAAACATGATGAGTTTATCCAAAGTTTGGATGCAGCCTTGTAGACCATTGTGGAGTTACCATCACCACCGCTATCACCTGTGGAGTCACCTATAACTCCTACATCTTCAGTATTTCCTAACAGGGAAGGGTTGATGAACTCGATCACAGAGATGCTCACAACTACCTTGGATGTGTCATTAGAGGAACCTCATACTCCTATCGAGGGGGGATACTTAGCATGGTCATGGATGCATCTGAGTGTAGCATACCCTCATCATCCATCATGTCACAAGATAGTCCTCATGAGGATGATGTTGAGTATAAAGAGCATATGGAGGCAGACACCACGGTGTCACCCATCATGGAGACCATTGAGGATTTAGGTCAGCTTCTTGTCGAGTCTCTACCTATTGAGCCTATCCTTGATGCATCGAATGAGCATGAGGAAGAGTCGTTTGTGGCAATTGAGTTGCTACAACCCCAACAGGTTGACGAGTCACCTACGACTCATGCAATGGTGGAATCATTTTCTCACGAGTTTGTGGGAATGGTTGACATTAGGTCAGAGGATCGAGTGACTCTAGAGCAAATAGAGCAAGAGATGGGGCAATCAGACATTGCTTCAACATTGAAGGGGTCTGAATCTTTAAAATTAGTCACTCCTGACTCATTTCTTGTGCCACCTTCTCAAGGACAAGAGCAAGTGTGTACCCCATATCAGGTTGGGGGTACTAAATCTGACACAGTTCAATTCTTTCAAGCTGAACAATAGCATGAACTGAGTCATGCGCATGAACATGTGGATAGCATTGACGAAGTGTGTCATCAAGAAGCATCCACATCAACCCAAATGAAGGAAATAGGTGATTTGCAATTACCAAATGGATCTCTAGCATCCACTTTTTAGTTTCCTTCAATAGACAAAGGTATTTCGAATCAATCATTGGAAATACATATGAACTCTTTGTCAATATTGCGAGCCATTCTAAGTCATCTAGAACAAATGGAACATCGAATGGATGAGCAAGATAAGGTGTTGCATTTTATCATGAATCAACTTGGAAAACTAGGATCACAAAAGCATCCCTTGTTTGAGGCCGAACCACTTCCTATGCAAGTACAGGAAAAACCTCAAAAAAAGCAAGAGCCCATGCGGCCTACCCAACCATTGGGTCCTCAAAGTAAGCCAATGCGGGTCGAGCACCCAAAATAGCCATAGCGCATTTGGACTCCTTTAAAAGAGTCTATGTCTAACATATTTCAAAAGCTGCAAGAGGCTAAGGTCATCACCTTGCCTGATATCATCTCTTTAGACCCAAATAGAGCTAAGCCTATGGGTTACAGGGAGCATCACTATTGTCTCTATCATCGAATAGAGGGTCATGGCATTCGAGATTGTCATGAATTCAAGAGTGTGGTGCAAAACCTGATAGATAAGGGGGTTTATCATGAATATGGTTCTCTTATAGTGCCCCAACATGCTAAAATGGAGGTCACACCTCCTCAGGAGTGACCCCGAGGTCGTCAGTCACCTCGTAAGCCCGATAAGCCAGTGCAGCGAATAGTTTCATTTCAGATGACTACTCTAACTTTGTTCCAAAAGTTACACGAGGCAAAGGCATTCATATTACCCAAAGTCAAGCAAAGGGTATCCAAGACTGGGTCACCTGGTAAGGGCCCCTTTTGTGTGTATCATCGAGTGCATGGACATGACATTCGAGATTGTCAATCATTTAAGAGGGTCATCCAAGACCTAGTAGAACGAGATGCGATCCGCGAGGATGGTTCACTCGTGCAACCCTGCCAAGGCATAGGCACTCCGTTGAGGTCCGTTCCTCAGTTGGGAGAGTTGATTTCTATCACTCTTCCTAAACAAGTTGATTACATTTCAGTGGATAACATGCACATTGGGGGTACATAGGGTAGCATACCCTCCCCAAAAGGCACCAAGGGTTCCAAAAACTGCTTGGTCATGTTAGAAAAAGGCTCCAAGGGTTCCTAAAACCGCTTGGTCATGTCAGTTAAAGGCCCCAAGGGTTTGCTTATAACCGCTTGGTCATCCCAAAAGGCACCAAGGGTTTCTGAGAAACCGCTTGGTCAGCCCAAAAGCCCTAGGGTTTGCTTAAAATCGCTCGGTCATCCTAAAAGGCTCCAAGCTCTCTTGTGAGTAGTTTGGTCAATCAAAAAGCTCCAAAGGTATTTCAAACCTTTGGTCAACCCCAAAAGGCTTCGAGGGTTTGCTTAAAACTGCTCGGTCATCCTAAAAAGCTCCAAGGATTTTCCAAAAAATTGCTTGGTCAATTTAAAGGCTCCAAAGGCATGTACTCTCCGTTTGGTCAAATATAAAGGCTCAAAATCAATAAAAATTATAAAATCAATAAAATCCAAAAAAATTGGTAAAGCATAAAATCCAAAAACATTTGCATTTGCATTATGCATTTTCATTTACACATGCATTCATTTCATCATTGCATTGCATATAGGCATTCGTCATCCATTGCATTCCGTAGTAGGATGGATTGTGTTTGTCAGTCTTACAAACGATGCCACGTTTGTGTTTTAATCATGCACCTTTGCATTTATCATAATCCATTGCATTCATACACAACACCTATTGCTATATGTGTGTATATATACCAAAGTTTTCCAGTCACTCAGCCATACCTAGTGGGTTTCTCAGATGTCGTAGAAAGCTTCTTTTGCTTTTGTAGATGAGGTCACTAGTTGTGATAGTGCTTGGCATATCAGGATCCCATCACTAATTGACACATTTAAAATCCTGCTAAGATAAGGGAGGATGAAAGCTACGAAAGTGGTCTTGGGTATTTAGAGAGATGGGTTTTATTACCTGCTTATCTTGCAAATAGTTCGGTCTAGAGTGGTGAACCTTGGCAAAAAGGACAAGAATTTCCCCTACTCGTACATAGATACAAAGTTTAAATCTCAAACCCAAAGTTCAAAGTTCAAATCTAAAGTGATATAGTGAATCAAAAGCACTATACAAATCCCTTGCTCAAGAAAAATGGGAATAAACAATGATTTTTATCACTCAGAGTAAAACATGAAAAACAATGATTTTTATCACTACATATGAGCAAATATCAAAAATGGGGTGAGAACTTGAATCCCTGGATTGTTCACTATTCAAAGCCATAGAGTGAACCCCGATTGTAGCAATGGGTTGAAAGAGTCCCACCTACTTCTAGAGTAGTAGTTCTATTGGGTGATCCCCAATTGCAACAATGGGTTGAAAGAGTCCCGACTATTTTTGGAGGGGTAGTCCTGATCAATTTGCGAGATGAGCTAGCTCTAGGTGCCTAGGGTTGTCTAGCAGTATAGTCCAATCAAGTCTAAAACAAGGATGATATGAACATAGGAGGAACCCAATCTCACATATGGGTTGGAAGAGTCCCGACTGACATCTGGGGTATGCCTATGGTCTATCTAAAAATACTCACGTGCACACATAGGGGTAATGAACAATTGGGTCATTCGTGATGAAAGCCTTGTCCAAAAAAAGCCTTGTATAGTTAGTATGTGACGTTTGAGAAGTCTACTAGGGTGTTTGAGTCTCATGGAAAACCTCAAAAATTTCTCTAATAGCAACAAAATACCAAATATCACAAACCATATAAAATAAAGTCATGCAAATAATCAAACTGCAAAGTATCGAATCTATGATACATCATTACATAAAGCACAATCAAGATATAGGATAGATACCGGATGGATATCAGAAATGATATCTAGATGACCACTGACTATATTGTGCATATTTTTCAAAATTGCAAAAATAAAATAGAGTGACATATCATATCATTCACATCATACCACTTCATATCATTACATGTCATATATGGGTGATTAATTGATTAAATTCTTGTAATGAGGATTTTCAATTACATTCATGATTTTTACACATTATGTGGTGTCATCCATTAGATTGTTAAACATATATCACATTCATTCCTTATGTTTTAAGTGATTAAAGCATACAGGTTCATTTACATTAGATTACCATCATGTAAATAATGCATTACATACATTGCATCAACATATTGTGACATCGTCATAAATTAAATGCATACAATAAAGTAAAATTAAATAAGCATTTAAAATTAAACATCGCATCCATATGCATACATCATAAATAGCATATCTAAGCATCTAGATCACTGCATACCATCATCATCATAAATTAAATAGCTATCTAGTGCATGTCATCCATACATCACATTACATAAGCATAGCATCAATATAAACATTTGCATCCATGTGCATAACATAAACATAAAATTAAAAATAACAAGGTACACATAATGAGCCAAAATGATCAATATCTCATATATATATTATGTGTGTGTGTGTGTGTGTGTGTGTGTGTGTCCAAAAATGAGTACATTAGGGGTACATCAAAAATACCCGCAGGCTACAACTATGTAGGTCCTCGACCTTACACTCAAAAATAGTACAACAAAAAAACTCTCTACAATATGTACTAAGGGCCTATGCCCCTAGACTATGAGGCACCTCTGTC
Source organism: Wollemia nobilis (assembly GCA_028583015.1). Taxonomy (NCBI): domain Eukaryota; kingdom Viridiplantae; phylum Streptophyta; class Pinopsida; order Araucariales; family Araucariaceae; genus Wollemia; species Wollemia nobilis. The sequence continues at coordinate 3,588,951 of JAQPPZ010016995.1, read as the reverse complement.
ACCTCCGCCATTCCTATGGACCCTCTACGATCTGGCTCCATGAGTGCTAGACGGCCACTAACTATATTGTGCATATTTTTCAAAACTGAAAAAAGAAAATAGAGTGACATATCATATCATTCACATCATACCACTTCATATTATTACATGTCATATATGGGTGATTAATTGATTAAATTCTTGTAATAAGGATTTTCAATTACATTCATGATTGTTACACATTCTGTGGTGTCATCCATTAGATTGTTCAATATATATCACATTAATTCCTTATGTTTTAAGTGATTAAAGCATACAGGTTCATTTACATTAGATTACCATCATGTAAATAATGCATTATATACATTGCATCAGCATATTGTGACATTGTCATAAATTAAATGCATATAATAAAGTAAAATTAAATAGGCATTTAAAATTAAATATTGCATCCATATGCATACATCATAAATAGCATATCTAAGCATCTAGAGCAATGCATACCATCATCATCATCATAAATTAAATAGCTATCTAGTGCATGTCATCCATACATCACATTACATAAGCATAGCATCAATATAAACATTTGCATCCATATGCATAACATAAACATAAAATTAAAAATGTACAAGTACACATAATGAGCCAAAATGATCAATATCTCATATATATATATATATGTGTGTGTGTGTGTGTGTGTGTGTGTGTGTGTGTGTGTGTGTGTGTGTGTGTGTGTGTGTGTGTGTCCAAAAATGAGTACATCAGGGGTACATCAAAAATACCCATAGGCTACAACTATGTAGGTCCTCGACCTTACACTCAAAAATAGTACAACAAAAGAAAACTCTGCAATATGTACTAAGGGCCTATGCCCCTAGACTGTGAGGCACCTCTATCACCTCTGCCATCCCTATGGACCCTCTACGAGCTGGCTCCATGAGTGCTAGATGACCACTGACTATATTGTGCATATTTTTCAAAATTGAAAAAAGAAAATAGAGTGACATATCATATCATTCACCTCATACCACTTCATATTATTACATATCATATATGGGTGATTAATTTATTAAATTATTGTAATAAGTATTTTCAATTACATTCATGATTTTTACACATTCTATGGTTTCATCCATTAGATTGTTCAATATATATCACATTAATTCCTTATGTTTTAAGTGATTAAAGCATACAGGTTCATTTACATTAGATTACCATCATGTAAATAATGCATTATATACATTGCATCAGCATATTGTGACATCATCATAAAGTAAATGCATATAATAAAGTAGAATTAAATAGACATTTAAAATTAAATATTGCATCCATATGCATACATCATAAATAGCATATCTAAGAATCTAGAGAACTGCATACCATCATCATAATAAATTAAATAGCTATCTAGTGCATGTCATCCATACATCACATTACATAAGCATAGCATCAATATAGACGTTTGCATCCATATGCATAACATAAACATAAAATTAAAAATGTACAAGTACACATAATAAGCCAAAATGATCAATATCTCATATATATATATATATATATATATATGTGTGTGTGTGTGTGTGTGTGTGTCCAAAAATGAGTACATCAGGGGTACATCAAAAATACCCACAGGCTACAACTATGTAGGTCCTCGACCTTACACTCAAAAATAGTACAACAAAAAAAACTCTCTGCAATATGTACTAAGGGTCTATACCCCTAGACTTTGAGGCACCTCTGTCACCTCCGCCATCCCTATGGACCCTCTACGAGCTGGCTCCATGAGTGCTAGAGGATATATGTGTCCTCTCAATCTTGTGGATCCTATGACTAGAGTTGGCAGAGGACTACGTTATCTCCCTGGTCTTAGTCCTAGAGCCACTCCTCTGGGTCTCGATAGAGTACATGTTCTCTGGAACCTCCCCACCTATCAGCCTGATGTGGCCCTCTAGCTGAGAGATGCGAGTTGCTCTTACATTCTAAATATTGTTATCCTCATCAATGAGGGAAGTTAGATGCCTGATCTTGGCCATAGGGTCGCGGCCTCTTGGTAGTACAAATTATGGTGTTGTAGGAGGTGCCATGATAACCTGTGTAGACAAGGTATCTCCCCCCACTACCCTCAGTGAGTCTCTCTCTCTGGTCATGAGATCTAGTTGTGTCCATGCCAAGTCACACTCTATAGTGAGCCACCCGATCATATATCTATTATGGCTAGCTGGGCCTTGAGGATAGGCCTCTCCTCCTCATAGCTCCTCCACTAGCTCTAACCATGTCTAAGCTTCACCTCTACTATGGTAAGACTACTATCCCTCTATAGTATCTAGGTCTAAATCCTACCCACCAAACTCTCTAAATCTACAACCTGAGCCAATAGCTACCCTACCTCACTATCAGGAAGCACCTCACCTCCTTGGATACCTCATCCTCAACATCGACTTATGGAGCCTACCCTATAGTGGACTAGGTGCCCCATCCACCCTCAGTCTGCTAGTGCACATTGTGCTCCTCTATATCAGCCTCTACCTCATCATCTATCTGGTCGATGGGCCTTGATCCCTGCCACTGTAGTAGGGACCACAGAGTATCATATGTGGGGTGGTCCCAGCCCTAGCAACCCCTGACTCCTAAAATTTTTTAGCTACATATCCTAGTGGTGTTGGTTGAATCTAGGGTAAATGACTCTCCAACACTAGCCGCCTATAGATGATGGGTAGCTCCGGTATGTCTTGAACTATCCCAAGCTATTGCAATATATGAGAATAGTATTGATACTCATGGATATCATCCTTGCAGCCAAGTATCCACCTATTTCACTAAGCCTAGCGTAGCCGCTTGCCAGCCTCCTCCCATGCAAGGTAATACATATAATGGTGTCACTCAATGTCAGTTATCCAAAGCACTATAAATATACCAATGTAGTTCTCTACGTCCCCAACATGGGACCTGCTCCAAAACCCCTTCTCCTCATGGGGCCAGCATGCAGCGTAGCACTAATGAGTGTCATAAATAGAATTAATAGCAAGGAGTAGCTCTGCAAGATACTCGCAGTCCTAGATTTTGAAACGTAGACTGCGGCTAATCCCTACCTAGATCCTACTGGTAATCTGGTAGAGCTCCCAGTACAACTGGCATATTAGAGTGCTCCCCCAAACTAGGAGTGTATGATCAGTAGAGCTTTGTGTAACCCTCTTGACACTGGACAAAATGTTCCAAGGGATCATCGCACTCTAGGATTCTAGAAGAACAATCTGCATGACCAAGTGTATGAATACTGCCTCTCTGATAGATAAGATGCCTTTTTTTTGCCAATACCTTATGTGGACACATCCATGATCAATCTTACCGTAGGCATCCTGGCTTCGATTGCCAAAAATAGAATCAAAAACCTCTTCCTTGATTTGAAAGTAGGAAGAGGTGATGGGCTTGCCATTAATAGGGATCCTAAAGATCCAATAGACGTCCTCCAAAGTGATAGTCATTTCACCTATCGATAGGTGAAATATGTTGGTCCATGCATTCCAGTGTTGGGCCAATGCAGTCATGTAGGTCCGTGAAGAACACAAGCTTATACTGAGAGGGAGGGTGAACAGTATAGCACCCACTTTTTACTTTCTTTCAAAACCAATATCAATTAGTGTCCTTAATTGCAATAACAAAATATAGCAATGTGCATTAATGACATAGATAGCAATAGTAAGCAAGTGCACAAATCACCACACACAATTGAGACACAAGATTTAACGTGGTTCCCCCAATGTGGGGTAGTCCACAAGATAATCTCCTTATAATATTTCACAAATAAATAGGGATCCTTATCCCAATACAAATGATTACTTTGATCTACTCAAAGCTAGGCTATCATGATCTGCTCAGGTGGGCTCCACTGATCTACTCAACTAGGCTATCCATTGATCTGCTCAGCTAGGCTATCCACTGATCTGCTTAGCTAGGCAATCCATTGATCTACTCAGCTAGGCTATCCATTGATCTACTCAGCTAGGCAATCCACTGATCTGCTCAGCTAGGTAATCTTGATCTGCTCAGGTGGGCTCTTCACTGATCTGCTCAGCTAGGCAACTGGTGTTGGTATGTTTTTCTATTTTTGTTCTATCTCTTTCATTGCTCATAAATCTACCTCAATGCCTTCTCATAAGGCTCAAACAATCTTTCTCAAATATTGTCCCAAATCTGTACTCAAGGCCTTCACAAAAAGTCTCAAACAATCCTGCTCAAATGTTGTCCCAAATATGTCCACAAATCTGTCCCAAAATCCTTCTCAAAGGCTCACTCAATCATGCACAAAAGCTGCCTCAAATCTATCCAAAAATTCTATCCCAAAAGCCTTCTCAAAGGCTCACTCAATCATGCACAAAATCTGCCTCAAATCTGTCCAAAAATTCTATCCCAAAAGCCTTCTCAAAGGCTCAATCAATCATGCTCAAGTAGCACTCAAATCTCATCCACAAATCAATGAAGGTAAGGCTCAATGATGAACTCAACAATGAATGGCAATGTACTCTTCAATGGATGACAACAATGATCCACAATGATCTCAACAATGTATGACAAATACTCTCTCAAATGGATGATAACAATGCTCAACAATGAACTCTCAAATATATGGAAAATGAGCTCTCTCAAATGGATGATAACAATGTATGACAAATACTCTCTCAAATGGATGATAACAATGCTCAACAATGAACTCTCAAATATATGGAAAATGAGCTCTCTCAAATGGATGATAACAATGCTCAACAATGAACTCTCAAATATATGGCAAATGAGCTCTCTAATGAAAACCTCTCCAAGCAATAACAATGAGGACTTTAGCCAACCAAGGACAATCTCCACAAGTGATAGCAATAGGTTCTCAATAATATCTCCCTCATGCAATGTCAATAAGCTCTTCAAGAAACAAGCACAACTCCCTCAAGCAAAGAGCTCTCAAATAGCCAACAATGATCTCCTCAAATGAAAGATAAATGTATCCACAAGTGACTAGCAAATGATCTCCTCAATGGTCTCAAATAGTGGCAATGTACTCAACAAGTAACCAACAATAATCTCCTCAAGCAATGGCAAAAACCTCCTCAATAATGGCAATACTCTCAATGAACTCCACTAAAGCAATAATGAACTCAAGCATCAATTTTATCCACAAAATTGATTTTCTAATCCATCCACTTCTTCTTAATAGCCAAGGCACATAATCAAGCAATTTGTCTTCAACTTCAAACCCTAACTCATGTGCATGTCTTCTAACTCAAGGTGGCAATTAACTAGGTCTCAAGTTCCTAGTTTAATTTCATAATTAAATCATGCACTAGAACATATAACAAGTTCAACACTTTCCAACCTTATGACTCCCTAATTTTTATTAATACATACAACAAACACCTATGCTTTTATTTTTAATTCCACACCTTATAACTCCACATACAACAATCACAAATATTTAACTTCAAACCTTATAACTCCCTAAGCACATACAACAATCATTTATTTTTACTAAATACCTTATAACTCCCTAGTTATAATAGAAATGATTTTCAATGCACCAAAACTTTGGCAATATCAAATATTACCATGCGCTAGAGATAAATACCTTTTTACGAAATGCCTTTGCCAAAATTAATGTGCCTTCACCATCTTCGAAATCGTTAATGCCTTGCCAAAAACAATGTGCCTTCACACCTTTGTGGGAGTCAAAATATGTTCCTCTCACTTAGCGCTGTGAAGCGCTTACCACGTGGGCGTCAGCCCACGTTGGGATTTAATCCCAAACACCCAACTTTTCTTGTGCTCAAATCTGAAAAACTCAAATTGCCTTCCTTAGCAAAACACTTTGCCCCTGGAGGGATTCGAACAACGAACCTGCCTTGTGCAAAGTTCATGCGCTACCAACTACGCTATAGGCTCTTGCGTGATGTCACTTTCCCATGTTGTCTCCTTGACCTTGCTCTCAAACAAAAATTATTTTTCTTTATTTCTTCGTTGCTCCCCTTTCGACGATTCTCACTCATGCGCAATTATTCCCAATCTCTTATAAACAAAGGTTTTACCTTTTATTTATATGCACCTCCATGCCTTCGAATGATGTCGACGGATTTTATTAATCTCCCCAACCATTGCACATCGGCGAATAATAAAATTCAACTTTAGACCTTAGAATTATTAAATAAGAATTTAATAATTCACCTCTTAACTTTGAATTGGGATATCTCCTTCATTCTTTTGAATTTTGCCATGAAACTTTTTGCACCTAGGTTTTATTTGAAAAACCTTTTCATCCATCATTATTTGGAGAAGTCTTAGCATAGTGGTTTTAATGAAAAACCCTTTCCAATGGTTTTAATAAAAACCCTTTCCATTGGTTTAAATAAAAACCTTTACCATTGGTTTTAATAAAAACCCTTGCCATTGGTTTTAATAAAAACCTTTACCATTGGTTTTAATAAAAACCATTAATATAATATTTAAAAATTAAATATTATATGCCTCTTATGCCACAAAACCCTGTATACATCCATGCTCTCCAAAATATCATAAATGATTATTTATGAAGTGCTTTTGCCACCAAAACTCAATGTGATCCATGTGACATCAATGATCCATGTGACATCAATGACAACACAAAATAACTCAAATTGCCAACAATCTCCCCCTTTGTCATTGATGGCAACACCTCTAATGCAAATCACCACAATCACTGCAAAAACCATCTCTGAGAATCAAAGGTGCTCCCCCTGACTCAATACTCTCTATGGAGGTTGCTCCCCCTATCTCAATGCTCTCTTTGGAGGCTGCTCCCCCTAACTCAATGCTCTCCCCCTTACTCAAATCTCTCCCCCTTTGACATCAATGGCAAAAGGGACACCTATGGGGCTAAAATATATGACTCTTAAGCTTAGCCCCCCACCACATTCTCTCTTGAGGTGATTAATTTTGGGGTGGGAGTACATTTACTCCCATATTACATTGTTCCTTTCCTTTGTCAACTTCCTTCCACATCTTTTTGATATCCTTTTCTTGATGAGTTACTTGATCTTCTTGTCTTGAACCTATTTGGAATTGAGTCCTACACCATTTTGCAATATGTCCAAAATTATTGCAATTAAAACACTTGATATTGTAGCCTTTGGATGGTGCCCATATCCTGAATTCTTTCTTGAAATAATTTCCATATCCATTCCTTTCCTGAACCCTGTATTGTGAAGTTCTATTTTCATAATCATTATGACCATGACTTCTGAATTGTGTAGCTCTAAAACCAAAACCATGTTGCTCATTTTCTTTGCATTGAGAAGCTCTATGACCAATCTTGTTGCATAAGAAGCAATGTCCTTGAAAACCATACCTTCTTCCTTTGAAGTTCCTTCTAGCAAAATCAAACTTCTTTGATCCATAGACCCTATAGTGTATAACCCTGTGTCCAAATCCATTACAAGAAAAACAATGTCCTTGAAAAGCCCTTTGTTCATGCCTTGGTTCCTCATATCTTTCTTGACCATTATCCTTGTGATAATTTTTGACTTGTGCATTGTATCCTTGAACCTTATTTGTAGTATCTAACTCCTCTTCCTTAATTTCTTCCTTGCTTTCCTTTTCAAGAATTTCTTTTCCTCTTGAACTTGATTCACCTATCTCAAAACAAGATCCAAACTGGATTTTTGGAGCCATAGGAACTTTGGAACTTTCTTCATGAATCTTATGTGCTTCCTTACTTTCATTTTTTAGAACTTCCTTTCCTTTTGAGTGTGATTCCCCAAACCTGAAATATGAGACCTTTGGTGCTTTGGAACCTTCCTCTTCTTTCTCTTCATTTGTGTCAAATAGTAAATTGGCATCCATATCTATTGTCTCTAAAATACATGTTTCCTTCTCAATGAAAATGTCTTGACCTTTTGAGTCATGTGATGGATCAAACTTCTCAAGTATAGAATATCTCAATTCTTTTAGATTCTCCTTAACCACTTGTAATTGCTCATGGATATCATTGAAGTCTTCCTTTAGATCAACTGAGACATCTGTCTTTCTTACAATATTATCTTGTTTAACTTCTTCTGTTTGGAGTGAGTGTTCTTCTTCTACTTCTTTTATCCCATATAAAAACCCTTCTTCATCTTCACTGTCACTAAGATCATTATAATCTTCTATAGCAAACAAACTCTCATAATTTATTTTACCATACCTGTTTCCTTGATGTGTCATCTCTTTTACCACACACAAAGCACTATTATCTTTCACCTTTTATTCCTAGGAATATATATTCTTTCTTTTCATCATATGACTTATCTCTATCACTGTCATTTGAGCTATCACTTGCTTCTTCAATGTAGAAAGTTTTATTTATCTTACGAAAATTTTTCTTCTTCTCATACTTGTTTTGCTTGTACCTGTCATCTTTGTCATGCTTATGCTTTTCATCTTCTTTTCTTTTGTGACCCTATTTTTCATCATCATTGTTTTCTTCATGTGAACACTTGTTTGCATAGTGACCATAATCACCACACTTATAGCATTTTATTTTCTTCATATCCCTATAATTTCTTAAGTCCTTTTTCCTTTTGATGAAGTTAGCTTCTTCATCATTATCTTAATCTCTATCTGTATCTAGATATTTCCATTTATTTTTCTCTAAAGTCTTGAATGTAATTTCTTTCATTAGATCCTGATGCTTACTTATCCTCATCTCATAAGTTGTGAGAGTTCCTTGTAGTTCTTCCATTGTTAGCTTGTCGATATCCATTGTTTCTTCTATTGCTGAAACCTTTGCATCATACTTCATGGGAAGTGATCTCAAAACCTTTTGAGTAACATTTGATTCTTTCATCTCAAATCCTAGACCTCTCATGGTGTTAGAAATCTCATCAACTCAAAATAAAAACTTTTCAATTTCTTCATAATCTTCCATTTTCAATTCCTCAAATATTTTTCTATGAGTTTATAGTTTTTCCAAATTTACCTTGGAATCTCCTCCATAGGTATTCCGCAACTTGGTCCACATTTCATTAGTTGAATTACATACCATAACTTTTGCAAAATTTGTCTCAAGTAGCCCACTCAAAATGCAATTCATTGCCTTTGCATTGATATCAACCAATTTTTTGATAGTCTTATCTGTCTCGGGATCACCTTAAACCTTATACTCTTTTGCAACCATCTACCATACCTCATAGCCTTGTGATATCAAGTAGTTCTTCATTATCATGATCTAGAAAGCATAAATGTTACTGTCAAACAGTGGAGCCTTACTTGTAGATGATCCATTCTATGAAGCCATCTGTGTTCTTATAGAATCTACCCTCAAGATACTATCCTCTCAAAAGGAACCCGCTTTGATACCAATTGAAGAACCCAAGCTTATACTAAGAGGGGAGGTGAATAGTATAGCACCCATTTTTTACTTTCTTTCCAAACCAATATCAATTAGTATCCTTAATTGCAATAACCAAATATACTAGTGTGCATTAATGAGATAGATAGCAATAGTAACCAAGTGCAAAAATCACCACACATAATTAAAACACAAGATTTAATGTGGTTTCCCCAATGTGGGGTAGTCCACAAGATAATCTCCTTATAATATTTTACAAATAAATATCCTTATTCCAATGCAAATGATTACTTTGATCTGCTCAAATCTAGGTTATCCTGGTCTGCTCAAGTGGTCTCCACTGATATGCTCAAGTGGGCTCCACTGATCTGCTTAGCTAGGCTATCCACTAATCTGCTTAGCTAGGCTATCCACTGATCTACTCAGCTAGGCAATCCATTGATCTGCTGAGCTAGGCTATCCACTAATCTACTCAGCTAGGCAATCCACTAATCTGCTCAGCTAGGTAATCCTGATCTACTTAGGTGGGCTCTTCACTGATCTACTCAGCTAGGCAACTGGTTTTGGTATGCTTTTTCTATTTATGTTCTATTTCTTTTATTGCTCATAAATATACCTTAATACCTTCTCACAAGGCTCAAACAATCCTGCTCAAATTTTGTCCCAAATCTATACTCAAGGCCTTCACAAAAAGGCTCAAATAATCCTACTCAAATTCTGTCCAAATTCTATCCCAAAAGCATTCTCAAAGTCTCACTCAATCATGCACAAAAGTTACCTCAAATTTGTCCAGAAATTCTGTCCCAAAAGCCTTCTCAAAGGCTCACTCAATCATGCACAAAATCTACCTCAAATATTTCCAAAAATTCTATCCCAAAAACCTTCTCAAAGGCTCAATCAATCATGCTCAAGTAGCACTCAAATCTCATCCACAAATCAATGAATTCAAGGCTCAATGATGAACTCAAAAATGAATGGCAATGTACTCTTCAATGGATGACAACAATGATCCACAATGATCTCAAAAATGTATGACAAATACTCTCTCAAATAAATGATAACAATGCTCAACAATGAACTCTCAAATATATGGAAAATAAGATCTATCAAATGGATGATAATAATGCTCAACAATGTATGATAAATACTCTCTCAAATGAATGATAACAATGCTCAACAATGAACTCTCAAATATATGGCAAATGAGATTTCTCAAATGGATGATAACAATGCTCAACAATGAATGATAAATATATAGCAAATGAGCTCTCTAATGAAAACCTCTCCAAGCAATAACAATGAGAAATTTATCCAACCAAGGACAATCTCCACAAGTGATAGCAACAGGTTCTCAATAATATCTCCCTCATGAAATGTCAATAAGCTCTTCAAGAAACAAGCACAACTCCCTCAAGCAAAGAGCTCTCAAATAGCCAACAATGATCTCTTCAAATAAAATACAAATGTATCCACAAGTGACTAGCAAATGATCTCCTCAATGGTCTCAAATAGTGGCAATGTACTCAACAAGTAACCAATAATAATCTCCTCAAGCAATGGCAAAAACATCCTCAATAATGGAAATACTCACAATGAACTCCACTAAAGCAATAATGAACTCAAGCATCAATTTTAGCCACAAAATTGATTTTCTAATCCATCCACTTATTCTTAATAGCCAAGGCACATAATCAAGCAATTTGTCTTCAACTTCAAACACTAACTCATGTGCATGTCTTCTAACTCAAGGTGGCAATTAACTAGGTCTCAAGTTCCTAGTTTAATTTCATAATTAAATCATGCACTAGAACATATAACAAGTTCAACACTTTATCCTTATGACTCCCTAATTTTTATTAATACATACAACAAACACCTATGCTTTTATTTTTAATTCCACACCTTATAACTCCACATACAATAATCACAAATATTTAACTTCAAATCTTATAACTCCCTAAGCACATACAACAATCATTTATTTTTACTAAATACCTTATAACTCCCTAGTTATAATAGAAATGATTTTCAATGCACCAAAACTTTGACAATATCAAATATTACCATGCGCTAGAGATAAATACCTTTTTACGAAATGCCTTGCCAAAATTAATGTGCCTTCACACCTTAGGAGTCGAACTTTGTTCCTCTCACTTAGCGTTGTGAAGTACTTACCATGTGGGCGTCAGCCCACATTGGGATTTAATCCCAAACACCCAACTTTTCCTACGCTCAAATCTAAAAAACTCAAATTGCCTTCCTTAGCAAAACACTTTGCCCTGGCGGGATTCTAACAGTGAACCTGCCTTATGCAAAGTTCATGTGCTACCAACTGTGCTATAGGCTCTTGCGTGATCTCACTTTTCCGTGTTGTCTCCTTGACCTTGCTCTCAAACAAAAATTATTTTTCTTTATTTCTTCGTTATTCCCCTTTCGACGATTATCACTCATGCACAATTATTCCCAATCTCTTATAAACAAAGGTTTTACCTTTTATTTATATGCACCTCCATGTCTTCAAATGACGTCGACGGATTTTATTAATCTCCCCAACCATTGCACATCGGTGAATAATAAAATTCAACTTTAGACCTTAGAATTATTAAATAAGAATTTAATAATTCACCTCTTAACTTTGAATTGGGATATCTCCTTCATTCTTTTGAATTTTGCCATGAAACATTTTGCACCTAGGTTTTATTTGAAAAACCTTTTCATCCATCATTATTTGGAGAAGTCTTAGCATAGTGGTTTTAATGAAAAACCCTTTCCAATGGTTTTAATAAAAACCCTTTCCATTGGTTTAAATAAAAACCTTTGCCATTGGTTTTAATAAAAACCCTTACCATTGGTTTTAATAAAAACCATTAATATAATATTTAAAAATTAAATATTATATGCCTCTTGTGCCACAAAACCCTATATACATCCATGCTCTCCAAAATATCATAAATGATTATTTATGAAATTCTTTTGCCACCAAAAATCAATGTGATCCATGTGACATTAATGACAACACAAAATAACTCAAATTGCCAATAGCCTGGTCTACCTTGATAGTAGGTAGATCCAAAATGTAGCCAAAGCCAATGGCACCAAACCACTGTCACTCTAGGTTAGTCAGCTGCTTGTGGAGGGTGCGTAGGATATCCGGCTCTCTAGATCTAGAAGTCAATTTCTGAAAAGAAACAGTGTATAAGGGAAAATATGATTAAAAATAACCAAAAACAGCTAAAAACGACCTTAAAAATGTCAAACAAATCTAAAAATTGCTAAAAATACAAAAACATGCAAAAAGTGATCAAATATTTTTCACAAAAAAACAAACATGTACTTCAAAAGTGCAATAAATGGCATTAACTACCAAAAAACCTTAGAAAAATAATAATAATAATTGAATTTTTTTTCAAAAGGTGCTAACCGTGGGTCAAAAATACGGTCCGCATGTGGTCAAAATTTGACCATTGGGATTTGAATCCCATCGCGGCTGACAGCTGCAGTTCCCAATCTATCAATTGGGAACCACATCTGCCAGCTGTAGTCTAGGAATGTGACCTTTTCTGGGTCACTTCCTAGCCTAGCAGACCAAAAATTAAAACCTAAATCTAGCCTAGTCTAAGGTGAGGTTCATTGCCAATAGTTTAGTGAGATTGATTTAACCCATTAATTAATGTGGTTCATTTTGAGTTGGTAGAGAGTGTGAGGTCTTGGTTTTGAGTTACCTTGCTCGCTTTGAGGCCTCTGCTAGTAGAAGGTTACCTAGGGTCTGCCATAGGGATGTGTGGAGATGTCAGGTTGTAGTTTCAGTAGTGCTTCGCATCAAATTTACTTCCTAACCTCTCAAAGCTCTCTCAATTTTAGTTGCTTGCAGGAGTGATAATGAAATTTTCAAATAGGAAAATTATATATACTTTTCCTAATTTTGGCGAACCGCAACTGACAGTTGTGGTCCCAAAATTAGGGTTTTTCGATCGTAGGTCTAATCTGCGGTTCCCAAATTTGACATTTCTAACTGCAGCCCATGAGTGTGGTTTGCAATTGGCAATAAATGCACTAAAATCCCACTATGGCAAGGTCTTAACTGATAAATTAATGACTCCTAATAGATCATAATATCAATAAGAGAAATAAATTTAACAAATTTGGTGATTTACAAGCACCAAGATCAATAAAAAAATTCAAAAAGTCAAAAAAAAATTAAACAAATCAAAATCCAAATGCACCTCATATTCAGTTATTTACCCTAGACACTTTGCAGTTGTAGCGACTGATAATCCATGCAATACGATGATATGAGTAAATAACCATAAGGATATTTAAGGAAAAATTGTCATCACTGATTTGATATGCTTCTTTTTCAATCCCAAAGAAGGCCTTCAAGGCTGGACCGCTCCACGGGAACGACGTGTTTCATGTCATTTCTCTTATGACATATTTTTAGTAGATCATCAAAAAATTGATTCAACACAAATATAATTGGCATTGTATCATTTTGATTCCCTAAGAAGACTTTTTCGCTTGACTACTCCATGGGATAGAAATGTGCAATTACTATTAATAGTTGAAATCATAAGCTGAACTAAGCATAGCCAAATAATTAAATGCTCAAATCTAAGTTTATGCAGATCATTCATTGTGGTCAAGCGACCTCGTCACTTTATTCATTGTCATTACCCTCATCGACTCGTCGCTTGAGGGGGTAGTCATAATATCATAATCATAATCAAAATCAATAGAATATCCTTGAAATCGTAGATCCCTTGATCTTATCAAAATTATGTTCGTCTTACGAATTATTATCAACAACTATCATAAGCTTACCCCCTTTGCTTGGGGTAAATAGCAAATATGATAGTTTTGCTTGTTGTTCTTCGCCTTTCGGATCTATGGGTCAGAAGATACCTATGGAATGCATAGCTACACCGAATGATATGAGATGGGCACAAGCTCTTCAAATTTAAGCCTTTCACCCAGTTGGAAGCAATGATTCTAGGATGTGCATCCTTTTGCAGGACTTGGAGCATCTAATGTTGATCTGATCAATGATCATCATGGAACTGATCTAACCAAAAATCGTGCACCCATCTACTGTATTAATCGAATTCAATCATCCAAGCATAAAATAATGACAAGATTGCATAGATTCAAAAAAATAAGTGTTTCTTGTATTAATATTTGCAAAGAATCCCCAATTACAATCATGCCCCTCTTAGGGTCACTCAAATGATGATACAATTAATACAATGCCAAAGCCCTCAACAGGGTAGGTGCACTAATGTTTCTTTTCAACTAGTCACAAATTGCTCTAGGGTGGAGTTGAACCCTCTTCTTCGCGTTGAGGAAGGAAATTGATGGTTGTAGCTCCTTAGAAACCTATTCCTCCGTGATCAAGAAACAACACAAGAATATCAAAAGCATAGGAAGCCTCTCATGATGAGGCCCTTTAAGGGAAAAATAGCATAAAAATACCATTAAAAGTGTATATTCAAGAAATCATGAAAAGCATCTACTATGCTAAACATATGCAAATAATATCAAGATTGATGGAATTACATAAATGAAGAGCAGCAACTATACAATGTATGGAATCAATTATTTGAAATGAAGCATTATAGCACATAAAGAAGCCATTAATGTCTAGCTTAATGCTAATGCAATGAAATTAGTCTAAACACTAATTCTACCGGTCAAAAGTCTTCTAAAACTACAATTAAACCATGCAAATGACTAATCTAATCTAACTAGATGGACAGAAATAGAAAATAGTAAGGTGGTGATACCTCTATTGCAAACCATAGCTCTAGTGAGCAGTCTACACTGTAAACCATGGCTAAAAGCCATGGTTAGCACTCAAGTGAGTTTACCCTCAATATCAAGGGTAGTGGGCTTGACCTCCTTGTCCAATTGATGTTCAAGGGTCACCTTCGGTGTCCTTCTAGATAAATTTGGTGGTTGATTCACTATGAGGGGCCTTCGTTTTCCCGAATTAGTGTTTCTTGGCTCTCTAGGCTCCCTAGGTCATCCATGGCACAATTGCATCATGATTGAGTTGGAAAGTTAGTAGGGGATAAGCAATATCTCTCTCTTAGTGCACTCAAGTGAGTTCACAATTCGATAGGGCTTCACTGCTCTAATCTCCAATGCTTGCTTTATATTTGCCCTAATTTGAAGGGGTACTTATAGGACTACCCAAGGGCTAGGGGTGGCTTCATGGAGAAGCCAAGATCAAGAAGGGGTGGTTAGGATAGTTGGATTGGAAGCTTCCATCCTTTAACCACCTTCTTCTAGAACAAATGGCTGTTCAACCTGATTTGGCTCGGATGAAGGCCAACTAAACTTCAGTTAAGACCATAGGTTACAACTATGGTCTAGATTATAAACCATAGGTCTCAGCCATGGTTCAGCCTGTAGACCGTAGGTCTGGGCTACGGTTCAGACTGATTAGGCCAAGGAGCCCAAATTGAGTGGTTAGAACCATTGCTCTATCTTGGAGTCTATCCAAGATCCTCCATATGGTCTTGTAGCATGTCCATATGAGTAGTCGCCATCGACATGACATGTTTTAGGTGTCTACAGATGCCCCTTTTGAGATGCATTGTGAGATCAAACAACGCTGAGAAAAAATAGACCTCCTAAAATGATGTCAAAGGTTCTATGATGATCATTAGTCAGATCAACATTAGATACCTCTTGTCCAACAAAAGGATGTGCATCCTGGAATCATTGCTTCCAACTGGGTGAAAGGCTTATATTTGAAAAGCTTGCACTCACCATCAGGCATTCGGGTAGCATTTGATGCTACAATAGGATTTAGGCCTATATAACTGAAAGGAGAAGAGATACAAACAAATTATCATATTTGCTATTTTCCCCAAGCAAAGGGGTAAGCTTATGATAGTTATTGACAATGATTCGTAAGGACGAATACAATTTTGACAAGATCAAGGGATCTACGATCTCTAGGATCTTCTATTGATTTTGATTATGATTTGATATTATGACTACCCCCTCAAGCGATGAGTCGATGAGGGTAATGACAATGATTAAAGTGACGATGTCGCTTGACCACCATGGATGATCTAAACAAATTTAGATTTGAGCATATTAATGCCTTGGCTAGGCCTAGTTCAGCTTCTGATTCCAACTATTAATAGTGATTGCACATTCCTATCCCATGGAGCAGTCGGGCTACAATAGTCATCTTAGGGAATCGAAATGATACAAATCCAATTAGTTTTGTGTTGAATCAAGTTATCGATGATTTGCTAAAAATATGTCATAGGAGACATGACATGAAACACCTCGTTCCCATGGAGCAGTCCAGCCTCGAAGGCCTTCTTAGGGATTGAAAAGAAGCATGTCAAGTCAATGATGACAATTTTACCCCAAATGTCCTTATGGTAATTTACTCATCTTGTCGGATTGCATGGATCGCAAGTCGCTGCAACCGCCAAGTGTATAGGGTAAATTACTGAATACGAGGCGCATTTGGTTTTTGAATTATTTGATTTTTTTTGTTAATTTTGAATTTTTGAATTGATCCTGGTGCTTGAACATCACCAAATTTACAAAATTTGATTGCTTTTATTGAAATTTGATCCGTTAGGAGTCATTAATTTACCATTTTAAACCTTCCCATGATGGGATTTGACTAAATTTGCTACTAGTTGCAAACCATGGCTAGGGTCTGCGGTTCCCTATTGCAATTTTTGGGAACCACGACTAGGGCCTGTGGTTCGCATGGAATAAGAAAAGCTTATAAAAGGTTCAATTTTCAAATTTGTTTCATTATTCCTTGATAGCGATTGACAATTGCAGAGCTCTAGATAGTGACAACTTAAACCTGACCTGAAACCCTACCAAATTTTACACCCACACCTTACACACCGCATGATGGCAGACCATGGGCAAGCTTCATCTAACCGAGGCAGAGACAAGGGCAAGGTAATTCAAAATCGAGACCTCACATCCATTACTAGTAAAATTAACCTCATTAAGAAATGGGCTAATTGAACCTAATTAAACTGCTGGTAATGAACCTCATGTTAGATTAGGCTAGTGTAGGTTTTATTTTTTTATTTTTTTAGTTGGGGAAATGACCCTGATAGGATCTCAGTTGGAGACCGTAGGTACCAGTTATGGTTCCCAATTGACCAATTGGGGACTGTAGCTGCCAGATATGGTCCACATTTAAACTCCCAATGGTCAATTTTTGACCGTATGCGGACCATAGGGTTGACCCATGGTTCACAGACTTTAGGAAATTTTATCAATTTTTTAAATTTTCCTAAGGTTTTATAGGCATTTAATGCTAATTAATGCATTTTTGACTTGTCTAAGTGATATTTTTTATTTTTATGACTGCTTGATGACATGTTTTTGTATTTTTATCAGTTTTTAGATGTTTTTGATGCTTTTTAGGTCATTTTTAAATGTTTTTTAGTTAGTTAATATTTAGCTTATATCATGATTTTATTTTAGAGATTGACCTCTAGAGCTCGTGAGCCCGACATCCTTAAGACTCTCCATGGATAGCTCACTCTCGAGGAGCAGAGATGGTTTGGAGCCATCGGCTTTGGCTACGTCCTGGATCTACCCATGATTAGGGTGGATCAGGCTTACTTGACTACGTTGGCCTGATATTGGAATGCGCAGACCAACACATTTCACCTGCCTATAGGTGAAATGATTATTACCTTGGAGGATGTTTATAGGATCTTTAGGATCCCCATTGATGGTGAGGCCATCATCTCTTCTACTTCTAGGGCTAAGGAGCCTATTTTTGATGCTATCTTCGGTGACCGGAGCTAGGAGGCTTAGCGTAGTATCGATCATGGAGGAGTCCACATCGGATATTGGTAGGGGAAGAAGATATTCTCTATGAGGGAGGTCATCTTTATGCACCTGGTGGTGCAAGTTGTTCTTCTAGACTCCTCGGGCATGAGGATTCCCTAGAACCTCTTGGCCAGTGTTAGGAGAGTGGTTTAGAGCTCAACGGATTAGCCATTGTGACTAGCTTGGGGGAGCACTCTACTATGCTAGTTGTATAGAGAGCTATATCAGATTACTGATCGGAGCTATCGAGGAATTAGCTACAATCTGCTACTTTAGATTTGGGGTTGGAGCACATCAGGATAGAGCATCCTAGAGAGCTACCACTACACATCTCATAGATTGATGATGCTCATCAGTGCTATATCACATGTTGGCCTTATGAGGAGGAGGGGTTTAGGAGTAGGATCCATGCTGGTGATATCCAACATTATATTACATAGTTTGTAGGACTTGGGCCAGATGATATTGAGTGGCGTTCCTACATGGATTGCCCAACTTGGGCTGAGGTGGGTGAGTGGCTTTGATAGGCTCATCGAGATAGGTGGCTACTCATTCGAAAGGTTAATATTAGAGAGTACCAGTTCTACTCTCGGGTCCTACGATAGTTTGGCATAGTGTAGGACATTCTAGAGATCCCATTTGTGTACTGATGCTTGGCTTTAGAGAGGGATCTACCATGGATTCAGCCTCTGACTTTAGGGGATGAGGTTGATGACTTCTAGGAGTCTAGGGTTGATAGGGCTGGTACCACCCTAACATATGATGGTTGGTGGTCGATGCTACGGTGGTATGGATCAGGGCCTCTGGGTAGAGTAGATGACTAGGCAAAGGTAGTGGTGGATCCTGATGGGCATAGGGTGCGCCAGTGGACAGAGGGTGGATGGGGCACAAAGGCCATCATCGAGGAGGCTCTTAAGGTTGACCTAGATGATGAGGCTCTATAGGAGGGTGAGGTCCCTCTTGATAGTGCATAGGGTCTGCTCCTGGCTCAGGTTGCTGACTTGTAGAGTCAGCTTGGGAGATATGTTATGTAGTAGATGGAGCGAGATACCACTATTGCCACTCTGAGGGCACGTTGACCAACAAAGATCGTAGACTGACTCAAGAAGAGTAGTAGATTACTAGCTTGATAACATAGGCCATGGTAGTAGAGGCCCAGGTCAAAGAGCTCACTAGTGCACGTGACTTGGCACAAGCATAATGGGGTGAGGCAGTGGTAGAGAGGGATCTACTCAGGGCATATATGGGGGCTCCTCCACCCTCTCAAGTTGTTATGGGACCTCTAGCTGCTCCATCAGTTACATTTCTAGGAGGTGGTGATCCTTTAGTAGAGGTCAAGTGGCTCACTTCCCTTGTAGAGGAGGGAAATGACCTATGTGATGCGAGGGCAGCTCACATCTCCCAGCTAGAGGGCTATATCAGACTATGGGGCTTGGAGGTACCTAAGGATAGACATGCTATTGGGTCTCAGAGGACTAGGTCTAAGACTTTAGGATAGTCTACGGTGAGCTCTAGCCAGAGGACTCATAGATCAGAGAGGACACACAGGTCCTCCAGCACACATGGCGGTAGCTCTCATAGGAGCCATAGGGAGATGGGTGCAACCTCTAGTCATAGGTCTAGCCATCTAGACATACCAGTCTCTCATGTGCTAGGCCTCTTCAGGCTAGGTGGTACATAGGGCCCTCATTAGGGTGCATAGTAGGCACCAGAGCTGACTATAGAGCAGGCTCTAGGTCATAGGGCTGAGGGAGGTGGTGAGAGCTCTAGTTTAGGGGGAGCAAGCCAGAGCTAGGGCTCTTGTCAGATCATAACTACATTTTGCATATGTACCATTTTTGGTGTAAGGTCGAGGACCTACACGATTGTAGCCTACGGGTATTTTTGTACTCTTGATATACTTTGAGACACATATATATATATGACTTGATCATTTATGGCTCATGATGTGTACTTGTTTATATGTTTTGATTTTATATTTATTTGATGCACATGGATGCAATGCTTATGTTAATTTGATGCTATATGATGTGATGTATGGATGACATGCACTAGATAGCTATTTACTTTATGATGATGGTATGCAGTGATCTAGATGCTTAGATGTGCGATTTGATGATAGATGCTTATTGATGCAATGTTTTGCTTTAAATGCATATTTGATTTTGCTTTCTTTGCATGCATTTAATTTATACCTGTGTTTTGATATGCTGATGCAATGTATGTAATGCATTATTTACATGGTAATGATTTTATGTAAATGAACCTGTATGCCTTAATCACTTAAAACATAAGGAATGAATGTGATACGTGTTTATCAATCTAATGGATGACACCACATAATGTATAACAATCATGAATGTAATTGTAAATCCTCATTACAAGAATTTACTCAATTAAACACCCATATATGAGATGCAATGATATGAAATGGTATGAAATGGTTGATATCATATGTCACTTGATATTTCTTTTGCACTTTTAGATATGCATGATATAGTCAGTGGCCATCTAAATATCATTTTTGATATCCATCCGGTATCTATCCTATATCCTGTAAACTTTGTGTTTACTTGTAATGATGTATCTTGAATTTGATACTTTGAATTTTTCATGATTGACATGATTTATTTTTGGATGACTTGTGATATTTGGTATGTTGTTGCTATTAGAGAATTGTTTTTGAGGTTTTCCATGAGACTCAAACACCCTAGTAGACTTCTCAAATGTCACATACTAACTATACAAGGCTTCTATTGGATGAGGCTTTTGCCGTGAAAGACCCAACTATTCATTATCCCTATGTGTGCATGTGAGTATTTTTAGATAGATCATAGGCATACCCCAGATGTCAATCGGGACTCTTTCAACCCATATGTGAGATCGGGTTCCTCATATGTTCGTATCATCCTTGTTTCAAATTTGATTGGACTATAATGCTAGACAACCCTAGGCACCTAGAGCTAGCTTATCTTGCAAATTGATCAGGACTACCCCTCTAAGTGCAAGCGGGACTCTTTCAACCCATTGTTGTGGTTAGGGATCACCCAATAGAACTACTACTCTGGGAGCAGGTGGGACTCTTTCAACCCATTGCTGCAATCAGGGTTCATTCTATGGCTTTTGAATGGTGAACAATCCAGGGATTCAAGTTCTCACCCCATTTTTTTGATACTTGCTCATATGTAGTGATAAAAATCATTGTTTTTCATGTTTTACTTTTTAGTGATAAAAATCACTGTTTATTCTCATTTTTCTTGAGCAAGGGATTTGTATAGTGCTTTTGATTCACTATATCATTTTAAGATTTGAACTTTGAATTGTAAACTTTGAACTTTGAACTTTGAATTTTGATCTGAGATTTAAACTGTGTATCTATGTACGAGTAGGGGAAATTCTTGTCCTTTTGCCAAGGTTCACCACTCTAGACCGAACTATTTGCAAGACAAGCAGGTAATAAAACCCATCTCTCTAGAAACCTAGGACCGCTTTCGTAGCTTTCATCCTCTCTTATCTTAGCAGGATTTTATATGTTTTTCTTAGTGATGGGATCCTGATATGTCAAGCACTATCCCAACTACTGACCTCATCTACAAAAAGCAAAGCAAGCTTTCTATGGCACCTGAGAGACCCACTAGGTATGGTTGAGTGACCAGAAAACTTGTGGATACTTAAGTATCTTATAGCAACAAACGTTGTGTATGTATGCAATGGATTATGATAAATGCAGAGGTGCATGATTTGGACACAAACATGGTGTCATTTGTAAGACTGACAAACACGAACCATTCTATTATGGAATGCAATGGATGATGAATGCCTATATGCAATGTAATGCAATGAATGCATGTATGAATGCAAATGAATATGCAAAATGTAAAAGCAAATGTTTTTGGATTTTATGCTTTACCAATTTTTTTTTGTTTTTATTGATTTTATAATTTTTATGAGTTTTTGAGCCTCATATCTGACCAAACGACGAGTACATGCCTTTGGAGACTTTGCTTGACCAAGCGATTCTTAAGAACCCTTGGAACTTTTTAGGATGACCGAGTGGTTTTAAGCAAACCCTCGGAGCTTTTGGGTTTGACCAAAGGGATTATAGATACCTTTGGAGATTTTTGCTTGACCAAACTACTTATGAGCATGTTTGGAGCTTTTTAGGATGAGCGGTGTTAAAAAAACCCTCGGAGCCTTTTGGGTTGACCAAGTGATTTTTTAGAAATCCTTGGTGCCTTTTTGGGATTGATCGAGTGGTTTTAAGAAAACCCTCGAAGCTTTTGACTGAAATGACCAAGTGGTTTTGGGAACCCTTGGAGCCTTTTTGGGATTGACCAAAGGGCTTACTGATGCCTTTGGAGCTTTTACTTGACCAAGCGATTCTTAAGAACCCTTGGAGCCTTTTACTATGCTCTCAAGCATAGAATGCCTTAATATGGATGATGTTGAGAGGTTCAGGCTCTTCAACACCTCCTAGCGATGTTAGGTGATAGGTACCTGGACCAATATTTTTAGATATGATATAGGGCCCTAGCCAATTAGCCATAAATTTGTCCCTCAGATCGGGTGGCAAATTAGAGTTTTGTTGGTTCTCTTTGAGCACAAGATCCCCAACTTCAAAGTCTCTCTGATGGAATTTGATATTGTAAGCTCATTTTAGTCACTCTTGATAAACGTGGAGATGCTCCAGGGCATTCACGTGATGTTCATCCAGTAGCATCAATTGATCAAGGTGAGCTTGTCATGCGGTGTCATCATCGATGAACTCTTTCAATGCGACACGTAGCATTGGAATTTCCAATTCCAAGGGCATAATGGCCTCAGCGCCATATACTAGTGAAAATGGTGTTGCCCTAGTGGGCATCCGAATACTAGTCCTATAAGCCCATAATGCAAGGGGCAATTGGATATGCCAATCCTTGTGGTTTTCTTGCACCATATTTTTCAATATGGCTACCACAGTCTTATTTGAGGCCTCAGCTTGCCCGTTTGCCTATGGATAGTATGGAGTTGCAAAACTATGCTTGATTCTGTACTTAGACATCAAGGCTCTCACAATTTTGTTCTTGAATGACGTTCCATTATCCGAGATTATTTTGGATGGAATCCCAAAATGACTTATGATATGCTCTAGTATAAACTCTGCTATACGAGCTCCAGTTGTCATTGTTAAGGGTATTGCTTCCACCCACTTTGTAAAATACTCAGTAGCCATGATAATAAATGTATGTCAACTCGATGACGAAGGAGAGATCTTGCCTATAAGATCTAATCCCCACTGAGAAAATGGCCAAGCCACTTGGATGGGCTGTAAGGCCTATGATGGCAAGTGCATAAGATTAGCATGATGCTGACATTTGATGCATTTCTTGACATACACATTGCAATCCTTCTCTAGAGTGGGCCAATAATAACCCATGCGAAGGATGCACTTGATGATGGCCATGCCACTGAAATGGCCACCACATGTACCATCATGAGCTTGTGAGATCACCCAAGATGACTCTTGGGGCTCTAGACAATGAAGGAGAACTCCATCGTAGCTTCTATGGTACATAATGTCTCCTATTAAGACATATTTTGTCACTTTCTATTTAAATGTGCATTTTGTGGCATGCGACAATCCCTTAGGGATCATACTAAGCTTTAGGAAGTCTTTAATTTATGACATCCAATTTTGATAAATCTCAGCTTCAACTGCTAAGATGACTTGCTCCCCCTACGTATTTACTTTTGCAAATGCAGACTCGAGAACAACCTTGTGGTGAATGGTAATACCACTCCCCATAGGACTCTAAGAGGTTAATGACCCCTAGGGTGCCTTCTTAAGAAAGTCTTCAGCTTTGTAGAACCATTCAAATTTTGGTTCTACACTGATCATATTGACCGATTCTTTGTTATCATAGGTTGCACGCTCTATTTCTGGATGCGAGAGCATCTTGACATGGATGGTAGTGAAATCCATAGATGGATTCTGAGGGATTAAAGATCCCAAAGATGCCATGGTGTCTGCAAACCTGTTTGATGATCGAGGGATTGCCTCGATGTCATACCATTCAAATTTAGCCAAATATGTGGCAACTAGATCTTTATAGGCTTTCAGTATGGGACATCGACACTGAAAGAGCCCCTTAACTTGATTTACTATGAGCAAGGAGTCACCAAAGATGTTCAATCTCTTAATATTCATGGCGATAGTTGTGTGGAGGCCTAATAATAGGGCTTCGTACTCAACATTGTTGTTGGTGCATAAAAAATCCAACTTAAATGACAAGGGCATTGGAGCTCCTTGTGGCATGAAAAACACTATTCTGGCACCACCTCCTTGCTCGTATTTTGAACCATCGAAGAACAGAGTCATATCAGCATTGTTCTCTGGTTCTTCGGGTTTGGGAGCTTCGGATATGATAAAGACTGCATCATCCGAAAGCTCAATGGTCAAAGGCCTGCTATTTGAAAGTGGTGCCTCTGCTAACTGATCAGCTATGACTTGTCCCTTGATGGACTTCTGGCTTATGAATTCTAGATCGAATTCTATCAATAGCATGATCCACTTTGTAGTACATGTATTATGATACGTTTTACTCATCATATACTGCAAAGGGTTTTGTTTTGATATAACATACGTCGTATGACTTAGCATGTAATGCCATAATTTCTTGGTAGCGAACACCACTGCTAAACACAACTTTTCAACATATGCATATCCTAGCTCGTAACTCACCAAGGTCTAGCTAATGTAATATATGGCTTGTTCCTTTCCTTGCATGTTCTTTTGGGCTAACATGGTCCCCAATGCAAAGTCGGTTGTCGATATATATAGCAAAAAAGGCACATCTGGCCTTGGTGGAGCTAGCACTGGCGATATTGCTAGGTATTGCTTTATCTCAGTGAAGGCTGCCTTGTAGTCCTCATCCCAATTGAATGGGACTCCCTTATGTAGTAGTCGATTCATGGGTCGACATTTATCCGATAGTTGAGCGATAAATCACTTTATCGAGGCTACTTTGCCTTGCAGGCTCCTTAATTCCTTGATATTGGAGGGAGGATGCATCTCTAAGATGGCCTTGACCTTCATTGGGTCTACTTCGATGCCTCTTTTAGAGATGATGAATCCTAAGAGTTTACCAGAAGTGATGCCAAATACGCACTTCTTAGGATTCAACCTGACATTATGCTCTATCAGGCGATCGAAGACTTTCCTCAGGACCTCTGCATGCTCTTCACGTAGTAATGACTTAGCTAGTAAGTCATCAATGTAATATTCTAGAATTTTATGCATGTAGTCATGAAAAATGTATGTCATGGCCCACTGGTATGTGGCACCAACATTTTTAAGACCAAATGGCATCACTTTGTAGCAAAATGTCCCCCATGGCATTGTAAACATGGTTTTGTGCTGGTCTTCGGGTTTAATCCGAATCTGGTTGTAACTAAAAAAACCATCCATTAGGGAGAGCATCTCATGACCTATAGTAGCATCTACAAGAGCATCAATATTGGGCAATGAAAATGAATCCTTGGGTGTTGCCTTGTTAAGGTCTCTAAAATCCATGCAAATATGAATTCTTCCATCTGGTTTTCCTATGGGTACCATATTGGACACCCATTCTGGATAGTCGATGGAAATGGGAAATGACAAATTCCACATCCAACAACTTTTGTAGCTCATCTTTCACCATTAAGGCTACTATTGGGTGCATCTTTCTAAGCTTTTTCTTGATCGACTTCTTCGTCAGATCTAGCGAAAGGTTATGAGTAACCAATTTTGGGTCTAGACCTAGCATATCCTTGTACGTCCAAGAAAAAATATTTGGTCTCACTTTCAATAGAGGGATGATGTTGTCACGCTCATCTGGAGTGAGACTCTCTCCAAATTTAACCTTCTTTGGATTAGTGGGATCACTACCGATATCCATGTCGAAGGTTTCCTCTACTGACATATGCGACCCCTCCTCAAGCTGGTGAGGTGTAGGGATCAAATGGATGTCATCAACTGGATTTATATGTTCTGCATTAGAAGCATTCTCAACATGATAAACATCATAAGCATAGCCTAGTGCAAAATGGAAAGGTTGCAACATTTCTTCGTTAGGGAAGAAATCCTCAAGCTCTATTGGTGAATCAACGTGATCCCAATCGATAGCATCTACATTAAGATACAATGGTTTGGATGGATCTACTAGATTGTGGAGTGGGGTGGTCAAATCAATGGAGACCATATTTATGGAATGGACTTGATCTCCAAGACCACATGAAAACAACTCTACATCATCGATGCAGTTCTCATACCCAAGATTTGGCTCTAATGGCACGAGCACGAATGGGTCCTCTCTGTGAAAATTATGAATGACTGGATCCTCCCTATGCACTGCCTATAGTATAGGATCATTTGGCTCAAGGAGCTCCATGTATGTGCATGGACGGAGAAATAACAAGTGATAAATCACGTTGACATTCGATGCTATTCCCCTGAGATGAGGCTCGAGATTAATCTCTCTACATAAGTCCTCGACTGTGTAAGGAACATGATGGTGATGCAGGTGATGAGGGCCTAAATAGGCTCTCTCCATTTCATCCTCTTCATCACTATCATAATAGAATCCTTCATTCACCCCCATAGGTGGGGGATGATCCAGAAAATGCGGCCCCATGAATCTCAGTGTTTGGTCATTATCATATGTATCCAAAAAAATTGGATAATTATACCGTATATACGATGTCTCTAAGTACACATGCTCTACTTCTTCCTTAGAATTATCTATAGTGGGAAGAATCTCCTTGATAACTTGTATCGATTCAGTAGGCAATAAATGATGCGCATACTAGGGCCTCACATAGGCACCTTCGACTTCATCCTTAGATTCATCATCGTTTGAGGATTCCTCACTCACATCATAGTCTGGTCCACTCATATCGAAGGTGGACTCCACTCCATATTCATTATAAAGACCTCCTAGCTCGAGATCACTTACAGTAATAGGGTTGCACCCCTGCATGTCTGTGTCATCGACTGCATCATGGGTTTGGTGTCCCAGGTTATCTCTGGGGTTCAGTTCTATCTTAGTCTGTTCAAGGAGCCCTTCATGATGATCTTCGAGTGGCTCAATGGTGACAAAAGATATCATCGGGTGATTCCTCCAAAACTTGGAAGGATCAGGATGATATGGATTAAAATCCACATCATCGACCAGACTAAGGTACAGATGATCTAGAGATACCGCAAGCAAATCATCCTGCCCTCGTATCTGTAACCCCAAACCGAACTTATCAGTGGCTAACTGATAACACAGTTCTAGCGGAGTCCTTCATCCTTGTTCAAAGAGACCAAGGTCGTATCCATGCCAATGATATAACTCAAAGATTCGTATGGCATACTCTAGGTTGGATAGATAATGAACGTTTACTATGAATGGTTCATCGTCATCTTCATCCATGGGCATTCACGTTGGAAGCTGGTCCAGCCCTACATAGATGAAGTTAGTCTGATTGGGTGGTTCACCCAATGGTATGACTGATCCAACCGGATAGTGATGGGTGGGTGGTCGGCCCATCTCCTATGCAGTTTCTAAAATTGGCCCGAAGGTCACATTCTGCACTATATACTCGCCTAGTCCGATGCTGGTGAGATGAACAATCACCCATGGTGCGGATGACCCTACTGAAGATGCAGGTGAGGTAGGCTGAGGCACCTCCTCGACTTTGTCTTGGGGTTCTTCAACTTCCATAGGAGTGGGAACCTCCTCGATGACTAGCTTGGGCTTACGCTCCTCTTTCTCACCCATTTTTACCTTCAACTTCCTTTCATCCCGATGCATGACTGATGTTGATGGTCTCATGGAAGTGGTAGTGGTATGCTCTAATCTGTGTGACACAGATGGCATTGGTTGAGCACATACTGTTGGTTTACCTCCTGGCCTCTTTATCGATGATGACGACCAAACATCCAGGTGCATTGATGGGAGTATGAAACCCCCAGGAAAATCTGCTAGGTTCACGAACTTAAATGGTTCTTCATCCGATGATACTACGTGAACCCATCCCTCATGAATGTACTTCACACATTGATGCAATATCGAGGGAATGCAATGCATTTCATGAATCCAAGGTCTACCGAGTAATATGTTGTACTGCATGGCCCCTTCTATCACATGACACATCACAGAGATGGTCTTCAGGCCTACCTACATGGGTAGGATAATTGTGCCAATAGTCGAACATAGCGCATCGTTAAATGCTCTCAATGTAAATGTAGTGGGCACAATGTGTGATTTAGGCAGCTTCAAATGACTCAGTGCCTTGGTCATTATTATGTTGATCGATGAGCCGATATCGATCAAGACCCTTTTAAATGGCATGTGATTAACACATGCAATTATGTGCAATGGTGGGTCAGCCATGGTTGTAGAAACCATCCTTATCTCATGATCATAAAATTGGATCATCGGTTCCTGACACTGTTGTACATGCCCCACGAAATTAGTAAATGCCTGTGCATCCTAGGACTGTACCTCAATGGACCTCAAAATGTCCATAAGAGTCTCCCTATGCCTAGGGGACTACTGTATTAGCTCATATATTGACAACTTCGTAGGAGTTATCTGCAGGTTTTGGACCAACCTGCTCCTTATGGTCACCACCGGTCTTGTTGGTGGGCCTGGAATATTCTGTGTCGGTCGCTGATTTGGCGTGGCTTGTATTTGAATGGGAGCACGAGGTTGATTATGTTGTTCATATCTCCCATGCCTAGTGACAACGTTCACCATGCCTACGAACCCCTGGGTAGGTGGTTCGACTCGCACCTGGTTGACCTGGCCAACGTTGTTGCGAGGCGCCTCATGATTCGGCAAAGGATTTTTATAAATTCCCATATTCTGATTATCGAGCACCTACGGGTTGTGCGGCACTACAAGCTCACCTTTGTCAATCATATTCTGCACCATGTGTTTGAAATTCCAACACACCTCAATGTCATGGCCTTTCGTTCGATGAAAAATGCAAAATAGATCTTCTTGGTACCCCTTTGATTTGGGTTGATTGGGGTCTATCAGCTTGACCTCGGGCAATCTAATTGCCTTGGCCTCGCACAGTTGATGGAAAATCGATGTCAACGATTCCGTCAATGGTGTGAACTGTCGAGGTGGGCGTTGATCTTTGTTCTTGCCCTTATAATTGTTGTTGCGCTTATCATACTACGTAGGAGGAGGTTGGGCCTGATAATTCTATTTCTATTGCCCCTTGTCCTCTCTTTGGAGATTCAACACCACTTGATTCACATGGGCCTGCTTGCCCTATTGTTTTGTGGCACTCTTATTTTGTCCCTCTCTCCTATTCTTGAGCTTCAAGTTGCCTTCCTACAACTTGATGTCCTCGATCACTTTGGCTTGCGCCAAAGCCTCCTCGAATGTAGGATACTATTGTAGTTGTAGCAGTAATGAGATGTGCTTGGCACAACTCTTTGTAAACATTCATGTTAACTCTATGGCAGGAATAGGGAATGGCAACTTCACCATTAGTCTCCTCCATATCTTTCTGTATTGCTCAATTGGCTCATCATCGCGCTGAGCTAGCACAGCCAGGTCAAAAATATTGGCCTATTTCTTGATGCCAAAGGAATAGCGTTCAAGAAAGGCATCAGCTAATTGCTCAAAACCAGTTATGCTATGTTTCTTTAGCTGATTAAACCACTCTCGAGCTAGACCAAAAAGTGTCATGATGAAAGTACGCAACAACAATGCATCGTTGCTTGCTATCTAAAAACAAGCATCCAGAAAGCTCGTGATATGTTCCTGTGCATCTTCATCACCCTTAAACTTGTCTAACCTGGGCATATCAAAATGCTCAGGGTAAGCTAGAGTAGGCACCGAAGGATCTAAAGGCTCATTATGGATTTTCCTTAATGTCAGCTTTTGAATAGTCACACCTTGTTTCTCGATGGCTTTGACCTTCTCGGCTAAGGCCTTATAGGCCTTTGAAGATAGAAAGTCCTCCTCCCTAAGTTGATGTGGAGGTGGCTTAGGAGGTATTGTCTTCCTCGTATGAGCTGGAGGGCATTGCTCTTCCTCCTCCTCAGCTCGAGAGCTCTCAGGATATTCTTGCTCGTATCTATCTCCCTCTTCTTCTTCATGCTGCCTCTACCTCTGATCATCGAGTGGCGGTGGCTGCTCCCTCTATTCGGCACTAGCATGAGTACGAGCATCTCTATGCTCTCGATGCATATCAACTTGTGACAAAGCCTTCCTATATACACGCTCTCTATGCTCATCATGAGGATATAGGCCAGCCCTAGCTAACCTATCCTCCTACTCCACACGCTCCTTCTGGGTAAGGATACACTCTTCGCGCATGCGTTGCTCATATAGCCTTTGTCTAAGGAGCCTCTGTGCTTGAATATTTTCATCCTCAATGCGCTGCCTCTCTAGGTGAGCATCCTCCAATTGATCTTGGAGGAGTTGGCATTTCTGCTCTGATACCAGTCGATGTGATCTATCAATCTGATCGGCCATGGGAGGCCTCTGGTATCCCTGCTTTGTACGAGCGACCTTATGGGTTCTGTACCCATCGAAATGATGTGCTGCACCTTTGCCTCTATCTATGAAGATGACATTGGCATCCTAATGTGTCCTATATTATGAACCACCATGCACAGATAGTGGGTGTGTGACATGAGGGTGCTTAGAAGCCTCTCCATGCTCTCTAGTAGTCTTGATGATGCTCTTGCTATGCTCACTTGGGGTACGAGTGGGTGGAGCCAAAGGCTTGTAGCCTAACTACTCTAAAACACTACCTAGACCCTCTAACTATCTAGACCACCATCGCTCATGCGGTGGTGTGCCATTAGCTCCCACCTTTGATATATCAATGGTGATCTTGCATGGTGGACCACGCGTGGGAGTATGGGTAGACCTATGCTCGAAAGTGAGCCTGTCTACCTACCCTTGAATGGGTGGATCTCTAGTCCTTCTATACTTAGAAGGTGGAGGTATGGATCCTCCTATGGACTTAGTATGTAGGGGTACCAACCTGGTTCCCTACACAACAAACTCTTTGGCCGATCTCATGGATGCACGTGCACAGCGGTCTCGATAATGGCTTTCGAGTGGAGCACCCTCATGTTGAGAGGCTCCCTATTCTATCCTATGCCTAGAGGAGTGTACTGAAGCTCCTCTATCTGGGGTATGCTCTATAGGCTCCCCTCATGTCGAATTATCTCCTCTAATGCTTGTCGAATGACGTTCGGTTCGCTCATGTGGGTGAGGAATTGACACGTGCTACTATGAATTGGTTAGGGGTTGATCATTGGCATCAGGTTTAGACCTTTTCCGACCACCCCGTGTATCCACCATTGTGTACCTAGCGTCTAAATGTATCTTTTATTATTAAGCAAACAAGGTATACAATGATGATTATCTCGTATTAAATTTTGAAATTGAGCCCTAAACTGTTTGATGTGTTTCAATGATTTGTTGTATCAGTGTAGAAACTCTTATCATGTTTTGCAAAACTTGTTGGATTTTATTCTCAGTTTAATGGCTTTCACCTGTACGCTCACAGCTCGACAACTTGGCTATGAACTCCAAGTCACGTAAATCCCCCGTGTGTGGTAATGAAGGTCCACACCCAGACAAGGAGCACAGGTCCTCCCAGATCCTCACCCATTTTCCCCTAGTCAACGTTATACCCTCCGAAGAGAATACATGCAAATTTTCTAGGGTATGAAAGGTTCTTGGATCCGGTATTGGTCTAATAACAAAGGTTCATAGGATTTGGGCCAGCGGATGGAAATGACACCCACCATCGTTGAACCCTACTAGTGGTTGGATGTCAAGCCCAACTCACTAGCGTTTAAGTGCCAAGTGGTGTGTGTGGTTCATTTTATTGTACATAAAATAAATGCATCATATAGCACACATGCTCAT
Organism: Wollemia nobilis; assembly: GCA_028583015.1. Classification (NCBI taxonomy): domain Eukaryota; kingdom Viridiplantae; phylum Streptophyta; class Pinopsida; order Araucariales; family Araucariaceae; genus Wollemia; species Wollemia nobilis. The sequence goes on along the minus strand of JAQPPZ010016995.1, from coordinate 3,556,872 downwards.
TTTCTATATGCTATGCAAATGAAAGAACATTTCAAATTCAGAAAATGCAAGCTATTCTAGATGCTCTTTGAGACAATGCATATTACGATGGTAATGACCACTACTTGGGCCTCAACATGCAAACCAAACACACAAATTCTATCAAGCACGCTGGATTCTAGGGTGGATTGCAATCAGAGATCCATTGTTCCTAGCAGCGCCTTTCTACAAATGCAAATTGAAACAAACTAGGACATGATTGATTTCCTTTTTCTTAGTTTTCTTTTCCTAATTGCATTTCAAAATAAGCATTCTATAAAAACATAGAGAGTAAAAATAGAATAGAGAGTGGAAAATAGGGCCTACCTCAGGTCTTGAGTTGATCTGCACTCTGATTTCTATTGTCTATGTAGTCAGGTGTAAACCGTAGGTCTGGTCTATGGTTTAGACTGTAAACCATGTGTTGAACCTATGGTTCAATTGTTGGCCCATAGTTGATAGCTATGATCTGTACCTACAATTCCAAAAATCAAGAAACAATAGTTAGATGCTATTTTTGTGGAGTTCCATCATGATCACCTTCTGATCTAACCAAAAAGCGTGCACCCAATCTATTGTAATTGAATCGTAATTGAATATTCAAACATATAAATGGATGACAAGATTATAGAATTCAACAAAATAAGTATTTCTTGTATTAATATCAATGAATCTCTAATTACAATTATGTCCCTCTTAGGGGTACTCAATGTTGATACAATTGTTACAATTTCAATCCCCTCAATAGGGTGAGATGCACTAATCAAGCTTTTCAGCTAATCACAAACTGCTCTAGGGTGGAGTTGACCCTCTTCTTCGCGTTGAGGAAGGAACTGGATGGTTGAAGCTCCTTTGAACCTATGTTCCCTATGATGAAGAAACAACATAAGAATGTCAAAAGCATAGGCAACCTCTTATGATGAGGCCCTTCAAAGAAAAATAGCATGAAGATACCATTAAATGTATATTCAAGAAAGCATGAAAAGCATTATGCTAAACATATGCAAATAGTATCAAGATTGATGGAAATGCATAAATGAAGAGCACAACTACTAATCTATGGAATCAATTACTTGAAATGAAGCATTATAACACATAAAGAAGCCATTAATGCCTAAACTTAATGCAAATGCAATGAAACTAGTCTAAACACTAATTCTACCGGTCAGAAGTCTCTAAAACTATAACTAAACCATGCAAATGACTAATCTAATCTAACTAGATGGACAAAAATGAGAAATAGTAAGGTGGTGATACCTCTATTGCAAACCGTAGCTCTAGTGAGTGGTCTGCACTGTAAACCATGGCTGAAAGCCATGGTTAGCACTCAAGTGAGTTTACCCTCAAAATCAAGGGTAGTGGGCTTGACCTCCTTGTCTAATTGATGTTCAAGTGGTCACCTTCGGTGTCCTCATACTGATTTGGTGGTTGATTCACTATGAGGGACCTCCGTTTGCCCAGATATGTGCTTATTGGCTCTCCTAGGCTCCCTAGGGGCATCCATGACGCAATTCTCATGAAGGTTGGCAAGTAGGCAAGGTGATAAGCAATAGCTCTCTCTTAGTGTACTCAAGTGAGTTCACAATTCGACAGGGCTTCGCTGCTCAAATCTCCAATGCTCTCTCCATATCTTTGCCCTAATTTGAGGGGTACTTATAGGACTACCCAAGGGCTAGGGGTGGCTTCATGGAGAAGCCAAGATCAAGAAGGGGTGGTTAGGATAGTTGGATTGGAAGCTTCCATCCTCTAACCACCTTCTTCTAGAACAAATGGCCGTTCAACCCGATTTGGCTCGGATGAAGGCCAACTGAACTTCAGTTAAGACCATAGGTTACAGCTGTGGTCTAGACTATAAACCGTAGGTCTCAGCCATGGTTCAGCCTATAGACCATAGGTCTGGGCTGCGATTCAGACTGATTAGGCCAAGGAGCCCAAATTGAGTGGTTAGAACCACTGCTCTATCTTGGAGTCTATCCAAGATCCTCCATATGGTCTTGTAGCATGTCCATATGAGTAGTCGCCATCGACATGACATGTTTTAGGTGTCTACAAGAACCTTTGACATTATTTTAGGTCTATTTTTTCTCAGCATTTTTCAATCTCACAATGCGTCTCAAAAGGGGCATATGTAGACACCTAAAACGCATCATGTCGAAGGTGAATACTCATATGGGACATGCTACAAGACCATATGGAAGATCTTGGACAAAATCCAAGATAGAGCAGTGGTTCTAACCACTCAAGTTGGTATCCTTGTCCTAATCATTCAAAACTGCAGTAGAGACCTGCGGTCTATAGTCTGAACCGGGGTTGAGACCTGCGGTCTATAGCCTAGTCCGTAGTTGTGACCTACGGTCTAAACTAAAGTTTAGTTGGACTTCATTTGAGCCAAATTAGTTGTATTGGAAATTTGAGTTATTTTATGTTGTCATTGATGTCACATGGATCATTGATGTCACATGGATCACATTGAGTTTTGGTGGTAAAAGCACTTCATAAATAATAATTTATGATATTTTGGAGAGCATGGATATATACAGGGTTTTTGTGAAAACCAAGGCAGGCAAAATAAAAGGTTTTATTTAAAACCATGGATGGCATATTTGAAATGGGTTTTTCTTAAAACCCAAGTTGGATTTTTGTTTCATCGAAAAATGTGCCCCGATGATGGAGATATTTAATTTTAAATATTTAGTTTAAATTTTAAATTATTTAAAATTTTAATTTTAATTTTAAAATTAAAAATAAAAGTAATCTGCCAACGTCGTCGAATATGAGGGAGAAAACTATATAAAAGGATACCTAAGGTTTATTAATCTTGGGTGAGCTCTCGTGAATTAATGTGATTGTTGGAAAGCAAAAAGAGCCTGTGTGTTGAATTTGAAGTGTGTGCGAAAAAGGCTTGTGAAAGGTTTACAAAATTTTGGGTCTATTGAAGAAACATTCATGAGGATAACCAAGTGCATAGGCACATTTGGCCTAGCAGTTTGTGCACTGTGTATGAAGTAGGAGGTCCTGTGATCGAGTCTCGTTGGGGATGCTTGATTTGTTGAAACACTCAAAGTGCTTTTAAGTTTTCGAAGGGCACAAAATATTAAGGTATTTATTTTGATTTGTGCCTCTTTAACACGTGAGGGAATGTGGCCCAACGGCAGCTTGGTCGTGGTTAAGGCGCTGAGCAAGGAGGCGTCGAGGGATCGAATCCCGTCAAGGACAAAGGCAAGTTAATATTTTTTAATATTTTATTTTTCTCATGTTGCCCTAGGAGAAATAAGGGTTGTGATGCACTTTAAGAAAAAGAGAGATTTATGGTGATTTTGTTTTTTGAAGTATATCATATTATATATCGTTAGAAAGCTTATTTCGAGGGATTTTTGATTAACTTGCTTAGAGGGAGAAATAAGGTGTGTATAAAGAGATAATTCTGATTTTGTAAAGGGGCTCAAAAGTGAAGGTTGCTTTGTTCTTTTTCAAAGGGGATTAATTCTTTCATGATGGGACATGGTGTATTTTAATGAGTAGGAGTAATAAGGTGTTATTCAGATATTATTGTTGTGTTATTAATAAATATCTCTAACCCTTATTGAAAGTTGAAAAAGAAAGTTTGTTGAGTGTGGAATATTTGGTGGACAACTAATAAGGCATCAAAAAGGTATGAGCAATATTCTCCATTGATTGTTTATGGTGGTTGATTTCTAAAATATCATTGGAGAGAAAAGGATTGATTGTGGTTTTCTTTTTGAAATTTATTGGTTTAATGCTTCAAGGTTTTCTGGTTTGAGAGTTGAGATTAAACCTTGTTTTATAAGCATTTTTTTTGAAGCCCATTGGTTATGCAAAGAACTTGAACTTGAGAAGAACATGAGTATCATTGTTATGTGAGATTTATTGTTGAGTATTGTTGGAAATATTTTGAGTTGATTGATTCATGCTTGAACTAGGGTTTGTGAGAAAAAAATTTCCTTAAGGTGATTGGTTGAGTAGAGTTGTTTGAGCCTAGTCAAGTGATTGTGTGAAGTGGTTGTTCAAGTTCCATGAAACAAACTATTCTATATTCTTATTTGAGTTGAGTTTGAGTTGAGAAAGAAATTGAGTTTGTGAATAGAACATATTGAGTCTCTAACAATTCTCTTTATGCTTATATAATATTGAGCTGAGTTGATATTGATTTGATTTGAGTTGACTTGAGATTGATTTGATTTGAGTTGACTTGAGATTGATTTGAGTTGAGATCAATGTGGATAATTGTTTTCATCCATTGAAGAGTGCATTTCCATTAATTGTTGAGTTAATCACTAAGCCTTTCCTTCATATATTTGTGAATGATATTTGAGTGCTACTTGAGCATGATTGATTGAGCCTTTGAGAAGGCTTTTGGGATAGATTTCTAGATAGATTTGAGGTAGCTTTTGTGCATGATTGATTGAGCCTTTGAGAAGGCTTTTGGGATAGATTTGCCTTGCTGATCAGATTAGTGGATTGCCTAGCTAAGCAAATCAGTGGATTGACTTGTTGATTAGATCAGTGGAGTGCCTAACTGAGCAGATTAGTGGAGTGCCTAGCTGATTAGATCAGTGGATTGACTTACTGAGTAGACCAGTGGATTGTCTACCTAATTAGGTCAGGATTACCTAGCTGAGCAGATCAGTGGAGTTCCTAGCTGATCAGATCATTGGATTGCCTTGCTAAGTAGATCAATGGATAGCCTAACTTTGAGTAGATCAAAGTAATCATTTTTATTGGGATAAGGATCCCTATTTCTTTGTAAAATATTATAAGGATATTATCTTGTGGACTACCCCACATTGGGGGAACCATGTTAAATATTATGTCTCAATTATGTGTGGTGATTTGTGCTCTTGCTTAATATTTCTATCTATGTCATTAATGCACACTACTATATTTGTTTGTTGTAATTAATGACACTAATTGATATTGGTTTGAAAAGAAAGTAAAAAGTGGGCGCTATACTTTTCACCCCCCCTCTCAGTATAAGCTTGTGTTCTTCAGGTTGGAATGGCCATTTGATCTAGAATAAGGTAGTTGAAGGATGGGAGATTCCAAAGGCTTCCAATCCAACTATCCCAACCACCCCTTCTTGATCTTGGCTTCTCCATGAAGCCACCCCTAGCCCTTGGGTAATCCTATAAGTACCCATCAGAATTAGGACAAACAAGAGAGAGCAAGCATTGGAGATCAAAGCAGCAAAGCCCTGTCGAATTGTGGACTCACTTGAGTGCATTAAGATGGAGTTTTGTTATTCAATTGTCAACTAGTCAAGCATCATGTCAATTCATGCCATGGGTGCCCTAAGGATATAGAACACCAAGAAATGCTAATTTAAGAAAACATAGGCCCTATCGAGCAATTCAACTACCAAAACTATCATAGGACACTGAGGTGACCCTTGATCATCAATTTGACAAGGAGGATCAATCCCACAAACCTATAATTAGAGGGCAAAGCTACTTAATTGCTCACCACAACTAAAATTCACGATGTACAGTGCAAACCGCTCATAAGAACTGTGGTTTACAACAGGTGACAGATCTCCTTACTGTTTCTATTTTAGTATGTCTAATTAGGTTAGATTAGTCATTTTAGTGGGTTAATTCATGTTTAGAGACAATCTAACCAGTATATTTAGGGTTTAATAAATCTTATTTTCATTATAGTAAGTAGGACATTAATGGCTTAATTTCATGCTATCTTGTTACATTCCATGCAATTGATTAAGTAGATAGATAGCTGCACTTTATACTTTCATGTTTCTAACAATATTTATGAATATTGCACAATTTTAATATGTTTTATCTATATTCTTGATTTCATAGTTGTTATGGCATCTTTATGCATGTTTTCCTCAAAGGGCCTCATCATGAGAGGTTGCCTATTTTTTTAATGCTTTTGTGTTATTTCTTAATCGCAAGGAACAAATTCAAAGGAGATTCAATCATCTAATTCCTTCCTCAAAGCGAATAAGAGGGTCAAATCCACCCTAGATCAGTTTGTGACTATTTGGAAAGCATTAGTATTGTTCCTACCCCTTTGGGGGCTTTGGAATTGTATCAATTGTATCAACATTTGGGTGACCCTAAGAGGGGCATGGTTGTAACTGAGATTCTTTTCAATATTAATAAAAGAAGCATTCATTTTCTCATTATATGCAATCTTGTATCATTTTATGTTGGCAATTTTGGGTACCTTGGGTACATTGCCTTTGCTCAAGTGTTGATGTTGTCATTGATGTCAAGAAGCGGAAGGGTTTTTGTGAAAACCAAGGTAGACAAAATAAAAGGTTTTATTTAAAACCATGGACAACATATTTGAAATGGGTTTTTCTTAAAACCCAAGTTGGCTTTTCGTTTCGTTGAAAAAGGTGCCCCGATGATGAAGATATTTAATTTTAAATATTTAGTTTAAATTTTATTTATTTAAAATTTAAATTAAAATTTTAAAATTAAATTAAAGTTTTCGTCGTGTTTGGAAATGCCGACGTATTTGGAAATGCATCAAAGTGCATATTAAATGAGGCATTTAAATTCTTTAAGGTGATAGAGGTGCATTCGATATTAATCGCCGAGCTTTTCGTTTTCGACATTGAACCCCTGCGCTAGCGAAGTGTTTAAGGGAGAAGAAGACAAGGCACGAGTTTTTTATAGGGTTGACGTCACCTGTGACAGTGTAGTAGAGGAGGTAGTGCATTATTCTTGCATGAATGTGGTTCGTGTTCGATTCCCTAGCACAGAAAAAGGTTTTGGAGAAGTTACATTCATTCTGGTAGCCAAGGTAAGAGGAAGTGTTGGGCTTACTCCCAAAAAGGGCTTGCACCCTAGTGGCAAACACCTCATGACTACTAGTAGGGAGGAACAATGTTCAACTCCCGCAAGGTGTGAAGGCGCTCACCATTTTGCATTGTGAAAAAGGCCATGTTTATGAGGTATTTATGACAGCACCATTGTATGTTTACTATTGCTAAGGTTGATGGTGTATTAGGGATTAATTTTTTATTGTTGAGATAGGAAGTTATAAGGTTAGAAGAAATCATTGGTATTTCTTGGAGTTATAAGGATTCTGTGGTCTTGTTGTGTGCTTTCTGTGTATGTATTTAATTAGGGAGACATAAGGTGTCATTATGCTGGTTGTGTATGTGATTATTAGGGAGATATAAGGATTTATTTAAAAGGTGTTTGTTGTACATGAAATTTATTAATGAAATACATGTGTTGAGAATTTAGAGGTACCTGTTGTTCTTGGTTAACAATTAGGGAGTCATAAGGTTGAATTTAGTTAACCTAGATATGTGTTGAAGCATTATTGATTTGATTTCTTTTGGAAGGCAAGTTTAAAAACACTTTTAGAAAAGAAGATATTTTTGGTATGTTTCTTTTATAAAAGTATATCATATTATATATCGTTGGAAAGCTTATTTCGAGGGCTATTTGACTAACTCATTTAGAAGGAGAAATATGGTGTTAGGAGATATAAGGGGTAGACATTTGATTTAAATGGCTATTGGTTAATTAAAAGGATATTGTGGTATTAGGGAGATATAAGGTTATGCAATGTTGTGATTTATTTTATTTTATGGTACAAGTGGTTTTAGGAGAGATAAGGAAGTTGTGCAATTAAAGGCTTTGGTGATGATTATTGAAAAGTGGAGTAATGTTGATTATTTTGTGATCTACTAACCTTTGTGAAGATTGGCAAAAGAACTTTGTGATTGTGGCAGATTTCCAAAAGGGTTTTCTTCACTTCAATAAGGTATGGGCACTTTCTTCTTATGAGTATGATTGGTGTATGTTATTCCTGAAATAAGATTGGAGTGAAAAGGTATACAACAAGGTTTCCTTTGGTTGGGTGTAAGTCCTAGTTTTTGGTTTGTTGAAGACTACTTATGCATTGTTATCATTGATGAGAGTTTTGGTGAAATGCATAATACTGGTTTGAGGTAATGGAAGCATTGTGCACTAGGGTTTATGTTTGTAAGTCTTGTTACTTGCATTGAGATGGTGAAACCCTTAGTTGTATGTTTTGATATTGATGGATGAGTTGCTTCCATAGAGGTTGTTTTTGATCAAGTTAGTGCTTTACTTGATACATGATATTGGGCTTACTCCATTGAGTTGACTTGAACAAGTTATTCTTTGCATTTGGTGATATTGTGTTGGTGGTTGTTTTGTTCAAATATATTTGGAGGGAAAAGGATTTCTACTTGTTTCCTTTTCTTGTGATGATTGGTTGAATGCTTCAAGATTAGTGTTGAGTTGAATGATGTTGGTTAAACCTTGTCTTTGAGCATTTTTGTTGAAGCCCTATTTGGTTGAGAAAAGATATTGGTTGTTGGAAAGAACATGAGTATCATTGTTATATGAGATATTGCTTGGTTGGCAATTGTTGGGTTATGTTTCATGTTCTTGAGAAAAGCATATTACATTTATCTTATTTCTATGAGATTTGAGATTGAGATTGGGAGTTAAGTATAGAACATATTGAGTGTCTAACAATTCTCTTTATGCTTCTATGAGGTTGATGAATCACATTGGGTCTCTAACAATTCTCTTTGTGGGTTCATGCCAAGCAAGTTTTCTTGATGAACTTGTGAGCAGGTTTTGGACAGGTTCCGTTGGGGACTTGTGAGTAGGTTTTGGACAGGTTCCGTTGGGGACTTGTAAGCAGATTTGGACAGGTCCTAGCAGAGGACTTGTGAAGCTGAGTTTGATAGTTCTATCAGAGAACTTGAGGATAGAGGTGCATTGGTTCTATGAGAAGAACCTAAGGACAGATTTGTGCCAGACCGAAGGACTATGTTTGGTGCAGATCAAAGACAGAGGAAGAGGACATTTGTGCTAGACCTAAGGACTATGTTTAGTGCAAATTCGAGGACCAGCTTTGAGGTGATAGAGTTGAGGACAGAGGTCTCTAGCCAGAGTAGGGAAGACAGGTGTCTTCTGTTGATAGAGTTTCATTTGCTAAGGGCAGCGGAGGCAGAGGTCTTCTAGAGGATCACCGACCAGAGCAGAGGTAGGGGAAGGTATCTCCTTTGAGCAGAGGCTCATAAATTTAGATTGGGGGAAGGTTTCTCCTTTGAGCCGAGGCTCATAAACATTGTAATTGGGAAGGTTTCCCAAAGAACTTTGAGATAACTTTTAGAGAAAAGTTTTGTGGATGAACCACATCAAAATTGTTGTGTCACTTTGTGGATGATCTTGTGCATTGTTTTGATATTGCTTTGGATATATTGCTTTATTGTTGTGAAGTATAAAGGAAAAGTAAAAAGAGGTCTTATACTATTCACCCCCCCCTCTCAGTATAAGCTTGTGTTCTTCATTTTATGCTTTTATGTTGATTTCGATTGATGCAGTAGATAGGTGCATTACTTTTTGGATAGGTCATGAAGATATGTGACGGTTCATTTTATGAGTTAATAATATAATAATTAAATGATTAATAATACCAACTAATAATTTTAGGATGGAGGATCCTAACGTGCCACCCTCCTTAAAAAGATATTTGTCCTCAAAGGTCAAAGTGAGGAGTTTGTATTTTGTTTTCCAAGAAGAATTTTTGCAAGTTCTTGTACTATTTTAATGTCACTTTTTTGAAGGTAGGGATATCTTGAAGGTCAGAGTGTTAGTGGGGGGTTTCCAAGAACAATAGTAGAATATTCCTTAGGAGAATCATGATGATGATGGGATGGCAACCCTTGGGGTTCCTCAAACACTTTAGAAGGATGCATCAAAAGTGGTGGTAAAGCTTCCATATCCTTTTGTTGTTTTCTAGAAGAGCCAAAGTGAATGAGTGTGTAATCACCTTTCTATTTTGTTTTCGAATAGGTTTGGTTAAATGGCAAGAACTCATAATTGGGGGTAAATTTGAGTGTAGTTCTTGTAGAGTGTAAGTTTTTCCATAATGGGTCATTTCATGAATGTCTACCTCATCCTTGATTGGTGCATCAATCACTTCTGGCATATCAACCCTAATGTTGACATTGGTGGGACGGGTATTTCTTGCTCATTGTCCTTGTTTTCTACATCTTCCTCATATTTCTCATATTCCTTAGCTTCCACTTTGGTATTTATTAGATACTTGATATCACTCAAAATACCATCAAGAAGTTCCATGCTTTTTTTATTGTGATCTTGTTCATTCCTTCTTATTCCATGTTGAGCATTTAATTTGTCTTCCACTATTTTGGCTAATCCAATGGTCTGCATCATGGTATAGGGTTTGAACTTCATCACCTCCATTTTAATTTCCTCTTTCAATCCATTGATGAAGTAATATATGATAAATGCTTCATCCAACCCTGTGTTGTGTTTGGTGATATCCTTAAATCAAATTTCATACTCATGCATGGTAGTGTTTTGATGAATAACCTTAATCAATTTCCACATGGTTGGGTCCCACATGATCTGATACCAAATGGTAGAACTCTGAAGGTTCTAGCATAATTTTAATAAAGAAATCATTAAAATAGCATCTAAATTAAAAGAATTACTTTTAGAAAGAATCATTGTTTCACTGGTAAGAAGGTCCCTCCAATGCATTAAATAAATAATTATATATTCTTATTCTTGGATTATTTGTGTGAATGGACAACCTAATATATATATCTAACCTAAAGTTACATTGGTGAAGATATGTGATGGTTCACGTTAGGAAGAGACGTGATGGTTCACGTTATGAAGAGATGTGATGGTTCACTTTATGAGTTAATAATATAATAATTAAATGATTAATAATACTAACTAATAATGTTAGGATGGAGGATCCTAAAAAATTCTCTCATCATTTTCAATCAAGTGAAGGAAATATTCCAATGTTGATACCCTATACTCAAGCAGTACAAGTAGGTTGTTGATCAGTTGCTCACCCAATTCAAGTGGTATGATATCAAGGCTACCCCATGCTCAAAAAATCACTTCATAGATACCATGGCTTCTCTTGGCTTATTAATACCATAAAATACACATGATGACATTACCCATGTGCCTATACAAACCCTATTCAAATATGTTATTTCTACTTTAGTCCCTTATGGGGACATCGACATCAATTTTGTTCAAGTTCACTCTCATAATCCTTGGTTTTCCCAAGTTAATAATTATATTAAATTAGGTGTCTTTCCTATGGATTTTCCCAACACTCATAAATAAACATTCAAATATAGGGCAATCAATTATACATTGCTGGAAGATATTCTTTACAAATACAACTATGATGGTATCATTCTGCTTTATCTTGAACCTATAGAAGCCCAACATGTTATTAAGGCCACTCATGATGGTACTTACGATGGCCATTTGAGTGGCATTTCCATAGACCAAGCGCATCCTCTACATGTGTTATTATTGACCTACTATGGAGCATGACTTTTGCACATACGTTCAAAAGTTCATCAAATATCAGTAACATGTTAATCCTACGTATATATTGTCTCAAGAATTGCAAGCCATCCAATCTATGTGGCCTTTCTCTCAATGTGGTTTGTATCTTATCAAAAAAATTACTTCAACCTCATCCAATAATCACAAGTTCATCATCACTACCATGGAATATTCTACAAAATAGGTTGAGGAAGTTCCTCTCATCCAAATGACTAGTCCCAAAATCATTAACTTCATTCAACAACACATAATTTATTACTTTGACATTCCTTCCAAAATCATCTATGATAATAATATGCCATTTAAGAACATGAATTTTACATATTATATGAAAAATACATCTAACATAGCTTCTCTACCCCATACTACCCCTAGGGTAATGGTCAAGCTGAAGCTACAAATAAAACCATATGTGTCATTCTTTGAAAACCATTATAGAATCTCATCATGATTGGTACAATCAAATTTTATTGGAACTCTGATTATATCTAACTATAATTAGAACACCCACTAAAGAAACACCATTTTATTTAGTTTATGGTGTTGAGGCCATCATGCCCTTAGAACTTGAAGTTCCATCTTTGAGAATCACTCCAAGAATTTATGGATGATAACACAACCCGTCAATAAATATTAGACCAATTGACACTCTTGGATGAATTTTGTATTAATGCTATTGAACATACATGCATCTATCAATATCACCTTCGACTTTCCTATAACAATAAGATGCACCAATGCAAATTTCAAATTGAATATTTGATCCTCAAAGAGAACCAACATATCAGTAGCCAACTATGTCATATTCATGATAAATTTTCACCCAAATGGTTAGGCCCATACATTGTTATATATAAATTAATTTTGAGAGCTTATCGCCTTACCAATATTGAAGGTCTCAAGGAATATCAACCCCTCAATATCATCCACATTTGTGTATTCTATTCCTGATGGCAATCATCCAAGTTCTGCATTCTTTTTAAATTCCATCACGGATATTATGTAAACACAACATGTAACAACAATAAGAACAATAATAAAAATAATACAAGAAAAACTATTCATCCAAGGCGTATTCTCCATTGCATATTCTCCCATGTTTCATTCTTACATCTTCCTTATCTTTTCCTTATTCCTGTTACTTATCAATGTTTTATGGTCATGCTTCGAGCGGCTACATACCTTTGATTTGGTCTTCTCTTATTGTTCATCATTTCTTTATTTCTTTTTCTTCCCCTTTTTACTCATCGATGTTGTATGGTCACGATTTGAGCGGATACATACCCTTGTTGAGCTACATTCTTTCTCTTCTTCCCCTCTTTCTTCTATTTCTCTTTCACTATATTTCATCCATCCCACCTATGCATATTTGATGTTTTTTTCATCGCCAATGCACATCCATCAATCATGTTGATACAGCCAAAAATTTGTAATTTCATTCTGCACTCTACTCCACACATAGAGTTCTACACTTCTTTCACTCACCCTTTGTGTTGTGCATATCATCATGGGGTAATCTTGTATAGTGATTTTTTAGCAATGACATGTTAAGTCACATTAGTTTCTGCATAACTAGTTGTGTTTTACAAGCATGTCACCATTGTTGTCAATGCATTTCAACTTTCATTTCATGTTACAAGTAGAGTGCATATGCCACCATACATACATACTTGCATACAATTCTTGTTTCATGTACAAAGCAAAAATTATAAGTTAAACACACACACATTAGTGCAACTATTGTGATGTCCAATCCTCTTTTCAAGATATTGGATAATGGAAATATTTCTAGGATTTGACCATATATATATATATATATATATATATATATATCATTATATATCAAAAATACCCATGGGATACAATACATGTTGTCCCACACATATCGGCCTCACCTCATCTACATGTACATACACTACATCAAAAATATAAAATGGTGGCATCATTGCCATGCTCAAAAATAATATCAACCTCATTTCTCACTAGGAGTCTCTCCGCTCCCCTCCTAAGCACTCGATGCCTGATCTGCTCTCCTCTCTTTCACTACTCCAATATGCTTCAAGGTATATCCCTCAGCCTGTGATGCTATCACCTCCACCACTCAAGGCACCATTGATGGTATACTCTACTAAATTTGACATGATTGTGTATGTGATCGTGAGTGTGATCATGACTCAAAATATGATGGCAAGGGCAACCCTCAATCAATCAAGTCCAACTCACATTGCACCCTCTTCACATTCTCCTTGGTATACACTACTACTATATCTCCTTGCACTCATTGCACCTATTGTAACTCCTCCCATAGTCCTACCATCTTAGACATAGCCTGCTCTTCTACTACACTCATTGCATCTAACTCCTATCACAATCGCATGGCCTCCTCTACCATCTCATATCTCATAGTTTTGGCTCCATCCTTCTCTATCATAAGAGTATCTCTCTCCCCTAAATCGCAATGTCTTCCTCATAATCCCATCTCACTCTATGATGAGGGATTCTCACTCCCCTATCACCCTCATCATCTCCATAAGCATTGCATCACTCATCGCATAAGTCTATCTCTATTTTCCAATACCTCCACTAACTCCCACTATAATCATTGTCTCTCTACCAGAATTACATTTTACTCTGTGACCGTCACTACTCTCTCTATCATCCATGCCAACCCCCTCTTCATCATATAATCCTCCACCTATAACATATCACATAACATCATCATCTCATCCTACATCACCAACATCTCTTGAAGGCACATAACCAAATCCAACCTAGACCTTTTATCCCCCATTGTCTCCTCCATGGGTTCCATCCAATCCACCTCACTCACATCATTCATAGGTGCCATATCCTTTGTTGATACCATATCCTCAACTACCTCAGTCCCCTCTAGTAGTCTGACTCCTCCCTCATCTACATGCCCTTGTGATGGACCTCCCTCACTCTCCCTTTGCTACCACACTTGGTGGAGCAAAGACTCTAACTCCTCCTCTTCCTCCTCTTCAACCTCCTACTATGCATCATCCCCCTAGCTGGTTATTGACCTTCTAGGTTAAATCCCTCAATCCCTACTCCAAGTCCTATTGCTTCTCCCACTACTACATCATAGAACCCATCCACCATCCCTAATCTTGGCTCCCACATTTGGGTCACCCACCATGCATTGTACTCTAGCATTTTACCTGCATCATCTACATCTAGGATCACTATCACCTCATCTAGTGTAACATCCAATGGTGATACCTATGGCCATGGACCACAATATCCTCGTATCCTCCAAATTACTACTGGTAGATTCAACCATACCTATCACAAACTTAACTGATACATCACCCTCAAGAAGGGGAAAAAATCCTCCTGGCTCGCATACACTCACAAGCCATCTACCTTATCTCACCTTGGCCAACTCCATTGCATCCTTGGGCCAACCTAGTTCTCCTCACCATGGCCTCCAAATGATATTGATCACCACCAATCCATCCAACTTCCTCTTAAAATGCATCTCATCACACTCATGTGGTCACCATACTCGCCTCTCCATATTTGGTCACTATAACACATACGACACATCCTAACTTATATACACATGCACAAAATACATAATCTCTCTAGCCTCACTACCGTGATGTGCTCCCATACCCACACCTGTAGTAGTGTATTCACACTTAATCTCGATCGTAGTATCCTATTGAAGGAATGCAACTACCTAGAGATCTATTCCAACAATGTTGGTGCCCATAAAAATCTCACATCCTGCTCCACCATATCACATACTACCCTAATAATATTGCAAGAGAATTTCACTTGTAATGTGTTGGGTAGTGTGTAACTTGCAATTAGTAGCATCATCATCGTATGTCTACTAGATAGCATCTTATACTTCCAATACCTCTCATACAAAACACCTCCTTAATGCTCCACCTCTACCCATTTATCATAAAAATCTCACTATAATATGCCACTCCATGCATCCTTACTCATCGCTACCCTCACTATGATCTCCTCTATTGATAATTGGTATGTCTGATACACATCCTCCAGATCATCATTTCTCCTATCAAGAAATGCAAGGTGTTAATGTTCGGATCCCATATCTCACATAATATTGATACATATGATTGATTGGAGTGCACGCTCAACATTTTGCCCACCCCACACAATTCCACTCTCTTTAGCCATGCTCCATCATCCAGCAACCTTTCCACTTTCAAGTCCTCTCACAACATACAAACTTGATGCTATAATTATACCTTTTTCACCTACATCCATTCATTCAAACACAAAAATTCATCATAAATATGCTATATACCATGTATACATACATAATTTTCAAAAAATTAAATCATACATTTGCATACACATGTGCAAATCCGTACATTTTTGTACATTCACATGGTACTATGAGAATCTCAATATGAGGGTAGATTTGAAAACCCATTTGGCTAAAAATCAAGCCCATGCAAAAATTTTCCAAAAAAGTGAACATACATAAGCCAAACACACATGCATGCATTCATGCATCCCTATAAAAGGAGTCAACATTGTAAACAAAAGTTATATTTGGATATCCATCTGGCCAAAACACTACCCTATCAAAAAAAAATAAAAAAACATCCATGCAAGCACGCTAAAACGCGCACATGCATACATTCACACATATCGATACACTCAAGTCAACATCGATCAAACCCATTTCCTCGCTTGCACATGCACATACATCAATGCATTTTTTTCCATTCCACCACACAATTCTAGTTATACTATGCATTTTCTATGATTTTGTTTCACTATAAATTTATTTCCTAGGGTTCATTTTAACTACTTAATACACACATACCAAGGCAAGAAAAACCCACTTACCGACACTACACTCTCACCAACACCAATGCTTGATTCACCTCCTACCATTTTCACCTTCGCCTCTACAATCCGGTAGCGCTTCACTTCACAAACTCTTCCTCGCCTCTCTCTTCCCTTCGCATAGTGTTAAATAAGAGTTTTGTTATGCGATCGCACTTATATAGCACCTTTTGCTCTGACTTGTATAGTACTATGTAAATCTCGATATATGCCAGATTCACATAGTAATATGCAAATCTGATTTTTACAGTGAAATTTTTCATATTATACCTTCCTCTTACCATTTGTGCTAAAAAATTTACATTTTCTTCATATTTTCACCCCCCATTTTTCATCTTTTCAATCAACTCATCACCATTTCTCATCTTCTCCATCATCAACTCATCACTTGAGAGGGTGACATTCAACAATCAAAATTTGTCTTGCACATGATCAAACAACCAAACATCCAATCATGGATACCACATTTGCCTAAGAAAATTTGCTAAAATATTTATCTCAAGTCCTCATTTTCTAGGGCAAACAAAGAGCAAAATTTATCTTCTTAATAAAAATCCAATTCGAACAAATATTTGATAAACCTAATGCCTACGATTGTAGACGGCTCATGGATTTCCTTATTCATAGTGAAAAGTCATAATACTACTTTTGAATGAAGCACCTAACAAAAATATGCCTTACGACATTAATGGTTTGTCAAATAATATCAAGAACTCATCAATCAATCAAAAGCAAAAATTTGCAAATGTATTTGTTCCTTCCACAATTAGAACATTTTACGTTGATCACAAGATAAAGCAATTTTTATGTATTCTCTTAAATCAATCATTAAAACATTATAAATAAGCATAATCAATCAAAATATTCACTATCAATGCATCTTTCTCATCCACGATCATCCATTATAAATCCTCCTTCAAAATCAAACCATCAACGTGGTGTCATCAGGTTTTGTACTGCACCATAATTCCATACAATGCAGCACAAAAAGGGCAAATGTAGACACCCAAAATTCGCACATTGCCACTTCCTCCATTATTACGGTTGATCAATTTGCAAAACCCATTAAATTTGCATAAATTGGCCTCAAAACACTATTCATCACCATAAGCCCCTTGGGTTGCTTAAGCCCCGTCCTACACCTAAATTTGGATCCTCATGTGACCACCATAATGACTTAACCTTAATTAATCTCTACCCTGGTTAAAAGTCACTTTATGGTCAAACTTCAATTTATGGCTGAGCCCATGGTTAATCAACTTAATCATAATTAACCTACTTCTATCCACTTCACCTAGTCTACCCTTTTACTAGCCTAGCCTTTCCACCTCACCTAGTCTACCCTTTGACTAGACTAGCATTCCACCTCACCCCTCTGATATTTGCTTCATCTCACATTCTCCTATGTATTTAATGATAACTGAAGACCTTTGCATACACAAAAGCATTTTTAAATTAAAATACTTTTCACCTTAGCATGTCTTATAACATTTGGAGACTCTCCTCCACCCGTTTATTACATGTGGATGGGTGAGAGATTCTCTCACCCAAATGTACTTATGAGGTATGACACCCATGCCACCTCAGAGGACACCTCATAGTGGACACCTCACACATGACACCTCATAGGAGACACCTCATGGGACACCTCATCCCCTCCCCTAACCTTGGAAAACTCTATAAATAGAAGGCCAAATTCTCCCTTTTAAGGAGATCCGCTTTTGCTTAACAAAACTCTATTGAATTGCGTTAGGCTATCAAAATCACTCAACATGCATCCTCCATAACTCACCATCCATCCAACATAGGATTCAACATCATATCCATCAATGTTCCTTGTTATATTGACAAGTTGTTGATAAAGACTATAGTTTTTGAAGGTGGCCCGACTGATAACAAAATAAGCTCCTACACCAGAGGAAACTTTGCATCAAAATACATCAAATCTGGAAAAGATAGTTAGATTCACATAGTAGTGTATGAATCCTAAGACACAGTCAAGTTTGCAAACTAGTGTGCAAATCCTATTTTTAAACTTCCAAAGGCCACAAAACTAGGTAAGCTTTCTTGTTGTGTTGGTCTTTTATCATGTTGTATAGTTTTATTCATATTTTGAGCATAGTTTAGGAGTCTTTTATCTTCAAATATGAGGAGTCTGATCAAGACAGACCCCCAAATGTTCTAACCAAATTTTGCAAGTCTCCAGGCTCCAAGGACAAAATCAACCACTAGTGGCACATGAGCAATAAGCCTACTTGCATCAAGGAAGACAAGGATACAACCAGTGGTTGCTTTCCATCTATTTCAAAAGAGGGCTTCCCTTGTGGAAGACCCTGTTTTGTAACCCTTAGGGGTACTTTTGTAAAAGGAAATATTTGTAACCCATTTTAACAATCTATTTACAAAATTACAAGTTTCCATGTGTTTCATAAGCTATAGCAAAACCATCTAGACCACTAATACCATCATGTACACCAATTCTAGAAATTATTATATCTATAACACCTACAACACTAGCAATGGCTAGCTCAGTAATGAGATAGACAACGATTGAAATCCAATTTGGGTTTGAAAAATATGGATCTATATTTGAAAAGATAGCAACAATAGACACCCCAACTCAAGTAGGGTAATCCCCTTAAGGATGATCCCCTCTCGAGTTGAGAATGACCAACATCATATCCATTTTTGTATCCACCTCCACTCTCATCCCACACTCCACTGCTCTTACTTATTTTTCTATATTTTATTCTTCTATTACCACCCCTCCTTTTGTTGCACTTCTCTCATCTCACAATTGAAACACATGGTTCTTTTCAAGGCACCCCACATCAAACTATCTTAATCATGTTTAAAACCACCTCCATAACTTCATTTCCTTCACCATTGATCCTAATATTCACTTCACAACCACTAGTACCATATTTCTTACCACCTTCACCATTGTCCACCTTGTCACTAATGACGTCCTCATTGGCAAAAAGAATAGTGTAACTAGTATCAATACCAACCCCTTCCATACCCACTTTATTCACCAACATAACCACCCAATTTTCTCCATCAATTATTTCAATATGTACACACCACCCACCATCCCATACGAGGTAACTCCTCCTATAGGTAGTGAAATCACCCACCCCAACAACAACAACTAGGTCTATAGAAGCACAACCTAAAGCTAGTTTAGTTGCACATCCAATCCAGGCCTTCTTGTGAAATGTTTTTTTGAAAAAGTGTTTGATGTCCTTGTCATCAAAGAGAATAAATTGAAGAAATAATACAAGGAGTTGAGTGACAAGACCTCTAAGTATATAATCTTAATGTAGCCATAGTTAGCATACAAGGGAAATAATATCTACATAATAGAGGTTAAGAATATAGATCTATCAAAAGTGATAACTTCCCTTGTTAACTTTATTGCCAAAATTTCCAATTTAGATCTAAACCAAACAAATCTATAACAAATGATCCAACTTGCAAATTGATTCTCAATCATTGTGGCCATGAAATTCAATCAACTAGTAATATATGATGAAGCACTAACAAAAAATAACAAAGAACTTTAAGCAAAGTTGACATAACTCAAGGCACAAAAGGAACAATTCCAACAAGAGAATTGGGCATTGCAAAAGGATGCCTTGGAAAGATATCAATTAAATAAGCATGTTGAGGATATCAATTCCTAACATGTTGAGGTTAAGAAAAACATAGAATAGTTGGAGGATCTCTCATAGCAACTTGTGCAAGGACAAAGTCAAATTGGAAAACTTTAAGAAGCCCTATAAGAGAGGGATCAAGGATAATTTATGGCTCTAAAAAACCAAAAATGGTTGTAGATCCCAATAATATGTTCAACATCCCATGAGTTAAGTCCCTTTAGTACAATATCAAGGAAGCTTCCATAAATATCCAAGGATACTTCCACTTTGTGGCATATGAAAAATAGCATAAATCAAGTCTTAGAGACTATTAAACAATTTGAGGAAAAACTTGCCACAAACAAAGAATTCTAGGAGGTACTAAAACTCATTTTTGTAATGATGACATCAAAGGCACAACAACTAGGAATTTATAGGAATAATCTAATCAAGAGACTCAAGAAATCCCAAATACATAGAGATACCAGAAATCCCAAATACATAGAGATACCAGCAATTCTACAAAGACACATTGGCCTCTCTATAAGCCCTGTTATAGAAAACGATTGAAGATATTCATGGTTAGTTTATGTTGGACTGTAGAATATCTTTAACCCATAATTAAAGCTCCTTGATGATACATTTTTATTCAATATTTGAAGAAAAAATAGGACCCAACCAATGAATAGGATGTGGTCGAAACATACAAGAACTTAAGGGGAAGCAAGATGAGTTATCTGAAAATCTATATGAAGATCATTTGAGAAAAGTTGAGGACCTAGCATCCATCTAACTACTAGGTGATGAAGAATTGTAGAAAATTCTAGGACTACTAATATGGAAGGCATGGTAGGAGGATCACAATTTTTATAGTTTTGTAGGAGGTATCTCAATTTTTAAGATTTTGTGCCTAAGGATAAAGGTAAGATCTATAATCTCTTACCAATAAAGCTTGGTACCTCATGAAGTCTTCAAAAATGTAGTGCCTAGTTACCACCTTAATATATAGTAGTACAATCATACAAAAAATGCCTTACAAAACCCCATAAATGTTGACTAAGTATAGCTCAAGTGTCAATTTTCTCAACAAGTGTCAATTAGTTCAAGAATAAGTTGCTTCCAAAGTGGCCCAATTGGTTCATTGGAGCAAAGCACTTAGGATTAACTAGTGAATTGCTAGTAAATTCAAGTGATTCACTTGCTTCTTGGAGAGAATTTCTTACCAACATAGGGGTAAAAAACAAATACTGAGTTTGAGATGAATATTTTAAGAGTGATATTTTAGCATGTAGTGGTGCACTAACTCATTTTGGAAGCCTTCTAAGAATATTAGAGATATATTTAGAGGCATGTAACATTTTTGAGGTGCATCATTTTGTTAGAGATGCCCCCAAATATTTACTTTTACGAGTAATAATTTCTCACCCCAGGTAACTTAAGGGTAAACTCCTACTATAAATAGGACTCATAGGATCCATTATAAACATATTTTAGCCATGAGAACTCAAAGCTACACTCTACAAAACCCACATTGTGTTTTTTATCTCATGAAATTTGTGATAAACTGGTAAATCCTTTGCATTCCATCAGAGGCATTAACCTTGGATTGTAAAGTGCACAGTGATTAAGGAATAACCTCTTTTCCCCTCTTTCAATTTGCTTAGCAATTTCATGCTTGATTAATAAAAAATATTAATGTTATTTCGGTCCTCATGTGTTGATTGATTACACACTTGCTACTGATGGATTTTGAAGCCTTAATATCAATATGAAACTCATAGGATAAATTCCACAAGATCAAATATAATATAGCCACAATATAGTAAGATCAAAATAACAATGTAAGTAGAATAATATGAGCCAATTAATATGTAAATCAAGGCTTATAATATATCAAATAACATTCACTAATATGCAACAATATGAATGTAAAATAGCCTGAATCATACATGTACAAAGCATGTAGCACAACTTACAATATTAATTGCTCAAATGTATGCAAACTTTATTACTTCTCTTTCTCTTACAAATACACCACTTGACTCTCACACTTGATAATAGGATATTGGATATTCTATGCTATATTTGCTATGCTCTCTATGGAGTACTATATAGCCTTTGTAGAATGACTCTTTGGCTACTTGACTCTTCCTTTCCATATGCCAAGTCTCATGACTCTTGGCTTCTCTACTTGACACTTGCATACACATGACTCTATCTTGTATGCACACCTAGACATGACTCTTCACTTTACACACTCTAATCTAAGGATACTTGTGTACACTCACATATAAGACACTTGTGTACATATACTCACACTACACTTGCACACTTACTCACATGACACTTGTGCATTTCCCGCACATACACACATAACACATGCACTTCTTGCACATTATTATCTACAATTACAATCATGTTTTAATTGGAACCCCTTACATTCTTAAACTTCAATATTTATTTTTCTTGCATTTTAAATTTTTTAGAGTAGGATAGAGAAGTAATTGGCAAGGGAAGTGGGGAGTCAATATAAATCTAGAGTTTGGAGGGAGCCACTAGTCCTTCCTTCCACTGAATTGTTGAAAGGTTGGAGTTGGGGCACATCATTAAAATAGAATTCAGGATCATTCCTTGATTCTACACCTCTATATGTCCAACCTATATTTCAAACCAACTTGTTGCTAGTGTCTTATAATCTTATTCCTCAACATTAACAATACAATAAGTGCAATATTAGTAACATGGACAACAATAACATACAAAATATTAGAAGAAACATTATTATCCTTATAACAATGTTGAAAAGCATCAAAATTAGAATATAAAGGATAGGCAACCTCATTATGATGAATGGTACATCACCATGTGATTATAGCTATTATGAACATAATCAAAAGTAGAAAAAGTAAGATTACTAGTAGAAGTAAAATCCCTTGTTATATTCCCTAAAATACAAGCTTAATCATTCCTTGATCACCAAGGCGTCCATTTTTATCAATTTTATCCTCATCACATTGTTGGCAATTTGAGTTATTTTATGTTGTCATTGATATCACATGGATCATTGATGTCACATGGATCACATTGAGTTTTGGTGGCAAAAGCACTTCATAAATAATCATTTATGATATTTTGGAGAGCATGGATATATACAAGGTTTTTGTGAAAACCAAGGCAGGCAAAATAAAAGGTTTTATTTAAAACTATGGATGGCAGATTTGAAATGGGTTTTTCTTAAAACCCAAGTTGGCTTTTCGTTTCATCGAAAAAGGTGCCCCGGTGATGGAGATATTTAATTTTAAATATTTAGTTAAATTTTAAATTATTTAAAATTTTAATTTTAATTTTAAAATTAAAAATAAAAGTAATCCACCGACGTCTCAAATATGAGGTAGAAAACTATATAAAAGGATGCCTAAGATTTATTAATCCTTAAGCTTGTGCTCGTGAATTAATGCGATTGTTGGAAAGAAAAAAGAGCTCATGCAAAAGAGGGTTAAGTGATGGAAGCGAAGAATAAATCGGATGACATGTGAAACCCTAGTCACCTTGGGCAGTGTGGTGCATTGGCAATTGGCTTTTGGCTAAGGCAAGTGGTAGAACGAACGTCAAGGTTTCGAATCCCCTTGGTTGTGTTAGAAGGCATTGGAAGAAAGAGTGCGCGAAGCGCTTTTGGTTTGCGTGAGAGGGAGGAGTGTTTTGAAGCACGTGGTGCCTTTCCCTCCCAAACGAGCCCGTAGCTCGTGTGGCAGCTTGGCCGCGGCTTAAGGCATTCAAATAGAGTTGAGGCAAGTCGAGGTTCGAATTCCCTTGAGGAGGTAACATGTTTTTGATTTGATTAATTTTTGGTTTATGCCCTAAGTTGGAGTTATAAGGTTATTAAAGGTTATTAAATTTTTAATTAACCTTGTTTTATAAGGGTTGTGATTATTATTTTTAAAGGTTGGATGAGTTGATGATTTAATTGATGTTTATGAAAATTATTGTATTGAGAATTAAAATTTAGGAGAAATAAGGAGTTGATATAAAGTAATTTTTGAGATTTACTTTGAGGCTTATTGATTATTAGTTTTTTGATAAGGGTTTTCATTAAAAGGACTTTGGTGGTTGTGAAAATTAAATTTGGAGTAAAAAGGTGTATTAAAGTTATATTTTTGCATTGTGATTATTATTTGAAGTCCACTAACCCTCATTGAGATTGGAAAGGAAAGTTGTGTTGAGTGTGGTAGATTTAGTGGACAACTTCTAAGGCATCAATAAGGTATGGGCAATATTCTCTATTGACTTTGTTTATGGTGGTTGATTTCTGAAATATCATTGGAGATAAAAGGATTGATTGTGGTTTCCTTTTCGAAAGTGATTGGTTTAATGCTTCAAGGTTTTCTGGTTTGAGAGTTGAGATTAAACCTTGTTTTATAAGCATTGTTGTTGAAGCCCATTGCTTGTACAAAGAACTTGAACTTGAGAAGAACATGAGTATCATTGTTATGTGAGAGTTATTGTTGAGTATTTTTGAAAACATTTTGAGTTGATTGATTCATGCTTGAACTAGGGTTTGTGAGAAAAAGTTGTTCCTTGTGGTGATTGGTTGAGTAGAGTTGTTTGAGCCTAGTCAAGTGAATGAGTGGAGTGGTTGTTCAAGTTCCATAAAACAAACTATTCTATATTCTGATTTGAGTTGAGATCATTATGGATCATTGTTGTCATCCATTGAAGAGTGCATTGCCATTCATTGTTGAGTTCATCATTGAGCCTTGCCTTCATAGATTTGTGGATGAGATTTGAGTGCTACTTGAGCATGATTGATTGAGCCTTTGAGAAGGCTTTTGGGATAGATTTGTGGACATTTGAGGAGATGGATAGATTTGAGGCAGATTTTGTGCATGATTGATTGAGCCTTTGAGAAGGCTTTTGGGATAGATTTCTAGACATATTTGAGGCAGCTTTTGTGCATGATTGATTGAGCCTTTGAGAAGGCTTTTGGGATAGATTTGTGGACAGAT
Organism: Wollemia nobilis; assembly: GCA_028583015.1. Classification (NCBI taxonomy): domain Eukaryota; kingdom Viridiplantae; phylum Streptophyta; class Pinopsida; order Araucariales; family Araucariaceae; genus Wollemia; species Wollemia nobilis. The sequence goes on along the minus strand of JAQPPZ010016995.1, from coordinate 3,531,963 downwards.
TTGAGCAAGTTCTTGGTGAGCTTGCTAAGCATATTTGAGCAAGTTCTTGGTGAGCTTGCTGGAGCAGATTTGAGCAAGTTCTTGGTGAGCTTGCTGGAGCAGATTTGAGCAAGTTCTTGGTGAGCTTATTGGAGCAGATTTGAGCAAGTTCTTGGTGAGCTTGTTGGAGTAGATTTTGAGCAGGTTCTTGGTGAGCTTGTCTAAGCATATCAGTGGATAGCCTACCTTAGTAGATCAGGATTACCTAGCTGAGTAGATCAGTGGATTGCCTAGTTGAGCAGATCAGTGGATTGCCTTGTTGAGCAGATTAGTGGATTGCCTACCTAAGCAGATCATGATTGCCTAGTTGAGTAGATCAATGGATTTCCTAGCTAAGCATATCAGTGGATTACCTTGTTGAGTAGATCAGTGGATTGCCCACTTGAGTAGATCAGTGGATAGCCTAGCTTTGAGCAGATCAAAGTAATCATTTGTATTGGGATAAGGATCCCTATTTCTTTGTGAAATATTATAAGGAGATTATCTTGTGGACTACCCCACATTGGGGGAACCACGTTAAATCTTGTGTCTCAATTGTGCGTGGTGATTTGTGCTCTTGCTTACTATTGCTATCTATGTCATTAATGCACACTACTATATTTGGTTATTGCAATTAAGGACACTAATTGATATTGGTTTGGAAATAAAGTAAAAATGGGGTGCTATATTGTTCACCCCCCCTCTTAGTATAAGCTTGTGTTATTCAATTGGTATCAGAGCGGGTTCCTTACAAAAGGCTAATAGCTTGAGGGCAGATTCTACAAGAACACAGATGGCTTCACAGAATGGATCATCTACAAGTAAGGCTCCACTATTTGACGATAACAATTATGCTTTTTGGAGCATGAGAATGAATAACTACTTGATATCACAAGGATATGAGGTATGGTAGATGGTTGCAAAAGAGTATAAGGTTGAAGGTGATCCTAAGGCAGATAAGACTATCAAGAAATTGGTTGAGATCAATGCAAGGGCAATGAATTATATTTTGAGTGGGCTATGTGAGATAGATTTTGCAAAGGTCATGGTATGTAATTCAGCTAATGAAATGTGGACCAAATTGCGGAATACCTATGAAGGAGATTCCAAGGTAAAGTTGGCAAAACTACAAACTCATAGAAAAATATTTGAGGAATTGAAAATGGAAGACTCTGAAGATATTGCAAAGTTTTTACTTCGAGTTGATGAGATTACTAACACCATGAGAGGTCTAGGATTTGAGATGAAAGAATAATATGTTACTCAAAAGGTTTTGAGATCACTTCCCATGAAGTATGATGCAAAGGTTTCAGCAATAGAAGAAACAATGGATATCAACAAGCTAACAATGGAAGAACTACAAGGAACTCTCATAGCTTATGAGATGAGGATAAGTAAGCATCAGGTTCCAATGAAAGAAATTGCATTCAAGGCTTCAAATAAATGGAAAGATTCTAGATATAGATAGAGATTTAGATAATTATGAGGAAGCTAACTTCATCAAAAGGAAAAAGGACTTAAGAAATTATAGGGATATGAAGAAAGTCAAATGCTACAAGTGTGGTGATTATGGTCACTATGCAAACAAGTGTCCACATGAAGAAAATAGTGATGATGAAAAATAGGGTCACAGAAGAAAAGAAGATGGAAAGCATAAGCATGACAAAGATGATAGATACAAGCAAAGCAGGTATGAGAAGAAGAAAAGTTTTTGTAAGACAAAGAAAACTTTCTACATTGAAGAAGCAAGTGATAGCTCAGATCACAGTGATAGAGACAAGTCAGATGATGAAAAGGAAGAACATCTATTCCTAGGAATAGAAGGTGAAAGAGAACAATGCTTTGTGTGTGGTCAAAGAGATCACAGATCAGGATATTGCAATGGCTTCAATGATAGTGAAGATGAGATGACACATCAAGGAAACATGCATGGTCAAAGAAATCATGAGAGTTTGTTTGCTATAGAATATTATAATGATATTAGTGACAGTGAAGATGAAGAAGGGTTTTTCTATGGGATAAAAGAAGTAGAAGAAGAACATTCACTCCAAAAAGAAGAAGTTAAACAAGAGAATATTGTAAGAAAGATAGATGTCTCAGTTGATCTAAAGGAAGACTTCAATGATATCCATGAGCAACTACAAGAGGTTAAGGAGAATCTAAAAGAATTGAGATGTTCCATACTTGAGAAGTTTGATCCATCACATGACTCAAAAGGTCAAGATATTTTCACTAAGAAGGAAACATGTATTTCAGATACAATAAATATGGATGCCAATTTGCTATTTGACACAAATGAAGAGAAAGAAGAGGAAGGTTCCAAAGCACCAAAGGTCTCATATTTTAGGTTTGGGGAATCACACTCAAAAGGAAAGGAAGTTCTAAAATATGAAAGCAAGGAAGCACCTAATATTTATGAAGAAAGTTCCAAAGTTCCTATGGCTCCAAACATCCAGTTTGGATCTTGTTTTGAGATAGGTGAATCAATTTCAAGAGGAAAATAAATTCTTGAAAAGGAAAGCAAGGAAGAAATTAAGGAAGAGGATTTAGATACTACAAAGGAGGTTCAAGGATACAATGCACAAGTCAAAAATGATCACAAGGATAATGGTCAAGAAAGGTATGAGGAACCAAGGCATGAACAAAGGGCTTTTCAAGGACATTGTTTTTCTTGTAATGGATTTGGACACAGGGCTATACACTGTAGGGTCTATGGATCAAAGAAGTTTGATTTTGCTAGAAGGAACTTCAAAGGAAGAAGGTATGGTTTTCAGGGACATTGCTTCTTATGCAACATGATTGGTCATAGAGCTTCTCAGTGCAAATAAAATGAGCAACATGGTTTTGGTTTTAGAGCTACACAATTCAGAAGTCATGGTCATAATGATTATGAAAACAGAACTTCACAATACAGGGTTTAGGAAAGGAATGGATATGGAAATTATTTCAAGAAATAATTCAGGATATGGGCACCATCCAAAGGCTACAATATCAAGTGTTTTAATTGCAATAACTTTGGACATATTGCAAAATGGTGTAGGACTCAATTCCAAACAAGTTCGAAAAAGAAGGTCAAGCAATTTCAAGGCAAGAAGGTCAAACAGGTTCAAGACAAGAAGATCAAGTAACTCATCAAGAAAAGGATATCAAAAAAATATGGAAGGAAGTTGACAGAGGAAAGAAACAATGTAATATGGGAGTAAAAGTACTCCCACCCCAAAATTAATCACCTCAAGAGAGAAGGTGGTGAGGGGGCTAAGATTAAGAGTCATATATTTTAGCCCCATAGGTGTCCCTTTTGCCATTGATGTCAAAGGGGGAGAGATTTGAGTAAGGGGGAGAGCATTGAGTTAGGGGGAGCAACCTCCAAAGAGAGCATTGAGTTAGGGGGAGCAGCCTCCATAGAGAGTATTGAGTCAGGGGGAGCAACTTTGATTCTCAGAGATGGTTTTTGCAGTGATTGTGGTGATTTGCATTAGAGGTGTTGTCATCAATGACAAAGGGGGATATTGTTGGCAATTTGAGTTATTTTATGTTGTCATTGATGTCACATGGATCACATTGAGTTTTGGTGGAAAAAGCACTTCATAAATAATCATTTATGATATTTTGGAGAGCATGGATATATACAAGTTTTTGTGAAAACCAAGGCAAGAAAAATAAAAGGTTTTATTTAAAACCATGGATGGCAGATTTGAAATGGGTTTTTCTTAAAACCCAAGTTGGCTTTTCATTTCATCGAAAAAGGTGCCCCAGTGATGGAGATATTTAATTTTAAATTTTTAGTTTAAATTTTAAATTATTTAAAATTTAAATTTTAATTTTAAAATTAAAAATAAAAGTAATTCATCGACGTCGTCGAATATGAGGGAGAAAACTATATAAAATGATGCCTAAGGTTTATTAATCCTTAAGCTTGCGCTCATGAATTAATGCGATTGTTGGAAAGCGAAAAGAGCTCATGCAAAAGAGGGTTAAGTGATGGAAGCAAAGAATAAATCGGACGGCATGTGAAACCCTAGTCACCTTGGGCAGTGTGGCGCATTGGCAATTGGATTTTGGCTAAGGCAAGTGGCAGAATGAACATCAAGGTTTTGAATCCCCTTGGTTGCGTTAGAAGGCATTGGAAGAAAGAGCACGTGAAGCGCTTTTGGTTTGCGTGAGAGGGAGGAGTGTTTTGAAGCACGTGGTGCCTTTCCCTCCCAAACAAGCCCGTAGCTCGTGCGATAGCTTGGCCATGGCTTAAGGCGTTCGAATAGAGTTGAGGCAAGTCGGAGGTTCAAATTCCCTTGAGGAGGTAACATGTTTTTGATTTGATTAATTTTTGTTTATGCCCTAAGTTGGAGTTATAAGGTTATTAAAGGTTATTAAATTTTTAATTAACCTTGTTTTATAAGGGTTGTGATTATTATTTTAAAGGTTGGATGAGTTGATGATTTAATTGATGTTTATGAAAATTATTGTATTGAGAATTAAAATTTAGGAGAAATAAGGAGTTGATATAAAGTAATTTTTGAGATTTACTTTGAGGCTTATTGATTATTATTTTTGATAAGGGTTTTCATTAAAAGGACTTTGGTGGTTGTGAAAATTAAAGTTGGAGTAAAAAGGTGTATTAAAGTTATATTTTTGCATTGTGATTATTATTTGAAGTCCACTAACCCTCATTGAGATTGGAAAGGAAAGTTGTGTTGAGTGTGGCAGATTTTGTGGACAACTTCTTGGCATCAATAAGGTATGGGCAATATTCTCTATTGATTGTTTATGGTGGTTGATTTCTGAAATATCATTGGAGAGAAAAGGATTGATTGTGGTTTCCTTTTCGAAAGTTATTGGTTTAATGCTTCAAGGTTTTCTGGTTTGAGAGTTGAGATTAAACCTTGTTTTATAAGCATTGTTGTTGAAGCCCATTGGTTATGCAAAGAACTTGAACTTGAGAAGAACATGAGTATCATTGTTATGTGAGAGTTATTGTTGAGTATTGTTGGAAACATTTTGAGTTGATTGATTCATGCTTGAACTAGGGTTTGTGAGAAAAATTTGTTCCTTGTGGTGATTGGTTGAGTAGAGTTGTTTGAGCCTAGTCAAGTGAATGAGTGGAGTGGTTGTTCAAGTTCCATAAAACAAACTATTCTATATTCTGATTTGAGTTGAGAAGGTTTTTAGATGTTTTTTATTTTTTTTTTTTTTTTTTTAAGAGTGGGGTGAGTTGAGATTGATTTGATTTGATTTGAGCTGAGATATTGTGGATCATTGTTGTCATCCATTGAAGAGTGCATTGCCATTCATTGTTGAGTTCATCATTGAGCCTTACCTTCATAGATTTATGGATGATATTTGAGTGCTACTTGAGCATGATTGATTGAGCCTTTGAGAAGGCTTTTGGGACAGATTTATGGATAGATTTGAGGTAGCTTTTGTGCATGATTGATTGAGCCTTTGAGAAGGCTTTTGGGATAGATTTCTAGACAGATTTGAGGCAGCTTTTGTGCATGATTGATTGAGCCTTTGAGAAGGCTTTTGGGATAGATTTGTGGATAGATTTGTGGACAACATTTGAGCAAGTTATTGGTGAGCTTGCTGAGAAGATTTGAGCAAGTTCTTGGTGAGCTTGCTAGAGCATATTTTGAGCAAGTTCTTGGTGAGCTTGTTGGAGCATATTTGAGCAAGTTCTTGGTGAGCTTGTTGGAGCAGATTTTGAGCAAGTTCTTGGTGAGCTTGCTGAAGCAGATTAGTGGATAGCCTACCTAAGCAGATCAAGATTACCTAGCTGAGAAGATCAGTGGATTACCTAGCTGAGCAGATCAGTGGATTGCCTTGTTGAGCAGATCAGTGGATTGCCTACCTGAGTAGATTAGGATTTCCTAGCTGAGCAGATCAGTGGATTACCTAGCTGAGAATATTAGTGGATTTCCTAGCTGAGCAGATCAATGGATTACCCACCTGAGTAGATCAGTGGATAGCCTAGCTTTGAGTAGTGTAGACATCCAAAGTCACACATTGTTATTTTTGCATATCTATAGGTGATTCCAGATATCTCTAGAATATTATAGACTATTGTAGTCATGTGTAGACATGTGTAGACATGCATAGACATATGTAGACACACATAGACAAGTGTAGACATGTGTAGACTTCCATAAGTTCACCATAGTAACGTGTAGACTTCCATTTTAGACCCAAAATCCTAATAAGCCCTCAAAACTACACTTTATGCATCGAAATACCTTCAAAAGACAACATGAGGTGATGCATAGCCCATTAACACTCAATTGACACCCCTACGGGGTATTAATTGGCAAAATTAATTAAATTTCAATTATCAAATTCTAATTTAATATTGACTTCACTTAAGCCACTTTTTAGGGCAAAATTGGATTAATTAACTCTTAATTCATAATTAGTGTTAATAAAATCCTTCCACATGTGCCTATTTAGGGTTTCCTAGGGTTTTCTTTTAATCCTCCCCTAAACATGCTTAAAGCCTAATTAGTATTAGCACTAATCCTTCCTCACACGTGTGAGGATAGGATATTTCCTACTTAGAATGAGATTTTTTCGCATAGCATCTATTAACCTAACCTTAGTTAGAATCAAACCTAGGTTTAGTCTATCTAACCCCCCCTGCACCTTGCATTTGCCTATAAATAATGGGTCCTAAACCCCTAATTAAGTTTGATTCCTGTTGGTCCGGCTTTCATGCACACCCCGGGAAAGGATGAAGCAAGGAAGCTCCGGAGACACCCACGGGACGGATCCCACTCATCTTTAGGATCTAGCTGGTTATCCAAGGTGCGAGTTACAGAGTTGGGTCGAATGGCAATTCACTCTTTTCCACTTCCGGAATAGATTTCAATATGGACTGATCTGTTACCTTACAAGGGGTTCTTGAACTTGTTCAGTAGTTGCAAAAGTTGTTTATCAGATTTAACTTGAATTCTTGATCTAGCTCTCATGGGTCAGCAGATTTAAATAAAAGACAAATAAAGAAAATAAAAATGGATCATTCACCGAAAACAAAGAGAGGGTAGGGTAGGGCAGAAAGAGAAGTTTATCAAACATCAACTGTAAAACCCAAACTATCAATCTTATCTATGCTATCAGCTTCACAACAGAACAAATCAAAGAAGAAAGTGTCCAGTCAGTCTAAGATCACTTTCAACTAAGAGCACAAGGCAGAGTGAAACAGATCTAGCAGAAAATTATAAATCCAAGGGCAACTGGTTAAAACTGGTATCTTTCATCGGCAGCCTAGCTCACACAGTGAAGACAGAGCAATTAGAACAAACTTACACCTCAAATCTGTAATTTCCCCTAGCAGACAAGAGAACAACTGAAGCCTAACAGCATATTTAAACTTGATAACTCAGATTTACAGCATATATCTAATAAACTTTAAATGGAATGGATAACAAAAGAAGATACACTTATCACACTCTACAAAATATTAGGCTCCTGGCCATGCTATCACGTAAAAGCTAAAGCACATCAACTCCAAGTCCGTAAACAAAGGATTTCACAAAATTTGCAAGAAATTGCTTATAAGCCTTTTATTTCTAAGTCTCCGCCTCCCGCGATTACATTTAGAATCTGTATTTATAGACTCAGGACAGACCCTGATATTTTCAAAATATCTTGCTCAAACCCTAAATCTTATCGCACTTAAACCCTAGGACCCGGGTTTTACAATAAAAATCCATTTAAAATCAAAGTCCAGATAGAACTTAACCCTTCGGCAAATCAGTGCAGTTAGCTGCCATAAATGGAGAAGATAAAATCTAAATCCACTTGCATTCATCCGCAACTGCAAATAAATGCCTCCATTAATTCTGCTGGTGAGCCGGATGAGTCACCACCTCTCTCAGATCTGATCTCCGCATATCCATCCTTGAGTTGAAATGGTCTTCAAGCTATTAAGTCTGCAATAAATTTGTCATTGAATGCTTTCACCGGCTTCTTCTCCTCTAGCATGGCGGTCTTCGACTAAATCCGCACTTTAACTTTGCCTTTATGGCCTTTCCCGATTGTCCCGCAAGTGCCAGATGGAATCCTGCATGAAAGACAAAAATATGCATTAGATTAGCATTTTAATTAAAATTATCAAATTAAAGCATTTAAACATTAAAAACAGATTAAAATCAGCTAAAAAGCTTGCATGTCGGCTTCTGCTCTGTCTCATACACGCTTTGACACGTGTCGCTACCCTAGGATGCCTTCTGTTTCCCGCTGGAATGCACTTCTGCTCATTTGAGGACTTTCTCTCTCCTATCGCGATTCTGCGACATGTCGCGAATTCGCGACATTTCGCGAAATCATGATGTTCCATACAGACTTGCTTCTCTCTCCAAAAACTATCGCGATTTCGCGACATGTCGCGAAATCGTGACCTTTCTAGCACTTAGCCGATTTTCATGCATTTTCTCTCTCCTACCACGAAAATGCGACATGTCACGATTTCGCGCTGATCCATACAGCTTGCTTTCTCTCTCCTCATCCTGCAGCGATTTCGCGACACCTTCCAAAAATGGAAAGTGTCGCGATATCGCGACACTACCAAAAATGGAAAGTTTGATTTTTCAGTGAATTATGCAACTGTTTTCTGGCATTTTTCTTGGTACCGGTGCAAGATTTTCTTTAGCATGAATGATTTCTAGCATGTAAAAATGAAGTCTAGGATAATCAAAGCTAGAATACAAGAGAAAGCACAACATTAAAAGCAGGCAAGCAAAACTGGATTTAAACCTGAAAATGATCAAGAGGGTCCCTGCCGCAAAAATGGAATTTCAGAGTTTTCAAGAGGATGGAATCTCATTTTTCGGTGGGGGTGTGTTGCTTCTCAACAAATGGCGATATCTACGAGTAAAATAGTAGCACTATTTTAGAACCCAAGACTCCGGTTTCAAAACAAAAAGACCATGCATCATGCCTTGCCACGTACATTCTTCACAATAAATTGACTGCTAACTGCAAGCTGTTAAAATTTCCCAAGGACATACTAGGCTGGATTACTTCAAGGAAGATTTCTGATGTGCAATTTCAAAGGGTATAAAACTTTCTTCAAGGATGACTGGATTGAATGATAAACTTGGATTAATCAACTTTTCTAGATTGTAAAAGGGGAAACCGAGTAGAGCTCTGTTTACTAGTTTAGCCTTTTACAGCCTAGATAGAGTTACCCTTTAGATTTACATGACCCAATTTACAACTGTAGGCAGTAATCTAATATTGGAAGCAAATATTTTTAATATTGCTGCCTCTTTTAATATAACTCTTTTTTTTTCTTTTTTTTTTTTTATCTCTCCCTCTAAAATATATCAATATCTGAGATGCTTTTAGGGAAATCACAATCTTCTTTTAACATTTGATCAATCTGGAACTGTTTCAGTCTAGGCATTGATAGCCTCTGTGGATACCCAAATAATTGCATGAACCATAGTCCCCTCTTATAACCAGCTTTTCTTGGATTCCCCGAGAGTTCCTCCAACTAAACAAAGATAGCAGTTTTTTCTATCATTAAAACAACTGTGGCAAGTAAGACACAAGATCCAATCATCTCTCTACCTTTGTCCTGAATAACAAAATAGTTCTACTGTTCAGTGCAAGCAGACTATCTCAATTAGAATGGTGATGACCATGAACACTGGATTGAGGATTTATCAGCTTAGAATAAAACAATTTTCAGCAGGCTGACTTTTCATTGATTGCTCAGGCAGAGGTTAAAGAATAGAATTTTTAGAAGCCAAAGGACTTTGTACAGACTTCCAAGGACAGACACAGGCTTTAAAGCAAAACAGAATAAAAATGTACAGACTAAAGCACAGAACTGTACAGGCAAAGGAATAAAATAAACTGAACAGACAGCAAAGAAAAGAACTAAAACAAAAGACTGTACAGACAACAAAGAAAAGGAATTGCAGGGAAGAAAATAAAAACTGTACAGGCAATAAAAGAAACAAACTAAAAGAACTGAAGCAAAGCAACTAAAACTACTGAACTACAACAAAGCTAAACTGCAACAGCACTGAAATAAACTAAAGCAACTGAAATAAACTAAACTGCAACTGTACATAAAGCAAAGAAAAAGAACTGCAATAAAGAACTAAAGCAAATAAAACTGAAACAAAAGACTGTACAGACTTAAAAGAAAGCAAGCTGACATAAAAAGACAAAGAAAGGAAATAAAAAGCACTGACAAAAGAAATAAACTGCACAAGCTAAAACTGAAAAACAACTAAAGATTAAAAAAATAAGATGAAGCAACTAAAAGAACTGCAGAGCATTAAAATTAAACTGAAACAGATTAAAACTGTACAGACATTAAAAAAATAAAACTGCACTGACAAAGAAATAAAACTGAAAAACTTCAAAGCTTATTTACAATGTATACATATGTTACAACTTCCCTTCATACTCAAAAAATGCAGCAGTTGGGAAAGCAGAGAAATGGTGCCTTAAAAAAAAATTTGACCATGTACAAGTAATTTAGAAAAATTACCTTTCAGGTCCTGTTGACGAAATGCACTCCAGACTGTGCTTCAAAAATTTGCTATCTGGGAAAGACTTGGGTTTACTGTCTTCCTCGTCCCATTTGAAAAACAAATCTGCAACTCCTTCAAATTAAACAAATCATATAATAACAAATCATATGATAACATGTTTATGCTTCTAATTGAAGGGTTTGCAGAGTTCTTTCAAAAGGACCGAATGTAAAAACCCCCAGGATCAAATACTTTAAAATCTTGACAGACCTGCACCACCACATCTTCAAAATTATGTGACAACTGAAAGAAATCATGTTTTATCTGTATGCCCTGGTTCTTAACAACTTGAACATTTTGTGGTTGCTGCACTGCTTCAATATCCAGGACTTCAATTTTTATCCCTCTAGAAGAATGCTTACAATTTTCCTTTTCACCTGAGCCTTGCTTAGATTTAACCTCATCAATGTGCAATGTCCAAACATCATTGTTGTGATTGATTAGAGCTGTAACTGTTCTCACCTTCTCAGTTGCCAAATTATAAACTCCAATATCTGCATCAACACAGTTTATAGCCTTTTCTTTGACATTATGTTCAGAAGTTGCAGGCTTATGTTGAGACAGTTCATCAATTCCAAGTTGGCTGACCACATTCATATTTACTATCTTTTCCTCCTTTTCTTGAAATTCAACAGGTGGTCCAGAGTAAGCCTCAATCAAGTTAACCTTTTGTTCAACAATCTGAGGCAGTTCATAGAGGGTGATGTCAGCTTTAAGTTCCCTCATATCCTCAATGATGTTATCCTCCTCAGTTACTTCTGCATAGTGATATTGAATCTCACTTTCATCATCCTCTGATGAGGAAGGATCATTCTTAGGTTCTGGACTCTGACATCTCAAATCATAACTGTCCATTTTGAACTGTTGAAAATCTTGCATTTCATCCATAGGAGTCCGTACAAGACTTTCTGTCTCTTCGAGAAAAGTGAAAGAATCTGAAACCCTGGTTGTACTGTTTTTGGGTGAACTAGAAATATCAATATTTCTTTGATCTCTAGGAAAATTTAACTCACCAGGAAAAACTTCAGATTTGGGTGGTGCCGTATCACAACTGTTTAGCTTGAAGCTCTTCCACTTTGAACTTGTCGAACTTTTCTCTCGTATTTTGCACATGCCGAGTGGATGTCACAGCTTAACGGAGTCTCCTTGGGTAGAGCATGACATGTTGGCACTAACTCATGATGTGGAATGGGGTCTCGGAATAGGCATGTTCTCGTGTAACATAGGATATCAAAGGATCGCTCATAATTTGAGGCCCTAACTGTCTCTCAAGAATTAAGGCTTCTTTATAAGCCCCTGCCAGGGTTGTGATATTGATGTCTCTCTTGAGGAAAATAGAGGTCACCGAATCCAATGCATTCTTGTAGATTTCTAAGGCCAGATTTGCATTTGGGATGTAATGGCCAGTCATTCTACCGTAAGCTCTTTGGAACCTCATATTGAAAGACCTGACAGTTTCTCCCGACTCTTTCTTGATGCTGGAAAATTGTTGGTATAACACACTGGGGTCTATCACTTCCCCAAACTGTGATATAAAAGCTTTCTCTAGGTCATCCCAGCTAGTAATGGAATTTCTGGTGAGGTTTAAAAACCAGTCATAAGCTCCCTCCTGAAGAGTGAACGGGAACAATCTGCAGGAAACATCTTCATGTTGTATATTCAATAATCTTAAAGCATTTTTAAAAGCTAGCAAATGTTCTTCTGCAGTTCTTGCCCCATCATGTTTATATCTGGGGAGATACCTTTCCGGGCTTCTGGGCAGGTCATGGGCTATACCCGGGATATTCAAAGCAGTGGGGCCCAACCAATTTGCCATTATTACTTGGCTGACAGTGATGTTTTGAGTTGTAATTGGATAACTGCAAGTGGAGATAAAACTGTTCTTAACAAACCACTGAACTTGAGGTCTTCTCTGGCAATTTTAAAAACTGTACTGACAACTTACAAAACTGTACTGACAATTTACAAAATTGTCCGGAGTTCACTGTGGGTCCTTCAAATGTTGTTGTTATGCCCTTACAATACTTGAACTGAGTTCATAGCCCTCCTTCTAGCGCCAATTAGGTTGTTGGTCCGGCTTTCATGCACACCCCGAGAAAGGATGAAGCAAGGAAGCTCCGGAGACACCCACGGGACGGATCCCACTCATCTTTAGGATCTAGTTGGTTATCCAAGGTGCGAGTTACAGAGTTGGGTCGAATGGCAATTCACTCTTTTCCACTTCTGGAATAGATTTCAATATGGACTACTCTGTTACCTTACAAGGGGTTCTTGAACTTGTTCAGTAGTTGCAAAAGTTGTTTATCAGATTTAACTTGAATTCTTGATCTAGCTCTCATGGGTCAGCAGATTTAAATAAAAGACAAATAAAGAAAATAAAAATGGATCATTCACGATAAAAAAAGAGAGGGTAGGGTAGGGTAGAAAGAGAATTTTATCAAACATCAACTCGTAAAACTCAAACTGTCAATCTTATCTATGCTATCAGCTTCACAACAGAACAAATCAAAGAAGAAAGTGTCCAATCAGTCTAAGATCACTTTCAACTAAGAGCACAAGGCAGAGTGAAACAGATCTAGCAGAAAATTATAAATCCAAGGGTAGTCGGTTAAAACCGGTATCTTTCACCGACAACCTAGCTCACACAATGAAGACAGAGCAATTAGAACAAACTTACACCTCAAATCTGTAATTTCCCCTAGCAGACAAGAGAACAACTGAAGCCTAACAACATATTTAAACTTGATAACTCAGATTTACAGCATATATCTAATAAACTTTAAATGGAACGGATAACAAAAGAAGATACACTTATCACACTCTACAAAAGATTAGGCTCCTGGCCATGCTATCACATAAAAGCTAAAGCACATCAACTCCAAGTCCAGAAACAAAGGATTTCACAAAATTTGCAAGAAATTGCTTATAAGCCTTTTATTTCTAAGTCTCCGCCTCCCGCGATTACATTTAGAATCTGTATTTATAGACTTAGGACAGACCCTGATCTTTTCAAAATATCTTGCTCAAACCCTAAATCTTATCGCACTTAAACCCTAGGACCCGGGTTTTACAATAAAAATCCATTTAAAATCAAAGTCCGGATAGAACTTAACCCTTCGGCAAATCAGTGCAGTTAGCTGCCATAAATGGAGAAGATAAAATCTAAATCCACTTGCATTCATCCGCAGCTGCAAATAAATGCCTCCATTAATTTTGCTGGTGAGCCGGATGAGTCACCACCTCTCTCAGATCTGATCTCCGTAAAGCCATCCCTGAGTTGAAATTGTCTTCATGCTATCAAGTCTGCAATAAATTTGTCATTGAATGCTCTCACCGGCTTCTTCTCCTCTAGCATGGTGGTCCTTGACTAAATCCGCACTTTAACTTTGCCTTTATGGCCTTTCCCGGTTGTCCCGCAAGTGCCAGATGGAATCCTGCATGAAAGACAAAAAGATGCATTAGCACTTTAATAAAATTATCAAATTAAAGCATTTAAACATTAAAAATAGATTAAAATCAGCTAAAAAGCTTGCATGTCGGCTTCTGTTTGTCTGCCTCACTACACGCTTTGACACGTGTCGCTACCCTAGGATGCCTTCTGTTTCCCACTGGAATGCACTTTCGGCTCATTTGAGGACTTTCTCTCTCCTATCGCGATTCTGCGACATGTCGCGATTTCGCGACATGTCGCGAAATCACGTTGTTCTGTACAGCTTGCTTCTCTCTCCAAAAACTGTCACGATTTCATGACATGTCGCAAAATCGTGACCTTTCTAGCACTTAGCCGATTTTCATGCATTTTCTCTCTCCTATCGCGAAAATGCGACATGTCACGATTTCGCGACATGTCGCGATTTCGCGCTGATCCGTACAGCTTGCTTTCTCTCTCCTCATCCTGCAGCGATTTCACGACACCTTCCAAAAATGGAAAGTGTCACGATTTCGTGACACTACCAAAAATGGAAAGTTTGATTTTTCAGTGAATTATGCAACTGTTTTCGGCATTTTTCTTGGTACCGGTGCGATATTTTCTTTAGCATGAATGATTTCTAGCATGTAAAAAGTGAATTCTGGGATAATCAAAGCTAGAATACAAGAGAAAGCATAACATTAAAAGCAGGCAAGCAGAAACTGGAATTAAACCTGAAAATGATCAAGAGGGTCCCTGCTGCAAAAATGGAATTTCAGAGTTTTCAAGAGGATGGAATCTCATTTTTCAGTGGGGGTGTGTTGCTTCTCAACAATTCCCAAATTCAACCAAGTAATGTTACTATGCATAAATGGAAAGCCAATAGCACACATTCCATTTTTGAATCACACAGGAAGATTATGATAGCACACAGAGGCACCCCAGTTGCCTTAGGATCAACCCATCAAAGAGATTTCACCAGAAGAGCATCATAGCTCAATTCGTATCCTGCCCTATGAATTCGGCCCCAATTAGTGACCCAGGTCACAAATTGCATCTGTAGACCCCAAATCACTCCAAATTTTGGAGGTAAGCTCTATTTAAATATGTTATTATCTTCTACATATTTACTTTTTGTTTATGTTACAGTTTTACAGTCATTTTTGTCTTTCTAAACATGGGGCCTAACTAAGGCAAGCCCCCCATCACACTAACCCCATTTTTTAGGTCTTTCACAGGTTATCTGGAAGATCTAAGGAAGAGGAACAACATACAAACAACCTTGTGGTGGCCTGCATACATCAAAGCCTACCTACACTAAGGGATGCTAGAAGAAAGCATCAGATAGATTGTAACCTTGTTAGGAATAGAGATGGATAAAGGGCATCAAGGCCCTCTTGTAACACATTCTCATTAATATCAATGGAATACAATTTCTCTATTTAATGCATCATTTATGTTTGTGTTAAATTATCAAATGCAATTTTCTACTCATTTCATTCTGGCAGGCCCGGTGGGACCCCCACAACGGATAGTGCTAGTTTTACTTTTCTTATAAATATAACATTATCTTTTGTTTCTGTGTTTTTTAGGTAGCAAAAATATGTTTCACTAAAGTCTCCAAAGCCCTAGGAAGTTCCCTAGGCCAACAGATCTCATATTTGAAGCCTTTGCACCTGATTCGCGACCTACCCTATGATTTAGGTAGAATTCACGACCTGGGTCGCGATTTGAGCACAAACACCTCAAAAACACCCAAATCAGTTGGGGTGATCTTTTCAAGGGCCAATAAAACCCCCCTTAGCATCATAATGTAGGTATTTTCACTTTTTTTGCCTTTGTTGAAAATTTTTGGAAGTATAAATGCATTAATTAGTTGAATGACCATTACTAGGCCTAGTTTTGGGTTCATTGCAAAGTAGTTAAAGCATTAGGGTTTTTGAAATTTTTTAGGACCTGCAACTTTCCAGCAAGTTCATAAAATTTATTTCTCAAATAAGTTTGCATATGTCCTTGTATCTTGCATGTAGCACAAGCCTACGTTGATTTCATTTCACTAATAGCTTTCATTGTTAGAAAGAACTATATATGTTCAAGTAAATCAGGGTTTTTAATGCCCTCTTCTAATTCTAAAATGTCTTTGCATTCTAACAGCAAATTAAGGTTCCTAATCCCTTATTCCTTTGTTTGAAAGAATTTTTTGCATTCAAAAGTTTAAATCAGGGTTCTAATCCCCTTCACTCCACACACTTGGATTATTTGTTTCTATGCTTTCCAAAGTAGATTAGTTTGCTTCACAAAGGCATTTATACTAGCTCATTTCTTTACAAATATTGTAATCTATCTAATAATTTGCTTTCAAAAAGGCCTTAGGATTAGTTTTCTTTTTAAAATGCAAGTACTTAGTTTCTTATCTTGTAAACATCGATAGTAAAACACAAACCCACACACACTCACATGGTATCTTGAAAAAGTGGTGAGATTGGACTTCATCCCCAATCCATTGCTTAAGATTGGTGTGGATCAAGTTTCACTCTCCATCAGATCACCCCTCTAGACACCTAGTAGCCCCACAGGAGCAGTTTTCTAGATTTCATCACTAGAGACCCCCTACTCTTGCGACTGGGCCTTGTATTTCATCACTAGTGGTTACATGCGAAGTGGGACAATATTAGCACCTTCATCCACTAGGCCTGTATAATTTGTGGAATTTGTAACTGTCATTCTTGACTAAGCCTGACCGAGGGTGAAGCGAAAGCATGGGTATACTGGTAGCAGGTCTTATACAGTGCCACCTCTTCTCGTGAGAGGATATTGCAAACTCACTTCAGCATAGTGAGTTCCACCCCTTTAGGATACCATTCTACTGCACCTTCCATACAGGTTAATTTTTGCACGTTGTGGTACCATTCAATCCTATGCATATTTGGGTGTTGCAGGAGGTTTTTTATTGATGACATTCCCAATTTTCTAGTATTCACTTCATTACCCATGATTCTACATAGGGAGTATCAACATTATAACACACAAAACAAACATAACACTTTATTTTTCTTAGCATTTAGATTTGATTCCGGTCTATCATTGTTTGCATGATCACAGACCGATCTCAACACACTACACTATATATTGTCTTGCTACACACAACATGTCACTTATTTTACACTCATAGTAGATGCACTTGAGTCTACATCACACAAGGTTTATTCTTAAAACCCCCTTTGACACATGCCACTATGTCTGTGGTCACCCATAGTAGAGCGCATGAGAAATCACGCTCTATGGAGGAATGGCCTCCCCATTCCTCTAGTAAGTCTACTCTTACTCCTTCAATCATGAAGGAGAGGATTATAGATACATCTGATTCATGAATAGAATTAGATGCACAATTCACACACATGATGCCTCATGCTGAGACGTTAAATTTGAGTGAAATTCTTGCTACTTCACTCGTAGAGGATTACCCACTCTTTGTAGCCCCATCCTCACCTAATACCTTGACCACGTTTTGTGACCATGTAATATACACTACACTAGGATAGTATCCTCTAGCTTTCACTATAGATGACGAGGTCATGCCCACGTCACCCACCTTTGCACACCCCTTTTTCCATAATCTATCTCAATCCCTGTTTGAAAATGATTCCTCCCTTATAAATCGTACCCGTACTGAGATCGCATCATTCACCCCTATCATAGGAATAGTGTCAAACCCATCCTCATCCACTATATGAAGCCATAATCCATCCTTCCAAACTGCACAACATATCCCTATCCAATAGGAACCACAAAAATTCCCTCAAACAGCACGCCCGTACTTCTCACAAGAGTACCAACCATCCTCTTCTTAAGAGTCATTCTTCACCATATCTGAGGGTACCTCCCAATGGCCTCTTTAGGAGCAAGAGATGTAAACCCAAGTGGGAGTGTATACCTACACTTTTCCCTCAATCTAAGCTCCTACCTCGGTAGCTTATCCCACATTTTTAGCAGCTTTCCTGCCTATCTCACAGGTATTCAGAGTGCATGACGCTAAACCCTTGGAGCCACCTTTGCCTACGATGACCTTTAGGATACTGCCACCTACACCCTTTTAGGCTCCCACTACCCATATCCATCATACCTATGGACTGATACCAGTAGCATGTGTACCTACTCAACCAAATTATTCTACATAGTTTAGCTTTCCTACTTCCTACCCTCTAGGGCAGAGACAGATCCCATATTTTGATACCTCATCTTGACCACCCCTAGAACTAGTAGTACCAACACCTATACCACCACTAGCTACACCTAGCTTCTTTAAACCTCCTCCAGTTTGGTCATCACCACCCACAGTCTAACCAGTACATCAGGCTCCAAACCAACAAGTACCCGTGCCACAATCATAGGTTGCTCAGTCACAGTATTATTATCCTCAATAGATGCCTAGCCCACAACCTAGTGTGCCTATAGACACGATAGAACATGTCACCCAGTACCTGCCTTATCATGATCATGCATAGCAATATTCCCCATAATATTGTGAAGAACAACAATACCAATACCCACCACATCCATAAGGTCAGCCTATCATAGCCTAACCTTCAACTCCTATGATATCTAAACTTCAACTCTTGCGAGATGAAGTCAAAATGTTGAACCTATGCACCTCTAGCTACGGGCCACAAAAGCCTTGCTATGATGAACTATGCAACGAGCTAGTACATCCATCATTCCCTATCCCTCCTTATCCCTATCATTTTGAAATACCAAAATTCGATAAGTATAGAGGTAAGTAAGATCCTAGAGAACATGTGATCAACTACCACTCATCCTGTTACCAACTGCATAGTAGTAACCCTCTTATGTTGCATATCTTCTCCCTATCCCTCACTGAGCCATCATTGGATTGGTACAACATGCTACCGTGTCATAGCCTATACACCTTTAAACAACTGGCCAATTCCTTCTTAGAGCACTTTTCCATCAACATAAAGAAAAAGATCACATTTTTTTATGTCTACACCTTAGGACAGGTGGATGATGAACCCATCATCGAGTTTGTTGCCATATGGATAGCGATTATTCATGATCTCACCCATAGCCTCCCCACCTCGGAGCTTATGACACTCTTTTCTAAGAGTTGCCACAAACACATTTCCACATCCCTCCAACTTCATCAGAGTCGTACTTTTGAAGATGTTATATCACAAGCGAAAGTGATCAAAGATATCAAGGTGCAATCTAGAAAGATTAAGTTGAGAGCTAAAACCAACTATAACTCCAACTTTCAATTCAATAGACCCACACCGAATCAACCTTACCCACGACCACAACAAACCAATCAAGTCGTAGCTGCTACCCTAGCATTAGTACCGACTCCTCCACCCTATACACTGCAACCGCAAGCGCTCCAAGCTAATGCACCTGCCTCACCTTGAACACAATAATACTGTGGGATGCGCCCATAGGGTCCAACGCATAACTTTACACCTTTATCTAAACCATTACCAGCCTTGTTCCATAGATTATATAAGGGTAACCATATTTTTCTACTCGATATTCGCCCATTGGATCCAAATGCATCTAAATCTCGTAACTACAATGAGCAGTTCTTTTGTCCCTTTCATAGGCAACATGGATATAATATCGATTCGTGTCACTCATTTTGGGGGAAATTTCAAGACCTAATCGATAGGGGTATTATTTAGGTAGCAAACCCTTTAGCCCCGTAGAACCAAAACCTAGGGATTTTCCAAAACCCTCTACCGGATCACAGAGGACCCAATCCCCCTAGACCTCCAAAAAACACTCCAACACCCCCTCACCAAGTCAAAAATTTCCAGCATGATCCTCCATCACATGGAGTAGTAGGCATGATCAACCTTACTATGAGAAACCAACGATATCCATCATCCCAGACAACACCTATTGTTTCTCCTCCCATCTAGTTTATGTCCTTGCAAGTATCCCAAAGGCCTAACATCATACAACCACCACCTCAAAATATGATTACCATTTGTGGTAGTCTAACCCATCAGCTACACAATGCCCTAGCATGGGTATCCATATTCGACCTCCTACAATAGTCTCAACCCCATCATGAGGCGTTGAATGACATCCTACATTTCATTGACTTAGAGACACGTGACA
Source organism: Wollemia nobilis (assembly GCA_028583015.1). Taxonomy (NCBI): domain Eukaryota; kingdom Viridiplantae; phylum Streptophyta; class Pinopsida; order Araucariales; family Araucariaceae; genus Wollemia; species Wollemia nobilis. The sequence goes on along the minus strand of JAQPPZ010016995.1, from coordinate 3,511,863 downwards.
CAAATTCTTTTGTCAATTTTGTAGGTAACATCCCACGATGCCTTCAACCATCAATTAGATTTCACGACCACGAGATAATAGAACTCATTGGTGAAGGAGCCGATATGCCCCTCCATATAAAAGCTAATATCAACTATATTACCTACAAGTGGGTACTTGTTGACATGGGATCATCCATCAGTATCATATCCATAGTAGCCTTGCATCACCTACACCTCCCTCTAGCGCATTTTGCCACGCATTCCCTATAATTACATACTTTTGATGGTTTTATGAGACCTATCATAGGATCTATAGTTATGCCCATTTGCGTAGGTATCTGTATGATTCCCATCATCTTCCACATAATTCAAGGAGAAATGCAATACAATATTCTCCTTGGTCACCCTTGGATCAGAGATATGAGTGTGTCCCATCCACATTGCATCATTGCCTCAAGTATGTACACAACGGACTTGTTCACTATGTCCCAACCAATGGAGACCCCTTTAAGTTCTGTAACATCACATAACTTCCCCATGTGCCTTATTTCTCATATTCTCAACTATTCCCTATGTCTTCTCACCAGTCAGCAGGAGCATTGGTATCCTCTCCAATTTCCACCCCAACACCCCAGTGTTCATCAACAACACAAGCCTCAATATTTGCACCATTAGCATCACATACTAGGGGACTTAAAATGAATACTATGCCTTCCCCACCACCATTCTCATGGCCTCCACAACCCTATAAACCTCTACCATTTTGGTTTCCACCCACAGTGTTGCAACCACAATTGCCACCCATTACACAACCGGTTACATTACCTCCTTCACCCTCGCATATGGAAGCCCCTATCCTTCCTACACCACAGACATTGTCTCTTACCTTTCGACCAAAACCTAAGACATTCATATCTCCATGCATCCCTACACCTACACCGATGCCATCCCCTACACAAAACAAATAGCCTTTTCAACCCATAATAACCAAACATCATGAACCTAAACAACCAACACCCATCTCGGATGAACCTTCACACCCTTCAGCTGCCACCATCAAGGAATCCTAACTTTCTCCTTCCTTGTCTGACTCGAATATGCCACCCCAGTCGCCATAGTGTGTCATACCATGCATATCCATATTCATGACAAACAATGGTCTAGGAGACTATAACGTACGTGATGCCCATGTATGTGACACCCCTATCCAATCTACTCGATATTTTAGTCGTCCCTCAACCTCGGTATTGACTATTGGAACTGTCATACAGTTAGAAAGTCCCGAAAACCTATTGGAATATTTTCAACATTGCCTCCTTAGTCCTAAGTATTAAGTCCTAGTATTTAGTTTTAGTTTAATGTTTTGATTTACATATTTCTAGTTAATTTGATTAGCATACGTTGAGGTTTTGGCTTGGTTGGTCAATGTTTGACCATAGTCCAAGATTAGCATGTTGTTAGGATAAGAGCTATCTTTAAGTTAGTTTGTTGTAATAAGTTTAAGAGGATTTCTCTCAACCACCGTGTCTATTTTTAGTTCTTTCAAGAACTATAAAACTATGTAATGCATTGTTGATCAATAGAACAATTTCACCATTGTTTCTCATTTGGTATCAGAGCAGGTTTTCTCAGATGGATCAAAACCTGTGGAGAGTGGCGTGAAGAGATCTGAAGCACGCACTTTGTCAGAGAAACTCAAGTGGCCAACACTTAGCAGAGTTGCAAGGAAGAGCTCGAGTAAATCATTAATATCTCATGCATCCTGAGGAAAGGAGTGGTTGAGAGCTAGGTGGAATATTGATGAGTGGTGGATTGAGAATGGCCACCATGTATAAAGAATTGGAAGTGCCCAAATTCAATGGAGATAATTATGCTATTTGGAGCATAATGATGAAGACCTTCTTGAAGGCTCAAGACTTATGGGATATAGTTCAAGAAGGCTATGAGGAACCCTCTTGGAGCAAGCTACAAGGTGAGGAGAGAAAAGAAAAGAAGGAGCAGCAATATGCAAATTGCTTAGCTCTTATGGATTTGAGGAGAGGAATGGAAAAGAATGTTTTTCCTCTCATAGCCAATTGTAGATCAGCTACAATGGCATGGAAAGTGTTGAAGGATGCTTATGGGTTTGATGAGGACACCCATAAAGCCATGTGTGACAATCATGAATATTGTTTAAGCAAGGAGGAGCCTTGCTTCCTTGAAGAAGTTTCTGAATTAGATCCTTTTGAAGGAGTTTTTGAAGAGTCTTTTCAAGACTCATATGAAGACATACATTCTTATGATGGTGAATTCTTCCTTGAAGAGGAAGACATGTTTGAAGAAAAGAGTGATGATGAAATTCTTGAAGAGAAGAGATACGAAGATGAGGAATCCCTTCATGGAGAAGAGGATGAGAAGGCGAAGAAGCCTTGTATAGCTCTCATTGGAGAGAGTTATTGTGAGACACCCATAGTTGCAGACATGTCTTGTAATGGCATGGAAAATTGTAATAGTCAATTATTTCTTTTAGGAGGAGAAAAATATGAAAAGAAAAATTGTACTAATAATTTTTTTGCAGGAATGGCATGCTTGGAAAGCATTCGCATTGATAGCAAAGAGGATGGATGTCTCAATGGAGAGACAATTGCTCAAGGACCTTGTAGTGAAGACCACTCAAAAGTGGAAGAAGACTTTGAAGATGAAGGAAGAGAAACACTCACATTGGAGTGTTCCTTGCTTGAAGACCATCAAAGTGAAATGTATGATGAAGAATGTCTCATGGAGGAGATAAATGAAGAGTGTATTATGGAGAATGCATCTACAATTCTCATGAAGGAGAATAAAGAAGATGATGATGGAGAAGCAATGTTCATGGATGATCATTGGCTTGAAGACCATTCAATTGGAATGGATGTGTGCTCTCTTGAAAGAACAAATGAAGTGATGTGGGATGTTGATCCACAAGAAAATTTTGATGAAGAGGAGATGGAAGTGATAGGCTTCTTGTTTGAAGATCACTCATCAAGGGTGAAGGATGTGTTGGGTGAAGAAAAGAACACACAAGACTCCCTCATTTGGGAGATGGAAAGTGAGAGGGAAAATGGGATAGAAACAGAAAATGAAAATGAGATTGCTGATTTTCTTGTTGTAATGGCAAAGAAAACATCACTCATGGATGATGATCACTCACTTGGAGTGACTACATTGCAGAAAGAGAGTTGTCTTGAAAAGGCAACAATGTATGATTGCTTGAATGAATGGTGTTTCAACACACCAACATGGATTGAACAAAGGAGGAGAACTCTTAGTGAAGAGTTGATGGTTGATCTTGAAGCAACATACCCTGAAGGAGAACTGCTACAAAATAGCTTTATGGGAAGCACCAAATCTACTCATACTAAAGGTAATGTTTTTATGATTAATGATTTGTTTTTTGTGAGCAGGAATGAAAAGAAAGGTGATTGTCTCATTGAGACAACTTTGATGAAGAGTCTTCTTGGAGAGAATACAGTGATGGAGAACTTGGGTCACATGGATCAAAATGATGTGTTCAAAATTCCTTGGGAGAAGGATTCTTGTAAAGTCATTGTTTTGAGAGAATATTTGTGTGAGGAGCAACTTTATGTTGCATATGTAGTTGGTCATTATATGGCCATATTTATTGTGATCTTTTGTGTGGAAATATGTGAAAGAGTTGTATGGTATAATCATCTATGTGAGATGATTAATTGTAAATACTCATGTGGAGTATTGTTTAGTGTTGAAGATGTAAAAGAAGATCAAAATGTGAGAGCATGGTTTAAAGACCATAATGATAAATATGTAAGAGAGTGGTTGCTGAAAACCACAAGAGGAGATACTTTTGTTGAAGGGGGAGCTAATCAACAAAAGAAGGCACTCAAGCATTTGCAGGAAATTCCACATGAAGAGTGGAAGGAGTGCCACCATAAGTATTTTGTAAATTCTGATTTCTTGATTCAAGATTGGAGGAAACGTAAGAGAAATATTTTCTTCCAACTCTGTGATGCTTAAAGAACTCTTGCATGAGTGTCTTTAGCATCAAGGGGGAGAATGTTGGAATATTTTCAACATTGCCTCCTTAGTCCTAAGTATTAAGTCCTAGTATTTAGTTTTAGTTTAATGTTTTGATTTACATATTTCTAGTTAATTTGATTAGCATACGTTGAGGTTTTGGCTTGGTTGGTCAATGTTTGACCATAGTCCAAGATTAGCATGTTGTTAGGATAAGAGCTATCTTTAAGTTAGTTTGTTGTAATAAGTTTAAGAGGATTTCTCTCAACCACCGTGTCTATTTTTAGTTCTTTCAAGAACTATAAAACTATGTAATGCATTGTTGATCAATAGAACAATTTCACCATTGTTTCTCAAAACCATACCAATTTTGTGTATGTGGGAGTAGACTCTTCAATCCCCTCACCAACTTCTTCACCACCACAATCTAGCTCTAGTGATGCAATTACACACCTAGCCAACCATAAATTTGCCTTGTTCTACCTACAACACTTTCATTGGCATGGGTTTGGGTTAGGTCATTATGAGCAAGGGTTGCATACACCCATTAACCCTTGTTTCCGCTCACCTACCGACAATACCGGTCTAGGTTATCACCCAACCACCACCTATACATTAGAATATGAGATACAAGATCTATCCTTACATTCTCTTCCATGCACAACACACACCTTGGAAGAGTACATTGACATGGACATGCTAGAAGACATGCCTTCACCCACATCAACTGTCACCATCTCCTACGATTTCTTCCAAGAATATCCTACGCTTGATACCTCTTTGTTCTATGATTTTTAGCTATTGGCAGAAAACTTTGCTACTTTATCTCTAGCTACACCGCCAATAGAGTCGAACGCACTCCCACATGATCCACCACCTATAGATCCGAACCCAGTGCCACCTGACCCACCATCGATACGCTTGCTAGTATTCTTGCCTATACATAGATAGTTATAGAGAGAAGCCTCTCATCCTTGTTCACCACCAATTGTCCTATGGACTCTCTTAAACCTTTTGGGATGTGCACAACCTATCCAAATTCCATCACCAGATTCTACCCCACCTACTTCACCTACATCATTGATTAATATGGTTGAGGTAGATTTACATTCTCCTCTCTATTACAACCATCAGCGAATTCGAGACGACACCCCAAACCCAAAATTTATCGACCTCGCACACATCTCACACATACCAGCACCTGGAGACTTCCTTTTGTCTCCTCACATCTTATGAATGGTAAACACCCCTTCCTCATCCACGTCACACCAAATCCCTCAATTCCATCACATGGGAATTTACGTAGATGATGAATTCAAGTTTAGCGAGGTCATCGATGACTTCAATATCATCCCTGTCCCTGAATAGTTGCATGATGGATCTCGCATGCTCATCGAAGACACGATCGATGTAGACATCGATGATGATCCAAAAATTTGCACATCCTCAAATTAACTACTAGTCTCTCACCCGAGGAACTCATCGCCTTTAAGAACTTCTTACACAAGTATATAGAAGTGTTTGCATGGTCTTACAAAGATATATCAGGACTTGACCCTGTCGTGTTAGTACATAATCTTATACTAGATCCCAATGCCAAACCAGTAAGACAAAATCTGTGACACATGCATCCAAATGTCGCATTTATAGTAAAATTTGAGCTCCAAAAGCTCCTAGACGTTGATTTTATAATACCCATCAACTATCTCGAGTGGGTATCCAGCATGGTCCCTGTCCCCAAATTGTCTGGTGATGTTCACGTGTCCACAGACTTTCGTGACCTAAAAAAAGCCTTTCCCAAAGACAACTTTCCTCTACCCAACATTGACTCCCTTGTTGAATCCATCGCAGGTCACAAGATGATTCCCCTCATGGATGGATTTTTCGGATATAATTAAATTTGGATCAACACAAAACTTCCTTCACAACACCTTGGGGGACATTTTTCTACAAGGTCATGCCCTTTGGCCTTAAAAACGCTGGGGCGACCTATCAACGAGCCATGACCTACATCTTTCACGACCTAATGCACAAAAATTTGGAAGAGTATGTAGATGACCTCATAGCCAAATCAAAGAAACGTGTTGATCATCTCGAAGATCTCTGCCAGATTTTTGATCGACTACTAGAACACAATGTGTGCCTCAATCCAAAAAAGTGTGTTCGGTGTTACATATGGAAATATACTAGGATTAATTGTCTCCCAACGAGGCATTGAAGTAGATCCTAGTAAGGTGAAAGCTATCATCGAGATGCCTCCTCCTACCACCTTAAAACAATTACACAGCCCATAGGGCAATATTACCTCTATTCGTAGATTTATAGCACAATTATCATAAAAATACCAACCATCCAACCATATCCTACAAAAAGGAGTACACTTTAAATGGGATGACAACTGTCAAGCTACATTTGATGCCATCAAAACCTACCTCACATCGTCACCAGTTATGTCATCGCCGCACCCATAATTACCATTGACTCTATACATCTCGACCATAGAGCTTGTGCTAGGTACACTCCTAGCTCAAAAGAATGCTCTCGACAAAGAGCAAGCTATCTACTATATCAGTCGCACACTAGTTAGCTATGAAATGAGATACAGGTATATGGAGAAGCTATGCCTAGTAGTAGTATTCACCACCTAGAAGCTAATACATTACATGTCAAACCAAACAACTTTTGTCATCGCCCAAGACAATCCCCTATGGTATATGATGAATAAAAGTTATCATAATTCACACACAACCAAATGGATCATGCTTCTAACCGAGTTCGACCTAGAATTTGTATCTCAAAATTCTATCAAAGGATAAGTCATCGTCGACCAACTGGTTGAAGCTATGATAACTGAAAATAAACCCCTACTCATTCAACTCCTCAATGACTTTATATTCCACATAATCGAATATGAGGAATACATCGAAATAGAATTCGTGGATGACCTCACCATGTTCTTTGACGGGTCCAGGTGTCTCCATGTTGGGGGTGTAGGCATTGTCTTCTTTACACCTAAAGGAGAACCACTCCCATTTTCATTCAAACTGGATTTTCCTTGTACCAATAACAATACAGAGTACAAAGCCTTAATACTAGGACTAAAACAAGCACACTCTATGCACATCAAACGCCTCCACATCATAGGTGATTCACTTTTGATATTCAATAAAGTGCATGAACTTTAGCTATGCAATTTCCCAGTTCTCCAAAAATACAAGAAAATTGCCCAACAACTCCTATCCCAATTCGAATGGTATTGTCTTGAAGCTGCGCCATGCTCATAAAACTATTTTGCAGACACCATGGCCTCCTTAGGATCCCTTATCCTACAAAATCCAACATCGGATATGACATCTATAACTATTCACATGCTTACTCAATCTGCTATATCACCCATGCCCCCTACAGACAATGGTGGTGTGTATGTGGTAAATACTAAACCCCATGATCCATGGTTCTCACAGATGAAAGACTACATCAAGTTAGGCTTCCTACCATGTGATTTGCCTCACGCCCAATGCCGAACCTTTAAAAAAAATTGATCCACTATACCTTGCTGGGGGACATCCTTTACCATCGTAGCTATGATGATATACTCTTGCGTTGCCTAGAACCACAAGAATCACAATGAGTTGTACAAGAAACTCATGATGGTACTTGTGGTGGCCATTTCAATGGCATGGTGATTACCAAACACATTCTTTGTATGGGCTACTACTGGCCTAAAATAGAGCAAGACTATTGTGAGTATGTCAAACGTTGCATCAAATGCCAACAACATGCCAACTTAACACATTTACCATCCTAGGCACTTCAACCAATCCAGTGCATGTGGCCCTTCTCCCAATGGGGCCTAGATCTGATTGGACAAATTACACCTGCTTCCTCCAGCAGTCACAAATTCATCATCACAGTGACAAAATATTTTACCAAGTGGGTCGAAGCCATCCCACTGGTACAAACTACAGGAGCTAAAATTGCAACATTCATCATGGAGCATATCATATGCCGCTTTGGAATTCCCTCCCAAATTATTTTAGATAATGGGAAATATTAAAAAAAAACAAGACTGTTCGAGCCCTTTGCAACATATTTCACATACATCATAGCTTTTCAACCCCATATTACCCTTAATGAAATGGCCAGGCAGAAGCTACTAATAAAACCATATGTTCTATTCTTTGTAAGACTGTAGCGGAATCTCACCAGGACTGGCATAATAAAATACCCCTAGCCTTATGGGCATATCGTACGAGCATTCGTACTTCCACTGGGGCAACACCTTTTTCACTTTTCTATGGGGCAGAAGCTATCATGCCCCTTGAGCTAGAGATACCCTCTTTATGGATATCCATGAAATATTTTATTGATAACGACACTGCTTGCCAAGCCCGTCTAGATCAACTAACACTCCTCGATGAACGTCACATCCATGCCATCGAGCACACACGAGTATATCAAGATCACCTTTGTCGTGACTACAATAGTAAGGTACATCAGTGTGAATATCAGATTGGCGACTTGGTTCTCAAAGAGAACCAACAAATCACAAGTCAGCCTCACCAGCAGCGTGATAAATTCACCCCAAACTGGTTGGGTCCATTTATTATCATGCATAAATACGGTTCAGGAGCATATCATTTGGCAAATATTGAAGGCTTTAATGATCCTGAACCCATCAATATCTTGCATCTGCATGCTTTCAATGCATGATTCATAAACATAGTCACCATCACAAGTGTCACATATTATTAGAAATAAATCATTAAGCATATCACTGAGTGAATTTGTTATCTCTACTTTAATATTTTTGTATACATGTACATTTCACCTTTCTACCATTTTTATGCTCGAGGTATTTATTTTTCCTTTTGCAGGACCCACGCCATCAGCAAGAGAGCTCTACGATGGCTTCACCTACTACCATGCAGGACCATCTACAGCCGTAGCAAAAACCCATTACATCGACCCATCTTGCCCGACCACCAACCGTCCTTCATACCAGGTGCTCCTCGCACTCATCCCATTCAGGTCACCACACTTCACCCCGACACCATTTCCCTCGCCAATGAGGTTCGTCCTATTCACCACACTCTAGCGATAGCTAGATTACCATGTCCTCTTTTGATGATAAAGAGGAATCCACCCAACCACAAGCACAAGGATCATCCTCCCATCCATCTGATGATCTCAGATGACACTATTCACCTCCAAGTCATCCACAACATCCCATAGGATCTTATCACCCACCTAATAGGGAATACACACCCCATCAACCTCACCCTTCATTTCTACCCACTCCCCTTCCCAATGGTGAGTCTACCTATGCCTAGGCTCTGCAATCCTGCATGGCCCAAGCTACTCAAGCCGATCATGCAAACATCCCTCTTTCTCATTCACATCATCGCCCAGGGCCATTGCCTATGCCACCGGTCCTCAAGACACCACCTTCACCACTATGAGGCTTACCGCCCCAACAAATCTTATAATCACCATAGTCATTCCATGCCATTGCTTCCTCATCGTAGTCCTATCCTTTTTCTACCACACATCGAGCCATTCCATTCACCTTGGAATCTCGATCGCCCCCTTCCCCAATACCATCGTCGCCACACCACGAGATACAATATCTCATCTCTCGTATCGAAGCTCTGGAGTTGTAGATGAGCCACTATCATTGCCACGTTCACCCACGGTAGTCTTCCATGACCCATCCATATTTACCACCATGCAGATCCCTTCCCCGACCTCGGACTCGACCCATGTCGAAACCCATACCCATGCCTCCATTACCAGATCGTCTTTCACCCAGACCTCGCTCACCTCCACCAGAGCCATACGTCTATCCTATGCCTGTTCCACATACGCCACTGTCTGAAATGTTCCATCATCTCATGCACCAGGGTCTTATTAACCTACCTGAGATTCAACCTATTGACCCCTCATGTCCTAAACCATGCAATTACAATGAGAATGAATTTTGCATCTACCATCACCAGCCAGGTCACAATATCAAAGAATGCAGATCATTTGAAAGCCTGGTGTACAACATGTTGCATGGTGAGCGTACCACATCACTAGAGCATTCTTTTTTGCTTATCCTACTTGTCAGTCCTCCACACCGCGTCACTCCTAGGACTTTACCACCCCGCAGTACCCTAATAGCGCCCACCCACTACATTCATAATATTGCCAACTATGGATTTAGCCGCAACTCTAATCATGTCATCACTTCACCATCCCACTCCCACACAAATCTATGCCATTTTGCATGATAGTAGTGTTAGTTACTCGTCTTATTCTATCTCATTCTTCTACTTCTTACATACATTGATTTATTTCTTCTCTTCTATCATTACCAGTTGTTGGTGATCCCCTTACCTTGATTGGTCACCAAAGCCTATTTCTTCTCACTTCTTCCACCTGTACATTCCACTTTTACATCTTATTTCTTCTCGGTGACTATTACATACACTTATACAGCTCACAACTTATACATCTACTACACACACACACCCCACATGTTGGGGTAACCATGATCATAGCATCACATTTTCTATCATCATTACATACTTCACTCATCTGTAAATAGGTTCTTCTAAAATTCTCTTTCTAAACAACATAACCTTCTTCTTGTAAATATCACATTCCTCCACTTGCATAATTGATAGTTACATGCATTGCACATATCCATATGCTTTATAGTTAAAATTTTAATTCATGTTTGTACATTCTCTCCCAAAATGCATCATAGTAGGAATAATACATGCACTTGTTAGCATCACCACCTAGATGTCCATTCCCTCTTTTTCAGGATCAGGGTATACATAGGTGTCATGTTTAATTTTGACTACTTTGTAGTTTAGGCAATCAAGTGTCACCCATAGCTACCAAGTCTTGTACATTCTTCTTATGGTCTTTTAGGCTAGTTCAACTTCTCTCATGAATCGCTCACAATAGGTTACACATTAAAAATTTTGAGCCTAGGAAAGAGGACATCTTGAGTAGATATCGCCATCTAGCAAATGGTATCCCCTGCTCGTCCTATCGCCTGCATGGTCAACATACGACCTGGGGATTAACAAAGGGATCAAGCATAAGCAAAAGGCAAGAACAAATCATAAAACAAACTCTAATGCTCTCAGAATAGGCAAAAAAAAATCATAGAATAGCAAAAAAAATATAATAAAATAAAAGAAATGAAAAGAGCACTACCACAATCAGATAGGTCAACACTAGAATAGGGGCAGAAAATAAAATGAAATGCCTCTTGATATCACACATGTTATGCTTATCGCCTTTGGTCCTTAGGTTCAACATAACACTATGGGATAATTCCAAAAACCTACCTACCAGTGGAATAATATTACAGGTGACAACACATCTCTTACATTAGCATCTCGCTTCTGTAGAAATCACTATTGTGGATGGATGAGCTAGCTATTATGGTAGCATCTACAACTAGTTAATCCTACCTCCCTCAAAATGGATAAATGAACATTACACATTCACACACATAGGTCCAAGATAGACTTTGAACCAGCCCGATCATGTTATAATTTTCCACAAAACTTGTATAGCTAAGGGTTTGAGATTTGATTGTCATAACTATGTTAGTCAAAACCATTACACATACCTTACATTATCCACCGACCCTGAAATCATGGAATGGATAGCATCCATACAGGTAAATGCAATGATACAAGTGCTTCCTTGGTGCATTTCAGTAAGTTCCTTGGCGCATTTGATACACATTATAGCTAGACATTCATCCTACATGCATTTCATATCAAATTATATTTATTGCATTCATCCCATATGCATTTCAGTATCGCATCACAGTATCACAATTACTCTACATACATTCATCACAAAATCACATTTAATATCACATCATATCGCATTGGAAATACAATCATAACACTACTCTACAATCTATTTATACCACAATACGATAATAGATCTAAACCATGTTATACATGTATATCTATTCATCAGACATATCTACAAATTATGCTATGCTAATCCATGCAAACATAAACAAGAACACATTTTAAACCATCAAAATAACACATGTATATAATAGCCAAACTCAACAAGGTATATATATATATATATATCATCCATATAAAATGATCAAAGGCTACAACCTGGGATCATGCCCATCATCATATATCATCCATACAAAATGCCCGTAGGCTACAATCAGTAACATCTATCATAGCTTCCACTAGGAGTCTCCTCGCAACCCTCACGACTCACTTGCATGCCTACAGCTTGGCTCGACTCTGCCCTAAACTCTAGAACTAGATCCATAATAGACTGATCTTGAAACTCAACCCTAACACCTCTCTGTCCCATAGTAGCCGCACAACACTGACTCTGATGTGATGACACCCACACCTATGACTGTGACATAGACTACACCACAATCTTACCATAATTGGGTAGAGGGATCCCACGCACTAACAAGGCAATCTCGTACATAATCTTCTTAGCAGCCTCAACTGCCAACTAACTAGTCAGAGTATCGATCACCTGATCCTGTCTAGACATAGCAGCCCTCATCTCCGCCATGCCTGCCTCCAACTACTAAATCCGATTATGCAATCTTTGTACATCCTCTGCAGTTGGCCTCTCCAAAATATCACTGGTAATTTGTTGTGCTATGTTAGTAAATACCCTAATATCAATGGTATCATTGATACCACCCATACCAGCTACCCCGCCTTCCTTAGCCTACGCTACAACAGGCTGATCCATCCCAACCTCTACACCCACATCCACCTCCTCTGCCCTCACACCCTGGGTGCTCACCGAGGCACCTACGTGATGTCATGACCGTCGCAGAGGAACATCCTCCTCAATAGCAGTTGTACTCACTCCCCCAACTCGAGTCCTCCTGCTCGTCCTCCTCTCTGACGAAGATGTCCTAGCAGCATGTGCCACCCACCCATCCACCACACCTCTCCCAAGCTCCCAATACTGTAGCACCCACTAGGCATCAAACTCTAGTGTCATCCCTGCATCCCCTACATCCGAGATATCCATAGGAGGGTCTACCTCCCAACCCAAGGAAGTACAATAGGGCACTCTCCCCTGTCTCCCTGTCACCTAAAATAGATAACAGGAGTCCCTGGAACATCCTGTCATAATCCAAACTGGTGTTGTACTTGATCAAACTAAAAATACTCAGTATGTCAAGTATATATCCCAACCAACCATCTACCCCATCGTATAGCCTGCAACTGCTCATCATCCTCTCTCCAACTCACTCCACCCATCCATGGCCTCCATATAATATCATTTGCTTTCAACTCACTGAACTTAACCCTCCATAAAATTGGATCACCCTCATGAGGCCTCTTCATACCCTACTCCGCCTCCGTACTCCATATCAAGGCATAAGGAAACTCCTTATCCTCTAGGTGTACAGGTTGAGGTAGCAAATAATGCCTCTCAATGGCTATGTGTTCCCATGCCCATACTTGCAGCAAGAGAATCACACTCAATCCCGTTCGTCTACCCCAAACCACCTCATATAACTCACGATACACTTGGGCCAGAAGCGTAGGCACCCAAGCAAACACAACCTTGTGCTCCACTTGGTCACTAACTATGTCCAGCATGTTCCAGGTAAATAGAAACCCAGAACTATCAGGCAGAGCATAGGTAGATATCATCATCATAGCCACACACTGCCTATCAGATATCTTTTTCTGACACCACAACCACTCATAGTCCATCTTGGCAGCATCGATCTCTCTCCACCCAACCCCAAAGAATCTCTCCAACACCTTGTCCTTCCTCCCATATTTGGTTGCCCTCACAGGAACACCCTCAATTGGCAATCGATAGATGTGATACACATCCTCCAATGTTATGGTCATTTCCCCCATAAGAAAATGAAAAGTGTGTCAGTCTGCATCACACCGCTCACATAAGGTAGACACAAATACCCTATTAGTGAAGATGCTTTTACACTCCCATACATCGCGAAAGTGTATGTCATCTAACCACTACAATTCCTCCTCAGTCTTCATCAGCTTTTCAAAACCTTGCTTAGACTTTCTCACCCGATGATGAGGTTCAAGCGACTTCACCTATTCAACACACAACACAACACCCATCAGTAACATGCATAACCAATCAATCACATATAACATCATCATTCAGAATTTACAAATTAAAAACATTTAATTTGGCATGCATCTCGAGACAAAATAACATACAAATAAAACTATAAAACACATCAACAACACAATCACATATTTGGATACCCATTTTGTCATTTTATGGCAATAATCCAAACACATACGACATACAATACACATTGGTCCCCCAAACAACCAATAACAAACTCAACTATACAACTAATATGGCATGCAATCCAAAACATGATCAATTAATATGACATACAAAAAACAAATCACATTTTTGGATACCCATTTGCCCACTTAATGGTAAATGTGTTGACAAAATTAAGAAACAAAGCACCAATCAAAACAGATCTAATAGTCAAATTTATCCTCAAAACACCAAAATCGAACACATATCCAGGCACGCAATATAAAAATAATAGTCACATTTTTAGATACCCATTTATCCATTTAGTGGTGGAAATTCAAACTGACATCAAGTACAGTCTACATCGGGCTCCCTACAACTCATTTTTAGTTTATTACTATCTACACCGTGGCACGTAAATCAAAGGCATGTCAAATGAAGTCAACTACCAAAACAACTAACATTTTTGGACACCCATTTTGCCCTTCTGCGGTGAAAGTGTTATCATTTTTTAAATATTCTACCTCTAACATGGCAAATATAATGCCCTAGAGTTCACACATTACACCTCAAACCATCGAATACCGAAATCACATCAAACGAAGTCATAAAAATAAAATAGTCACATAACGGAATACTCGTTTCCTACTTTAGCGGACAAAGTACAAAAACATATCGATGTCAGTACACCATTACCTCACAAACTTACAGTTAAACTCTACACCGACTCTACCCATTACCTTGTCAAATTGGCGATAAAACAAATCCAATTTTAAAACCGACCGCACTTTTGGGTACCCATTTGGCCCGTTTATCACTATGTATTCAAATTTTACTTAAAAGTCACAATTTTTTTTAAATCGGGATGAAAACCTCCCCCCCCTCATTCATATTTTCCCAAAAAAATAAAATACAAACAAAACAAAGTCAAATATCACTTACCGATGGATCCCCACGCCTGATGCTAGCTCGTCTACGTCCCTTTGTCATCCTGGCTCTCACAATCTCTAATCGTGCTCCTTGCATGTCGTCAACTGCTCTCCCAAGTTGCTTTCCACACATGTGCGTCGTCCAAATGAGCCCTCGCCATGCATATTTGGGCTAAAATACTACTTAGTTGTCGTTTCGCGACCCAGATGTGAGTTAGGTCAGAATCGTGACCTAGGTTGCGAATTAGATCAAAATCGCTACCCAGGTCGCGAATTGCCCCAGAACACCCCAAAACATCCCCAAAATCCTAGGAAAGCAGGGAAATGCCCTCTAAACCCTTAAGAGCCTCAAAAACTGACCTTTTAAAACCACTTGCAAACACACGTTGCATTTCACCGACAAACTTGTCACATTCATACTTCTGGACCACGTTGATCTGGTCACAAAAGCACAACAGACAACCATTTTCGTTCTTAAGCAACTAGTATGGCATCGTAAATGTCATACAGACGTAGTAAAAACACAGCATTGCATTCACAATCATCCATTTCATCTTACCAGCATTGCTTTTTATTTATTTCCTCTTCTTCTCCTTTCCATTGGTATTAATTGGCAAAATCAATTAAAAGTCAATTATCAAATTCTAATTTAATGTTGACTTCACTTAAGTCCCTTTTTAGGGTAAAATTGGATTAATTAACTCTTAATTCATAATTAGTGTTAATCAAATCCTCCCACATGTGCCAATTTAGGGTTTCCTAGGTTTTTCTTTTAATCCTCCCCTAAATATGCTTAAGGCCTAATTAGGATTAACACGAATCCTTCCTCACACGTGTGAGGATAGGATATTTCCTACTTAGAATGAGATGTTGCCACATAGCATCTATTAACCTAACCCTAGTCAAAATCAAACCTAGGTTTAGTCTATCTTACCCCCCTGCACCTTGCATTTGCCTATAAATAATGGGTCCTAAACCCCTAATTAAGTCTAATTCCCAAATTCAACAAAGTATTGTTACTCTACAGAAATGGAAAGCCAATAGCACACAGTCTGTTTCTGAAGCACATAGGTGGATTCTAATAACACACAGAGGCACCCCAACTGCCTTAGGATCGACCCACCGGAGAGATTTTACTAGAAGAGCATCACAGCTCAATTCGCAGCCTGCCCTGCGAATCCGGCCCCAATTAGAGACCCGGGTCGCGAATTGCATCTGCAGACCCCAAATCACTCTAGATTTGGAATGTAAGCTCTATTTCAATATGTTATTATCTTCTGCATATTTCCTTTATGTTTCTGTTACAGTTTTACAATAATTTTTGTCTTTCTAAACATGGGGCCTAACTAAGGCAAGCCCCCCATCACACTAACCCCCTTTTGTAGGTCTTTCACAGGTTATCTGGCAGATCTAAGGAAGAGGAACAACATACAAACAACAACCCTGCGGTGGCCTACATACATCGAAGCCCACCTACAATGAGGGATGCTAGAAGAAAGCATCAGATAGATTGTAACCTTGTTAGGAATAGAGATGGATAAAGGGCATCAAGGCCCTATTGTAACACATGTTCATTAATATCAATGGAATACAATTTCTCTGTTTAATGCATCATTTATATTTGTGTTAAATTATCAAATGTAGTTTTCTACCCGTTTCAAGCAGATCAAAGTAATCATTTGTATTGCGATAAGGATCCCTATTTCTTTGTGAAATATTATAAGGAGATTATCTTGTGGACTACCCCACATTGGGGGAACCACGTTAAATCTTGTGTCTCAATTGTGTGTGGTGATTTGTGCTCTTGCTTACTATTGCTATCTATGTCATTAATGCACACTGCTATATTTGGTTATTGCAATTAAGGACACTAATTGATATTGGTTTGGAAATAAATTAAAAAGTGGGCGCTATACTATTCACCCCCCCTCTCAGTATAAGCGTGTGTTCTTCACACATTTCAATGGTTGTCTTAAATAAATAATTTAGCGCAACATCCTATGTTGAAGAGATTTTGGCTTTTTAGTTTCTTTATTTTGAGCAACTTAATTCTACATTTAATTTTTTCCTCCTCAACAAAAGGCTCATCATTATCTAATGATGAAATAAT
Source organism: Wollemia nobilis (assembly GCA_028583015.1). Lineage (NCBI taxonomy): Eukaryota > Viridiplantae > Streptophyta > Pinopsida > Araucariales > Araucariaceae > Wollemia > Wollemia nobilis. Next base: position 3,494,545 of record JAQPPZ010016995.1, on the reverse strand, counting down.
AGTTGCATTGTTATTGGCAAGAAACTTAACACCAACAAGTTTGCCAAATGTACTCTGCAATATTTTTTAAATTCATTTTGTGTCCTTGGTCTTGGAGACTTGACAAAGGAGGGGTTCATTTTCAATGTTTAATGTTATGAATCTACTCTCTTTTGCATTATGTTCTTGTCAAATATATGATTTCTTTATAGAGGGTGGGACATCTTGAACAATATCCATTGAAGTTTGGTCATGACTAGCTTGTGTATTATATTAGCCTAAAAGTAATACTTCTCTCTGTTCAAATTTGTGATGCTCCTACCAAAAAAACAAATAGATGAGGAGCTTGAACTACTAGAGGAAACTATTTGAAAGGAAAAAATACTTGAAAAACTTATTTATTTGACCACAACATATTCTATGGAAGATTAATTATGCCACCAATTAAGACAACTAACTTGACCATGCTTTGACTGCACATTTTAAGGGGTAAAATTGTTTAACCTTAATAAAAGTGTAAAATTGTAATCTACCTAATTTTTTGTTACATTCCTCAGCTTCAAATATGTTTTGAAAATTTGACCTCAATCTTGAGATATTTGTGTGATCAAATATAAATAAAAACTACAATGTCTCCTCAACTATAAAGATTATAGGTAATTATGCAAACCATAAGTTCTCGAATCTTCACCAACCATTACTTGCAATGGTTGATCAAATTTATAATGGAGATGAAATTCTTACCCCATTTTTTAGTGAGCTCTTACAATGCTTCTTCAAAGCTTGACAAAGTACAATCCCACAATCTTCCACCTTTGTTAAGATACCCTCACTAGTTGCTCAAAAAAGCAAATGAATCCTTAGGTCCCTAGGCTTTGATACCATATAGGAGCATCCATTACTACAGAGAGTATAGAACATTTGAAACAAAAAACATTGGTATTAAGAAAATAAACATTTTCATAAATATAAATTAATAACTCAAGATTGTGATGTAATTACAATAATTAAATAAAATTCCTCTAGATTAAAGATACAAATATTAACTTTAACAACCCACCACAAAATAGTAATAAACTATATTTAGTGGTAAAGATGCATGTCCACCATAGATCTAATACAAAAATTTACAAAAGGCTATAAAAAGTGAGTTTAGATGTTTTAACATTCTTCCATCAACACAACTTAAAGGGACCAAGGTGTCGTATTACACCCACACAACTCTAAAAGGAAAAAACAGTAGAAACAACTAAGTGTTCTTTAAATAAGGAAAATTCCAATATCTTATACTCTGTCCTACAAAAGCTTCGTTCTACCATTACAATTTTAAATAATTAATTTGAAATAAAAGTTGTGCATTCCTACAAACAAAAAAATAATTAATAAATTGCAAGGGAGATGTATCTAAAATATCTATATATTTTGAACAATTTTACTTTGCAATTATTATAGATAAAACTTAAAGGAGTTGTTAAGGAATCGTTACTTTTCTCTAGTGCGGCCAAATTAATTATAAATAAGTTCAATGACATTTTTCTATTCTAGAACTTTTGTTCTCTATTATAGCCTTTCTAAAACACAAGATTTGTTATAGGATGGTTATAGTCTAACAGATAGATAGGACAACTATATATTAGGTTCATGTAATTGGTATTATTATGAATATATTGGGTGCATATAAGTAATGTTGTTAGGCTATCTAAATATTATGTTTAAGTTGTTAATATTGTGTATGGGTGTCTTAGCTCTGGTTGTATAGAATCCAAATATTTATTTTTTGCATAACTTTATTTTTTGAATTGATTATATAAAATCTAAATATTTTTTTTTTTCCTCGTTCATTCTATAACATAAAATTGAATAGCCCATTTTAAAAAAATTCACTAAGTGAGTTGTTCTAAGTTCACTAAAATTCGTAATAGCCCATTTTAAAAAAATGCTAGGTACTTTGTTATAAAAATTATACCAATTTAATATTTATTGAACTTTTTAAAAACCTAACAAGAGGGTCTGATATTTGTGCTTTCACATCACCATTGCCAAGGCCATAACCCAATTTTACTGGTAAGTTATCTGCTCTCTCATGGATCTTATACATACAATTTACATAATAGCTAAACTAAAAACATTTAATATTAATATACTCTCTCATAGATCATATACATATAATTTATATAGTTATTAAACTAATTTATATGCTCTTCAGAACTTCTTCTATTAAAGACTCGATTTTTTAAATAATAGTAAAACTTGTCCCCCATGTCTGGGTGAAGCGGGGTCAGATAATTTAATTTTTGACTCTGGTAAAATTAAAATGCTTAGTATCCTTCCAATTATCCTAAGATAAATAAAATCAGGAAACATTCAATGCTATATGAAACATGTATTACAAAAAGGGTTACAATTTGAAGTGCATTCAACATACTTAACATAGAAGCCATGCGAGCATAAGCCTAATTGGAGGTATCTAACTACAAAGAGATATAGTGCTTATCAAGATCTGCTAGAAACAATAATATATATTAATAGCCCTAATATCAACAAGTCAAAGAATATGAGGGATGCATGTATAAATATAATATCAAAACTTTATATAATTAGCATAGCTTCAAAGTCAGAACCCTAGAAAGGTGAACATAAAATGCGAGGTTCACACATGCCAAGAAATGCAAGATTACGGATAAAAGAAATCAACAATGTAAGCACCCATTTTATAGCTAGAAACAAAATACAGATCATGATTGACGTTGAGAGTATCTTTGCAAAAGGGTACATGACGAAGGATGGTAACAGTATCCTAAAGATATTGGTCCTGATATCTGTTCTAGGGAAACCATAGAACCACTGCTGATGACCAGTAAGTGCTGTTAGATGTAAACATTAACTGGTGTCCATAATTCCATGCATAGTTTCTTCCCTGAGTATGACTAAAACTTCATATGAAATGTAGTAAAGCCTTGCATATCAAGAGACAATCAATTTATTGGTCATCTCTTAGATCTCTGTATTGTTCGCCTATGGATCTGCAGACAATAACATAATATGACTAAATTGCATGCTAAAGTCAAAGAAGATGTCCATGTTAATGAGGAACCCAGACATGAAAGTGTGTAAAACAGGCTACGTGAAAGCTGACATCATTTACTGCACTAGAATATTTTCATCAATCGGGTTGTCTGTGATGACTATAATTTTTTGACCAGTTATTAGTAGGTCATTTCCATAATAATAACAGCACACAAAACAGTGGGTGCCAAAAGCAATTATAGATTGGAACCTTTTGTGGGATTCAAGACTAAATTCAACTCAGGACCTCTTCTCTTAAAGGATCTCATGTAATTAGGAAACCTTGAGCACAAAACAAAATAGACTTAAAGCTTTGAATAAAGCCCAACTATTTGACTTTAGTCATCTGATCAACTCCATCAAGTGCAACCTTTTAAAATTTCGTCACGACAGGTACCAACACCATAATCGGTTGCAAATGCAAAAACTTTGAATGACATAACAGTGGACTCCACTATATCTCTTCTGGTTGCTATCACACATCACAGGTCATATAAATTGTGTAATAAGTAGATACATATTTGCTTTTCATTTTGTCCCTATGTTTTAATTTATACTTGAAGTAGTCCAGCTGAAACTCCTCTTGATTAAAGTACTGTATATGACTAGGAATCAAGATGTAGCTTCCATTTAGCAATGGTGCAACACTGCACTGCCCCCAACATAAATAGTTCTCTAACTGATATTTAATTATCACCCATGAGCATTAATAGGTTCCAACAAAATAATAATCATCATCTAAACTTAAGAATAATAAATGGATTGCAATCCAACTTTTTCCAGAAGCATATTTTAGAATTTATACTAATGTACCCAGCATTTCAAATCACAGGTGAAAGAATGATCAATTGTTTTAAATGGGGGATCGAAATATGCATTTTATCTTGCTGGACACATTACATCTGCTTTTATTCTATATTGTGCATCTCTGTTGAGATGGCAAAAGTTTGGTGAAACACCAATTATTTGCTTTGTTTGTTAGTTTGCCAGAACAGCACTCTTCCATTGCTTGAAGAACAGGCTTCAGTTCTGGGACACCCACCAAAATTGTTCAATCCAGAGATTGCGGCTTATCGTATGCTTTTGTTACCACTTGTTCCATCAAATGTATCTCCACATCTTACCTCAAACTGAAAATGAAAACTTTTTAGCCAATGTTTCCAAGAGCAGTACCCATATCTTTTCCTTCTTTGCCACTCTGCTGCAATGTATTCTCCAAGAGTTGTAACCCATAGTGCCAACAAATAAATATATGTGATCCATAAAGTCATAAAATAACATAATCTGAATCTTCACAAAAAAGAAAAGAACATGTGGTAGGCTAAAAATAGGAGTTTGTTGGCATTGAGAATATGATTAGGCAAAGACGATACTCTCCATATGATATTCAGCCACCACAGACCTGAGACTGGAAGGAGAATCCAGGTAGTAATTCTCTTTTTTATAGAGCAAGGCTGAAGTCATGAGATCAAGATGATGGATACACAACTGAGATTGGTGATGAGACAAATCTAGATTGGATATGAAGCAAGATACAAATATTGAAACCTCCAAATATCATGTTAACATGATCCCACTGTACTTATTGAATCCCTATAGCTGTCTGTGCTCCAAGATGTTTCATCTGAGCCACTAAATAGAGATCCAGTATCACTGTATGTGAAATCAGTGTACTCCCTAGAAGTCGAATTTATGTCCCAATCTGTTGTGGCTGGGGGTGTGTTATCATAAATGAAACTATAAGCATGCACATTGTGTGTGTCACTAAGGCACACATGATTGGCATACTCATTGGAGCTCAAAACTATATCCGAATCAATTTCATCAATTCTAGTAGCTCTTAAGTTCAATGAAGAGGACTGAATGGCATTTATATCAGAACTTCCATTGTTCACATATGATTGCCAAGAATCATATATTTGATGATCTAAAGGTGCTGCCATGCAAGCTTGAGCGTTTCCATTATCTACAACATACGGTGGCCGTGGAGAAGACCTGAAGAGATACCATGCATAAGCAACAGCACTTTTTTCATTGTCACTTGATGAATAATGAAGCAAAACTAACGCAAGATCATTGACAAACCAATAATAAATCAATATTTGCATTCACCTTGAGTACAAAAGCATGTAAGCACCTTCGGCCATTACTGTATCAATCTGCACAGGCTGAACCTGTATATCAAATTTGGAAATAGTTATCATTCTGGACAAGTTTAATGGAATGAAACAAAAGAACATATATATGAAAACTCCTCCAACATTAGGTTTACATAATCACCAGGTGGTAGTGAGAAAAAGCAAAATACTACAAGAATTTTGTTGGGCATGAAAACATATTCATGAACATGTACAAGGGGAAGTGTCGTAGACTCTGTAATTTGACTGTCTCAAATTAAACTGTCAATTATTTTCTAATATTTCGACTTTTGCAAAAAGCATGCCAACCACCTTTATAGATTCTTTTGATCATCACACATCAATTATATATTCACTAAAAAGGAAAAAAAAAAAATTCTATATAATTATGGCCAATAATTTGAGAGGACAAACCTCGGTGTCGTCGATCTTGTACCAGGTCCCATGCGAATCCTTCACATAACATACATAATGCCCAAAAAAGGAAGCATTCAGCATATCCAGATGCACTATTACAGCATAGAGAGTATATAATGGTGGTTCATCAGCAGTTCCACTCATATAAGGTGACAGGTCTAGAAATTCTGGGAAAGTAACATGTTTGTTGAGTTTACCAAACTTGCCATTCTGCAACAATGAGAAAAAGGCATGCCTGAAATTCTGAATAGTATGCATAATATGAATTCTGATTAATTCCTGAAGATGGACAAGAAAATTACTACCTTAAACCTCTTCAGAGCAATAGTAAGAATGTTTGGAGCTTCATGCACAATCAACCGTTTTTTAGCTTTGACATAAGATTTGCACCTGTGTATCATTGTATAACAATAAACAGACCCATAAATATAAAGAAATATGTAGAAAGAAATGACATGAGTTTTAATATGTGAGGTGTAAGGGTGCATGAACTTTAAGCTCTGATCATCTGAATTTTGGTTATAGAATATGTAAGTTTTTCAAAAATTTGGTTTCTTATCTAAACATTTTAACATTTAGTAAAGTTTTTCAAACTTTTCCCACTGGCTCAGAACCTTCTTCATTTGACCATATCATAATAATGGAAAATCAATCCTTAAATAAAAGTAAGTGAAAATATTTTCAATTTTTTGCTCATGGAGGCAAAAGTTTGAAAAAGAATAAATAGAGCATGAGAGCATTTACATACGATTTGTAAAGGACACTTTTTAATGTTTGGTTTTCAAAGAGATAGTATGCAAATGTGTTGTGGATGGATGGTCCAATACACTTTAGAGTCAAGAAAGTAGAGAACATTACATTTCTGGTTTAAGGAGTTATATTAGAGAGGATTTTCCCATGTCCCATGCACAATATGAAAAACATATTGGTCAGTTAAATTATAATTCATCTGTGATATGTCAACCTTTTCCCATTTAGTTTGGAATTGTGTCAAAATAGCCAATTTCACTGGATTGTTTTTACATTGATGTCAAAACCAAAAACAAACTTCATATGACATTATTTACCTTCATTTCATGGTGCACCCAATTGAACAGGACACAAATAATGGCATAGGAAGATGAAAGAATGGGATGAACAAGGAAAAATTGGCGATTTCCGAACACTAGTAAAATACCACCCATGGAGCTTAGAAAATTAAAATCTAACAAAAGGTCTCGGCCAATACCAACATGGTCAATTGATTTGGAACCAAGCAATAGATTGTTGAGAGATCGACATACTCAGCTTATGAATACAGAGATCATAGATTTGTGCCCTATAGACGAGATGACAATTTGGATAAAATTCCAACTGAAATAACCAACTAACCTCTCACATTTGTACTTGTTTTCTCCATCCAACAGCTCAGGTGTAGTGAATTGTGCAAGAGCATCTTCTAAAGATTCAATGTTACCATGTATCTCTACGGTGAGGTCCAGCATATCCTCAAAACGGTCCGACTCATAATGGCACCTCATGCACCGAACCTGCAGATTTAAATAACATAACATCTTATTTTTCAAAAATAACAAAGATCAATGCTTCATTTAGCTCTTAACTTTCTACTGTTAGAAAAACAATACATAATTCCGATCAAGGCAGAACAACTTCAATTTCCTAGAGACAGAATATGACCTTTGACAGAAGACAGCCCCCAAACATTTGTTGTATAAAAGTTGTCTTCTGCATTGTAGGATTTACTGCCTTTTCTCCACCAGCTTCATCAAGGCATATTGATTGCATAGCATCAATGGAAAGCCTAGGAGAAATAACTTCATCAATTGCAGATTTTTCCAAAGAAGATTTGCTCAGGTCAAACAAGCTTAAAACCAAGCCAAGACTCTACAATGTTTTGTTCAAGAGAATTTGAATTTAAGTATCAACCTGATCAGAATAGGGGACGTATTCGATCCTTCTGAAGAAAATTTTTTGTTCCCTTAATCTATGTATCATCATATTTGAGCTTCTTCAAAAATTATCTCCATACTTAATTCCTATAATACAGAATTCCCCTCACCTGAGGACTTCATGAGCATCCTCTTGTCTCCCATGTGCCAGGTGAGTCCTCATCATTTGTATTCGTGACAGTATTCTGGTAGGTGATACAGGACTTTTACTTTGCCTCACCATCAAAATAAGGTGCTCAAGATCACACATTAAACACCAATTTTTCCTCTTACCTGAAAATATGAAAACAAATAGCTGTCCAAACTTAGTAGCCACTCTAAAAATATAATCAAGTTTAAATTAAAAATCAAGGATTAAACAAGGGGGTATAAATAACATACAGTATTCAGAATGATATCCTTGAAGTAAATAGGCAGCAAGTGGCCTTGTGTACGTCAAGCATTGTAAGACTACGTTGGCATAGCAACTGCATGACCAATCAAAAAGCTCAAATTTGAGATAAATAAAACCAATGGAAATATTCTAACACAAAGCATTATTGAATTGTATGCAAGATAAATTTGCACAAAACAAAAATTTTGATTGTTTTTCCACTATGCACTCACATTACACAAAGCAGTACAAACTAGCTAACATAGTTTCTCCAAACCAAAACAATCAGGCACTATCCAGGTAATGGCACAGCTACAGTAATACTGTATTCCATGCAAGCAATAACTCCTCGGAAAATACATAAAAACGTTATGGCAATATGCATTGCAAATTTTCCATTCAGGTCACTAGATGTAAATTAGACCAACTAGGCCTCTACTTTCACATAGAAAACAAAAATTGTCATAATTAAACCAGATATGAAACATAACCTAACTTCCAAAAAAAGTTAATATTTTTTCAATCTAGTAAATCACTCACTGCAATGTTACCGGTACGTTTTGGGTTTTGGGTTCGGGTACCAGTTCGAAGAACCCGGTTCGCCGGTACGGCAATTTTTTTTTGTTTTGGGTTCGTTTTGGGTTCGACCTTTACAAGAATTAATAAAAAACATATATTAATTTAATGATAAAAATATATATTTAATTTAACAAAAAAACATATATTAATTTAATTTATTAATAAAAACATATATATTAATTAGGGAGGGACCTGCTCCCTCTCCCTGCTCCCCCTCCCCTGGTTTTTGCCCAGTCCCTGATTCATCCTAGGTCATCCCACTCTGGGAATGGTTTGTAGCAGATGATCTCCTTGGGGGAGATCCTTGCCCACTTTCTGCTCCTTTTCCAATAGTTTTGGGGTTTCCTTGCTTGAGTCCTAGGCCTGGTGCTTCCCAAGGATCTTCTAGGGTTTCTTGCATGTTCTCGAGATCCTTTCCCTGATCTCCCTCAGGCTTTCCCCTGGGGTTTTTTCGCAGGTTTTTTACTTGGATCCGGTTCCCAGGGCTTTCTCGATCTGTGGTGGTTGCAGGTTGGGTTTTCGATTGCTTCCTGGTGCATCTTGTGAGGTACTCACTTCATCGGGGTTGGTCTGGGGGGGCCAGTTTCCTCTTTGCCCGTGACTCCTCTCTAGGATGCCTTTGGTTGTTGGTGGTCCCATCCCTTTGGGTGGGGCCATGTTCGGTTTCCTGTTCGAAGGCTTCTTCTTGTTGGATCTGCTGCTTGGTGGACGCTTAGAGCATTTGCATGGCCTTGGGGGGGGCCTCTTCCTGTGCTTGAGTTGTTCCCAGCCCCAGTCCCAGTTCCCTGAAGCTGTTCGTGTGCAAGGATGGGGGTTCCTGGTCCTTTCTTCTGCATGTCTCGATCTTGGGGAGGGGACCTGTGATCAATGCATGCAGACCCCTAGCTCCCTCAGTTTAGGCTTCCAAGGATCCCATCTTTGTGTTTGCTGCCACTTTCTGCCTAGGCTTCGAGGTTTTTCGTTTTGGTTTCCTGTTTGAGGGCTTCTGCTTTCTGGTCTTGCTTCTCGGTGGATTCTCAGAGCTTTTCCTTGGCCTTGGGGGGGGCCTCTTCCTGTTCCTGAGTTGTTCCTAGTCCCAGTTCCAGTTCCAACTAGAACTGTTCGTGAGCAAGGATGGTGGGTTCCTGGTCCTTTCTGTTGGAATGCTTGGGGTTTCTTTTGCATTTTCTGGTCTTGGGGTGGAGTCCGGTGCGCTTGCAGTTGTGGTCACTCCTTCCTCCTTCAGTTTTGGCTTCCGGGGATCCTTTCTTTGCGTCTGTTGTTGTTGTCCCCGGCTCCTTCCGGCTTCCTCGTACTCTTGTTGGCGGTTTTGCAATTTTTCAAATCTGTTCTTCTGCTAGTTTTCCTGCTAGGCGAGATTTTCCAAACCTGCCGGTTTTCCTGCTAGGCGGGATTTTTCAAATCCGGTTTTTTGTTGGTTTTCCCGTTGGGCGGGACTCTCCAAACCTGTTGGTTTTCCCGCTGTGCGAGATTTTTCAAATTCGTTTTTTCTGCTGGTTTTCCCGCTGGGCGGGATTTTCAAATTCATCACCCTGCTAGTTTCCCCGTTGGGCAAGGTTTTTCAAATCCGTCTTCCTACTGGTTTTTCGTTGGATGAAATTTTCAAATTGGTGGTTTCCCATTGGGCGGGATGTTCAAACTCTACGTTTCATCCTGCATGTTTTCCCGTTAGGCAGGATTTTTCAAAATTGGTGGTTTCCCGCTGGGCGGGATTTTTCAAATTTGTTTGTTTCCCGCTGGGTGGGTTTTTCCAAACTGTTTATTTCCCGCTGGGCGGGATTTTTCAAATTGATTGTTCTTGACCTTTGGTTTGGTCGGTTGACCTGTTGTAAAAAGGTTTTGGGGTCCTTTCAAAACCTGCTTTTAATATAATTTTAACCTACCAAAAAAAAAAACATATATTAATTTTATTTACTAATAAAAAACATATATTAATTTTATTTACTAATAAAAAACATATATTAATTTAATAAAAATATATTATTAATTTAATTTACTAAACATAAACATATATTAAACGCATACTTAATTTAAACATATATTAATTTAGTTTACTAATAATTTATCATATATTAATTTAGTTTACTAATAATTTATGGACTAAACATATATTAATTTAATTTACTAATAAAAAACATATATTAATTTTAATAAAAAATATGTTATTAATTTAATTTACTAAACATAAACATATATTAATTACATACTTAATTTAAACATATTAATATATTAATTTAGTTTACTTATCATGTATCATATCTTAATTTAGTTTGCTAATAATGTATCATATATTAATTTAGTTTACTAATAATTTATGGACTAAACATATATTAATTTTATTTACTAATAAAAAACATATATTAATTTATTAACTTTACACTCCATGTTTAATTTAATTTACTAATAAAAAAACATTTATTAATTTATTAACTTTAGACTCATGTTTAGCCGATTTTAAACCAAAATTATTAAACGCATAGACATGTCCGTGTTTAAATAAATATTTTGGGGGTATCATTGGCCCTTTGATCTACATAGTCATCGTCCACTGCATCAGACAATCAGTCCACTACATGGCAAATGCATCGGAGGAGCCATCACGATGCCCGTGTTTAACTACAAGCAATGCGACGATGGGTGAGTACCAAGAGGGGGAGGAGGTTGCCGTCTCACTGCCACTGTGTCGGCATAATTTCCAACAGAAGTGGCTGTCGTGCCACGAAAGATGCCCCATCTGCAACGCGAGGCCTCTTCCGCAGCTGAGGTCGTAGCCTGTGTCGAATAACCGCACAGATGTTGTGTGTCTCTCTGTTATAGTTGAATCTCCGCCAAATTAATAGCGGAGAACAGGCGGGAAGATGACCAGGAAAGCCCAATTCACGGTTCTCCTCGGGTCCGTCCAGGGTTCTGCCTGGGGGACCCGGAAACGTCCAGGTTCATCCAGGTTCGAACCTAGATGTATCCGGGTCCCCCAAGCAGAACCCTGGACGGACGTACTGAACCCGAATCCAGACTTGGTACGTCCCGTACCAAGATCTGGGGGTCCTAGGGTGCCGAACCAGTAACACTAAGTAAATGGGATCAACTTTGGTCAAATATGAGATACATTTGTTAACTTGTGAGCTTATTGATCAATTAGTTGGAATATGCATAAGTTAGAAAAACAGAATAACCTTAATGGGGATTTTACATTCCAAATAATCATGTAAAGATGTATGGAACTCCTCATTTAACCATAGTCATTTCTAGTTTGCACTTTCCTATTATTGTCCAGATTCGTAAGATTTGTTAAAAAACATGGACTCTTTATAACGTGAACAAAGGACTTCCTACCAAGACTCTAAGTGCTTTACCACTGAGCTATGTATTAGGTAGCAAATAAGTGAGAGAGGAAGAGAATTCATATCAAAAACATAGTCGATACTCATGGCAGTGAATGGATCTAATGAATTTGAAAAGAAGGAACCACACTGAGGTGTAACTGAGCTATGTATTAGACAACCAATTGTTGGAATTCTGACCAATTTCTAGAAACGAACAGAAGCAATCCATTTTCTCAAATATTATATGAAAAGGAAAAAGAATGAAAAGAAAGAACGATAGACACAGATTGGCAGGTGCCCTTGAGCACCAATATTCACTATTATCCAAAGATAAGGATCACAACACTCCGATGCAATGGATCGGATGGATGGGAGAAATTTATACCAATACTTAACCCCAATTACAATAAGTACATAATATCATTGACCTAAGCCAACATAACATAAAGGCTTAAGGTTAACTACAAGTTAAATTTTAACCATGACAAGGTTAACCATGGGCCCTTAGGCTTATACATAAATAGTTAATAATTACATTGTATAATGATTGCCTGTAGGCTTACACATGTTTGCATCATACAATGTCGCCTTGACCAATAAAATCAGATTACAACTTTCAAAATCAGTAATTGAAAGAGGAAAACAATTCATATCAAAAGCATAGTCAATACGCATAGGAATGAATGAATCTAATGAAATTGAGTGGTGAAAAGAGGAACCACACTGAGGCGTAATTGATAAATGAATAAGTTTCTGATGGACCAAATGAGGGATGAGGCCAATACATGTATACATGCAATCAGCATGCTCGAATGAGAGGTGGCCATAGAATAAAAAATGAACATGGCACTCATGTGATAGGTTAATGGACAAGCAGCCCTTATTAATTTTATTTAGATAACTATTAGTAACGAGGAAAATTTAAAGGATAACCATGAGAAAGACCAAAACTTGCAACAAATAAATAGCAACTGGTGGTTATGCAGCTAGCTGTTTACAATTTAATTTTGGTAGTGTGATGATTACATTTGATTATCACATGGAAAAGCATGCACAATAGAGAACCTTGGATTACGAATTGAGCAATTATTTTTAATGTATAGCATGGAATATAAATTGATGTGCATGGAATAGACAACATGCATATGTTTATACATATCTCCATGCAAACCATGTAGGAAGTGAATGACAATTCCTTAACCCTCTGATCTGAGGATCAGATGAGTAGTCTACAGATTAATAAAAAAAATAATAATAATTTATAAATGAGAAAAAATCAACAAAAAGAGACAATGAACATTTTCTAAATAGAAATGAGTTAAAATATTGTGTTCAAATAGGGCAAAATATTTTATGCTTACAATTAAGACATGTGAGGGAGAACATGAATACAAAGGAGAAGAATCTAAATAAAGCCACGCGTAGCCAGCCCATACCTTGGACTTCCATCTTCATTTGGAGAACAAAAAATCATTAAGAAACCATAAATATATGGTATTCCAGGATCTAGAGTAATTTTTTAGGCTATTTTGGGCAAGCTTCAAAGAAATGCAAAGCGTTCAGAGGAATTGCAAGGACATGTAAGTGGCATAGTAGACTGGATAGTGGTTATTCTTAGTCTTAATTTGTGAGAGTACTAGTTGCCTCTTTGTACTCATTTTTTTTTTTCATATCCAGTTTTTGTTGGTGAAAGGAATATATTTTTCTCCTTTTTCCTGTGGGATTTTTTCTCCAATAGTGTTTCCCATATTAAATCTTTATTATACCCTGTTTGAATATTCTATTTATTTTTTTTAAATCAGTTCAGGTAGTGTTAAGTTTGTTTACTGTTAAGCAATTTACTGCAATTTCTATTATATTGGAGGCATTTCTTGTGAAAATGTACATGAAATAGTGAAAGAAATCTTGTTTGATGATTCGTCACAATTTGGTTTGCAGAATATGGTATCATATTTGGTAGACAGCAGTTGCTCCTCGCCCTATGGGGGATTTCAGTTCAAACTTCAAAGCCAGGGAAAAGTCTTACAGAGAAGACACTTAAGCTCTAAGAAGAGAAAGTTAAGGTCTTAGAAATGTTGGAGAAAACTCATCAGTAATATCAATAAATTGCCAAGTTGAAGAAGCATATAAAGTCACAATTGAAGCTCCATGGAAAAGAAGAGCTCATTGCTACAGTAGCAGAAAAATTTGCAATGGCACAAGACCATGATGCACAAGTAATTGATTTTGCTTTTGATGGGATTGCACAAATCAGGGTTCCATAGGGTGCAGCCACTGCCACTGGGGCCCCGTTTTGTCCTTCCCAACATTTCAATAAAGGAGGGATGAAGACAAAGTGTCATCAGGGCACTCCCAAATTTGGGGACTTTCAAGGGGGGCCATCCCTGGGACCTCCAAGCGGCATCCTCAAAACAGGGCCATCCTGAAACGGCATCTTCAGGATGCCTAGGCATCTTGAGGATGTCTGGGCATCTCCAGGATACCATGGTGTATCTGAGATGTGTGTGGGATGTCCAAAGAGACCCACAACCATCATCAAGACAGGTAGACATCCTGGAGATCCTTCAGCCCTTATGCAAGACTTTATAGGGAGGTGATTTGTAATCCCAGACCAATTAACTGATTATTGATGTAGATGCTCAAGAATTGTATGTCTTGAAGGTAGTTATACTGTATATGATGATTGAGGAATTTTTAAACACATAGAATGATTGCCAAGCTTAAATGATTTGGTTTGGAAATGGATGGTTCTATGATCTACTTGAGTGAGCAAGTGACTCATGAGTCAGGATTACTGCACCGTGTTCTTTTTATACAAATAGGCTTTTGCAGTATGCAGACTTGATCATCTGATTTGAAATATGTTTGTTACACCTTAACTCATCTTAAGTTTGTTATTTAGATCATAGTAGAGAAACTCGGACTCGGCGTGGACTCAGCAAGGCCAATTTTTTAATCCGACTTGGACTTGGCAAAAAATCTCAGAAAAACTGGGCAAAAACTTGGCCAAAAAACAAAGAAAAAGCAATTTTCATTGGGAAAAGGTTTTTTTTCTTGCATATCACAATTAATTAACATTATACAAATCCAAACTTAATACTATAAGTGATATAAACCTTAAACTACACCTAAAAGTGACAAAACACACATCATGTAGCTGCTGGGTGGTTGTAAGATTCAATCTTGGAGCATCTACAAGTCCTTTTGTTGTCATTTAACGTGTTGTTTATTCGTAATTATTTCCTCCTGATGAATATGTAGTGTTTGCTAATATTTCATATTGAGTCGGAGTCCAGAGAGAGTACATAAGGCTGGTACATATCCCTTCTAATTTACATGGTTCTCATATTGTGGCCGTACTAGGGGATGCCTCCCATAGACAAATGGTTATATATGGGCTAGTGGCTACTGTTAAAAAATCCTTCAAGTCATGTTATCTTCCATTCTGGTTTTGTGGCCATACACAAGTGCAATGCTCAAACCAACACTGAATATGGTTGATGCTATTCTCTAGAAGAGTATGGATAGTATATTATCCTTCAAAGGGTATAACTAAGTATCAAAATTATTAGTCAACTTGTCTTCCTTAGAAAGAAACCTCAAGGACATTTTGTGCTTCTTCAAATGGCCTCTTGCTATTTTATGTGTCTTATAAATCTCACTGGGATTGTGAGACAGCCCAAGCACTGGTTGTTCCAATATTTCATGTCTAATTCTTGATGCCTTTGAGTTGCCTCAAACATGGTGAATGTTTTCTCAGTTGGTTAGGATTTCGAAAGCATTTGTTTGTTCCTAGACCCAGTAATTAGAAGAATGTTCTAGAGAATGTAAATTAAGGGAAGTGAAAAGAACTTTTGCTCTTGATTATTGAATGTGTTACACTTTGCATGGGGTGGGACATGTTGCCATGGAACTCCATAGAAGATTGGTTTAGATTCCTCTTAATGTTGTCTACCCTTTTGGTCCCAACTTCCATTGTTGATCTTCTTTGACCTTATCCCTGTCCTCTACTGACTAATTTTTATTTTCCTTCTGTCTTTGATCCTTCGTAATCAGGTGGGCCTTGTGGCATTAGCCTTCCTTTTGATTCTAGTTTTATTACCTCAAATGTAACGGCTGGGTGGCTGTTAGATTCTTGAAAACTAGGAAATTTTGGGTTTAGGATGCAAATGAGTGTTTTTTTGGGTCTGATTTCACCTTCTCTCAGCAGCCCATCTCTCTCCTCTCTTCTCCCTTCCTATTCTCTTTAGCCCGCTTCTCGGGTCATGGCATTGTATTTATCTTTGTTTCTTTCTTATGTTGGGCACTTTGACCCATTCGCTTGTTTATTGCTGTGTCCTTTTCACAGTCCCTTGGGTCATCTTTCGCCCACCATGGACGTTAATCATATTTCATTTCATTTCATTTCATTTCTGCTCTCTCTGCAAGTGGAAACGGCAAAAATGAGGCCGATTTAGGGGAAAAAAAATTGATGCCATTTTTCTGAATTTTTGCTGCCACAGACGAGTTTTTTTCTTGGACTAACAAGTTTTTCATGAGTCCAAAAAAACTCAGGAGTCCAGTAAAATTCATCAAGCAGACTCAAAAAAACCTAGGAGGGGCAACTCAGGCGCGGACTCGAAGAGTTTCCTAACTATGATTTAGATTAATGCATTTTTAAGTTGAAACAATGAAACTGAGACCAAAACCTTGAGCATTAGTTTGTTGCCCAGAAAACCATTTGCAGGTTATATTCTTGTCTTGGAAGTAGATTATTGCAATGCACTAAACACTTTCCCTAAGACAGGTAAACATAGGCATAGCAACAACAACGTCTTTGAATCTCTTCCATACCTTTATGGCTGCAAATTGCATGTATAAGTGCCCTGTTCAGAACAAGGGGTGCTTGTAAAATTAAGAAGTTGGGGAAAGCTAGGGTTTCAACTGCAACAAGTGATGGAGATTGGGCTAGGGTTTTGAGTATCATTATGGTCCTCAACCCTAGTGGACCAATGCATAGCATTGGTGCCGCAAAAGGGAATGCATGCGATAATGGCTCCTCTCAACCGATTGTGCAGGTTTGTGCTAAGAATGGTCCACAAGGTAACCCTCGTTCTGTTGATGTAATTCTTCCATTGCCTGAAGTTGATTCTGCATGTCACAGTTTAGAATCACTCACCCTTGTCGGGTATTTCGTTGGCTGCATCCCTAATGAGTCTTCCCTTAGGGCCTGGGTTAATGCAGCTTGGACTCCTCATGGAGTCAAGCTAACGATGGTTCAAAACCTTACAAAGGTTTTTTTTTTTTGTTTCGCTTTGCGGAAACAACCCATGTTAAGGTGATTTATGAACATGGCCCCTGGTACATGAGAAGTTCTCTTCTTGTTTTTTCTCCTTGGACCCGTGATTTTTCTGTTTCTAAGGAAAGATCTACCAAAGTCCCTGTGTGGGTGGAATTCCCAGGACTCCCTCTACCTTTGTGGCCCTTTCTCAATCGCATAGCAACCCCTTTAGGGCGTGTCATTTTGGTGGAGGCGGACAAATTTTTCCATGCATGCCCTCAAAAACGTGTTTGGATCGCCCATTGACATACAAGTTGGTGACACTGTGCTATCCCAGCAGGTCCTCTACATTAATTTGCCCAACACATGTTTTCGGTGCCAGTCCTCAGCACATAAGATCAAAGATTGTCCCTTGATGCCACATAACAAGGACAAGCAAAGCCCCACCACACCGAGTGCACCCACTCCTCAACCTCAAGAGGATGGTTGGACAACTATGGGAGGGCGTAAAAATCCACATTTGGCTACTTCTAAAGGTACACAGTCCAAGTCGGCACATGTCTCACAGCCGGTAAAAAAGGGTATGAAAAGGAAAAAGTTGGTCCCCTAGCTGAAACTGCCAACAATGAGGCTCCTTAGTCTCAACATATTCATACCCCAAGGGATGCAATAGAGGTTGCTTCATAGTCTGCCCAACCGGCCAGTCCTCTAGTACATTTCCCCTCGGCTAACGCAAGGCGCTCTCGTAGCCCGAGAAGGGGATCTGCAAAAGAAGATGTCGCTCCAGAGAAGCGACTTCATATGACCAGTGTTCAGTTAGGCAGTTATGTTCCTGATTCATCCAACAACTACAATGTGTTGGAGTATCTTAGCGGCGGTGAGAATATGTCATTGGATGCAGAGCCATCATCGATGGAATTGGTGGTTCCTACGGAGGAAGCAAAATCTAAAGTTCCTTCCCCTTCTGTGCGGTTTCGGCGTTCTCGTAGTCCTCGACAGGGGAAAGAAGATGGAGACAATCTACCCGAAAAAGGGTTTCAGCCTTTCAACTCAAGAATTCCAATAGCTTTGCGGCATTGGAACGACACAGAATGATGAAGCAATAAGTCTACTTAGTGCCTAGAGCTACAGTTCTACAGTTTAAAGTTTTTTGTTACTCTAGTTTATTTTTCTATGCTTATTTATGTTGTGTATTCACCCTTTTAGGGGTTGGTTCCGGTTTTGATTGTATGGATGGCCTTGCGCCCCGAGCTGTGATCTTTCTAGCTCCTTTTTTATTGTAACCTCTTTTATTTTTATTGAATATAATTGTTGGTTCCAATAAAAATTAAGTTAAAAGAAAAGAGGAAAAATTCTTTCATGACACTCACACTTAGTATAAGGATCATAGTAGTAATGCATCATGGCTTGTGCTTGATGTCTTAGTGCAGAAAATCATTTCCATATTGAGACATGGATGTTTTCAAACGTTAGCCAAATGAGTGCTTCTTTTATGACTTGTAACTTATACCCATGCCTTTGGAGTTCCTCGTCCTTGGACATATGGGAATATTGCTAATTATTTACGCTTCTGAATACATCCTATACACTGTCTAGAAATTTGTTTAATTAATTAAGTGTGATGGGTCTGTGCTGCTACTTGAACTGATTGTCCCCTATACATTCAGAATTATGAATAGAACCATGCTTATGGTTCAGATGAACTGGATGCCTGGATAGGTTCCTTTCATGTTATTGAGATGGTTTTAGATGTTGAATAAACTGTTCTTTCCTGCATAGTGTAAATGAACTCTATCTTATCTATTCAACTCTTATGATTTATCTTAAGTAGTATGATTTAATCATTTTGCTTTTACATTATATTGTGCATATTCATGCCTAAAAAATCCAATCTGGGGCTTAAATTTGTTTTTTATATATGTTATATACGTTATCCCCCAGCCATCTTGCCACCATATTGAATTTTGGGGCTGAACCCCTGCCATCGCAAATATGCATCTCACCATACCTCACCATATTCCTCCCCAAAACTTTGTGTAATGTAAGTACAAACAGAAGGAAAGAGGACCCAATATTTTGTGAAGTTGCATCAAGAACGTCTAAAGAGGAGTTGTGGGCCCAAGTCCAAGCCAAAAGTGAAGAGATGCAAAAAAACAGACACCCTCCATTGTACAACTAAGGAAGCTAGCACCATGGTACAAGCAAGCATAGTAAGCAAGAATAATTCAAATTTCATGTCCTCGGGAGTGCAATGATGGTATTTGCCAGTTTTGAATTCAGTAGTAATGGAAAAGGTTTTAATTTACTGAAGATAATGGTTACAATGGCCAAGGTCTAAAAAACCTCATAGAGGTAGAAGTAAGGCCTCTGCATTTTGGTTGTGGATACCTTAAAAAAGGGAAATGCTCTAAATAAAGCGAAGAAGAACTTCTATTAAAGGAAATAGAATGCATAAGCATGATACTCAAACAAAGGGATATGCCAAAATAATTGACAATATTTGCAAATCTTGTACTCACTGTGGAAGATGAGACTTGCGAAAATATTGTTCTGAGTTGCATCCCTTATGATCTATGGAAAGAACGAATGATAGTTTGCACTATGTTGATGAAGACTCGAATGTGAGTGCAAGTTGAAATAAGCCAAAATCAAGTTCCATTGTAAAGCCATTGAGGATTGAGTATGGCTTGATACCCTCTCAACAATGGGTTATGATTAGCAAGAACCTGAAAAACTTGTAATCTCAAATATTCTCAAGACAATGAGAGGATGAAGTATAAAAATCCAAGCTAAATGAAAAAAAGTACCAAAACAATAAAAGGTGGATCAGAAATTTCTTTTGAAGTAAACCTTAAAGAAGTCAAGTCTGGTATATGGAGTTGTCTATAGTTGACATGGTTAAAGCTAAGACACCAAAGCATGCAAGGGCCAATTCAAGTTAGCAATGTCATAGGAGGACTTCCTTTATTCAAAGGCAAACTTCAAGGTTGAACAACCCTTGAAGATTCAGTTGGAGAAGGCATATAAAATATGATTTTGAGGAACCAACATCCTTCCCACTAGGGAGATGTGATTCAGATGGATCATATAAGCAATCTACAGACAAGACAAAATATTTTATCAACGAATTAAGACAATAAAACATTTTGTTTTACAAATGAAACCAAATATTTTTTGTCTAGAAATAAGATGAATGTAAGGGAAAAAAGAAAAATAAAACAAATAAATGCACACATGGAGGCAGAGCAATGAGAGTTGTAGGTACTTGTAATCAACATAGAATTCCCAAGTGTGATTAGTTTTGGTCATAGTTACCAGGTACGGTTCAGTTTGGTAGGTTTAGAAGGCCAAAAAAGTTCGGAGATTTGATCATTTTAGGAAGGTTTGGTTCAGCGAAAAACAAACACACACAAAATATTCATTTAAAAAAATATAAATAAATGCAAAAAAAAAAAAAAAATCAGATTCTATCATTCCATATTTTCAAAGCTCAAAATCAGCTTCTACTTCAATATCCGTATTAGTTAAAGTTTAGCTTCAGGATATATGTTTATAATCTTATATTATATTTTATTTGTGCACTTTATATTTATAAAGTACAACTACAATGTTAGTTCCTTTTTTTATTTTTTATCTTTATTTAAAAAAATTGCAATTTTAAATTTAACCAAAATAACACACCAAACAAAACCAGACCTGTTTGGTACAGCCTTTTTTTATTTTTTATCTTTAATTAAAAAAATTGCAATTTTAAATTTAACCAAAATGACACACCAAACAAAACCAGACCTGTTTGGTGCAGCCTGAAAAATCCGAACTGGACAGAACCTGACCTAGGTTCAGCAGAACCTGGTATCTATGGTCTCAATCTAAGATTGTAGAAAGGACTTTTTGTTCAAATAAGTTATATGTGGCTTCTATTTGGAGCTAGTCCCATAAAAATATCAAAAACATTATATTTGCTATTAGGACAACTAGACCATATCCAACTTGCCTTTTTATCAAATATATTCATCTCCCTCAAACAACTTTGTTTCCTCCATCAACTCCTCGATATCATTTTATTAAGAGAGAATCTTCTTCAACAATTTACCTTCTCAAATTTAGATTTTACCAAAACAAAAATCAACATCGCAATTGGACGGAGTATCTAGTACCCTATTTCCTTCTCTAAAGATAGGCTGAATTTTCCAACATACCGCCTCCATCAATAATTGATCAACATCAGAAATAATGCTATTGTTAATCCAAGCTCCACATGTCTCCACATGCATTTTTCTTAATATCAGTAATAATTTTTGAATCCCCCTTAAATGAAATATATCTCCATCCTTTTTCAATGGCAATCATGATCCTTGTAAGAAGTTCTCCATCCTTTTTCAATGGCAATCATGATCCTTGTAAGAAGTTCCCTGTCCTCTACATATTGTTGTTAGTTGGAGTTCAATATTATTTTGAGTAGGTGAGGAGAATCTTGCACTCATTATTTCAAAAAAAACTTCTGCCAACTTTCCCTAGATTTGTTTTGGATACACCATCGAAATTAATTTTAATGAACCCAGCTTCTGGGCATTTCTATTTAAACATAGATCAACTCAAATTGTTTGTGCTAACTCCATTTTCACAAATGACCCTTGTATGTATATTCAAATCAAGTACTGTAATCAACAAGCTAGAACCTATTTTGCAAGCTTGAGACCATGTTGAATACCATCCCTATAAACATTTTGCAAGAGAGGCAACAATATGATTTCAAACTTGGATATGGTTTTGAGATATGTATTTTAAAATTTTAGTATTCCTTTTAGGCCATAGATTCCAACAAATAATGGTAGGACTAAATCCTCCTCAAACTGCATAATGCTTTAGCTTTGAAACAATTATTCTAGCATTTTGTCAACTCTTCCAATGTTGATGAAGCAACCCATTATATTTTTATTTTTTTAAGAGCGTATCCTGAAATAGTGTAAGAGAAGGGGCAATGAAGCAACCAAAGAAGATGAGTTTGAAAAGAGGAGTCGGTATCCACGTCAACGAGTTATTACATGAGTGGAGCATAGTTGGTTGTCCATATTCTTTTGTAAGAAGACTGGTTGAGTTGAGCATCGAGAGAGAACTTAGCTTCTATTTTTGCTAAGGGCTTGGCATGTGTCTTCATGTAATCAAAGTGTATAGTAGTAGCCTTTTGCACTTGATATTTGAATCTGTGGTGCATCGCAACCATTTTTTCATTTCATCAAGAAGAAGAAGACATTGCACTTGATATTTGCTTCTGTGGTGCATTGCAACCATTTTTTCATTTCATCAAGAAGGGGAAGACATTTGATTTATTTTCTATGGAGGATTAGTTCATGTTGGTCATTTATTTCGGCATTGTTGATTGTAATCACTTTATGTTGATTTTCATCGAGACTGACATGGGATATGAGCATTTGTGGTTGTGTATGCTATTTTGGTGCTCTGAGCTTGGAAGAAGACTTCCCATTAGCTCATACATTTTATCATTATTTTCTTTGTTAAGACATCTTCATGTTGAAAAACTCCCGTTGAAGAAGAAGAACTTCATGGCACATTGGTATGCTATGGTTGGTAGATTGGTGTATCATTCATTTTGTTGTAGATATATCAGATCTATACTTGTGGCATAAGGGGAAGTATTTTAGTATTTGGTCTTGTTGTGCTGGATGGTGATAAAGTTTTGGGCAGGTTTGAAGGCCCAAACCAAGGTAGCATGATATTGTTGTTTGTTTTCACTTTTCACTGCTCCATAGGAAGGACTCATTGTTGCACTGGTGGTAATTATTGTTAACATAAGAGAATAAGTTTTGACATTATGTATTGCATCCAGTTTAAACTCAATTCTGAGATTAGCCTTGAGCAGCAGAAGAATTTCCAGAATTTTTAGCAGCAGAGATTTCCCAAAAAGCTTAAGAATTTATGTATCAAAAACAACACCATTAGAGAAAACTCAGAATGAAAACCATCTACAGAAGAATCTCTAAAATTTTCAGCGGAATGAAAAAAAATAGAATATAAAATTATCTATAAAAGAATCTCCAGAAATGTCAGCATTTCAAAGAATTTCAGATATTTGGGGGAAAATAGCAGCTTTCAGAAGAACTTCAAGAAAATTTCAGCATTTCCCAAAAAAATTCAGAATTCCCAGAAAATTTACAACTAGTAGATCCAGGTTGTATAAAGTAATAGTAAGAATTTAATGCTAATTGCACGTGATATTATCTGCTTAAATTACTTTTTAAAAAATTACTCTTGGTTATTGTCAATATGTGATGGGACTATGTTTCATAAAGGCAAATCATAGCTAATGTATTGTAAATTTGTGCAATAAATTCCTGTTTTTTATCAATCTTTTTCATGTACTTCTGACAGTCAAGATTTGTAATTCTCTGATTAGGCATAAGAAATACTATTGATACTCCTCAGAAAACATCACAGAGAGGTGTTAATAGGTAATGTATTAAGAATTTGCATCATACATTATAATATTGATTAACCACCCTATGTAGTGTTTGCTCACAATCTTAGAATTGAACCCAAAATATATTCTTGTATGATGCAAATAGGGGAGGTGAAAGCCCGTTTCAGGAAATCCAAATTGAAAAGAAAGCCATCACAGTAAGCATCAAGTTAAAATGATGCCCATATTTTGTTAGTTGCCAGAAAACTATCAGGTTGAACTGATACCTCGTGCTTTGTAAATTATTGATTGTCAGGTAACTATCAGGTTAAAAAGACACTTAAGTGAACTATTAACTACCTTGTTTTCTTTCAAATGATATTATTCCCATATGGTAATTAATGGAAAATCTTAAAGTTAGAAATCTCCATTAAATATAATTGAAAAAATTGCTTAAAAACAAAGGTCTCCATTGCATGAAGTGGTACCCAAAATGTGAGAAGAATACCTGTTAAGTGTATCCCTTTCATTGTAGCCGAGTTGAGGCTAGAGTTATTAGGCACTAAGAATCATGTTGTGTTGCAATGAAAGGTTTAAAGCATATACATGTATAAGCATAAGAATGTAGCACGCATTGCTAACAACATAGTAATATATATTATATCGTTATTCCTCAGGCCAATAGTTTTACCTGTTTTCTGATCTTAATAGATCTACCTATGCATTTCTAAGATTTATATTAATTATGGTGTTGGTACATAATGATATTAAATTTTTTTTCTACTTGTGACATGTTACAGTCATGCTTCGATATTAGCATAGCTGCTCCAGAGAGCCAAATCAAGCATAAAGCATTTCAGTTGTATCTAAGGTAATATCTACACATAACCATCTTGATTATAAACTCATTTGGAGGAACAAAAAAACACGAGGAAGAAAAGAACAATAAAACCAAGGTTACAGAAGTATCAGGGACAGGGGGATGGGGGGACGGGTTTCGGGGACGGTGGGGGACGGCAAGCCGATTTTAGGAAACGGCTGGGGGACGGCTAGGGGACGGCAAGTATAATAGTATCTGATGGGCTGCCCTCATCATATTTAGAATAATTTACACAACAAAAATAGTCTCATTTACAACAAAAATATTTAGAAGCCATTAGAATAATTTACAACAAAAATAGTCTCATTTACAACAAAAGACACAATGTACCTACAAGAAATTAAACTTTTATACTTTTGGTGATGTATATTCACCATGTACTCACTATGCTTGATAAGAATGAATAGAAGCTGAACAAATGTAGGTGCTTTGCATGTTATTGAGAAAGTGATTCTTAAACAATATGAGGAATGCATGAACAAAGGCATTGGTGTGTGGTAGATTTGGAGGTAAAATAGAATGAGACAGGTTGATAGATGGGTATAAACAACTACAAATATGGTGAGTAAAACCCCAAGCAACATGTGCAGGAAACAAATGGATAGCGCATGGATGACATGACAATCAAAGGACAAGTTAGAGTATGTGATCCAAGAAAAACATGGTAAAGAGGTGAGGAAATAATATTTGATACAGAATATATATAATATTCATCATTTTGTAGATTGCAACTAAAGACATAAATGACTGTACTACAAATCAACATCAGTTACAAAATATTCTCGAGGTAAGACAAAACTACATAAAGCATCATGAATGCAAAATGCAAATTAAAATGACAGAGGTGACATATGAGAACATGGCATAATGTACCTTCTGTTCCAACCTAGAGATGCATATCTTTATTTTTTCTCAATGCACAACTGATCTGCAGCAATCTATACACTCCAGAATAATAAATTATCATGTTTAATTTTTTATCTTAAGCGACACCCAGTCGTCCCCCATGGCATCCCCTCACAACAGGGGTATCGACGACGGTCCCCTACTGCCTGGCAGTGTCCCAGGGACGCCCCGCCCATCACTCCCAAAAGGGGGGCGACGGAGAAACGTCCCCTTTACCGTCTCTCAATGTCCCCGGGGATACCCAACCATCCCCCATGGCATCCCCTCATAGTAGGGATACCGAGGATGCCCCCCTGCTGCCTAGCGGCATCCCAAGGATGCCCCGCCCGTCCCTCCCAAAAGGAGGACATGTCCCCGTGTTTTGGGGACGGCAAGGATGGGGGGACGTGTCCCTAGGGGTGGGGGACATGTCCCCGTGTATCCCTGAATAAAACCAATAAGGTTGAAAGGAGAACAAGAATGAAGATTGAGCTCATTCATAGAGAGGAAACCTAAAGGCCACTTTTCCTAAAACAAAAGCCTTGTTTAGTAAGCGATAGGCTTTAACAACACACCTATAATAAAATCAATATCACTAATGAAAGCATATTCACATAGAGGCGAAACAAAGACAATATTATAGCATGAAAGTACATTCTAGACTAGTTTTGCACTTATCTAACAAATGGCATCCAACATACAAGGAATGTCCATCCATTAATTTCATATCAGCCTGCAATTAATAGCAATTACTGCATCGCCCAATGGATTTCGACCTAGCAATGGGAAATGAGGTGTATCATACCATAAACCAAGGTTCCAGTCCGAAAGGTGAACCTTAACATTTCAGCCCAATGGATTTGGAGCAAGCGATGGAGAATGAGGATCTTTGTTTGTAAGCCAAGGTTCCAATCTCATGTGTGAACCTTAACATTTTACCCGAGGGATTGAGGCAAGCGGTGGGAAGCGAGTTTCAATTTGCAACCCAATTCCATGGGTGAGCCTTACCATTAGCCCAAGGGATTTTGGGAAAAACGGTCGGTAGCTAAGAGTTTCACATCATAGACCACAATTCCAATCTCATGGGTAAACCTTAACATTTTGGTTTGAGGGGTTTGGGATATTTGGTTGCGAGCAAGGAGCCACACCATAGACCAAGGTTCCAATCCCATGGGTAAACCTTAACATTTAAAATCCCATGAGGGTTGGGGCAATTGATCAAGAGTCCCTATGTTCCACAAGCACTCGTCCTATGATTTAGGGGTTGTCTCAAAGACGCATCCCACCTTCTCATAAACATATCCCACCAATTGAAAAAGTCATCTCGTCGTCCCCATCTCCAACCATTGTGGAACATGATTTGAGAGTGATGAATTATGCGCCCTAAACTAAGGTTCCAATCCCATAGGCGAACCTTAACATTTAAGCCCATGGGTTTAGGGCAAGCAATAGGGAGTGAGAAGTTTCATATTGTCCATCAAGGTCATTTGTACAACTTCCATGGGTCTAACGGTGAAAACTTGAGTACTCCAAAGAGAAGATCCAAGGTTCGAATCTGGAAGGGAGTAGAGTTGTACACCAATTTAAATAAATATAATACAAGTGGGGCCTGTGTGTTTTCAAACCAATACAAGTAACCAATTGTATCAAATAGAGTTAGCTCAAGTGGTTAAATACCTCAACTTCAAAGGTGGAGATCAAGGTTCAAATCTTGCAAGGCGATATGTTGTAACACCCCTATGTGGTTTGTTGAAATATTGTGGTAACACTATAATGACATGATACAAGTGGGGTCGTTTCAATCCCATATAACCAATTAAAAGGAAAAAAAAACAACAAAATATGGGGATGCATCTCGAGGGTCAAGGTTACCCATCTTGGTGTCGTGCCTATCTAGACGCGTCCGAGATGGGTTAGGACATCCCCAAAATTGGGGACCCTAATACTGGCGTCCCTAAGATGTCCCTAGGGTCTAAGGCTACTATAATGGAGTTGACGCCCCCTAAGACGTCGTTTCAAGATGCCCAAACATCCTCGGGACACTATAGGGACGTCTGAGACTCCCCCACAGTGTCCCAAGGACACCTAAGTGTCGTCAAGATGACCGAGACACCCCAAGATGCACAAGGACATGTCAAACACATCCTACCATCCCAAAAGGCCCCCCTAAAGTCATTTAAAAACTATAAAATTTAAAAAAAATATATTCCCCCCAAACCCTAAACCTCATCCTTTCTTATGTCACCTATTGTGGAGGTCATCAGATATGCAGACACAAACTCTCCTAGCCTTGGAGAGAGTAATGAGACTTTTGACAACATGCTTGGATACATGAGGAAAGCCATTTGATGAAAGAATCCCATACTCTTTCTATGATGCTATTGTTCAGGGGAGGTGGGATAGGATTAACACTCCATTGCATTGGATAGCATATGCTATCAATCCCAAGTAGTATGCGTCGAGGAATTGGGATAGTGGCTCCTACTATAGACCATGAGGTGAAAAAGGGTGTTTTTAAGGCAATTAGGAAGATGTACACCAAAGAGGAAGCACAAATTATTTGGGAAGAGTGGGTCAGTTTTGTAAATCTTTTATGTGGCTTCAATACACAGGAGATTGGAGAGGATATACTCACCCTTACATAGAATAACTCCATTGGATGGCGGGGTTTATATAAGGATCACGCTCCATTTCTAGGAAGGCTTACCAAGCATCTCCTTTCATAGGTTGTCAGCTCCTTTGCTGCTAAGAGGAATTCGTCAACCTATAGCTTTATCCACTCTATTAAAAGGAATACGCTTACCTCGAGATAAATGGAGAAACTGATTGCAATGCATCGTGCCTTACGTGTCAAGGACCAAAAAGCACCTTAGCCCTATATACCACGATGGGATGTTGACCCTAAGGATGCAAGATAGATTGATGATGGGGATAAGGAAGGAGAATTGTTTGGGCTTCCCTTGTATGAGCCCATTAGTTCAGATAACAATGATGATGAGAGCACCTATTAAAATATTATACATGATGCCACAAATGACGATGTTGATGATTAGAGTCATTGACTCATTAGACATTCAATGTTTCATTGCTTGGTGCTTCACTTTCAGTGTTACTGTTTTTGGGCCTTGACATTTTGTTTATGTAATTGGAACTTGAACTAATCAATGAATTCAGAATCCTCATTGCCTATGGTCTTCATTTTATTGTTTGATGGATGTTTGATGTTCATTATGTTACATATCTATAAATTCTACTTAAAAAATTCAATTTTAGGCTTATATATATATGCCTAAAATTGAATTTTTTAAGTAGACAGATATATATATATATATATATATGTCATCCCGGAACTGTCCTACCGCCATCCTAGATTTTGGACAAAATCCCTACAGGCCTGAAGATGCGTCCCAATGTCCCGCCTTCCCAAAGATGTCATGGAACATTAAAAAAATCGCAATTACTACGTCCAGTAGGTATGCCTAGTTTTACTAAGTGCATTATACTTATGCAG
This sequence comes from Wollemia nobilis, assembly GCA_028583015.1. Lineage (NCBI taxonomy): Eukaryota > Viridiplantae > Streptophyta > Pinopsida > Araucariales > Araucariaceae > Wollemia > Wollemia nobilis. Next base: position 3,465,767 of record JAQPPZ010016995.1, on the reverse strand, counting down.
TTTCACAATATAATCATTGCACATCATGTCTAAGACACTTACCATAGACAATTGGAAATCATAATACTCTACCTATGTTCTACAAGTTTCTCCTATCATCAACGTGAATATTTCATGGCATGTTTGTTCCTGTGAAATTAAACAATATGAAGAAACACAATTTCATGATATGCAACATTCATACAGTATGGTTAGTAGTTCAAGAAAATATGTAAATGCATATTGAAAATCAAATGGTTGCCAGAAATAAATATAAAGTTACCTGTTTCCACAGTTAATGAGACCGCAAGGATAGAGTTCCAGCGTAGTGCAGTTAAAAAGCTCAACAAAGTATTCATATGGAAATAGCATCTGATTTGAATCATAAGCACACATTAGACTAAAATCAACTTACAAGGTGCAAATGAATATCATAAAATCACTTATAGAGTAAATGTTTACTGAAGCATGATGACATTTATATATAACAGGCTACTTGCCAAATTTGAGATATTTATGAATAGAATTAACTAATGAATGCACTAAAAAACTGCAACAGTTACCTGACATGGTTTTGCTATGACCTTTTCTACTGTTCTGAAATTTGTTTGTTTTGACGTTTTAGATGATTTTGCCCGGCGTAGAACCTTCTTTACAGATTTTTTTAAGCCACTGCTGATGTTTTGGGAAGAAACAATTGATGGGTATGTAGAGGATGGTGTTGCATTGTTGCAGCTGTTCACATGACTTGAAACAGTGGGGGAAGAAGCCTTTGCTTTCTGTTTAGAAAAGTACTGAAAAGCAGTTCCAATGGATCGCCTGAATGTGCCCCTTGACAAAGAACCATCATGACTTTGAAGTCCATGCTGTGACACAGACCTACTGGAGTCAGTTGGCATCGCACTCTGGGATTCTGAGATGTCATTGGATGAACAAGAAGCATTATCATTGAATTGCCATAATCTTCCATTGCAGTTTTCCGAGGTAGAGCTGGAAATTCCAGGATGGGGACTGTCATCTACAAAACTCCTCCAACACGGATCATCCAGGACAGGTATGTTACCAGGACAATCATTGATAGAAGCACTATGTCTAGAGGCATCCATTCCATGAGTTTTGGTGCCTATAGAATCATGAAAAGGACTCTCTGAAGCTAAGGTATTGTGTTCGAAGCTGCTTGAATTCCCAAAATTGTGGCTTAGGTTTTTATGGATGTGATGATCAAGTGTATGATTCTCATAGATTGAACTAGTATGTTCCATATTTGTATAGCTATCAAGGTCATGCTCAGAACTTACAGAACTATTCAGACAACCTATAGGGCTCTCAGAGGCTGCGGAAAGGGATGAATCCTTTGGAGAGATTTGGGAATCAAAGATATCCAAAACAGCGTTTATGGAATCAAATGCAGCAGGGATGAAATCCTTTGCAATGGCTACACTAGAGCTGAGAATATTGGATGTATGTAATCTACAGCCAATGAGGAATTCAGATGCAGATATCTCATAGTTGGGCATGACAGGCATGGGAACATCAACAGTAAGGCTTCCTGAGAGAGAATCCTGGGGGTTATCCTTGCTTGTAGGGCTAACACAGGGAATGGAATCAGTTGCATTATTACATGAGGTTTCACATGGAGCTTCATCATTTATATGTAATGAAGAAACTCGAGGAAAATTTGATGAAGAAATTTCAGGTTTTTCAGAAGCTAAATGATCTGAATTTTTAACAGGAGAAGAGAAGACCTTCTTTTCCTGTAAATTGCACTGAGAAGACAATATTTTGTTGGATTCCAACAATGCACTTGCTAAATCAAGTTCATTTTTTTGAGTAGAAACTGATGAAAGTGAAGAACTGCATATATCCAGTGGTTGACATTCTTCCTTGTGGCCTTGCCTCCAGTGCATTATCTGGCATTTTCCTGAGCTGTAAAAAAAGAAGGAAATGTAAGGTAGAAAAGAAACAATAATGTATGGCAATTCGCTTATTTGTTAATGTATTGCAAATTACACACCTTGGCGTTCTCATAAAGTATTTAAAATGTCTAAAAAATAAGGTTGGGAAAATGTCATTTAGAAAGAGAAATCAACACGCAAAGAAAAGAATTAAGGTAATTGAGCTCAAATGCTGAAGCAAGACAATTATTTCAACATAGCCCCAAAAGGTGGAAACGACAAAAGCTGAACTTGAAGTATAGTAATAACTTAGGTATAAAAAAACAAACATCCAAATATAGCATAGAAATCCCTGCCAATGAAAGGGTCCTTTCCATGAAGAACATATTTAGATGAAGCATCCACTAACAAGTAATGAACACTGGGTAATACTGATTCAAGACAACTTTTAAATGAAAAATGTTTTGTTGCTTTTTGTCAACAACCTTTGTTCCTACAAACCTCTAAAGCAAATACAACGGAAGCTATTGATGCAATGATTTCCTAAATTTATAACTGAAGTGCATTATCATATGTCAAAGTCCATGTCAGCTTCAGACTGAATTTTACCATTTGTGCCATGCTACAGCCAAGTCAATCTATGGCTCTATTCTATTCCATAATTCAAATGATGTGGAAAGCATTTGCCACATGTCTGTAACAGGCTGTTTAAATCAGATTAATGCAAGAAATGTCCAAATATATTCTTTTGCAACAGCCAGATTTCCCAAAGTAATAAAAGTATGGTGACTGTCATATTCGAAAGAGGTATTAAAAAGGACCTGATTTCTGAAATGTTCATGCAAATTGGAATTACAGATATTCAAATATTCAGGGCCACACCCACTGGGATGACTGCACAAGGATGATCAACAAGTTATCCATCAATGTATTTTCAAATTTGCCATATTTGCCCAATTCACTGATGAATCTTGAGTATGATGTAATGGTATCCCTAACATTTGCAAAATTGTAATCAGCCACCCCTATTTCTAGGATATGAATCAAATTTCCATAAGAAGAATCCACAAACATCAGTTAATAAAGGAAGGGAAACATTACCTTATCAATGTATAAAATGACAGAGAAAAGATTTCACTAGTATCAAAAACTTTAAAAAAGTCGATAACTGCCAGAAGAAAGTAAATATAGGTGATATTAAAGCAAAAAGAGCTAAACAGTAAGAATTACAGCCTTCAAACCAGACTTATTCAACATAGCAAACAAAATAATTAGATTTTGAAGAAATATGTCATGGTTCTTATAAGAGCAAAAGGACCTCCTCCACAATGGCCAATTGAACATGAGATTCAATTGCTACTTTATTCATCCTGGCCCAACTTTGCCAATATGCACCCAATACATTGTAGTAAGTTTATTAATATTAGTTGTAATTTGCATGTCAGCTATACCTGAGAACTATCCAGGAGCTTTATACATAGGGCAAGCATCACTATGGTTATTTAAGAAATTGGTAAACCATCTTGAACACCCTACATCATTCACTTCAGTAACATATCTATTTTCTTCTCCATTAATATAGTGCATAAATTATGTCAGAATTATACTCTTGTAATTTATTGCAGTATACTATGGTATCAAAGCTACCATGCAAATGAAGCCTGATCGTGATAATGCACATACATACACATGGGAAGCAAGTCTCACCTACCTGAAGTTGGTGTCTACTTGTATTGTTACACTTCCATGTCAATTGAAGAAGTAGGCTTACAACCCATGCTAATAAAATTTTATAGTTAAGCAGAATTTGGATACGATGCAGGATTGATCTTTCCTGCTGAGAAGTCAGATTGGATTAAGTCTAATCTTTCTTCAGGGTAAAACATTTTGGAGCATTACATTTGTATTAATCATAAAATACCACAAGAAGAATACATCCAGAATCTCCTCCTCACACCACTTGTAGAAGAGATGTTGGAGAGTCTAGCTTACAAATGGTTTCTTCAGCTACCATCAGGTTCAAATTGTAAAAGAAGATAATCCTAAGATCGCTTTTATCATTTAATGTACATGGACATGGTGATATAAACAGAGTGTAAGTATTCAAGGTTGCAAGCCTCATATTTTGTCGAAGGCATAAGGCTGGGCTGTGGTGTTGGAGTTGTGATGGTATCAAGCTTAAAGAAAGGACATGAAGGCAGCACATGGATGGCATCAAGATAGAGAAGCAAAGAAAAACACCAACGATAGAGACAAGATTCTCAGCCATTGATGGGGTTGGGGAAAAGAAAAAGAACTTGTTAATGATATGAGTTCACCATACAGGTGCCTTGTGTTGGTTCAAGCAAAAGAACCTCTATCTTTGTTTATTCATTCAGTGGCATATTTAATACAGCAGATTAGTTATCAAGATCGTAAGCAACGGATCAAGATAACGGATTAGCTGATGTAATCTCCCGTGATGTGTAATGAAATAATTACCTAACATCCCCCCATCTTATATTATTTGGTGTACAAAGAAAGCTGCAAAACAATTCAAATTTGACACGTGCAAGTGCCTTTGTGAAAATATCCACAACCAGAAGTTTTTCTTCGTTGGGAATGTACTGGAGCTGAATCTGGTGATTCTAAACTTGTTCTTGAATGAAGTGACACTGAACTTCAATGTGTTCTTTCATGAAAGACTGGATTCTTGACCAATTTCAAAACACCTTGATTGTCACAATTCAATACAATCAGTCGATTTTTTCATACACCCATATTTGATAGTATGTGACAAAACCATATCGCTTCACACACAGGTCCTCATGCAGCATAATATTCTGCCTCTGTGGATGACAATGTTACTGCCTATTGTTTCTTATTGTGCCACGTGATAGGTCTAGATCCTAAGATGAAATACATATCCAGATGTTGACCTCTTGTAATCTATAGATCCGGCATAATTTGAGTCTGTGTATCCTTGTAGAAAAAAATTATCATTCTTCTTATACTTCAGGCAATATTCCACTGTACCACGGACATAATGCAATATACTCTTTGCTGCCTTCCAATGACTCACATTAGGTTCCTCCATGAACCTCAAAAGATAACTCACAGCAAATCTGATATGAATCCTGGTATTTTTCAAGTATATGAGACTCCCAATCAACTGACAATAAAGAGTACAAGATCCTGAGGTGATTTATCACGTCGGGATAGTTGTAACCCTTGCTCCATTGGTGTTGCCTTAGGTTTACAATCTATCATGTCATGTCAAATGACTTTTTCAAGTCATTATTCACAACATTTACCAGATCATCTGAGATAAGGGATTATTCAAATGAAAGGCGACACCGTGTAGACATATATTGAGGATAACTGGTATTTTGATTCTCCGACAAATAAAAATGATGTACTCCACCTAAAAGTCTTTTGAAAATCAATAGAAGCTTTTGGGAAGATTAGACTTTTAGTCTTTGGGTTGAAAAGGATCATTCCTTCATACAATATTTTACCTGATCTGCTACAGAATGACCAATGAATGGTTATTCTTGTTTCTTTTTTCGTTCCCCCAATCCTATAGTGTATGTCCGATTCTCTCAAGAATATATATCCAATGATCTCTCGAAGAACACAAGCTTATACTGAGAGGGGGGTGAACAATATAAGATAAAACTTTTCACTTTTCAATCCAAATGATAACATCAATAATATCAATGCAGTAAATGAAACAATGCACAAATCATCACATATATGAGAGACACAGATTTAACGTGGTTCACCCAATGTGGGCTACATCCACGGAGAAATATTGCTTATAAATTTCTCAACAAATTTCGTGGGCACCAACCCACAGGAGACACCAATCCCCTATTACAATGTTTGTGGACACCAATCCACAGGAGTTACCAACCCCCTCTCAAGTTCTGTGGACACCACTCCACTCTGTTCTGGTTTTGTGGACACCACTCCACTCTGTTCTGGTTCATGGACACCAATCCACAGGAGACACCAATCCCCTCTGCTCTAAATACTGCTCAGATCTGCTCCCAAACCTGATCACAATACTGCTCACAACTCTTGCTCAACTCAACTCCAAAATCTGCTCACAATACTGCTCACAACTCTGCTCAAATCAGCTCCATAACCTGCTCACAAATCCTGCTCACAACTCTGCTCAAATCAGCTCCATAACCTGCTCACAAATCCTGCTCACAACTCTGCTCAAATCAGCTCCATAACCTGCTCATTAATCCTGCTCACATCTGCTCCAAAACTTGCTCAAATCTGCTCACACAACCTGCTCAAATCTTCTCTCAAATATGCTCATAACATCTGCTCAAATCTGCTCACAAAACCTGCTCAAATCTGCTCACAAAACCTGCTCATATCTTTCTCAAATATTGCATACAAACAATGCTCATATCTTTCCCAAATCTCGCATACAAACAATGCTCATATCTTTCCCAAAAGTGCTTTCTTCAACTTAAAGTAATTCAGACATATTCTACCCAGAGTTATTTTATCTTCAAGAACATATAAAGAATGATATGCACTAACAAATGCCCAATATGTTCTTCTTCTCAATTAAATTCTTTCACTCTATTCTTGCCCTTGTGTAACCCCCTTGACTTGTCTTAAAGCAATGTATGAGGTTATACTATTTCACATGTACTTCAAAAATAACAAACTCTCCTTTTCAACTTATCACCAAAGTTTACCTAATGATTCCTTATTACTCCACTATATAAGGCCAACAAACATTCTTCTTCAAATAACAAAAACTCAACAATTTCTTTTCTAACTCATCTTTAATGCAATGTATTTAATAGTTCCTTATACCTCCCAAACTCAAATAGTTTTCCTCAAATAATAAACTCAAAATAGCAAGCTTTCATTTCAAAGCAACATATTCAATAATTCCTTATATCCCCAATATGTAACCCAACAATATTCTTCTTCAAACAATAACACAATAAACTCTCTTTTAATTTATTTCTCTAATTCCTTATACCTCCCTAAAATATTTTCTTTTAAATAATTTCAACCACCTTAGAAAGAAATTAATTTTCCATACCTTCAAATATGTTCAACAAAAATTCTTGCGTATGCAGTCAACTCACAACAAGTCAACGGATCCCAAATTTTGCGCAGATATCCTCCACTCAACAATCACGCCGCAGATTACTCAATCTACCGTGTGTTGCGCCCTCCAACTAAGCGAGTCTGTGTATGGCACACGAAGCACCAATGCCCTCCAACTAGGCTTCGTGGGCACCATGAGGTGCTCACAAACTTCCTATTGTGCTCAGGCTCTTTTAAACTCCTTAACGTCTCTTGCAGGGAGGATGTGGGATTTAAATCCCCAACACAACCACAAAACAAAACCTTCCAAACACGATGACGTTGCCAACCTTTGCAAAAACAAATTAAATTATCTCTTGCCTGATATTTTGTCCTCGCAAGTCTTCTGTGATGTCTTTGGTTGGGCGATAAGTTAACAACGTTTGCCTCTGATGCTTATTATGTTTGGTCTCGCAGCCATGATGTCAATTTGCTATCCAAGATCTTCTTGTTTCTACCACCACTACTTTTATCAACCTGAAATCTCTGTCACAACCCAGTGCAAGTTCTTCAATCTTTCCAATCACTTTGGTTGACTCTTGTTGTGCGCAAACGTTCGTTGTGCTCAACCTTCATCGTGTGCACGTCCTTTGTTGTGCTCAAACTTTGTCGTGCACTCGTTGGGTTCAAACTTCGTCGTGCTCAAACTCTGTCGTGCACTCGCTATGCTCTCTCACCGAGCGCAATGCCTTCGTTGTGCTCTCTCTGCCATTGAGTGTAATGCCTTCGTTGTGTGTAGGATCCTTCAACCTCCGATTGCACCTCCGATCGTAGGCTACAAACGTTCTTTCTCTCCCACAAATTTCTTCATGCCGCACTTCGAAAACATATCTCTGGATCACCGTAAAGTCATAATATTTCCATGTATTTATATCAATTCCTTCAATCTTGTTCTTGGCGCATAGATAGTCGGCTCACGATTTTCATTTTGATTTTATATATGCTCTTTAAATACGTTGGCGCCAAAACTTATAAACCCTTTTTATATTATAATATTTAAAAATATTATAATATATTAACTTTTAAAACCTTTGGCCTTCTCTTGTGATATTTAAACCTTTGTCCCAATCAACTTTTTGTTGGCAATTTTGCCACATTAAATTTTTTGATAAACTTTGGCCTAAGTATGGAGCTTTAAAGCGGCGAAGAGCATGCGGAGGTGTTCAGGTTTTCGCGGGCCATAAACGGGGGCGATAAAAGGGATGAAATAAGCTTTGGATATTTTATCATTGCAGATCTTCTCGCTAGCTTTCCGACGATATATTATAATAGGCGATCGGGTCAGCGGATCAAAAGTTATGACCCCAGGAAGCAGGACTAGGAAGCTCAATTTCGGGCCAAAAAATTGACTAAGTGTCGGGCCCCGCCCGACTGCGCTCATCCTCCCGACTGCGCTCAACCTCCCAACTGCGCTCATACAAAGGCCCAAAAATTTTCTAAGTGTTGGGTGCGCAACCCGACTTCTCAGCGAAGTCGGGTTGCGCCCTTAATTTTGTGTGCACTTGGGGAGCCGAAGTGCGGAGAGCTGAACAGAAATTTCGCTAAGTATGAGAGCGCAACCCGACTTCGCTGCGAAGTCGGGGTGCGCTCTCTTTCCGGCGCGCACCTGGGAAGTAGTGGATCATGAAACTTGGCTAAGTGTTGGAGTGCGCAACCCGACTTCGCAGAGAAGTCGGGTTGCGCCCTGATTCCTGTGCGCAGTCTAAACAGCTGCCAAATTGGCTAAGTGTTGGAGTGCGCAACCCGACTTCGCAGTCGAAGTCGGGCTGCGCCCTCTAGCTTGCGCGCAGTTGGGCAATATCTTCCAAGCAGCCCAAAAACAGACTAAGGCACGGAGGCCTCCCCAACTTCGCTGTTCCCCGCTTGCGCTACCCGGTTGCGCTCCTTTTCCAGGCAAATTAGGCCACAAGAGAGAGACTGCCTTTCAAGGCAGATGTGCCCCCCGTCAGAAGTTGACAAGTGTCCTCGGGATCCGAGCCGAGATGTGACGGGAAAAATGACAAGCATGGGCCAAAATCACCTCTTCCAGCTGCCCTCATTTAAGCTGACGCCAAGTTCCATCTACCACAGCTACCCGCATTCATGCTGACTCGAAGTTTCATCAACCGCACTGCCACGTAGCTGCCAAGTCTTCAGGAGGACCTTGTTGCCAGTACAACCCCTGTCTGCAGGAGTCAACATCAGCAGCTCTTTCGCCGCTTTTGTCAGCTCTGGGATTTCGTGCCCAGGATTGTAATTGGGGGGAAACTGCGCTATAAATAGCCGCACCACATCATTGTAAAAGGGGGGGACATATTGCTAGAGGACTCTGCTGTGACGGACCACCTTCTAATTAATTCAAAGCATCCTTGGCTCTGCTTCTTGTCTCTGTCTTTTATGCTGCCTTTCCTTGTCATTTTTGCCTCATGTTTCTTATTTCATTGCTTACTGTTATACTGAACTCTGGATTCCAGTATTTGATGATTAAGTATTCTTGGAATGCATAGATAGAGGATACATAGGATAGAATCGCAGTCACCTTTTATGCTGCCTTCCGCTAGTATTTTTGCTTCATGTTCATTTATATTTTTGTCTGTCTGAATTCTGAATTCTGGATTTGGGCATTGGTGATTATTTGGATCTGGAATACTAAACAGAAGGATATATAGGGTAGAATAGCAACTGCAGTTTCTGTTACATGCTTTGTTTTAATTGTTGTTGGTTCGGATGCAAATTTGCGATCGTGCTACTTGTTCTCCCCCCACCCGAAACGCATGATATTTACATCTCTTTCCTGTTCCTTTATCTTTTTCAATCTCTTTCCAGTTCCCTTTACCCCCTTTTTAAATCTCTTTCCTACACCCTTATCTAAAACCCCCAAGTAGGTTAGGAAAGGAGCCGGCCTTCTCCGGAGATCGGCACGGGGGGCATCCCTTCCTCCCGGCATTTCAATGTTGGTCTGCGGGTCTAGGGCGCATTATCACACCAAGTCCTTCCCAGGTGGCGGATTCGTAACCAACAGTTTTTGGCACGCCCGGTGGGACGAACAGTCTCCATATTTTAAGGAAGCCCGAGTTGGTGAATCTCTGGCTTGCCTTCATCTGGCAAAATCACCTGGCGACTCGATCGAGTCGAAGATCCAGATTTCTTGATCGCAGGCGCCCTTTTTTTAAGCTAATAGAAGACACCCTGGAGGAATCAAGGTTTGGTGAGTAGCCTTGACCTCACAAGTGGAGAAATGAATGTTCACCTACAGTCTCCATATTTTCAGGAAGCCCGAGTTTGGTGAACCTCTGGCTTGCCTTCATCTGGCAAAATCACCTGGCAACTCTGACTGAGCTGAAATATGGAAGCCCGAGTTGGTGAATCTCTGGCTTGCCTTCATCTGGAAAAATCACCATGGCAAATCCCTCATACTATGCAAAGCCCTAGAATGCAGCTATGTGGAGCTCGAGAGGCAGATCTCGTCCAAAGTCACCAGTGGGAATATGCAAACACCGCCCAAATGATGAATAATATGGTTGCTTGCAGTTTCCATCAGGAGACGAGCCAAGAGGAGGAACAAAATCCAGTGGCAAATTCTAAACACAAAGAGGGCACATTTTTGCACCCTTTTTGTGTCCCAGGGCATAGCACGCAAGCATTCAGCCAAAGCCCAATAGGCATGCCTCACCAAGAGGTTGATCCTGAGGAGACCCCAGCAAAAGGCCTATCGCCGAAAAGTTCCTGCTATCGCATCAAGGAGTTGGAGGAACTCGTGCTCGAGAGCCCACAGGTGGTGGACTCTCTAGAGTGGTGGTATTGGCCCCAACCATCATCGCTGCGAATTCGGGGTGTGCTCTCTTTCCGGCGCGCACCTGGGAAGTAGTGGATCATGAAAATTGTCTAAGTGCCAGAGCGCAACCCGACTTCGCAGCGAAGTCGAGTTGCGCCCTGATTCCTGTGCGCAGTCTGAACAGCTACCAAATTTGCTAAGTGTTGGAGTGCGCAACCCAACTTCGCAGCGAAGTCGGGCTGCGCCCTCTAGCGAAGTCGGGTTGCGCCCTGATTCCTGTGCGCAGTCTGAACAGCTACCAAATTTGCTAAGTGTTGGAGTGCGCAACCCGACTTCGCAGCAAAGTCGGGCTGCGCCCTCTAGCTTGCGCGCAGTTGGGCAATATCTTCCAAGTAGCCCAAAAACAGACCAAGGCACGGAGGCCTCCCCAACTTCGCTGTTCCCCGCTTGCGCTACCCGGTTGCGCTCCTTTTCCAGGCAAAGTAGGCCACAAGAGAGAGACTGCCTTTCAAGGCAAATGTGCCCCCCGTCAGAAGTTGACAAGTGTCCAGCCTCGGGATCCGAGCCGAGATGTGACGGGAAAAAGGACAAGCATGGGCCAAAATCACCTCTTCCAGCTGCCCTCATTTAAGCTGACGCCAAGTTCCATCTACCACAGCTACCCGCATTCATGCCGACTCGAAGTTTCATCAACCGCACTGCCACGTAGCTGCCAAGTCTTCGGGAGGACCTTGTTGCCGCACAACCCCCGTCTCGCAAGAGTCAACATCGCAGCCTCTTTCGCCGCTTTTGTCAGCTCTGGGATTTCGTGCCCAGGATTGTAATTGGGGGGAAACTGCGCTATAAATAGCCGCACCACATCATTGTAAAAGGGGGGGGGCATATTGCTAGAGGACTCTGCTGTGACGGACCACCTTCTAATTAATTCAAAGCATCCTTGGCTCTGCTTCTTGTCTCTGTCTTTTATGCTGCCTTTCCTTGTCATTTCTGCCTCATGTTTCTTATTTCATTGCTTACTGTTATACTGAACTCTGGATTCCAGTATTTGATGATTAAGTATTCCTGGAATGCATAGATAGAGGATACATAGGATAGAATCGCAGTCACCTTTTATGCTGCCTTCCGCTAGTATTTCTGCTTCATGTCCATTTATATTTCTGTCTGTCTGAATTCTGAATTTTGGATTTGGGCATTGGTGATTATTTGGATCTGGAATACTAAACAGAAGGATACATAGGGTAGAATAGCAACTGCAGTTTCTGTTACATACTTTGTTTTAATTGTTGTTGGTTCGGATGCAAATTTGCGATCGTGCTGCTTGTTCTCCCCCCACCCGAAACGCAAGATATTTACATCTCTTTCCTGTTCCTTTATTTTTTTCAATCTCTTTCCAGTTCCCTTTACCCCCTTTTTAAATCTCTTTCCTATACCCTTATCTAAAACCCCCAAGTAGGTTAGGAAAGGAGCTGGCCTTCTCCGGAGATCGGCACAGGGGGCATCCCTTCCTCCCGGCCTTTCAATGTTGGTATGCGGGTCTAGGGCGCATGATCACACCAAGTCCTTCCCAGGTGGCGGATTCGTAACCAACACTTTTAAACCTTTGTCCCAAGCTTTTGTCCTTCTTTATAATATTTAAATTTGATATTTAAATATTATAGTCCTTTTCTTAAAAATATTTTCCCTGCTTGGCTTCTTCTAAAATATATACTTGCCTTGGATATTTGTTCATTGCTTGCTATTCATCAAACCCATGGAGAATATTTCTGCCTTGAATACCATGCTCCCTTTGACCTTGAATACCATACACCCTTTGACATCAATGACAACTTAATATTTCCAACAATCTCTCCAATTTTTCTAGACCGAATGGGCAAGATCAAAAGAACAAATCTGGAATCTCTATAGATTGACATAATGATCAAAAGGGGTTATTATGATGAATGAGTATCAAATGGAATGGGGCGTGGCCAAGCGGTAAGGCAGCAGGTTTTGGTCCTGTTATTTCGAGGGTTCGAATCCTTCCGTCCCAGACTATTTGGATTGGAACAAATAGTACCTCTTTGTTGAAAAATAAATGAGAAATCAACATTTCGTTTGATTTTTACTTTGGATTTCTCATCATTTCATAGACTATACTTATTAAATTAAAGAGAAATGTGATATCAATAGGTATATATATGGCAAGGGATATTTCTATGGTATAGGATGGGAATACAGATAAATTTGAGAGAAAGTCTAATTTATGAAATTAGCCTATTGGATGTATGCTGGTCCTGCTCACATTGGAACCCTACGAGTAGCTAGTTCCTTCAAAAACGTGCATGCCATTATGCATGCTCCTCTAGGAGATGATTATTTTAATGTAATGCGTTCTATGTTAGAGCGCGAAAGAGATTTTACTGCTGCAACTGCTAGTATAGTGGGAATATGCCCGGTCATTGTTATGGCAGCTTTGTTAGGTTATTCACACGGTAGCTCAACGCAAGAACTTTACCTCTAAACGCAAACCAGAGGTGTCGATACCAAACGCTGCTTCCAACAAGCTCTCAAACACCAGATCAACATGGCAGAGTTCTAGGACGCCCTCGACAAGAGTCACAACTTCGAACCTCCAACAAGGGATATTTCTATGGTATAGGATGGGAATACAGATAAATTTGAGAGAAAGTCTAATTTATGAAATTAGCCTATTGGATGTATGCTGGTCCTGCTCACATTGGAACCCTACGAGTAGCTAGTTCCTTCAAAAACGTGCATGCCATTATGCATGCTCCTCTAGGAGATGATTATTTTAATGTAATGCGTTCTATGTTAGAGCGCGAAAGAGATTTTACTGCTGCAACTGCTAGTATAGTGGGAATATGCCCGGTCATTGTTATGGCAGCTTTGTTAGGTTATACACACAGTAGCTCAACGCAAGAACTTTACCTCTAAACGCAAACCAGAGGTGTCGATACCAAACGCTGCTTCCAACAAGCTCTCAAACACCAGATCAACATGGCAGAGTTCTAGGACGCCCTCGACAAGAGTCGCAACTTCGAACCTCCAACATGGGTATTGGCAAGCGTGGGCTCTTCGTCACCAAGGACTTCTGTGGCATCCTCGTGCTATTTGATGATGGGCCAAGTGCATTTTCTGCATGCAACTTCTCGAGTGCCCCGTCACTATTCTGTGTGACCACAACTTCTGCTTGAAGTGTTTTAAGAAGTGGTTGAGAAAGGAAAGAAAAACTGTGCAAAATGTAGGTCTTCCATTCCTGCTAAAATGGCCTCTCTGCCCATAATTAATTTGGCGTCACTCTGATACCAAATGTTGGTGGGAGCAAAAGAACCTCTATCTTTGTTCATTACTTCAATGGTATATTTAATACAACAGATCAGTTATCAAGATCATAAGTAACGGATCAAGATAGATGTTACAGATCAAGATAACGGATTAACTAATGTAACCTCCCATCAGGTGTAATGTATATTTACCTAACATTAAATAATGTAATAATTACCTAACACATTGCAGGCTTCAAGACTGTCATGGAAAAATGCCACAAAATATGTTGTGGGTGCAAGTTTTTTTATCTCAAAGAAATTGTGGTGATGGCACATTAAATCAGGTGTGTAGTCTCATCTTGGCAGCACGGTGCATTTGCAAGATCAAATGGACTATAGCGTTACACAGAGATGGGAAATGTGCTTTGTAGGTCATTAACATTTCATGGTGACGATACCTGGTTAAGCAATCAATGTCAATGATTATCAAATTAGTGTCAAAAAAATTCGTTATTTGCCCCAGGTTTTAAATAATTCATGTCAAGTATTTACAATAATGTGAATACTATTGACAGTGTATGCAACATATATTACTGATCTGTGTTATAATTCTATGTCATATTGTGTTTACAGTCCTAAAATGCAGCATGTCATCAGATGGGGCTGTGTTAATTATTTGTTCCTTAAAAAAAGAAAATAATTGTATCATGCGACTAAGTATATGCAACACAATTTCAGGTTCTCAAATGCTACATTTTTCGATTTTCCATGTTGGAATGTCAACAGGGAGCAAACTATTTGCAAGTGTTCACATATTAACTCTAAAATTGCTCGGCCCAATATGACAGGCAGTTGATAGCCTCGCATGGGTGTTGGTACTGTGGATACTTCTTGCAAAGGATTTTTACCTGCAAGATAGTTGTTGCATGAGACTTGAGATTTACACTTCATGGGAGTGATTATTTGCCCTAAATCTCTTTTATAATGTGTCTCATATTTTCATACTATTGAGAACTGTTAAAAATGATAAGTAATATCAATTCGATACAATCACATGTATTAAGTAATGTTTGGGTGCTAGAAGGATTTCTTGGTGTAGCGGATTTCTTGGTGTAGTGGATGGATATCCAATAGTTTCTTTATATAACCAATACTGGGGTATGGGAAATGCATAAAAGGAAATTGATTGAGGAATTTGAGGAGGCATTAGTGCCTCTTGTGGGAATTTATTCATTGTACCTGTGAATTATTTTCAACTATTCAAGACATGGTTACAAGGTTCCGTTGAACCTAGTTCAATCTGGACAGAACCAGTTCCATTGGGTCCAAACCTTTTTCCATCCACCACATAAAAAACATATTCCCTCGTGACAATCAACCACTCCTGTTGCATGGACTTAAAAATAGTTGAGGTTCACAATCATTTGACAACCGTTGCAGATTTACCAACAGTTGGACATCTAGTAGAGGCATAAGTGCTGTGAAACAAGGTCTATTGCAATGTTGAAGGATCTACAACTGTTTTGAACTACATACCGATGGCATTGAATTTTGAAACTATGGATTCTGATAAAAATATATCCCTCACTCCCTCACACGCACACACATATGCTATTTCTGCACATCAAACCAAAACTTTTTGGGAAAACAAAAATGCCTAACTTGTTTGGCCTTTCATTCAAAGCTAGCCATCCGAACCTAGTAGTTATGGTCAAAGTTGTCTCAAGACTGCCTCCAACACATAATATCCATGTTGGACTTATTTCTCTTTGATATGCATTGATATGGAATTAATTTTTGGTGACACCATGGCTGATGAATGAAAAGAATGCCAAGGAGATATGCATTGGCAACAGGATAGGGACACTATAGTAACAAGGTTCAAAAATCCAGATTCATATGAGAAGCCAAAATAATCTGAAAAATTCAAATCCAGCTAAGAAAATAAAAGCATTCATATATTTTTAAGTTATACTTACTCTAAGCTTGTTAATATGTAAAGAATATACAAAAAAATACAAATATGCATAAAATTCATAACAGTTTAGAGCCAAATCTCAAAACATATTGGAAATATCTTTTATTAAAGAAGCTTCTGGATCCGATGGGGCTAATCTAGATGGTCCAAAAATTCCGTCTGATCCAAATTTGGTCCAGCTCTAACAGGATTTTATTACTATGCCAAGGACTCACTGAATGACAAGTTAAAACAAGAGCTAAGTAGACAAGTCATTCTGCAGTCATAACCATGCAAAAGCTAAGCCTTGGATTTTGACTTCACATACACCAATGTAATCTTCATCAAGAGAATGCAATTAATGAAAAGTCATACTAAAAATCTCAACGGGTAAGGCTAATCAATATGTTGAGACTCTTTTGGAATCTATGAAATTTCACTGTAGTAATTATATCCTCTTAACATTAATGAAACGTCATACTAAAAATCTCAACGGGTAAGGCTAATCAATATGTTGAGACTCTTTTGGAATCTATGAAATATCACTGTAGTAATTATATCCTTGAACATTGTAAGCATAACTTGTATGTACATGGAATACACGATAGCATGATTATGCATCTTTGCTTCATATTTGTATCATTTTTTGAATTTTTCCCATTGTAATATGTCGGCCCCTTGGTTGAATTAAGTGGATTGGCTGAAGGTTCAACATCACATGGGAAACAAGGTTTGAGTCATGATATCACTGTCAACATTCATTTACCATAGTCAAACTTACTTCCATATCCTTAGTCTTAAGTTAAGGTTCACCTGCATCTAAATTAGGTTTAAATTTAGTCCAACTTGCTAGCAATCTTATTCATAGTACATTCATCAGATGTAAGCTCTAAAGAAAGTTCAACTCTCACTCTCACCAGATGCAAATTATCTGCCAAATAACCAAACACAAAATCTGCACCCATCTGAAACCTCATTCTGCAACTGACCTCATCCAGTCCGCCATAGATTACTTTAAACTAATCCAAATATGGGTTTGGACCAATAACTAATGCATTCATAAAATGTAAATAGCATGAATCAATCTCCGGTGGCTAATAACATGACATATGACACCGATTGCAGCATCGCATAGAAGAAACTTCAAGTCACAAAGAATATTGCTATTTTGTAAACATATTATGCTATAAAACATTTATTTCTGTTCTTCAGGCTTAGACGAATTGAAAAGACCCAATTTAACATGAGCATTGTCAAATAGTCAAAAACTCAAAGGAATTGGAGGTATGAACTTTCATTGCAACAAGAAGGCGGTCTCAAATACATCAATTAGACATGCAAAGGATCAACACAAGAAAGGTGGAGATTTTGAAAAACATGCATGCCTATATATATATATATATATATATATATCTGTATTTATGCATAATGGGGTCTCATATGCCAAATAAGCTTCTTGGCTATTACGAAACTTTAAAATCCACTTTAACCCTCGTTAAATGTCCAGTTAACTTCGACTAACCAAAATAAGATAAATAAGAGATCTCTCATCTCCGTGGTTAAAAATCATACAAGGATCATCTAACAAGACAGAAGGGTCTAGCGGCACTTACCAATATCTCACAGCTTTACATCTGGAACACCTCTTTGTAGCATCACTGAAACAAACAACACACTGATACTGAGAAGCAGTAACTTTACTAGAATTGGACATGTACTCTGCCTCAACCATAGAGGTTTCATGGGCTGCCATAATCACCAACTTCCTGATCTCCTCCTCCTTCTTTCCTGCACTAGCCTTCCATTTCAATACCATCAGAACAAAAAACAGCTGAATTATCACAAAGGTGACAGGAAACAAGCTTGGGATCTCGATTTTCCTGTAGACATGCATTTACTTTAACTGCATTAGGACTGCAAGAATCTTGTGGGTGTCCAACATGCATAACACCCAATTCAAAATCCTTGGCATCGATGGGCCCTAAATGCTTGCATGGATCGCCAGAGTGAATTTCTGATAAAATGAACTTTCTTCCTCTTCGCCAATTATTCCTCAAGTCCTGCTAACACATTCACACAAAAACCTTTCACATTAACTTCGAGACTTCAGAATCTGGTCATTCTTGCAATGTTCTACTCTTGATTGTGCATTTCCAATTAGAGTGCATTTAAGTGCATTATACAGCCATCCAACTCAAATTCTTACATACAGTCAAGAAACCAAAGAAAACCCATGTGGATGCTGAACATTAATCCTTTTCAGCTCAAATCCACAGACGCCCACTATAGACAATTGATGAAAACCCAAGTTCAAAAGATGAGGTGGGTAATATTAGTCTTGGTAAGCTTAAATCCCCACTATAGACAATGAGATTCCTTATAGGAAACTTATTGTTAAATTCACATACAACCACTATAGGCAATTGAGATGCCTTATAGGAAACTTATTGTTAAATTCACAGACAACCACTATAGGCAATTGAGATTTCTTACAAGATATTCATGTGGGTGCCTATCGTAAAATCCCTTTAACGCTCACATCCACAAGCACCCATTATAGCTAATTGACATTTCTAGTTAGAAAAAAGAAAAATTATAATATTCTGAACTTGCACCTATCTCCGCATGTAGCTCTGGACATTAATGGCAACCAAACGAGGGGAAACTCTGTGAATATGCAATTAATTGTTTTTTTTTTTTTTCAGACTCAAGGTGAACCCCCACTAGCTAGAAAATATTCCAGATTATCCTCCTACCTTAGAGTTGCCCACATTAAGGCCTGAATCAATGAATGCAGGTGAAAAACCATGGAAAATGATGGGACAATTGAAAACTGGGACGTAATTATGAAAGTGAGAGATTAAAATTCTGAGCAATTTTGTCCAACGCTAAGGTGGGCGCAGTGCTTGTCAGATCATCTGATGTGATGCCAAGAGTCTCCACTAAACATGATGCTAAACTCGCGAAGTGGATCGAAGGATTACCCCAAAAATCTAGAGTCAAATTTTGTAACAGTTCCCACTAATTCTAACAAATTAGTGTGGGATTAATAATAGATTTGGTTACTTTATAATTTATTTTGGAGAAGGCATGGGTGGAAAAATACTTGTGGGGTCCCAGGAATATTAAACGTCAATGAGACAAAATAAGTGTCGGTGTGATTGTCTTTTTGCCGGGACATGGTAAGGAGATATGTATGAATTATGTGTTTGTGTCCTTCTAAATCCTAGGTAGTCAATGTGGTTTTTTTTGGCTTTTTGAAGTTTCCATCAGGCGCCGTGGGTGAACTTACCCTGCCCATCTCGTCAGAGATTCGATTCAGGCTGTTTTCACCAAGCTGCTTTTTAATTTGCATAGACTAAATTTGCATAATGTCCTAAAGCTAAGTTTTCCATATAAAGGGTATTGTTCTTTTTTAATACATATTAATTTTTTTTAATCTATTTCGTTTAAATTTTTTATTTTAAATTATCCTTTAGAGGCAAGGTATTCTTACTAGATTTTGGAGCATGATGGAAGAGTAGACTTTGGAGTGCATGATACAACCCAATTTTGTTCTGGGCATATTTCATGATTAAGGTTAGTTTTAATGTTTTTTAATAGTTAGTATGTTTGTAACGAGTGTCACATGTTATATTAATTAAAATAATTAGAATATATGATATGTTTATATACTTTTGAGATTGTTTTATTTTTATTAAGATATTATTTATTTAATTAATTTTTTTGTTATTATATAATTTTATCACATTATATTTATATCTTGAAATTTCAAAGTTTTGTTGGGTTCGTCTAAATTGTAATATTAAAAGATAACATATAACTATTAAAATTGAAGTAATATATATATAATTTATATTTCTAATATATAATTTAAAATCATTTAAATATATATTTTTTTTATTTGGTTAATATGAAAATCTCTTACGACCAACGCATAGGGTTGGGCAAGCTTCCCCAACCATGACCACTCCTAAAGAGCTATGCTTATCAATAAGGAATTTAACAGACACTCATCCGTTTACGCCGCGGTTTGAACCTTGGATCTCCTAAAGAAGAGCCAAAGCTCGAACCATTGCGTTGTCCCCTTGGGACTAAAATAATTTGAATATTATTAGGTGAATTTTAAAAAATATATTTTATATTTATAATAATAATAAAATAAATAAAACATTTGATATAGTGAAAGGGGTGTAAACCCTATGTACAATCAAGCAATGGAACAAAGCAATAAAATTGGCTACAGTATTCATGAAAGGGATGTAAACTCTAGGTGTAGTCAAGCATTGATTGAAGGGAGAGGATTGTTTCTTCAGTCAGTGAGAAAGCCTCTTCGGTCAGAAGAAATATTTCTCAAGGATCTTTGGGTTCATAAGTGGATGAACCTCTACCCTCTATTAAGATTTTGGAGGATGAATTTGGGTTGGATATAATTGATCATGAAGCTTGAACAATTATCTGCAAACTCAAGGGCAAAAGACCATGGAGGAGCTCAAAAGATACAATAAAAATTGGTGGACCAATACAAAATTCCAAGTAACTCCCTTATCCAAAAAAATCTTTTTTGTTTCCTTTTCTAATTTAGTAGATAGAGATAGGGTGATGGATTATAGATATAATTGATTTTTTGGAAAAATGGGGGTCATTATAAAATCTTGGACTCCTAGTTTCAATCCTTTTACAAAATAAGTTAATGGCTTTCCAGTCTGGGTGAATCTTTATGCTCTCCCTGTGGAGGTTTGGGGAGGGAAGATATTCACCAAGTAATGCCATTGGTGCATTCCAGTATATGGATGCCCAAACAGAGGAAAAATCGTCCAATAAACTTAATATGAGTAAAGCGAGATTGGTTGTTTGGATGGATGTTTTAGTTCATGGGCCTCAATCCATTACTATCTCCTTAAGCAAAGGGGAATGAATCCAAAATATTGAATATGAAAACGTCTCCATTAAGATGTTATGTCTATCAGCAATATGGCCACCTGAAGAAGAGATGCCCAATCATCTGATCATGCTCTAATTCCTCGTTGGTGAAGGAAAATGCCCTACATGTGAATGATTCAAAACCTTCAAATTTCCTAGTTCAAAAGAAAGAAACTCATCCTCCAGATGCACTAATTTTCCAACAAGGATCATGCGAGCAACAAAAGACTCAACCCCAAAAGAAGAATTTGAATCAGATCATTGATAAATGTGAAATGGTTACTAAAGACTATCCAAATGGTTCCATGGAAAAGATTAGCATCTTAGATGGTATTCTCGAAGCTAATTATAAAAAAATATGTGATGGTTAGTTTTTTGAAAATGAAGATCCTACAAAATGTGTTACAACTAGATATTACCTCAGGAGCTTGAAGTGCAAAAATGCATTCTCAAATCTTACCACTCTAAAGGAGGAAGAACCTTTGCTACAAAAGAAAAATAATTGAACTAATTTCCTCTTTGATGGATGACTGTTATGTTTATTTTCTTTCTATCTGTTGGAGTTATGTATCATGTAAGGGTTGTTCTTGTTGTTAGTTCCTTCAAAAAAAAGAGTTGATTATGGAAACTTAGCAATTTGAGGAAGATGGAGAATATCTTTAATAGAAAGGCAAAGATGAGTATGTTTTAATTAACTTGTTAGAAATGTAACGAGAGCAATGTAATGTTTTGTTTTTGTAATGGGAGTGGCCCCCAATATAAGCCGCTCAGAGTTTATTAAAAATAATAATAATAATAATAATAATAATAAATAAAGACTTGTTGAAAAATAATAATAAATAATTATTATTTTTTTGTTAAAAGTGACTTAATTTTATTAAAAAATAATAAAAGTACAATTCACAAAAAAATGGATGGTATGAAAGCACACCCCAAAGCCTATGCAAGAAACTAAACCAAAGCCAAAAAGGCTTGAGAAAACGAATGACAAACAAATCATCAAGAGATTTGTCGCTTACATTGCAAAATTAAAAAAATTAAAACTAAACTAGAGCAAAAAAGCCCTAAACTGTAAAACTATAACTCTGGAGAGATCTAACGCACAAAATTTTGTGTAAGTAAATCTTTCCAAGTAGATTTAAAGACTGGTTGCTCCATTGAGACTTTGTCATCTTGCTTCTATTCAAGCAATGTCAATGTCCCAAAGTTGTTGAAACTACTGGGTTTGACACTCATCCACCAAGGTTCGGATGGGTGAAACCATTTTTCAGGTAGATTTTCCCCATCTTCTTTCCTTGTCAAGGATTGCGAGAACATCAAAACCGCACAAAAGGATAGGGATATTCAACTTCCTCCGTGGTAATCACCAATTCCATCGATGATGACTCTGCATCCAATGACATATCCTCATTGCAAAGATAAATATTTTACCAAGATTCAAATCTAAATCTTAAAAATTAAATGACATTAATTTCATTAGTTAGTTCCTCAACTTTCAAGTTTTAATCTTATTAAATAATTCATGCTAGAATATGAACGAGTCATTTCAATCCCATATAAGTGATAAATAATAAAATATTTTTTTATTAAATATTGATACTATTAATATTTTTATACTATTTATTGTTTTTTAAAATTAGACTTATAATTGTCCTAGGGGACAATGCAACGATTTGGGCTTTGGCTTTTCTTTTGGAGGTCCAAGGTCCAAACTGTGGCGTGGGTAGTGTGTGAGGGGGTGGATGTGTATGGTTGTGTTTGGCCCCTATTTATAAGCTCAACTCTCCCCTTATGAGAGGTCATGGTGGGATGGGATGCCCAGTCATGAGGATCGATCATATAAGGGTTTCTCACACTAACCAAATCTAAAAATATAGACTTTAATTCATTTAATGAATATTTTTAATGAAATATGGATTAATTTAATTCAACTTGAGTGGACTAACTAAATTGTGAATAAAAGTTCAAAATTAATTCCTATTGAATAGGGTTATCCACTGATCTTTAGTAATTGGAGTGTGGTTGGATAACCATATATTAAGTAAATAGCATCTTTTATGAGGGTGTCTCAGAGACAACGCAACGGTTTGGGCTTTGGCTCTTCTTCGAAATATCCAAGGTTTAAACTATAGTGCATGTGTGTGTGGTTGTGTTAAATTCCCTATTGATAAGCTCGGCTCTCCTCCTTATGAGAGGTCATGGTGGGATGGGAATGCCCAATCCTGAGCATCGATCATAGGGGTTTCTCACACTAATCAAATATAAAAAAAAAAACATCTTTCACGAGGGTTGTCTCATATGACCTGTGGTCTCTAAGACATTACAATAAATTTTAAAAAATTATCATTTGGTAAGATTATTTAACAATTATACATATATCATTTGTTAACATCCTCCTTAGGTCCTTTGGAGCAGTATGGCTTTGGCATCTCATCCAAAGACCCTAATTCAAACCCAATTCCTCAAATTTAAATGAGAATAGATATATATTTATATATTCTCATTTAAATTTGAGGAATTTGGCTATTTAACCAATTATAATTTGATAAGTTATTGATAATTATTTGAATTTAAACGTTTGTTTTTGTTTAAAAGAGTGATTATATCATATTGATCATCAAATCATATTACATCTTTGATATTTGCAATCCATCAAGATTTTCACCCATGCTTTGACATTGGATACATCAAATTTATCTATCTTAACCATTGTACTAAGAACCAAAATCCCTATCGATAAAAAGGTGTCACAAAAATTGAATCTTTACACATTACCATGAATTTTATCATCAATATATTGAATATACATAAGCTCTTCCCTTATTTCATCTATCCACCACTTAGGGGGGTGCCCATAGCAAATGAGGTCTCCCTTATCCAAAGTCCAGTTTGCAAAACCATTAGCTACCTCATTCTGCTCTCTTGGTATATGGGTGAATATCACCTCTACAAAATTGCTTTGTATTTGTCTGATTCTCTGCAAATATTTGAATTCTCCAACTAGAATTATTTATTCTCAATGGGGATTTAAGGTAGTTAATCAATAACTAAGATTTTGACTCCACTATCGCTCTATCCATCTAGCCTTACGAGCCTCTTGCATCCCTCTCAAAATGTCGTATCCCTTAGCAATGTTGTTGGAAACTGTACCTAAGTTTACTACAAATGTGAATGTTAGGGTATCTTCCAGTATTCTACCTATTCCCCCTACACTGGCCCTGCTTGATTTACCCCTCAATTCCCCATTTGTATTTACCTTTCCAAATCCTAGTGGTGGTTGTTGCCATTTTTGGGTTCTATCCATAATTTTGTCCCATTGTTTGAATCTTACAACTCTATCTGTCTGGTGACTAATCTTGAGTCATGCCACTATTTACTCCCATTATTAATGTGATTCTTATGGTTGCTTCATCACAAATTGGATAGTCTTTATTATATTGGATATGGTCTTCACCCACATACAATGGATATCTCTAGTATCTTGTTTGAAGATCCTTCTATTCTGCTCATTCCAAATGTTCCAAGGTAGGATCATCATCCCCATCCATACTATCTGCCCCACATAACCATCTACTCCTTGTTGATTCTTCCATCCTCTCCATATCTCTTCTATAGACTGATTGTTGGTCCAATGCAGACCTAGGAAAGATGCTAGCATTTTCTACAACTACATTGTTGTGGGACATTCTATAAAAAGGCGGTTGAAAGTTTCATTCTCCTCCATACACAATGTACATATGAAAGGTCCATAGACTTTCCTCTTCAATAATTTATCCCATGTAAGTACCCTTTTGTGGAGAACTAACTAGTTGAAGAACCTAACCTTTGGCCATAACTTCTACATCCAAAATTGTGTGAATAGATCCTGATTTGGATGGGTGGTGCTAGGGCATAATGCTTTATATCCTTGCGATATTGTATACACCCCCTTAGTCCTACTATTCCATCCAAATTTATCCTTCTCATAGGACCATGATAATGATATCATTTATATGTTTTGGTCAATCTCCTTTACTAGTCTCTAAGGAAGTTGGATTGGTCATTCTTCTAATGGAATCCAATATCTTCCAACTTTTGGTCATCGTGTTTGGTCCTTGGAGTATTTTTTTACTTTTATCCATTGCTTTCTATGTAGCTCCTCCATCACTGGGGTCCACTCTAGATATTGAGTCATAAAAGGTGGATGTCCATCCCACGAGTCTAACCAAAAATCTATGTATTTTCCATTATTAACTATTCAAAACAACCTTTCTTTGATAATTTTCTCTCATATTTTGAGTATCACTAAAATAAGGGAACCTCTATTAGACAACTAATATCATACAATATTTTTTGGGGTCTTATTCTATGCATACTTCACTTGCATATTTTTGACCCATAATCAATTGGGACTATTAATCACTCTCCAGTACAATTCTGCAGCCAACACCTTGTTATTTTTTACTGTATCTAAAACCTAGTCCCTCTTCTTGTTTCGACAAACACAAAGTTTTCCACTTTACCAAGGTCCATTTCCTTTTCTCCTTGGCACCCATCTAGAGGAATATATGATTTATGTGATCAAGCTCTCAAAGCATTGTCTTCGGTATATCCAAACCGATGATACATAGATGGGGATATATTATAACATTGACTTGATTAAGGTAATACACCCTCCTAATGATAGCCACCTGTTTGTCCATTTGCCAATTTTATCGTTGACTTTATCTATTTAGCCATACTCAATACTCCTTTTGTCTACCAGTTTTGATTAGGATCCCCAAGTAGATAACTAGAAGTAAGGTTTTTCAAAAACCAAGTCTATCCAATACTAAGGTCTCCTATCGAGATGAACAATGGAAGAAGATTACTTTGGATTTATCATTATTCACCATATGGCTTGTTGCCTTGGTAAAATAGTTTAGGATTTGTTTTATTCTAATTGCTTCTTTAATTGTTGTCTTTCCTAACAACGTGGAATCATCAACAAATTGTAGATGGGTGATTGGGCTAGCTCCTTTAGCAACTGAAACTCCCTCTAGTCTTTTAGTATCTATGTTCGTAGCCTATGTTCTCCCCATATATTCGGCTAGAATAATGAATAAGTACGAGGAGAGGGGATCCCCATTCCTAATACATATTGATGCTAGAAATAGCTTTGTGGGACATCCATTGATGATAATTGCGTATGAGAGAAATGATGTCCATCCTTTGATCTAGTTTTTCCACTCCTCAGAGAACTCAAATTTCCTCATTACCAGGATTAAGAAGTGTCAATTCACTCTGTCATAGGCTTTAGATAGGTCTAGTTGGATAAACATTATGGGGTTTTTTGTGCTTCCATAGAATGTATTGCTTCTTGGGCAAGCACTATCTCATCCACTATTTGTCTACCCTCTATAAATCCACGTTATCGTGGAGAGATTATTTTGTGCAAAAGTGGTTTTAGCCTCTTAACCATGACCTTGGTGATAATCTTCAATAAAAAATTACATAATGCTATTGGTCAGTATCCACTTATATTTTCTATTTTCCTTACCTTTGGTATTAGTGTTATGTATGTTTTGTTATTTTCCTTCAATATTTCCTTGGTTGTTCTTGCTTCTTATATCACCTCCAAAAGGTCTTACTGCACAATGTCCCAAAAATCTTGGTAGAATTCAATAGGGAATCCATCTGAACCTGGAGTTTTTCCCTTTTGCATTTTAAACACTAGCTCCTGCAATTCTTGCATTGTTACTAGTGCACCTAGTATATCATTTTCTTCTCTTGTAATGAGTGTGGGTATCTTCTATAGCATTTCTTGTTGGGCTATTGGATCTAGGGTCTTATCCATGAACAAATTTACAAAATAGTTCATTTTTATCGATTTCATGCCATCTCGTGTCTAAATCATCTCCCCTTCTTCATTTTTCATAGAAGATATGAAGTTATATGTCCTTCGGGCTAAAAGGGACTTATGGAAAAATCTTGTGTTTTTGTCTCCTTCTCTTAGTCATTTGATTCTAGATTTTTGTTTCCATAATAGCTCATTCCTTATTTTGCATTCCTCCTTTTGGTTTGTGAGATCTAGTTATATTTTGGCCTTGGTTTTTGTGAGTCCCTCCTTTCTTATTTGATCATTCAGCTCCTTCAGTCGTTCAATAAATTCCTTTTCCTTTTTTGTTACATCCCCAAATTCCTTCCAATTCCATCTCTTAAATTTTTTTATATACTATAGTTTTTTGGAAAAACATAACATTTTTGTGCCATGTCTCGGTTTTCCTTATACACACCATTGTTGCATTCATAGTCTAAATGATTTATCTCTGAGCCACATGAGTTGGAACCAAAAGGGTGCTTGTTTTTTATTAGTTTTCCAGACTTCTATCATTACAAGCCAATGATCTGATCCTACATTATTTAAAATTTTGATCTTCAAGATATGTCCTTGGATCAAGAGATTTTCTAATATTAATAACTTGTTCAGTCTTTCCAAAATGCGATTTTGGCCCAATCTCCTATTGGACCAAGTTATCAACCCATTGTGAGGTTTGATATTTATGAGATGAAAATATCCCATGTACTCACTCATGATATTCATACCTCCATCTAGAGCCTGGTTTCCTCCCACCTTTTCTTCTAGAGATAATGGTGTTAAAATCCCCCCAACAATATCCATGCTCCAAAAAATTATGAAGAAATATAGTCTATCTCTCCACAACCTTTTTTCTTCAATGCTACTTGGGGCATATACATTCAGATAGATAATTTGTTGGTCATATTGTCTATTTTTTCTACCACACCAATCAATCCTTTGGTGCCAATTGTATAGTGTACCACTAGTTCTTTGGGATCCCACAAGTATGTAACTCCCTCTAAAGCTCCTTGGGAACTCAAGGATACTGCTTTACTGGGTTGCCATATCCTTCTTTTTATTATATCCATTTTCTTGAAATATACCTTCGTCTCTTGTAGGAAGACCATTTGTGGCCAATTTATTTGAATCATTCTTTTTATCTCATTTTGTTTAGACAGACTTCCTTGCAATCGTCTAATATTTCATGTAAAGTATTTCATCAGTAACAATCGTTAAAAATATGGGTAAGTGTTGTAACCTTACCTTCCTCAATTAATTTTTGACCTTCCTTCGCCACATGATGTTGGTTGGACTTTCTTCCTACCTTATGATTCATGTCCACCATATTTTTACTAGGTTCTTGGTTCACCCATGTAGCCTCTAATGCTTATGTATAGGGTACCAATACATTATTGGTAGTTCCATATAAAGAAGTACTTTTTTCCATTTACTTTATTTTCTTCTTTATTCTTTCTCTGATAGTTCATTGCCATATGGTTTAGTTCTCCCTTGTTACTACTTTACCCCATTAATATTTTCTTCATTGATCTTTTGACTTCTTGCATATTTGTTTCTCCTTGTACTTCCTCAAATTGTGTTTCTAGAATATCTGTTTCGGATCCATATTCTTCTTCATTTAGGAGGTCATCCATGGCTAGGCTTCCAAACATTTTTGTGTAAAGCACTTCCTTTGCCTTAATTACAGGTTTTCTTTGTGCGTTTTTTTCTTTGGTATTTGGAATCCCTCTTATTTCTTATCTTCTTTTTTTGATCTTGAAATTTATGTGGGTAGTCCTTAGCCAAATGGCCATATTCAAGGTAAATTCTGTATCTAAGGGGAACATTCTCATAGTCCACGCATTGTTCCCATGTATCCTCCCCAAATTGTAATGTGATATTTTTCGGGAGGGGTTTGTCAAAAGCTCTCAACACACATATTCGTTCATAAATAAATTGTTCAAACTTCTAATTACTATCAAATATCATCATGAAAGTGCCTAGGGTGTTACCAATTTCAAACAAGACTTGTGAGTTTCAAAATTCCACCAGGAGACCAAAAAGTATGACCCAAACAATTCCATTTGAGGGTGTTTCCTCATCTACTTCAAATTTTTTATGGCAAGGCTTCATGAAGAGCCTTGATCTTCCAAAGAACCATGGACCTCCTTGAAATATATCTTCTCTATCCTCTTCTGTAGCAAACATGACTAGAAAATAACCATTGGGATAAAAAAAAAAATTAAACTCACCTTTGGTTCTCCACTATTTTGTAGCCCATAACTTGAACATCGTTAGGATCGAATGGAAACCCATGAATTAAAAAATTAGACACCTTCTTTCCATGGAATCTATGCCATCCTTGTTATCGACTGGTTCCAATATTACTATTGGAGACCCATCTACTGCTCTCATGCATCTCATTTCTATTTTCCTTGGATCTGTCTTTGGCATCCTCAATGTTCTTCTTGTCTTTCTTGGATTGTTAATACCTATTGACTGGGTTTGGCCTCCTTGAAGGGCATCTTTAAAGCTCATTTTTTGGGGTATCTCCCCATTATCTTTCTCTTTCATAGGTGTTACTATGGCTAGTCCTTTCAAGTGAGCTTGGATATCAGGTTTGGAGAGATTTGCTATCATTTGGGTTTTTGTACAAATTTCCTTTTTCTTTGATCTACTTCCTGGATTTGGGTCCTTGGTCTCTTCTACTCTTGGGGACCACTCCCATCTAAATACCAAAATATTACATTTGTTGTGGCATATCTTTTTATCACATTTTTTTATTTCTTTATTCTCTTAAATGTATTCTTCAACTTCCTCAAAGTGCTATATTTCCATAATCAGTTCCTTGACATAATTTTGATTAAGACATAAAATCTCATTTGGTCAGTTGCCTTCTAAAATTTGAATTTCACTGGGATGAAGATCAATATCATAATTCGCTAATTTATAAGCTCCTCGATTTCCTTTTAATCCAACCAAAATATTTGGCATTCCATATCTTCATTTGCTCCTTTAAATATTTCAACTTTTGAACAAACCTCCTTCAAATTTTGATTTATCTCAACATAACATAACCATCTAGAAAAAATCAAGGTCTTGGAGCCACATAGACTAGAAGTGAAATGGCTTTGGATGACCATTATTAGGTAAATCACAAGTCAAAAGAATAGGTTTGTGATTTGATCTTGCTCACAATAAAATATCTGAAGAGATTGTATACTTTGTTTGCAACCATTTATTGGATAACAAGAATCTATCCAATATTTTTGCTATATGATTTTTCCCAATGCATCTATTATCCCATGTATATTGAAAGCTTGAGGGACTAACATCCCAAAGGTCATTTGAATTGATAAATGAAGCAAAATATTGTATTGATTTAGACCATCTTGGAATGCCACCCTTATTTTCCAAAGGAGATAGAATAATATTAAAATCACCCCCAAAAATCCATAGATTACAATGAATCATCATTGTATTTGAAAAAAATATGCCAAGGTCCTTCCAACATCTTCCAAGAGGAGTAACTATAGTTGGAGCATATACATTTATAACCCCAACTTTGATGTTTTCCTCTATCCTGAAAAATAATCCAACAACCCGATTACTTTTTGCTTCTAATAGTTGTCCATCCCATTTGTCTTTGTCCCATATTAATGCAATAACGCCTTAAGCTCTTGTAGAAGAAACTACTAAACAGTCAATTGTCTTCCAAATCTTCTTAAAAGCATTCTTACATTCCTCACTGCTTAATTTTGTTTCTTGTATTAAAATAAACTTAGGGCTATAACAACCTATTAATTCCTTAATAACTTTTTTTTAGGGGTTTTATTCATACCCCTATTATTCCATGATATCATTTTCATCATCAACACTTTTTATTTTTATTGGTGGGCTTAGCCCCACTTTTTGTTAACACTTGTGATCAATATCCTTTTGAGTTTCTTTTTCTTTGTTCCTACTTTGATGACCTTCCTCTCCTTCTTCCTTTCCCACCAAAACTATCATGCTCATCATTCTCTTCTATTTTTTCATATTATTCATAATAATACTTATATTCTAAAGATTTATGTTGCCCTAAAGAGTCAGAAGTGCAAGGAATAGCCTCATTAGCATTTTCTTCTTTGTGTTGCCCTAAAAACTCTAAACTACCTCTATAGTCATCACTTTCTTATGTTGGCCTGAAAACCCTAAATTTCCTTGGATATCCTCCATAAGATTTTATTTACTATACTGCTCTCGAAATCCTAAAGTGCAAGGAATACACTCCTTACTACTTTCATTTTTATTGTAAGGAGAAGATTTGATGCTATTTGAGGATAATAAAGGTGATTTACTTGGATTAAGCTTGACCTCCACCTCATTTGCTTTAAAATTTGTCTCCCATATTCCTTTGTTTTAAAAATTTCCTTCCCCTCTTCCTTTGTACCTTTAGCTCTCTCTATATTTAAACTTGTGCATTGTACTTCCTCATCCCCATATCATATTTTCTTCTAATGGTTGATTTTAGTGAACTGTAATGGCCTTTGTCATTTGATGATGTAGAGGGATTTTTCTAGCCACTTTCTTAGGAGTGGAAAATACTTGATTTGATCTAGCTTCTCCTGTGATATGATTTTCTTATTTCAAATCGAAGCTACCATCATGCCCAAAAAATTCCAACTCTTTCTCCATTTTCACATTGTAGTCTGTTGTCATGTGCCCTATTTCATGACTTTTGCGACATCGAAATGCAAATTTTTCATAATCCACTTGTTGATCCCATTCTCTTGATTCATATTTAATCCTAATCGACTGTGGTAAAGGTTTAGAAATATCCATGGAAACACATATTTGAGTGTATAGAACATGCCTTCTCTCCTTAGTAGTTGGTCCCTCCAAAATTAATTCATCTATAGTATTATAAATATTCTTCAAAACCTCCTTATTTATGAGTTGATAAGGAAGTCCAAAAAGCCTAATCCATATCGAAAGCCTTTTAATAGTTTCTATGTCCACAAAAAAATTCTCACTCCAAAAATATAATGCATCTTTACCCATAAACCATGGGCCTATCCATTATTTTATCCATTATTTATGAACTAGAGAAAATAATGAGAAAAAATCGTTTTGGAAGAAAAGTCATGGAGTAATTTGAATTCAATTCCCCACTTCCACTTGATCCAATTTTGAATCTTATAAAAACCTGGCTAATATCCATGAAACTTACAAATTAACCCTCTCGTTTTAAGAACCATTATATCATGCTCAATCATCTCATCCTTGATAATCACTTTTGGTGTAGAATTTGCTACCTGGACTAGGTTTTCCATAGATTCACTATTCCTCTTATTGCTAGCTAGGGCATCCATACTTCCAACTTGATCATTCATACTTTTAGTAAGGACTTTCACAAATGACTTTCTTTCCATGTTACCTAGTTTTTCTTCAAAAGAATCCTATAAATTCTCCTAAGATCTGGAACAAGAAGTGACACTTGTTCCTTGATCACACATTGTTTTCTCCTTTTTACTTCCCTGTTCACACTTCTTCCTCACTCATCGTTTGTGCTCGCACTCACTTTTGGATGCACTCACTCTTGGCTCATGCTCACACTCGCTTTCGACTACACTCACTCCTGGCTCGTGCTCGCGCTCGCACTCGCTTTTGGCCGCACTCACTTTAAAAATAGGGTTATGCTTCTTACACTTCCTCCTCACTCCCCATTTGTGCTCGCACTAACTTTTGGATGCACTCACTCCCGTCTCATGCTCACACTCATTTCCAGCTATAGTTGTAATCACTCTCGGCTCATGCTCGCACTTG
This sequence comes from Wollemia nobilis, assembly GCA_028583015.1. Classification (NCBI taxonomy): domain Eukaryota; kingdom Viridiplantae; phylum Streptophyta; class Pinopsida; order Araucariales; family Araucariaceae; genus Wollemia; species Wollemia nobilis. Next base: position 3,433,264 of record JAQPPZ010016995.1, on the reverse strand, counting down.
CTTCTGGTTGCATTCACTCTCGACTTGCGCTCGCACTCACTTTCGACTACACTCACTCCCAACCTGCACTCACTCTCGCTTCTGACTGTACTCTAAAAAATTAGGATTTTGAAATGATTGTCCTTTCCCTTTTATATTGAATTAACCATATTGAGATATTTGAACCGCTGCACCCACTCTTGCACTCACTTCCGGTTGTACTCACTTTTAATATATATATATATATATATATATATATATATATATATATATATATATATATATATATATATATATATAACTATGACCAACGTATGAGGCTAGGCAGTCTCCTCCCAACCATGAACCCTCCTAAAGTTGAGAGCTATACTTATCAATAGGGAATTTAACACAAAACCACCACACACCTACCCCCTCACACATTCGTCCACATCGTGATTTGAACCTTGGACCTCTCGAAGAAGAGCCAAAGCCCGAACCGTTGCGCTGCACCCAGGTGCTTAATACTTTGTTTTGCTTGATATTTTTTTTATGTTACTTTGACATTACATATAATTATATTATTTTTTAATATAAAGGTATAAATAATTTTAAAATATTAAAAAGATGAAATTTAAAGTTTTTTTTTTTTAAATTTAGACATGTATTTATAGAACTTATGAGAAAAATACAAATTTAAAATACTTAATTATTTTTAAAATAAATTTATGTTAAAGGTAAAATAGATCCTTATAAATGATGTTGTTTATCCAACCAAAGTACAACTCTACCTCCATTAGGTTTGAATCTTGAACTTCCTATTGAGAGTTCCAAAGTCTTACCTTTATGCCCACTCATTTTGTATAATAATTTAATATGTATAATAATTAAATTTATATAATATTATACTCAGGTGTTGTAGTTGAGTTGGAGAGGAGAGGGTAATCCTCCAAGGGAGGTCCCAGGTTCAAATCTCCACCCTACCAAAAATTTGAATTGGGTATCCAAAATCCAATTGATAATGTTGGTGCGAGCAGGTTAGGTGCGACTCCCGAGTGACTTTGACGGTGTAGAACCCCCTGTTCGTGGTCTCTCAGACCAAGGCGGTCCCGCAAGGGGTTTTTCGCTTAAAAAAAAATTATATAATATTATCACTAACCAAATAAAAATAAAATTATATAATATTATTAAATAATTAAAAATAAAATAAAAATATAATTTAAAATTAGAAAACATAAAATCTCAATCTTTTAAATTTAAAATGCAGTTAAATATGGGGACTTAGATATATTCTTAAATTAAAAATATAATTTATATAAATTATTTAAAAATTATTTCAATTAAGTATATAGAAATGAATAATCAACTATAAATTATAAAAAGTTTTGAACGGATGCTTTTTATTAATTGGTTTTTTTAGTTGAATGAGATTAAAATAATAATAAACTTAAAATAAGATTAAACTATATTATAATTATTCGTTGTTACATGGAGGACAACACAACGGTTCGGGCTTTGGCTCTTCTTCAGGAGGTCCAAGGTTCAAATCGTGGCATGGACGAGTGTGTGAGGGGGTGGATGTGTAGTGGCTATGTGTTAAATTCCCTATTGATAAGCATAGTTCTTGGCTTTAGGAGGGGTCATGATTGGGGGTAGTCTGCTCAGCCCTGTGCATTGGTCGTTGGGGTTTCTCACACTAACCAAATAAAAAAAAAATTATAATTATTTGTTATTTAAATATTAAAAAATAATATTTTATTTAAACTACTCAAACAATTTTATTTTTTTTAAAGGTCACTTAACTTGATTGCAATTAAATTAAATTAATTTTTTTCTCGATAGAAGATTTGGTTACAACCACACTATTTTAGTCAGTATGGCATGCACTCAAAGGATTCAGATTAGACTATTACCTTTGCAACAGGCTTCCCCCAAGGTTTGAACCAAGGTATCTTCTTGGTAAGTGCCCAACCAGACTAGCACTTACCAATCCACCTAGCCCTTGGTTTATTTATATATATGAAATGAAATAAAATGAAATATTTTAATTATGTTCGCGAGACCCAAATATGGTCTATGGGACCTTAAATATGGAAGTACAATTACTCAAATCATATGATATTTAATATCTTTGAGAAGGTTGTTCCTTCTCCTGCTTGGTTTAGCAATTCTCCAACTTTTTTATTTTATAGCAGAGGCATAGTGTACATCCCTCCCTAAGTTTCCACCATTAGGCCCACTCATTATCCATATTAAATCATGAATTTGGAGTGTTATTATAACAAACCAAATTAAACCCATAAATTTTGTCAATGAGTTAAATGGGATTGAAACCAACTCCACCCATCATTGATCACATAATAATATTACAATAGCTTGACAAATATACACGTATCATTTGACAAGATTTGAACATGAGTCTCCACCTTGAAAGTTGAGGAATATAACTTAAACTAATGTTATTTGATAAACACCTATAAAATTCAACATCAATTATAAAATTTTAATTGATTATACAAAATTGAAATGGATCTTACTTGTATTATATCGCAATCACATAGTAATATTATAACAACATGACAACCATAATATTTTTCTTGTCAGGATTTGAACCTATATCTCCTCTTATATTTATTGGATTGAGCTCATATCATTTGATTAGACCAATTGCAATTTATAAAGAGTTACTTGAGTTTTCTATTTTACTAATATTGGTTGTCATTTTTTTTATTTTTATACTTTAAAGATGAAACATATTGTGTACTTAAAGTCAGTGTTCGTGATTAAATTAAAAAGATTTAAAAAAAAAAAGTTCAAAGATATTTTTTTTTAAATAGAGTTAAAAGATATTAAATTTTAAAGCAAATAGTATTTGTATTAGCAATTATTTTTCAATTTTTATTTTAAAGAAAATTATAAACTTTTTTTATTAAATTTATGGTTTGTTGATGAATAATAGTGAGTTGGCAAAGGTGAAAAAGTGATAAAATTTACAAAAACATACAAATAACAATGAGTTAATGAATAATAGTATGTATGACCAAATGAGAAATTGATCAATATGAACCAATAATAAATTCATGAGTATAAGCTAATGAGAAATTGTTAAATGTGATAAAATTGATGAATATTAATCGATGAAATTAATTATGAACTAATAAAATCTAAAGACGAACATGAGCTAACAGGATTGACAAATATGAGTTGATGAAATTGAACCCAAAAGTATGAATCATTAGAGATGATGAATATTATGAAAAATTAAAATAACTAATATGAATGTTGATTTTAAGAATACGAATTGATAAAGTTAGCAAATTTATAAATTTAAAAAGTTGATAAAAAACTACTTTTAATTTATAATGATAAATAATTAAGATCAAAATTCCAAGGTTAATATTTAGTCCTATATAGTTTTATTCATCTTAAACCATACATTCTTAGTAATATAAATGACAAATAATCTATATTTTACTTAATTTATATTGATTTGAGCAAAATCAAATAATTATTCTACTTTTATAAAGAGATAATATAAGCTTTTGCAAATCATGGCTATTTTTTTTACCACTACTATAAATATTTACAAGATTTTAATTTATTTTATTATTAAAAAGTTGTTATTAACATAGGAGTATCTAAGATCAAAATTGTTGCTCAAGCGATTGTTTGCCCTGAATAATCTGCTTTTCTTAAAGGTCGTTATTTTAGATAATCTTATGATGGCCTGAGAAAATTTGCAATGCGCTCTCGACTCTAATCAAGATGCCCTCTTGGTTAAGTTAGATTTTGACAAAGCTTATGATAGACTCAGATGGGATTTTATTCTTAGTATGCTTTATTGGCTTGGTTTTGGTCCAAAATTATGTAATCAAATTGGTATGCTCTTTCGTGATGCTTCAGCTTGTGTTCAGGTTAATGGAGCTCTTTCCCACTCCTTCCCTCTTCATCGGTCTATCAAACAAGGTTACCCCCTTACTCTTTTTTTGTATGTTTTGGTTGTCGATGCTCTTGGTTATCTTCTTCATAAGGCTTGTTCTGATGGCCTCATTCAGGATATTAAGCTTCCTGTGGATAAGCATGCTCTTAACTCTTATTTTGCTGATGATTCCTTTCTTTCTCTTCAAAATACCCAACAAGAGGTGGAAACGACTAAAGATATTGTTCAATTGTTTTGTGATGTCTTTGGTTCTCGTATTAACAATTCTAAAACTGAAGTCTTCTATACCTCTTTCTCTCCTCGTGGATGCAACTCCTTAATTGAGTGGAATATCATCCCTCATGGTATGATTGTGCATTATTTGGAAATTTCCTTTGGGATTAATATCTCTCCTAAGGATATGTGGAACTGGGTTATGGAAAGACTTCAAAAAAAATTAATTCTTGGCTAGATCGGTTTCTTTCCTTAGTAGGAAGAATTCAAGTTGCGAATAAAATTATGGCAACCTCTCATGTTTATTACTCCTCTTGTTGGATGGCCCCCAAGGTAGCCTATAATAAATTAACTCAGGCCATTCATAAATTTTTATGGACTAAATGGGATGGGGAGGTAGGTATGATACCCATATCTTGGAAGCTTTGTACTCAACCTAAGTCTTTAGGAGGTCTAGGCATCATTGATACTCTTACCCAGAGCAAAAATTTGGCTGCAAAATGGGTTGCTAGAGTCATTATTGATGATGAAAATTAGAAACACCTATTTCGTTATAGAATATCTCTAGCTACTCACAAAAGTAAATGCAAATAAATCCCTTGGGAGGATAAGGTCCTTAATGCACCTTATTTTACAGTTAAAGGATCTATTCCAGTTATCAAAAACTGGAAAGCTTGACAATCAATTTCTCATTTATTGGCTTGGAAGTCTGATTCCTTGAGATATGGTTTGAGCATCAATCTAAATAGTATTTGGTGGAATAAATGTATCCTCCATAATGATAAACCTTTAGCTTTATGTAATGCTATTCATGGTCTAGCATTTTTGAAGAAAGGAATTAATAGAATTAGAGATATCTGGGATCCGAGTAGCTGTTCAATTCTTACCTGGAACCTGATTTGCAATTATTTCTCTCTTCCCTCTAGGTTCAAAGAGTCTTATGGCTTCCATCCCTTGTGAGGTCCTTATGAAGTTGGGAACATCTACCCATAATATTTGAAATGACTAGAGATGTCTTAATGTTCATAGAATCTCTTCCATTACTTCTAGTTGGTTATACAAAAATCTTCTGTGTCCCCCTTATTTAGACTCTAAGCTCAATGTCAAGTGGCAAGTGAATTTTACCAATGCCTAATGGCAGTTTCTTACTACTCAAATTTGGAAAGTTCTTGTTGAATCAAAAACTCAAATTCTTGGATGGCAAATTTTACATCAAAAACTTCCAACTGTTGAAAGTTTGGCTACAATTTTACAAATTTCCCCTAAATATAATTTTTGTAATGCTTTAGAAACTCTTATTCACTTGTTTTAGTTTTGTGGCATGGCTAAATAGTTTTGGAATGTCTTTTGCTCTTTTATTTTTTCCTCTTTCACTAGATCTTGAAAGCTTTCTATGCTTGGTTTTCTCAGCTAGATCAATATCCCAAACTCTAGGATGTTTGTAGACTCATACTTCTCAAGAAAATTTAGAAGTGCATATGCAAAAAGGTGTTTACTGGATTTGCTCCTCCATGGGATATAGTTTTAGTAGACTTGACCTTTGATATTTTGTTACATGTGGGACACATTCATTCCCAAGTCTATGGACCTTCCAACACACCTCAAGATGTTATTGACAAACTTCATCAAATTTCTCATATGATTCAAGATCTTCAGAAGGTCCAATAGGAAACTAAGAAGAAGGCAATTAACAATGATGAGAAGGTTCAAGTTTTGATTAATTATTGTTCTTCTTTGAAGACTTTCGAAGATATCACAAAAGACATGCCCAATATTTCTTCATATAACAAACTCTCCCACAGATGAATGCTGATATCTGGTGTATTGCAGCAATATATAACTATAGTATTTTTGTTGATATTAGCTTCTATTCTTATGTATATTTAGTTATGGATGCTTTAATCTTGATCCACCTCATTTTGTTTTTTAACTGGTGGACAGTGCTAGCACCAAAATATTGTAATGTTTCGGTTAATGAATTAATATAATCTAGTTTTTTCTCAAAAAAAAAGTTGTTATTAATATGTTTACAAAATGATTTGTAAATTCATATAAAATACATCAAGCATATTAGGCTTTTCACTTTAGTTTGTCTTTTTGGTATTGGGGAGGGACCCTGTGCTTCTTTGTGTAATTGTGGCATTAGCTTCCATGGTTTTTCCCTGAGCAAACTTTGGTGGGATTGATCGTAGATCTGATACGGGTAGTTGTCTGACGGTTCGGCTCTATAGTTTCTTTCAAGTCTTGGGTAAGGGATCTCGTGCTTCCTTGCTTACTGTAGACGTTGAATCCTTGAAGATAGTCCATGTGTTCGATTTTCACTGCAATCATAGGTTATCGTGGTGGCAAGTTTCTCTGGACTTTTCTCCTTACAACTTGTATTTTCAGTATCCTTCACAGGGAGATCTCATGGCCTGTTGAGATCTCTGGTTTTTGCTAATCCACTGATGGTGTGAATGGAGAACAGTGATATTTTCGACGAGAAATCCAGCTCCAAATTCGAGTGGAACGGGGTCTCACTTAGTGTCTAGTTTCCCAAGCCCATCTTGGGTGGGATTGTGGTTTTATTGGGTCTTTTAGGATGAGATTTTATTTTTCTACAATTGGTCTTTCAAATTTGCCCAATGGTGCAATTGGTTAACAATGCTCTTTCTAGAAGGAAATCCTTTCTCCGTTTGAAGCTGCACTTCTCGAGCTCCTACTAGATGGGTTTCTCATTTTTGGGTGATTTTTTAGCCTTCACAATATTCCAGTTTTGTTTATGTTGGGCAAGATTCGACATTTGTTTTCTGGTTTTCCTAGCTCCTTCTTGGGTGGGGTTCCTTGATTTAAATTTTTATCATTTGTACTTACTTTCCTGGACTCCTCTCGAGTTGGATTATGAATTTAAATTTACTGTCATTTTTTTTAGCTTTCATGTACCCTTTCTAGGTGGGAATCCTCACTTGAATATTTTTATCCCGGGCTCCCACTAGCTGGGTTTTTTCATTTTATGTGCCTTTGCCGCATAGGATTATCCCATATTTTAATTTAAATGTTTTAGAGATGGTCTTTCTAGGATCATCTCCTGTGCAGTTTCTCTCTTTACAGAGACCATCTCCCTATAGATATCTTCTCCCTGACTCATTTGTAAAAGGTTTGGGGACCCTTTCAAAACCCCTTTTTCCAACCAATAAAAAAATAACTTTTATTACTTCTAACATTAAAACAAAAGAGGAGGGAATTAGTTGATGTGATTTCAATTTATGTGGGTAGAGCTTTGAATAAAGTGAGAGACTTATTGGTTAATATGGGTACCAAAAAGGAGGTAGGGGTTTAGAGGTATAGTGGCATGGCTATTGAGGATGAGAGGCTTAGGTAGGTTGGTGAGCAAGTCTAGAGTTTAGCTAATTTGGACAACCACTGCAGACATATGGTTTAGGACATTTGGCTCCAACACAGATCTTCTTTTACTATTGTAAGTAGGTGATCTTTTCGCCTAAGGTTTGGAGGAGTCTCATCCCAACTTGTAATTAAGTTTTAATTCAAAAATTTAACACAAAAGATATATATATATATATATTAATAAGCTATGTGTGGCTTCTATTGGGGGCCACTCCCATTACAAAAACAAAACATTACATTGCTCTCATTACATTTCTAACAAGTTAATTAAAGCATACCCATCTTTGCCTTTCTATCAAAGATATTCTCCATCTTCCTCAAACTACTAAGTTTCCATAATCAAGTCTTTTTTTTAAGGAACTAAAAACTAGAACAACGCTTACATGACACATAACTCCAACAGATAGAAGGAAAACAAACATAACATTCATCCATCAAAAAAGAAATTAATTCAATTATTTTTCTTTTATAACAGAAATTTCTTTCTCCTTTAGAGTGACAAGATCTGAGAATGCATTTTTGCACTTCAAGCTCCTAAGGTAATATCTAGTTGTAACACATTTTGTAGGATCTTCATTTTTAGAAAATTGACCATCATCGATTGTTTCATAATTAGCTTCAAGAATACCATTTGAGGTGCTAATATTTTCCATGGAACCATCTAGATGGTCTTTAGTAACCATTTGGCTTTTATCAATGATATGATTCAAATTCTCCTTTTGGGGTTGAGTCTTCTGTTGCTCGCATGATTCCTGTTGGAAAATTGGTACATTTGGAGGATGAGCTTCTTTATTTTCAACTAGGACATTTGAATATTTTGAATCATTTGCATGCAGGGCCTTATCCTCCACCAAGGAGGAATCAAAGCATGATCGGATGATCAAACATCTCTTCTTCAAGTGGCCATATTGCTGATAACCATAACATCTTAGGGAAAAGTTTTCATATTCAATATTTTGGATCCATTCCCCTTTGTTTGAGGAGATAGTAATGGATTGAGGCCCAGGAACTAAAACATCCATCTAAACAACCAATCTTGCTTTACTCATTAATTTTATTGGACAAATTTTCCTTTGTTTGGGCATTCATATACTAGAATGCACTAATGACATTATCGATTTTGGTGAATATTTTCTCTCCCCAAAACTCCACAACGAGAGCTTAAAGATTCACCTTAACTGGGGAGTCATTAACTTCTTTTGTAAAGGGGTTGAAACTAGGAGTTCAAGGTCTTATACAGACACCCCTTTGTTCGAAAACCCAATTATATCTATAATCCATTACCATATCTCTATCCACTAAATTAGAAAAAGAAACAAAAGAGAAATTTTTGTGTAGGAGAGTTAATTGGAATTTTGTATTGGTCTATCAAAATGTATCCTTTGAGCCCCTCGAGGCCTTGTATTTTGCCCTTGAGTTATTTGTACTTCATGATCAAATAGATCCAACCCAAATTCATCCTCCAAAATCCTGATAGAGGGCAGAGTTTCATCCATCCACGAACCCAAAGATCCCTAAAATATCTTCTAACCAAAGAGGCTTTCTCATAGATTGAAGATACAATCTGCAAACAACCCTCTTCCTTCAATGCTTGACTGCACCTAGGGTTTGCATCCCTTTCATGAAGATTGTAGCCAAATTTGTTGCTTTGTTTCATCGCTTGATTGCACTTAGGGTTTACACCCCTTTCACGAATAGTATAGCAAAATTTATCGCTTGACTACATCGATAAGACAACACAAAAAAATTATTAATACTTATTACACATGTGATTATTTCAATATTAAACATCATATTTACTATGTACATTATAAAATAATTAGCATATGAAGTATCTATTTAAGATCTTCACAAACTGTAATAAGGTATTGGAATGCAATATCAATTTTCAAAACAATTAACCAAAAACATTAAAATAAACATCTCTAGATAAAAAATCACAAATAAATTTTTTTTTTTTTTTTTTTTTTTCTCGTTTATAAAAAATTATTTTAATTTTCAAAAAGTAAATAACCTTATAATGAATAAACCATGAAATATTTCCTTAGTTGTGTTTTTCTTGCATAACAAGTCAAAGCAAAATAAAAGAAAAAAAAACAAAGTAAACTCAAAATTCACAACAGTGAATAGAATTATCTTGTGATTAAAAAATAGATTCATCATTAATTATTTAATAATTAAAAATATATATTCATCTTAAGCTTGTGGTGCAACCCCAAAATTTTCTCTTAACCTTGGTTTTTTACATTTTAGACATAATAACGAGGTCTTTTTCTTCTAATATTACCTTCATTGTAGACAATAACATTAACAATAACAATGCAAAGCTAAAATTAAAATGGATAATATTATAATTAAATATTCATAGCTTAGAGTTGCAAGCTCATTGCAATGGTAAGGGCTTTGGACTCTCTTTGAGAGGTTTAATTTTCAAACCCCACTCAATATGAGGGGACCAAGACCTCTTATAAAAGTCTGTGTAAACTCATTATATATATATGTGTGTGTGTGTGTGTAGCTTAAATTAACATTTAACAAGGAAGATGAATTATTATAAGTCTTTGCGAAAGGGGTGTAAACCCTAGGTGTAGTCAAGCAATGAAACAAAGTGATAAATTTGGCTACAGTATTCGTGAAAGGGATGCAAACCCTAGGTGCAATCAAGCATTTAAGGAAGAGGGTTGTTCACAAACTATCTCTTTAGTTTATGAGAAAGCCTTTTTGGTCAGAATAAATGTCTCTTAGGGATATTTGGGTTCACCGGTGGATGAACCTCTGCTCTCTATTAGGATTTTGGAGGATGAATTTGGGTTGGATCTGATTGATCATGAAGCCCAAACAAACTCAAGGGAAAAATACCAGGCCTAGAGGAGCTCAAAGAATACATTAAAGATTGGTGGACCAGTACAAAATTTCAAGTAACTCTCCTACCCAAAAATTTATTTTTTGTTTCCTTTTCTAATTTAGCGGATAGAGATAGGGTAATGGATTATGATATAATTGGTTTTTCGGATAAAGGAGTGTCTACATAAGACCTTGGACTCCTAGTTTCAACCCCTTTATAGAAGAAGTTAATGGCTTCCCAGTTTGGGTGAATCTTTATGCTCTCCTTGTGGAGTTTTGGGGAGAGAAGATATTCACCAAAATTGATAATGCCATTGGTGCATTCCAGTATATGGATGCCCAAAAAAAGGAAATTTTTCTAGTAAAATTAATATGAGTAAAGCAAGATTGGTTGTTTGGATGGATGTTTTAGTTATTGGGTCTCATCCATTACTATATCCTCAAGCAAATGGGAATGGATCCAAAATATTGAATATGATAGCTTCTCCCTAAGATGTTATGGCTATCAGCAATATGGCCACTTGAAGAAAATATGCCCGATCATCTGATCATGCTCTGATTACTCCTTGGTGGAGGAGAAGTTCTTGCATGTAAATGATTCAAAACATTAAAATATCCCAATTGAAAAGAAAGAAGCTCATCCTCCAAATGCACCAATTGTCCAGTAGGAATCATGTGAGCAACATAAAACTCAACCCCAAAAGGAGAATTTAAATTAGATCATTAATAAAATCCAAATGGTTACTGAAGACCATCTAGATGGTTCCATGGAAAATATTAGCACCTCAAACGGTATTCTTGAAGCTAATTATGAAACAATTTGTGATGATCAATTTTCTAAAAATGAAGATCCTACAAAATGTGTTACAACTAGATTGAGAAAATAGACTCATTAGATTCATAATCATAAGAACTTACAATGCTTTTATAACACTCCAATCAATTTGAAATCTCTACTATTATGGAAATCTTACTTGCTTCTACTATGTTTAGAAACACTCTAAACAATTCCCTATATGCTCTCACAACAAAACTGATTTCCTCTCAAATAGTAAAGTTGGTGCAACTATATTTAAATGAATGATAAATATTTATAACCTATATACTTTAGGGAAGATACTCTAAAGTATGCTCTAGAGTCCAAAATTCTCCCCCTTAAAGTTGAGAGGACTGACTAGACAGTCTCTCAGCTTTATATACTAAGCTTTTGCAACTCCTTTGGTGAAGATGTCCACTATGTTGTCCAAAGTGCTGCAATGTCGTAGCTCAATCACCTGTTTCTCCACCATGTCTCTAATGACGTGATACTTCATGTCGAAGTGCTTTGAATTGATGTGCTGGAGAGGATTATGTGCCAATTATATGGCACTCATATTGTCAAAGTATAATCTGGTAGAACCACTTTGTCTTTCTCCTATTTATTCAAGAATTTTTCTCAACCATAAAGCTTGGGTACTAGCATTTGTGATTGCTATGTACTCAGCTTTAGTAGATGATAATGCTACAACAGTATGCTTTTTGGAACTCCATGTAATTAGTCCAGACCCAAGACTAAAACAATTTCTTGAAGTAGATTTTCTATCATCTATATTGCTGCCCCAATCACTATCACTAAAGCCAACTAATTTTACAAAATTACATTTGTGGTAATGGATCCCAAAATCCAATGTACCCTTTACATATCTCAAAATTATTTTAGTTACTTGTAGATGAAGTTCATATGGATCAGCCATATATCTTGAAACAAGAGAAACTGCATATTGAATATCCAACCTTGTGTTGGTGAGGAACATTAGACTTCCAACCATGCTCCTGTAAGTGGTCATGTCAACTTTTGGTGCTCCATATTCTTTACTTAATTGGATCCCATGACCCGTTGGAGTTGCAACAAACTTGCATTGCTCCATAGCAAATTTCTTTATCATATCTTGAGCATATTTGTGTTGACATATGAAGATCCCTTTACCTATTTGATGTACTTCCATGCCTATGAAGTAATGCATCAATCCTAGATCTTTAATTTCAAATTCTTTCATCATGGAGTGTTTGAACTACTTATTCATATTAGCACTACTACCCATGAAAATTAGATCATCCACATATAAACATACAATGAGAATTTCTTTACCTTGTTTCATGTAGTAGAGAGTAGGTTCACTTTTGCTCCTGGTAAACCCATACCTTTGAAAGTAGCCATCAATGCATGAGTACCATGCCCTTGGTGCTTGCTTGAGGTCATACAATGCTTTCTTCAGTTTGTATACAAGGTTCTCCTTACCTTGTTTTTCAAAACCTTGAGGTTGTTTCACAAAAATCTCTTCATTCAAGTCCCATTAAGAAAGGCACTTTTAACATCCATGTGTTGAATTTTCCACCCTTTGTGGGCAGCCAAAGAAAGTACTAGTCTGATGGTCTCCTGTCTAGCAACAGGAGCAAAGGTCTCCTCATAGTCAATTCCATACTTTTGAGTAAACCCTTTTGCTACTAGCCTTGCCTTGTGTCTTTCAATTCTCCCATTAGCATTGAACTTGGTCTTGTAGACCCATTTACATCCAACACATTTCTTGTCTTTAGGAAGCTCCACTAGCTCCTAAGTATCATTCTTTTTTATAGAGGTTATTTCCTCTTTCATGGCCTGTTTCCACACATCATGAGTGTATACTTTTTCATAACTAGATGGCTCTAGCTCTACACTAGTCACTAAAGCATAGTTTACAACATCTCCCTTAGGCTCTTGGGAGTCATCATCACCATACATGTGCAAATTTTCAAGTCTTTGCAAAACTTCATTCATCTCACTAGCTTGACTTCTAGTGTATATTTTTTGAAAATTCTTATCCAAAATTTGGTAGGAGGGATGGTACTGAAGTGTTCTCTTACCTATTGATAGTGAATCTACATCCATTGGAGAAGAACTTGCTGATATTTGTGGAGAAGGACTTGGAGTAGCTTCTGTTGTACTTGAAGTAGTACTCATGCTTGGGCTTGGAGGAGGAATTCCTTTGCTATTTTTGGGCTGCACTTGATGCACTTGAGAGGAACTTGTATCATGAGATCCATCATCAACAAATTTTTTTTGATGATCCCATACTCCCCCTTCATCAAAAATCACATCTCTGGAAATTACAACTTTATGTGTTTTTGGATTATAGAGTCTATATGCCTTGGAAGACTCACAATACCCAATAAAATTACATGTTTGAATTTTGGGGTCAAGTTTCTTTCTTATCTCATTAGGAATTTGTGCATATGCAAGACAACCAAAAAATTTGAAGTGTTTTACATTTGGATTTTTTCATACCATCCCTCATAAGGAGTCATCCCATCTAAACTAGAAGTAGGAATCCTATTCAAAATGTAAACACTTATTCTAACAACATTAACCCAATACATGTTCCTGAACTTCTTTGTTTGAAGCATTTATCTTGCCATTTGTACAATAGTGCGATTCTTTCTTTCAGCCACACCAATTTGTTGTGGGGTGTAGGCAGTAGTTAATTACCTTTTGATTCCACAATATTTACAAAATTTGAGAAATGCATTTGAACAAAATTCCCCTCATTTATCAGTCTTTAATATCTTTACAACATACTCACTTTGATTAACTGCATTATTTTTTAAATCCTTGAAACATTCAAAAGCTTCATCCTTAGTTTTCAAAAAATAAATCCAACACATTCTAGAGAAATCATCAATGAAAGTGAGAAAGTAATAATTGTTACCCAAACTTTTGGTATGCATTGGACCACAAATGTCCGAATGTACCAGTTGTAGTGGATGGCTTGCTCTCCATGCTTGACCTCTTGGAAAATTTGTTCTTGAGTGCTTTCCCAAAACACAGCCTTCACACACCTCCTTGTGCTCTTCAACTCTTGGTAGTCCACTCACCATAGCTTGAGAAGTAAACAACTTTAAGCTTGCAAAATTAAGATGACCAAATCTCAAGTTCCAAAGCACACTTGGATTTTCTATGGCTACAATAGCAAGTTGGGCACCTCCTTGTTCCCAAAATTTAAGAGGAAATAACCTATTCTTTGACATAGGCACTTGTGTAACAACTCTATTACAATTGTTTTTGTCAAAAATTACACATTTTCCATCTTCAAAAACAAGCTTGTAGTTTTTTTCCATTATTTGTCCAACACTAAGCAAATTATGTTGGAGTTTGGGGGTGTAATAGATGTTGTTTACCTTCTTTGTGACTTCTTTTTTAGAACCTCCATGGCTTCCATACCTTCAACTTGTAGTGCTTTGTTATCTCCCAATTTGGTATTTAACTTGTAGGTGGAATCCATTATAGCAAAAAGCTCTTCTTTGCCACTCATATGATTGGAAGAACCAGTATCCAGAATCTAAGTTTCATCAAAATTTTGATCTGATTTTCCTAAGTAAGGAAAAAATTTGAAGAAGTTCCTTCCTCTTCTCCATAGTTTCCATATTGACCTCTCCCTTCTTGATAAGTCTTGGACCAACAATCTTTAGCAAAGTGACCAAGCTTACCACAATTGTAACAAGCTTTCTTTGATTTATCACCTCCTCTTCCTATGCCTTGGTTGCCACCTCTTGAACTACCTCTTCCTTTGCCTCTTCTATATCCTATTCCTTGGCCTCTTCCTTGGCCTCTTAATTAACCTCTTCTTTGTCCTCTTCCTTGAGGCTCACCCTCCTTGGATGAGAATTATTTGTCATCACCTCCATAGCTTGTTGATGTAGAACCCTGCAATATTTCTTCATGAGACAAAAAGGAACCAATTAGAGCATCAAAAGTTAGAGTAGACAAATATTTAAAATCTTTAATAATTATAGCAATATGGTTCCATTTATGAAGGAGTGTTCTCAACTCTTTCTTCACAACTACTTTAGTTTTTATGTCTTCACCAAGTGTCTCCATTTTGTTTATAATTGCTTTCACTCTCACACAATAATCTCCCACTCTTTCATCATCTTGCATCTTGATATTCTCAAAATATCTCTTCAAGGTTTGAAGCCTCACTTGCTTCACTTGATTTATCCCTTGATAGCTATCTCTCAAGGTTTTCCATGCTTCTAGGGCTGTTGAACAAGAAGCAATCCTTGGAAATATGCTTTTCTCCAAAGCTTCTTGGAGATGGTAGAGAGCGAATGAGTTTTTCTTTTGGGCATCATTTTTATTAGTTCTATCAGCTACAATAAAGATGGTCCAATATGCAGGTTCATTGTAGTCTTCTTATATAATATCCCATAACCCCTTGCCTATGAGTAAGGTATTCATCTTAATAGACCAATACTCATAATCTAACCCATTAAATTCAAGAATGGGAAGATTGTTATTGGAAGCCATTGATGCTAATCAAAAAAACTTTGGAATAATGTAGATAGCTTCTAATACAATATTTTTGCAATAAAGAGTAGCAATATATTTTATTTTACATAATTTTCTCAACCTGTTAAGTCAATCTCTCAGAATTAACCTCTGATTGCAAAAATACATGCTTCTTTTTTATTTACCAAAATATCAAGCACCAAATTTATCATAAATCGGACAATACTGATGTAAACAAACTAAAATTTTTACTGTAGACTTCTGATATACATATCTAAAAATATACTAAATTTCAGAATCAAATTCACACAAATGAGAAATATGTGATCAATTTAATTTTTCCCTTTCTAGATCTTAGAGTGTTTTTTGAGACAACCTCAATTTTTTTCATATAAATCAATCCATACAACTAAAATATTTCTAAAAATTAAACTTTTGTAATCCTAAGACAATAATCTAAAAATCCTCTAAATTTTAGAAGAAAATTTTTACAGGTGAAAAATATGTGATCATTTACTTTTTTCCTTTTTATCACAATTTTGGATCTAGGATTTTTTGAAGAAAAATCAATGCTTTTATGTGGGCTTGACCCCGCCCTCTCTTTCACACAAATCGATCAATACAGATCCAAACAACCTGAAATTGTTTTTGAATGATGATTTTGTCTAAATAATATTTCTCCCAAAATTTTAGAAGCAAATACCCTGTATTCCACCTTATACAACTATTTTATTTCAAAACTCAAAATGCTAATAAAATAAGAAAATGAGCTCCAAATTACCTAAAATTTTGACTGCATCCTCTTGATGCAATTATCTAAAAACCCTCAAAATTTCATCAAAAAATACCTCAGGATGCATGATATATGAATGATTTACTCGAGCTCTTCCTTGTAACTCTGTTGAGTGCTGGCCACTTGATTTTCTCTAACAAAGTGCATACTTTAGATATCTTCACGCGACTCTCCATAGGTTTTGATCCATTTGAGAAAACCTAGATTTGATACAAAAATGAGAAAATAGACTCATTAGATTCATAATTATAAGAACTTACAATACTTTTATAACACTCCAATCAGTTTGAAATCTCCACTATTATGGAGATCTTACTTGCTCCTACTATGTTTAGAAACACTCTAAACAATTCCCTATATGCTCTCACAACAAAACTGATTTCCTTTCAAATAGTAAAGTTGGTGCAACTATATTTAAATGAATGCTAAATATTTAGAACCTATATACTTTAGGGAAGATACTCTAAAGTATGCTCTAAAGTCCAACATAGATATTACCTTAGGAGCTTGAAGTGCAAAAATGTACTCTCAGATCTTGCCACTCTAAATAAGGAAGAAGCTCTGCTACAGAAGAAAAAGAATCGAACTGATTTCCTCTTTAATGGATGATTGTTATGTTTGTTTTCCTTTAATCTATTGGAGTTGTGTCTATAAAGGTTGTTCTTGTTGTTAGTTCCTTAAAAAAAAAGTTGATTATGTAAACTTAGCAATTTGAGCAAGATAGAGAATATCTTTGATAGAAAGGCAAAGATGGGTATGCTTTAATTAACTTGTTAGAAATGTAATGTTTTTTTTTGTAATGAGAGTGGTATCCAATAGAAGCCACACATAGCTTATAAATTTTTTTTTTTAGAAGGAAGATAGTTTTGACGATTTCACCTCATCAACCACACATGATTGTTATTTCCTTGTCTACAATTACTCCTCTTCCTTATTTCTTCTACAAAGGCTAAAAATTTGATGTTTAAAAACTTTAAATTTTTAAGAACAAAATATATTTTTATTATTTTTTAAAATTAAAATTTAACTTATTTTTATTTTTATATATAATTAGGGATTTAGATTAGTGTCTTTTTTATTATTATTAATTTAAGCATAAAGTTTTAAAAAAATTAAATAAGTTATGTACGACTTTTATTAGGGCCACTCTTATTAAAATAGCAAAACATTATATTGCTCTCCTTACATTGCTATCACGTTAATACAACCACATTCAACTTACCTTTTAGCCAAATATACTCTTCATTTGCCTTTTTATTAAAGCTATTTTTCATCTTCTTCAAAGTACTAAGTTTCTACAGTTAACTCCTTGATATCATTTTTATTAAGAAATAAAAGTCCCACTCCTATAGTTGTTTTCTAGAAATTTAAAACTTTCCAAGAAGAAATTCAATATTGCAAACAGTTAAAATATTTGCTACCTGGTTTCTATATCTATAAATATCTTGTCTTCCTCAAAGTGTTAAGTTTCCTCAATTAACTCGATATCATTTTTATTAAGAGATAAAATCTCACTCGTATAATTGTCTTTTGAAATTTAAAGTTTGCTAAGAGGAAATTCAATGATGAAAATGGTTAAAATATTTGTTACCTTGTTTTCATATCTAAAAATATAGTCTTCCTCAAAGTGCTAAGTTTCTACAATTAACTTCTTATTATCATTTTTATTCAGAGATAAAATCTCATTAGTTGTTTTTGAAATTTAAAAACTTTCAAGAGCAAATTCAATTCGATGATTGGCTAAAATATTTGCTAGCAGGTTTCCATATCTATAAATATATTGTCTATAATAACCTAACAATTTCTTAATACTTTTTTAGGGGTCTTATTCATTCTCCTAATATTCTAAGATATTTTTGTTTTGGTTACATTAGGGAGTTGGTTATAGCCATACTATTTTTAGTAACTGACAAGCGTAGGGTTCAAACCATAGGGGTTGCTCCCACCAAGCCTATTCAGCTCATTATTGTTGACCCGACGTGAGATGGAGACCACTGGTCACTTTGGGTTCATACATTTATCATCATTTTGACGTGCACTCAAAGGATTCAGATCAAACTACTACCTTTGCAAATTGACACCCCCAAGGTTTGAACCCAGGTCTCTTCTTGGTAAGTGCCTGGCTAGACAAGCACTTACCAATCCACCTAGCCCTTGGGGGTAAATTTTTATGGTTAGTGTGATAAATCCCTATGATCGACACATAGGACTGAGAAATACCCTCCCAACCATGACCCCTCATAAGTATAAGAGCTACACTTGTCAATAGGGGAATAACACAACCATTTGGGTATCAATAGGGTGGGCACAAGGGGAATGAAGCCTTGTTGACCTCTACCAACACATAGGACATTCCCAATTGTACCTTGTATCTGCAGGGTAGACACAGGGGGGAATGGAATCTGGGTTGGTCTGTACCAACGCCCAAGACTTTCACCAACTATGCTACACAAGTAAATTTCAAAGATATCATTTTCATCGTCATATTTTGTTTTTGTATGTGGGTTTAGCCTCACTTCTTGTTATTTGATTTTGTTTTTTCATATCAATATCCCTCTAAGTTTTTTTCTCTTTGTTTTTGCTTCTTAGGTCTTCTTCTCTTTTTTTAATTTCCACCAAGAATTTTACCTTCATAAATCTCTTCAATCTTCTTAAATTGATCATATTGATACTTATCATTTATAGGTTTGTCTCTTTAAAGGATCCGAAGTGCAAGGAATAACCTCAAAAGCACATTCTTATTTATATTGCCCTAGAAATCCTAAAATTCAAGGACACTCTTCCATAGCAATTACCTTATTATGTTACCCTAGAAATCCTGAATTGTTATGGATTTTATTAATTATCGTTTCTTTATTATGTTGTTCGTGAAACCCTAAAGTGCAGGTGATAACCTCTATGTTCCTTTTAGTTTTATTAGATCGAGAGAGAATTCTATACTACTTGAGGAAAATGAAGATGATTTGCCTAGAATAAATTTTACCTCTTATATCATCTTTATTTTTTAATCTTTCTCCACATATTCCTTTGCACCTTTAATTCCTTTTGAAATTGAACTTGTACATTGTACTTTCTCATTCCTTATATCCTTCTTTGTTTCTTCTAACAGTTGATCCAAGTGAGCTATGGTGGCCTTTGCCATATGATGTTGTAGATAGGATTTCTTTACCTCTTATTTTGGAGTGGAATATCCTTGATCTAATCCAACTTCTATTATAGTATGATTTCCTTGGTTTGTCTTGAAGTTTATCTCATCATTAAAAAAAATTCTCTTTTTTGATAGTTTTCATTTTGTAATATCTTGTCATGTGTCTAGTTTCATAACAATTGTGGTGTTGAAATGCAATATTTTCATAATCCACTTGTTGATCCTATTCTCTTGATTCATAATTAATTTTAATGGATTGTGACAAAGGTTTTGAAATGTCCATAACAACATATATTTAAATACATATAGCATGCTTTCACTCCTCAATAGTTAGTCCCTCCTTGATGAATTATCCTAGTGTATTTCCAATATTTTTCAAAATATCCTTATTGATAAGCTAATATGGAAGTACAAAAAGCCTAACCCACACTAAAAGCTTCTTACTAGTTTCTATCTTGACTACAATATTTTCACTCCATGGTCTTAAATAAAGGTCATATCTCCTCTTAAACCATGAGCCACCACCTATTATTTTATCCATGATTTCTAAACTAGAAAATATGATGAGGATAAAACCTCTAGGAAGAAACATTACAAAGTAATTTAAATTCAAACCCCACTTCCACTTGATCCAATTTTAAATATCAAAAAATTTTGGCTAGTGTCCATTAAACTTACATGTTAACCCTTTACTTTTAAGAAGATGACGAGGATCATTAGTGACACATGTTGTACTAGACTAGGTGTTAGCTTTACTTATTTTATTTAAGTATTAAGTCCTAATTCTAGGTTTAATTTATTAAATATCTTATTCCAACTTGTAAATGCTGGCACATTTGGATGGCATAAGTCTTTGGGTAAGATTTGTTGTCTTATGTGAGTTATTAAGATTAAGTTGTTAGTATCTTTTACTTAACTATAGCTTTTGGTTAAGCATCTTCCTAAATTAGGAGTTTATGGTTGTATTATGCTTATTTAAGCACACTTAATCAATGTAAATATTAGCTTCTCTTTAATTCCAGTTCACATTATATCATGTTTGATCACCTCATCCTTAATAATCACTTCTGGTGTAACATCTACTACCTAGATCAAACTTGCCATATATTCGCTTTTTTGTTTAAATCTAAATTTGGCATACTAATTTCTATCTAGGGTATCCTAACTTCCCATTAGGTATTTCATATATGACTTTTTTTCCACATTTTTTTACAATATATTAAATTTTTAAATAAAAATAATTAAATTTATACATATTTTATATTAAAGTTTTTTTTTTTAAATTGAGAGCAAGTGTGAGCCTGGAGTGAGCCTCTCTTTTTCTTGTTTTAGAAAGTAAGTAATTCTTGTGAGTTACAACAAGAAGCAAGGAACTACGATCAAGGAATGAGGGTCATAATTTCTTATTCTAAATCTTTGGGAAGTTTGAAAAGCTAAAGGATTATTTTGGAGAAAATTTAGGTAGCATGTCAAGAAAGTAATTTTTGAAAATCTAACTAGAAATAAGGATGCCTTAGTTGAAAGCATAGATACCCTACTTTTTTTTTATTGGTAGAAAGAAGGTGTTTTGAAAGGATCCCCAAAACTTTTACAACTAGAGATGGCCCTCGAAGAGGAGCCTACATAGCATTCTGCCAAAAATATAAGGGAGGAAATCTTGAGACTCAACCAAAATAGGGGAAGACCCCGAAACTACCAAAAATAAATAGATAGTGGAGCCTCGCTAGGGGTTCCTCATCAGGATCTTCCTCACCTTAATTTTTTCTTCATGGAAGTAAGCAACTCACATTCCAAAAGGGGATCTTCAAATGCAAGGATTTGAGTTTATTTTTTCTTGGAAATTTGGTTTGAGGTCCTGACCCCTTTTCTTTCACTACCAGCCACTGCATTCCCTATTTTTTTAGATTTGGAAATAGGGTGAGGAGTGTAGAGTTTATTGCCAACTTTTTGTTTTGAGATATTTGAAATTAGATCTTGCAAACACAGGGGTTATGAATATTTAGGGTTGGGGATTCCTAATCAAGAAAAATAAAAATTATTGGAATTAGAGGGTCTTCCAGCTGAGGCTCCGTGCATTCCTCAAAGAATGAAAGAGTATTTCCCATCAAACAAGCAAAATGATTTTATTGCAAGGGAAAGTTAGGAGGGTTTACCAGGGTTGAGGGATGCCGAGAAATATGAGATACAATGGAAGCATGAACATGTTCTTAAGGAATATTAGTGGCTTCATAGGGTGTCTTCTTGGAATATGAAAGGGTCTTAAGATCTTGGACAGGCACCGAGTCCTCCATAGTAGATTGTTGGACAACAACAACAACAAAATCCTAGGAGATAACAAGGACTCCCAAAGACTTTTTCAACAAAGGGTACCGATGAGTGAGGTGTCCCTAAGAATTATAAGAGGAGAAAAAATATGGCTTATTTTTGTATTCAATATCTTGATACCAGTTGGATATGTCCAAGACTAGCTCAAGAGAGTGAGAGATCTATGTATCCAAGTTGACATTGATACACATTCAAGTGTATATCATACGTGATTTTTCTTTGGTGGAAGGGTCAAAGGATATTAAATCCCCTATAGCTCTCGCAATCCCCCTGAGGATATCTTCATGCCAAAACTATATCGAGAGACTAGATAGCCTAACCCATAATGGAGTCAAGTTGATGCTTTGGATATTTGAATTAAAATTTAGACCCTATTTTCTCAGGAAAAGTGCCTACAATAGAACTAGGGTCCTCCTTCGATTATGTAGGCAAAGTATTTGGTGCAAAGCAACTTGATGAGGAAAAAGCCTTTAGGGGGTGCCACTAGCTGCATATTCCTCTAGGGTTTCCACTTAGAGAAATCTCATATATTAAGGTTTGACCGAGATCTGAGGAATTTCCCAACCAAAGAGATAACCTCTTGGGCCACCGATAAATTCATGAGCACCAAGGGCACACTGAGCTTTCCCTTGTCAAGAAGAAGAGTAGACAAATTGCTTTTCCCAAATGCCAAGGAGGATTTCTTACAGATAACTTTCGTAAAGAAAAATGGCTAGAGCCTTCCTTCTGGGATACCATGGGAGGTCTAGTGTTAAGGGGTGGACCCTCCTCGATGCCAATGGTCTCCAGCCTAGGGATGCAATATCCATGCTCAAACTCGAGCAGAGATGCACTTGCTTGCACCAAAGACATTCTCGCCTATGTCTAGTTCAAATTTTAAATTCAAAGCAGTTCTCCTATTTAGATCCAAGTTAGCCTTCTCATCCCGCTCCACAATGAAATGCATAAATACCCTAGTTAAAGACATGAAGAAGAAATAATTTATGATAAGCCCTACCCATATAGCAGATGCTACACTAAAAGTGATTATCAAGGGTAAGATGATTGAGCATGACATAATGGTTCTTTAAAATAGAGGGTTAATATGTAATATTCACTGACATATTTTTTTAAGATTTAAAATTGGATTAAGTGGATGTGGGGATTGAATTCAAACTACTCCATGAATTTTCTTCCAAAAGGAGTTTTTCTCATCATTTTCTCTAATTTGAAAATTAGAGATAAAATAATGGTTGGTGGCCTATGGTTTAGGGGGAGAGATGCATTATATTTAAGACCATGGTGTGAAAAATTTTCTCTAGAGACAAAAACTATAAAAAGGCTTAGATTATTGTGTATTAGTCCTTTTGGATTTCCATATCAACTTATCAATAAGAAGGTTTTGAAGAATATTGGAAATTCTCCAGGGAAATTCATCCAGGAGGGACCAACTACTAAGGAGCAAATACATGTTATATATCCATACGTGTTGTCATGGATATTTTAAAACCTTTAAAATTTATTTGAATAAAAATAATAAGATCAACAAGTGGATTATGAAAATGAAAATAAATGTTATGAGAATGGACAAAGTAAGAAATTACAAAGTGAAAATAATGGAAAATGTTACGAAAAAAATGGGGCATGAAACAAGCTTTATTATAAAGCAAGGAGATCATGCCATAATAGAGGCTACTTCATATCAACTATTTTCCACTCCCAAGAAAGTGGCAAAGAAAGCCCCCTTGCATCATAAAATGGTGAAGGACATTGTTATTTACTTAGGTCAACCATTTAATAAAACAAAGGACACAAGGGACAAGGAAGTACAATGCATAATTTTAAATACAAAAGGAGTTAAATGTGTGAAGAAATATGTGAAGGCACATTTTAAACCAAAGTAGGCAAAAAAAGGTCAAGATTATTCAAGGGAAATCAGCTTTATTTTCCTCAAGTAGTATAAAATCCTCTCATTGCAATAAAAATTATAGTATAGAATGTATCCCTTACACTTTACAATTTAAGAGCAACATAATAAAGAAATGAGGATGGAGGATATCCGTGGAAATTTAGGGTTTCTAGGGCTGCATAAGAAAGCAATTACTATAGAGCATCATTCTTGCACATTTGGGTTTCCATGGTAACATTTACAATTTTTGGAGCAACATAATAAGAAATTACTATGGAGGATTATCCTTATACTTTAGGGTTTTTAAGGCAACATAAAGAAGAAAGTGTTTGTGAGGTTATTACTTTCATCTCAAGTTCTCTAGGGAAGCATAAACATTTAGAAGACAAGTCTTAGTATGAATAGTGTAGGAAAAAAAAATATTAACAAAGATGAAAGTGTTTGTGGAATTATAAGGAGAGGAAGACCCTCAAAGCAAGAACAAAGATAAAAGGAAACTCAAAAGAATATTGAATTGAGAAACCAAAAATAAATATAGTAGGTGTTACCAAGAAGTGTGGCTAAGGCCACAAATAAAAATAAAATGTAATGATAAAATGATATCTACAATATTAGGGGTATGACTAAAACCCCTAAAAAAGAAGTTATTAATGAGTTATTATATTTCTGAGTTTATTTTAATACAGTAAAGCAAAATTAAGTAGTGAGGAATGCAAGGATGTATTCAAAACAATCTAGAATATAGGGATTACGTAGCAATTTCTTCTATAGGAGCTTTTGCAAGTATTAAGATAATATTTGACAAACACAAATATGATGGATATTTACTAAAAGTAAAAAGGCTCTGGGTTGTTGGTCTACTTTGTAAAAAAGATAAAACCATCAAATTTGGGGTTATAAATGCATATGCTCCAATTATGGTTACTCTTCATGAAGGATGTTGGAAGGACTTCAATATATTTGTCATATATAGTGATGATTCATAATTGTGATCTATGGATTCTTGGGAAAACTTTAAGATAATTCTATCTTCTTTGAAAAATAAGGGTGAAACTCCTCGATGGTGTAAATCAATGTAGGATTATGCTTCATTTATAAATTCAAATGGCCTTTAGGATGCTATTTGTTAAAGTTTTAAATATACATGGGATAATAGATGCATTGGGAAAACTCATATGGCAAAAATATTATATAGATTTTTGTTATCCAACGTATAGTTGTAAATAGAAGCATAGACCCTGATTTATTTTGGATGGTTATGCTATGGTGGAAAGAAGCAAACTTTGAAAGAATATGTATGTATAGGTTGCTCACAATAGTAAATATCTAAAGGGGTAAATGAATATTTGGACCGTTAAATCCTTTGTTAACATATTTAAAGAAAAATATGTAATTAAGTAAAAGCTCAAAAAATTACAAGAGATGGTAGAAATTTATGGAATGGACCATGATACTTATGCACAAGAAAAAAATAAGTATTGTCTGATTATTATAATATATTTAAAAATAAGTCATATTGGTTCCAAGTATAAGACTTGTAAAGGGATACACCATCCCTACCATGCAAGATTAGAACAAGTAATGAAGCTTGATGTTTAATTGTGCCTGACCAACTAATATAGAGATCAAGGTTCTTGTCCTACATAATTGTTGATTAATATAGTTATCTCATTTCAATCCTATGTAATAATTTTTCACACACACACACACACACACACACACATATATATATATATATATATATGAAGACCAATTTTAAGCTCCAAAATTCAAAATACTTATGTAAACCAATGTCATGTTCTAGGTATAATATTACTTTTTCGGGTCTGCATTAGACATATACTTACATAAGGTTTTAAAGTGTGCATATAACGACTTAGTTATGTACTCTATGATTCAATGGGTGCATTCATAGTGAATTGAGTGAATTATAATAAACATAAATGCTTTTAACATTTACTTCAATCTTAATCCTTATGCCCTTGCATCCAATGTACCCCATCCTTGCTCCAACACATCCCAACTTTAGAGGTGAATTTCAAACATTTCAAATACACATACTTTATATAGCCTTCACCACTGGCACACTCATATAACCTTTGTCTAATCTCATAATTAACTCTTTATAATAGTCAATATTTTTATAGATTATGGAAAAGGCAATATTTATATGCTATTTTTCTTTTTTGGCATATCACTATTTTCTTATCTATAAATTTTCCTTTTTTAACAAGAAACTTTCTAAATACCTTAACTTTCCTATAAAGCAAACTTACTAATCAATCTACCAATCCATTAATGTTTTTGGTGCATGTATGCTTTTTATGTACATGTTTACTTTTCTAATGCAAGTGTGTGCTTTACATTGCATGATAGCTTTTTCAATGCATGTATGTTTTTGACATTGCATGCATGTTTTTCCTATAATACATAATTTCATTCATTAAAAATAAAAATAAAACTAACTATTTCTAATCTAGGCTTCTTTTGGGACTTTGAATTTCTAAAAAATATCTCATGCCTTAAATCATGATCAATCTTTGATTTTGTTCAAGAAAGATTCAAAGTAGGAGGGCTCCTATAGTCTTGTTTTATTTTCATGCTATTAATGTTCACCTTTTCAATAAGTACATATTGCATATCTAACTCGTTACAAGTTGAGACCACAAGACCCTTTGTGCTTTACCTTTCACTTAATTATTTCATATTATGGCTTGGTTGATCATCATCAATCTATGCTTTCTATTTCCTACATAGAGCAACATAGTAAATTTCCTCAAAAGTGCCTTTCCACCAAGTAGCTTGTGTTTCCTCTTATGTTGGAGCATATTGAAGCCCTTACCTAGAAATAACATTATCTTCATTTGTATGTTGGAGTTGATTCTTTAATTTATGACTAGCATTGAATAGATGGTCATGTTCAAAATATTGCCTACATCTAAATATGATGTTTCTATAATCTATTTTTGGAGTTCTAGTGGAACCCTCCCATGTTAAAGTAATCTCTCATATAAGGGCTTTACTCAAATCTACCTTTACACATACACGTGTATGTGGTCTTGAAGCTTCTACTTGTTTCTTTATCGAGGTAAAAAATTGCTTGATAGCATTATTTATTTATTCTAAGGTAGGAGTCAAAAATTGAAATGATAGATTTAGTAACCTCGTCCATTTTAGCACTACGGAGAGAGTTTCTTTTAAAGAATAAAATTCTAGAAACCATAGCTTCATAAATAACCTTGATCTATCGTGGAACTAAGATCCTCCACTATAGATTATATTTTGATCTTCGTCTTCTAAAAAAAGAACCACAAAAAATTCTTGGGTACAAGTGTTATTTATTATCCTATTAGAGATCAAAGGAGATTGGTCTTGGAATATTCACTAACTCAAAACAAAAAAGGTGGACCAAAATCCATTAAATTTATATATTAGACCTCTTTCAAGGAGTGATGGAGTGATGAAGTAAAATTTGATATCTTCTCATTATCTAATCAAACAAAAGGAGGAATAATAAGCTTTTCCCATAATAAATCCTTGCCTACAAGTAGGAAGGGAAGAATTATCTTTTCTATTCAAATTAGTTAATCTAATAATCAACCCTCCCTTATGTAAACCAAAATAATTGTTAGATTTATCCTACATTGACTTTTGTGCTACCTTTGAATAATATACCAGTCATACTTGGCTCTCAGTATCTATTAGAAACCTTACATGTCATACTAGGTGATGGTGTTGTTAAAATATCCTTTATTGTGATTGACTCTCCTTTAGCATTGTTGCATGCAACATTGGAAGTCTTGCATGTTATCTTACTTGTTGCCTTTGGGACATTTTCTTAGAAATGTTTATATCTTATACTAGGATGGTTTGTGCATGCAAAGTTTGATTTGGACTTTGTAATTTTCCTATTTGAACCAACTCTCCAACTTCTCCTATTCCAATAGTTAATAATTTAGTATTATTAAATTTGATTATTGTTCCTTACCAATAATTCATCATAAGATATGTTTCCTAATAATATAGAATAAATATGATTCTTGTTCCATACCAATAAATTTGATTATTGTTCTATATCCATAATTCATGATAAGACATAATTCCTACTAGATTTTGATAAACTGTTTTTTTTCATTTTTAAATTTTTTAATGAATTCGATATTTTTGAAAAAAATATAATTAATGTATTCTTGTATGTTAGAAAAAAATAAAACAAGGGCATTCAATGACGACTCCTACCAAAAATTTATGTATTTTATATTATAATATCAATTAAAATTTACTCAATTAATATTATAAATTTTATAGGAAAAAAAATTATTATTTGAAAATATTTAGACTATGAGGAGGAAGTGAGTGTGCAAGCAAGGAATAAGTGAGACTAAGAAGCAAGCCTCATCATCAAAATTATTGCTCTACATATTTGGAGAAATTCAAGGAATAATGATTCTCACGAGGAAAATCTAGGTAGCAAGGAAAGAAAGTCATATATGGAAGGACTAATTAGAAGAAGAATGAATTTATCAAAAATGAAGAAAAATCTATTGTGATTGTTAGATGCTTTATCAAAAATGATTTTCAAGGATGAGATGATTGTTATGAAATAATGATTTTTTAAAATCAAAGGTGTTAATATGTAAGTTTAATGGATACTTTCCAAGTTGATGTTGGAGAATATAACATTATTTGGTACATGCTAATGTACCTCCTTGGTACAACCTTGTAAATATTAGATTAGGGTTGTGTCCTATATTAGAGTGTGAGTAAATATTTTATGTAATGTAATAATGTGCAGGAAATACACAAGTGTCATGTAAATAAGTGTGCAAGTGTTATGTGTGTAAATGTGCACAAGTATCTCATATGTAAGTGTGCACATGTGTTCTTAGATTAGGATGTGTTATGTGAAGAGTCATGTCCAAGTGTGCATATAAGATAAAGTCATGTGTATGCAAGTGTCAAGTAGAGAAGCCAAGATTCAGGAGACTTAACATAAGGAAAGGAAGAGTCATGTAATTAAAGAGTTATCCTACAATGGCTATATATTACTCCATAGAGAGATATAGCGAACATCACCTACATCGCCTACATTATCTACCTAGTGAGCAATTAATATTGTAAGTCTTGTTACATGCTTTTACATGTATGATTCAAGCTATTTATACATTCATATTGTTGCTTATTAATGAATGTTATTTGACATATTATTAGCCTTGATTTACATATTAATTGGCTCATATTATTCTATTACATTATTATATTTGATCTTATTATATTGTGGCTATCATATATTTGATCCTGTGATAATTATCTTGTGAGATTTACATTAATATTAAGGCTTCAAAAGCCATTAGTTGATTGAGACTCAAAAGTGGATTAAATTGGAGAGGGGATTGAGTTCACATTATTCTATATTTCCTTTTAAAAGGACATTTTATCATCATCTACACCAATTAAAAAATTAGAGATAAAATAATGTGCGGTGGCCCATGGTTTAAGGGAAAATATGACTTATGTTTAAGACCATGGAGTGATAATTTTTTTGTGAAGACATAAACTCTTAAAACAATTCCATTATGTCTTAGGATTTTTGGACTAGTTAGAGATAAATAGTGGGAAGTGAGCCATGGTCAAAGAGGAGAGATTACTTGTATTTAAGACCATGGAGTGATATTTTTTTATGAAGGCAAAAACTTAGGATTTCATTGTGGATTAGGATTTTTAAACTTTTGTATTGGCTCATCAGTAAGTAAGTTCATATTTTAGTATTTTTGAATATTATTTGTAATGCTCTAGGATAGTTCATATAGGAGACCAACTACTAAGGAGCGAAAACATGCTATATATACTCAAATATGTGTTTCCATGGATATTTCAAAAACTTTGCCAAAACACATTAAGAGTCTAACCCATAACAAAAGATAAGAATCAATAGGTGAATTTATGAAAACAATGTATTTGAATGCTACAAATTTCATGAGATTAGACACATGGAAAGTGATTTCTAAGTGAAAATGGTTGAGAAAGAAATGAAAATTTTTGATGATGAGAAAAAAATCGAATATGAAGCAAGGAGATCATATTATAATAGAAATTGGTTTAGATAAAGGATTTTCCACTTCTAAAAATATGATAAAGAAATATCCTTTGCCTTATTAAATGGTGAAGGTCTTCATAATTTATTAAGAGCAAATATTAGAAGAAACTAAGAAGGATGAAATGGATGAGTGCTTGCAATGTGTAATTCCAAATTTAGGACATAAAAATGCAAACAAAGATATGAAATCAAATTTTAAAACAAAGAAGGTAGAAGAGGTAAAGTAGTAGAAAGTAATCTCTTTGTGTTAAAAATAAAATCACTATGTAGTTTATCCCTTACACATTAGGATTTTAATGGAAACATAACAAAGGAAACACTATGGATGGACTCTGCTTGAGTTTATAGCTATTATAGTAACATAAGAAAAGAGGACAAGTCTTACACTTCAGGGTTTCTAGAGCAACAAATAGAATAATTTGTTTTTGAGATTATTCCTTGCACTTGAAGTAATCTACTGCAAGATGAACCTACAAATGATATGTCAACCAAAAGAGATTGAGAAGGATGAAAATGTTGGAGAAAATATAAAAAGGAGAGGAAGATTGT
The DNA here is from genome assembly GCA_028583015.1 of Wollemia nobilis. Taxonomy (NCBI): domain Eukaryota; kingdom Viridiplantae; phylum Streptophyta; class Pinopsida; order Araucariales; family Araucariaceae; genus Wollemia; species Wollemia nobilis. Next base: position 3,402,823 of record JAQPPZ010016995.1, on the reverse strand, counting down.
CAAAGAAAAATAAAGAGAAAAGAGAACTCTATAGGATATTGATTTACGATACCAAAAATAAATATCAAAAGGAAAGGATTGAGGAGGATGAAATTGTTGGAGGAAATAGAAAAAGGAGAGGAAAACCGTCAATGCAAAAACAAAGAGAAAAAGAAACTCTTTAGGATATTGATTTGGAATGTCATAAATAAATATCAAACTTTTAGCTTGAAGTGGGATAAAACCACAAATAAGAATAAACTATGATTATCAAGAGCGAATCCTGGAATATTAGGAGTATGAATAAGGCCTAAAAAAATAGTTATCAAGGAATTAATAAGTTGTTATAAGCCTAAATTTAAATGTGGAAATAAATAAATACTAGTGAGGAATATAAGGATGCATTAAAAAGATTTGGTTAAATCATACTATTTATCTTTGTCTTAGTGAAATTCAAACTTTAGAAGGTAATTATATAAAGAAAATTTGCTCTTAATGAAAATGATTCAAAGGAGTTAATATAGGATACACATTTTAAAGAAGATAAAGAGTATGTTTGATAGAAAGGAAAGCTAGATATTGTCTAATTAACCTAATAACAAGTGTAATGTTCTAATATTTTTATAGGAATGGCCCCTAATAGAAGCTACATATAAATTGTTAAAAATTTATAAATTTTAATCGTGATAACATTACAAGAATTGAATCGATTATTTTCAACCAAATTTATTATAAGTTGTTTTACATTCAGTTAAGCATTTTGTTCTTTAAGACACTATGGTGAAATGATTGATGATATAGCATGTGAATTTATGTGTGCACTTTATGTTATGATACTTTATTCATATAGACATAAATCATCCATAAATATATCGAAACACAAAATAAATCGTACACAAATAATAATCTACAAGAAATAAATGATACCAATCATACTTCTTAATAAATGAATAAATCTTCAATAATTCCCAAGATGAGAGGGACACTCCATAAGAAAGAAGATTACAAGAATATCTGATATGATGGATGATTCGTGATAATTACATACAGACTTTTGACAACTTGAGTGGGCCTAAAAGTGAAGACTTTGAAATTTCAAATAAAAGGTTCAATGTTTAAATGCAACAAGAAGATAGAATTGTACACCTAGTAACTAGAGTCTAGTTGGATAAACATATATTAGATAATAACATCCTCCATGATGATTATCCCATATGGCCTATGGCCTCATGGAAGTGAAAATATTCTTTAATTTATTTTATATACTTACCACTTAATGTTATATGACTTAATGTTATATGGGGAAGGTGTAACTCTAACTCTAAGCAACTTGTTAACCCTTGTTCAACTTATTTTAACAATATAATATCTCAATATATTTAACCTTTGGTTTATGTGTGACTCATTCCAATTATCTATAACACCCATATACAATATAATATTAATAGGCACCTATCCCTAGGTACCATAAAAACATAATTCAAATCCTCACATTAAGATGAATAATTATATGATAGAAAAAAGATATGTTGTAGCAATATAATAATATCGTAGATACAATAATTTATTAAGTTCGTAGTTCATAGGGAGGATTATAGTTCTTAGGTATTGAAAAACCCCTTGCGGGGCCGCCTTGGTCTGAGAGACCATGACCAGGGGGTTCTACACCATCAAAGTCACCAATTGGGGATGTTGCGGAGTTCATAGTAGTTGATAGTTCTTTTAATTATTTTTCTTCTATAGCATAGGTTCTTCCTCCTTTAGAGTGGCAAGATCTAAGAATACATTTTTGCACTTCAAGCTCCTAAGGTAATACCTAGTTGTAACACATTTTATATGATCTTCATTTTTAGAAAACTAATTGTCATCGATTATTTCATAATTAGCTTCAAGAATACTATTTGAGGTGTTAATATTTTTCAGAACTGACTGGATGGTATTTAGTAACCATTTGGCTGTTATCATAGGTCTGATTTGAATTCCCCTTTCGAGGTTGAGTCCTTTGTTGCTCGTTTGATTCATGCTTGACAATTGGTGTAGCTGAAGGATGAGCTTCTTCCTTGTGAACTGGAATGTTTGAAGGTTTAAGATCATTTGCATGTAGGTCCTTCTCCTCAACCAAAGAAGAATTAAAGCATAATTGGATAACTGAGCATCTCTTCTTCAGGTGACCAAATAACCACATTTTTAAACTCTTAAACTTATATTATCTAATTAAACTTATGATTAATATATTATTAAAATAATAATTTAATTTAATAAAGTTTTTATTTATAATACTAATATTAACCAATAAAATTCACATATCCATTAAAATTAATTTAATACTTTAATAAAAAAACTTAAAAAATCATACAAAAAAAGCAACTTACAAATCATTACAACTCTTGAAAGGTTCCATAAGATCATTTGTTCCATCCACACCTGCTCTTCAAAAAGCTATGATATTTTAACCCATCTTCAAAAAGCTATGATATTTTAACCCATCTTACCTCACCATGGAACTAGTGAGTGATGAACTTTAGCAACTTCAAAGATGGGACAATGCATTATGTGTAAAAGAGACAACAATGCAAAAGGCATATCAAACAAGAAGGAAAAATGATTGCTAAATAGGATTAGCTACATATTAGAGTTTCCTTTGTATGCAATGAAATAACCTAATTGTTTTTGTGATTTCTATAATTAAATAATTTTTTAAAATTAACATTAAGTTTCATTTAAAAAAAATTATTTTAAATTTTTAAAAATAATTTTATTTAATATATATTTATATATTTGATTTTTGGTGTAGTTTTATATTTGCATTAAAGTAAAACTTTTTATATAATAAATTATATAAATCTAAATTATTTAAGGTTAAATGTTTAAAATTTAAAATTGTGTGAAAAAACTTACATGACAATCTTCATAATACTATACCATACCATAATATAAGAAAAATAATCTTAATCCATATAATAAAAGTGGATCGAAAAAAAGACTTATTATCATTATAATTTTAAAAGTTTAAGAGACTAACTTAATATTAATTAAGTTTTTATTAAAATAAATTATTTAACCTATAAACTTCAAAATAATATATAAAAATAAAAAATACTATTACAAAAATTTACTTCAAATACAAATACTTAAAATTAATTATCAAACTACATAAATAATACACTAATAAATTTTTCAACTTAAAAAAAAAAACCATACATATGTAATCATCATGATCTGTGGAATTTAATTGTACAAACTTTGATACCCTCATCCCTAATATTCTGCTTTGTCCTTACAATAGTACCGCCTTACACGAGACTACTAAAATTTTAATCTATGACGTCATCTCACTCTATAATGAGTAACTCCACTCAAATTATAAGATGCACGGAACAACCGAGACATTATTAAATATAAATTATTGAGTGGAATAACTGCATGACATCAAATTTTCATAGATTTTTTTTTTTCTTTTTCATAGATTACAATCAACATAAGTCTAGATGCTATCAAAGTTCCTAGTGGTTTCTTACACAAGCATGGCTGTTACCCTCCTTCCAACATGATAATTTTGGTTAGGTAAGAACACAAATTAAATTAAAATAATATAAATTTAATTTAATTTTTTAATTTTAATTAAATATATATAAATATAATATTAACAAACTTTATTTTAATATCATCTAACTAATTTAAAAAACACGAAGCGTGAGTTGGGTTCAAATAATAACACATAAAGTCAAGAATGAAGGCAAACATTGTCATGCTTACATTAGAGTTAGATTATTAATAATCATTATTAAATTAATGTCACTCTTCAATCTTTAAAAAAATAAAATTAAAAAATACCTCTAAGGGAAAATGACAAAACATATTGAACACTAAAATCTAAGGGGTGATAATTTGTTTGTCCTTAAGCTAGATTTTGATGAGCGAAGAGTCCACTAAGGTGTCATTCCAACAATAAGAAATAAGTGGGCATCTTTAGATTCTTGTAAGACACAAAACCAATGAGTCAATATGTCAATGGACCATTATGTCTATTTGGTAAACAATTAAATAAATAATAATAATAAATTAATGCAAAAGTGTTAGAAGTAATAGAGTTCTTGGAATTTGGAAGTAACAAAACTCTATGGTAAGCTTGATGACTAAATTCTATGGTAAGCTTGATGAATACAATAGATTTGGTTATTATATTTGGTTTTTATTGATAAGTTTAGTTTTTCTTTTTATGTGAGGTTATAGTGGGATGGAGATGCCTAACCTTGAACTTCAATCGTAAGGATTTTTTATACTAATTAAATAAATAAATTAAAAATATAGGATATTAACAACTTATGCATGATTTTTGTTGAGATCATTTTTATTAAAATAATAAAATATTATATTATTTTAATTCAATGGGTTATATAGGATTGAAAATGGTTCATCTGTATTACATCATCATCATATAGTAGTATTACAACAAAGCTTAGATATTATCTTTATATTGTTTGACAAGATTCGAACCTGAATCTCCTCCTTGAAATGTTGAGGAATCTAACCATGTGAGTTAATACCACTTCATATTATATTGTTTTTTTTGTTAAACTAGATATTTTTTATATTTTTTTTATCGAAGATATTTACTAACAACTTATGCATGGTTTTTGTTGAGGTTATTTTTATTAAATTAAAAAATATTATATTATTTTTAAATTTAATGAGATATTTTTTATATATTTTTTTATGAAAGATATTTACTATCTTCTTCAAAAGTTATTACAATCAACTTTTTTATATCGCTTTTTTTTTTTTAACACACACTTCTTGTTATAGTTTGAACTTGGGTCTTTTCTTTTTTTTAAACATACACTTCTTGTTATAGTTTGAACTTGGGTCTTTTAGACGAGAGCCTAACGTCATATCATTCCAGTTTTAAACACACTCACACACTTCTTGTCATAGTTTAAACTTGGGTCTCTTAGATGAGAGCCTAAAGTCATACCACTCCAATTTTAAACACATACACTTCTTGTCATGGTTTGAACTTGGGTCTCCTAGATGAGAGCCTAAGGTCATACCACTACACTATCCCACAAGGGTGTGATAAAATTTCAAATGAATTTGTTATTTAAAGGATTTGAAGAAATTTGATATCATTTTTAATTAAAAGATAAAATCTCACCTGTATAGTTGCTTTTTAAAATCAACACCACTAATAGCTAAAATATTTGCTATTTAATTTTTATATCTATAAATATATTTCATGTAATAACTTAACGATTTTGATCAGGGAGAGGATGGAGAGCCCGAGGTAAGAAGCAGCACCAAGTTTGACAGGATCGACAGGCAAGCAAAATAGACATAAGGAAGAAGATGTTGGGGTCGATGATGGAGATTGTGATGAGTAAGAAAAAATATTTTGACCTAGGTGCTCAATCCTGGGTTAATATTTTGAAAGGTAAGCAAAAAATATCAAAGAGGGGCTTCAACCTACAACCGTTGAATGGAGAATTACAAATCCTAAATGATCTGGCAGACCTGGCAGTTGAACAAGCAGAGATGTCTCTAGTTGAGAAATTTGTTGGAGTTCGACCAGGGTTAGAAGAGATTAGGAAATGGGCAGCACAAAAATGGAAATCCCTAGGTCATATGAACATTGTGGCCTTACCACGAGTATTTTTTGGGTTAAATTAAATTTTTCAATGGACTATGATAGAATCCTCCAAGGAGGCCCATGGTTCTATGGAGAAGAGGGTTTTTTCTTCGAAAATGGAGCCTTGATTTTGATGCCTTCTCACAAAGCATTGATATAGCTCCGATCTGAATTCATCTCCTTGGGTTCTTGATTCACCTGTGGTATGAAGAGATTTTAGCGGGTGTGGCAAGAAATACAGGACAATTAATTACAGTGGATCCAACAACCTTAGCCAGGTTAAGAATATTTTTTACGAGAATTTATGTAAATGCAGACTTGAATCAAGAATCACCTAAATCTATAAAACTAATTTCCAAGTATGGATATTGGAACCAAACCATTGAATATGAAAATGTGATAGTTAAGTGTGGGATTTGTAAAAAATAAGGACATCTAAGTGTTGCATGCAATGCATGCAAGAATAATTTTAATGGTAAGCGTAAATGGGTTCAAAAGAAAGTTGTTTCTCATCAACAAGCTGAGATTTCAACGAAGAGTTTTCAGAAGGCAAATTCAGAAGGAAGGGCAAAAAAGCAAGTGACAAGATCAAGAGTTCAAGAGACATCAAAGAAAGGAGCAATGGAGGATCTTGATAAGGAGGTAAGTGAATTATCCCCAAACCCTAATAAGTTGAACAATAATATTTCCCTATCAAATTCATTCTTGCATTTGAATGTTATTGAAGAGATATTAGGTTGTTCTGATACATAAATAAGGGAAACTCCAATGAGAGAAAAAGAAAATGAGGGTGAAAAACAATCCTTAGATAATGAAATCCAAATAGAAACCACGCAGTTTGATGGAAATTTGGAGAAGATTATGAGAAAATTCAAGAGGTAAACACAAGATGTTTCAACTCAGAGTAGAGTAACCCAAAGTCATTCCAAAGGGTCAATGGATATGGGAGGTGACTAGGTAGACCGTTAGTTGTTGTTACTATTCAGAAAGAATTTGCCAAGGATGTGGCCGATGGCACTCAGGCAACTTTAAATTTTGAAGGGGAGAAGAAGATTTCCACTAAAACAGAGAGATACAAATTTTTATCATGGAACATTAGGGGCCTTAATGCCCCTTCAAAACATCATTTGGTGTATACTCTTAGAAGAGAAAATAATCCAAATATTTTTTGTTACAAGAAATAAAATTGGACCATATTAAAATTGATAGGATTTAGAAGGAAATTTGGAAAGAGGCTGGTTGGAAATATAGCGAAGCGGTAGGAGCTTCAGGGCTCTTGTGTTTATGGGATAGGAAAAATATTGAGGGCAGGTTAATTGTAAGTACAAGATGATCGATTAAAATTTATTTCCACAATATAAAAAACAGGTATAATTGGATTGTGACTAACGTGTATGCCCCTAATACAACAGTTGGAAGAAGGCAGTTATGGTTTGACCTAACTCAGATGAGAGAAGCATTTAAGGGACTACCTTGGATTTTAGCAAGAGATTTTAATACTCCTTTAAATCCTTCAGACAAGAGAGGAGGATATTCCACCCTTTCAAAAGGAATGCAAGATTTTAGAGACTTTGTCAATGGTAATGAATTGATGAATGTAGAGCTCAGAAGAATACCTTATACTTGGAGTAATATAAGGTTAGGAGATCAACTCATTCATATTCGATTAGATAGGGTGTTAATTTCTCAGGAGGAGTTGACCCTTTTTTGTGATTCCACACTCATTGCAATCTTGAATATTGGGTCAGATCATAACCCAATCATTTGGAAATTTTAGAAGATGGTAGGAAGTACAAAATTGACTTCAAAATTGAGGAATGGTGGTAGAAAGTTTTTCCAGGATCTAAACTTAATCAAATAGCATAAGAATTAAAATATATCAAGAAAAATATTAAGGTGTGAAATAGAGTGGTATTTGAAAATATTTTTAAAAGAAAATCTGAAATAAAAGAGCAATTATCAGAACTAGAGATCAAGTTGAATCAAGGGAATCTCACAAAGGAAATTAGACAACAAGAGAAGGAGCTTCTTATAGAATACCATAATATCCTAGCTAGTGAGGAAGTTCCTTGGGAAAAAAAATTCTAGGATTAGATGTCTAAAGGAAGGGTATCATAATACAAATTTTTTTCATGTTTCTACCCTCCGTCATAGAAGCTGCAACAAGATCAAGGAAGTTGTTAAACATGATGGATCAATAGTCAATAAGCTTGATAATATTCGAGAGGAGGCAATGAATTTCTTCAAGGATCTCTTAGGAACTTGGGAAGAGGAAGATCCAGAAGTAATGGAAACTTTGCTGAATCATATTCGCCATCTCATACAGGATAATTTTAATGATTATATTTCTAGCCCTTTCACTAAAGAGGAGATTAGAAAGGTAATTTTTGATTTAGGAGGTGATAAAGCTCCAGGGCTAGATGATTTTCTAGCAGCTTTCTTTCAACATTTTTGGAACTTGGTGGGCAAGGATGTGGTGGAAGCTATTCAAGAGGTGCAAGGAACCCATTTTATCCCTACAAATGTCAATTCCACTTTTTTAGCTCTAATTCCCAAATCTGTAGGGGCTAGAGATTTTACACAGTTTAGACCTATAAGCCTATGCAACAGCTTATACAAGATCCTATCAAAAACATTAGCTAATAGGATTAAAACAATTTTACCCTTTATTATTGATGCTAACCAAGGGGATTTTGTTAAAGGTGGACAAATCTTGGATGGAATAGTCACAATTCATGAGGTTATTCATTCTATGGATAGAAGTGGGGAGGCTGGAATGTTGTTAAATTTAGATATGAAAAAGGCATATTATCAAGTCTGTTGGGATTTTTTGGAAAGGATCTTAAAAATTTTTGGTTTCAATGAGAACTGGGTAAAGTTGACCATGAACTGTGTCTCCATAGTCAAGTTATCAATTTTGGTAAATAGAGCAGCATCAGGATACTTTAGCTGCATTTGTAGATTACGTCAAGGAGATCCATTATCCCCATATCTTTTTATTATTCTTATAGAGGCCTTAGGTCGTTCCTTGGTAGCAACGATATCTGAAGGCAATCTTGGAGGTTTCAAGGCAACTCTTTTGTCAGATTCAGTATGTCATCAATAATTTGTTGATGATACTATGATTGTGTCCAAAGCCTCTGTCCCTCAAACTCAACAAATTAAACTTATTCTAGAAAACTATGAATGAGCAACAGGGCAAAAAGTTAATTTCAACAAGAGTATGGTCTACTTTCTAAATACTCCAAAGCATAGAAAAATAAGCATTAAAATAATTTTTGGCTGTGTGATTGGCACACTCCCCTCTTATTACTTGGGAATGCCACTCTTTAAAAGAAGAATGAAATCTAAGATGTGGAACTCGGTCATAGAAATATTTTCAAAAAAGATAACTGATTGAAGAGGTAATTTATTGATGTAACCAAAATAACAACACCCAACAATATAAAGCAAATGAACACTTGTGATTGCAAAATATCTCTTTTGTATTAACAGGGGAGCCTGAATCTCCCAATATTACAATAGTTTTTGATTGCCCCAAATGTCGGGTGCAATATTACAATGTATGATACAGAAATACAAGTGTTCCAGATGACAACAATGATGGCACTTCTCCGAACAAGTAAGAGGGTGTTCTTCATTCTTTCTGCTACAGTCCAAGGTTGAGTGGGCTTTGGTATCCAACAAATGTGGGACCACTCCAGCTACAAAAACTTCTCCAAAGTACCTGTCTCCTACACACATAAAAACCAAAGAGGGTCAGTAGCACCTGCCAATCAAGATAAAGAAATGATGTTGTAAAACCCTAACTGAGTAATCATGCAATATAGAAAACAAAAGCAAATAAACTAGAAAGCCTTGCAAAATAAATCTCACGGGTTGAATTTGATCTGTGTTCTCGATTATGTGAAACCACGGGAGCGCGGTGATGGATTGGTAATTGCAGACACGCGGTGGTTAAACCGTAGATGTGCAGTGGAAACTGCAGGCCAACGGTTTGGGCTGAATGGCAAAAATACCTCAAAATGGGATTTTTGGGCTTAAAATATAGCTTTTCCTCGAGAAGCATGCATAAGTCTGATCCTATTTCGGTAGCCTGTCGATGTCAATGTTCAGCTCCCTTTGTTTGGTGGGGTGAGGGTGCCTTTCTAGGCCCCTTAGAATTTTGGAGGGAAAAGGAAGGTGGCAAGCCTAAATTGCCAAGTGGTAATTTTGGGCTACCAAATGGAGGGGATAGTTATAGTGAGTCACCCAGTGTGCCTCACTTAACAGGAGTGACGTGGCTGCAAGTGGAGCAGTGTGTGGGATTTTATCACATGTGAAGAGACAAAGGGAACAAGGGTGGATGAGATATGACAAGGATGTTGGGTGAGGTGGCTAAGACACATGTCTAGTGGGTAGGCAGGGTACCTTAGGTTAATTTCTTCAGATTTAATAAATCTAGAAAATAGGATAACGGTGCAGGATTTATATGCCTAAGTTTAAAATTAGACATATACCTTTACTATGCAGGGTTGGTTGTGGGGTGGCAAATGTAGTGTTGTGAGTGATCAGGTTTTGGTGTCTATAGATACCCCTTTTTGTACTATGTTGTGTGCAACACGATGTAGTGCAAAAACCAATGACACCTGTCTTTATGGGATGAATGAACTCAAATCTTCTCGATGCACAAGAATGAACAATGATAATGATTTCTGATTGTTTTTTTTTTTGCTTACCGCCTCAATTGGCGAATGGGTGAAGAATGAATCCCATGAGCCAATTGACTATGATGATGATGAACATGTGTAGATTTATGACATTGTCAACTAGATGCCGCAAGTTTGGGATTTGATTTCGTGTTTCAAATTTGCTTTTGGTTTTTTTTGATAAGGTACAAAATTATGTGGTGAAATATACAACCATTTTGGAGTTATTTTTCCACTATGACTTTCATGTCCTTTCAAGGAATGAGTCGTTTGGGATTTTATAATCCAATGGTTTTCAATTATACCATGTGTGATTTGTTTTCATTTTTGACCCAAAGGAATGGTTTAGGATAACCTTTTGCAATTTGACTTGATTCAATTATCGACATAGACTTAGGTTTCAGTTGATGTAATGCCACAGTAATGATGATGATTAGTGTCCTTATTATGGTTTTCTCGTCCTACCATATTGCATGGATTGCTAGTCATTGCAACCGTCAGGTCTCTAGGGTAAACGACTTAATACAAGGTTCGCTAGTTTTTTTATTTTGAAAGTAATTTATTTTTTGAGTGGATGTGTTGAGGTGTTTATTTGATTTTATGTTTTTTGTAAACGTAGGTGAGCGATTTGGTTTATATTTTACCGTGGGTTTGCATTGTGCTTTGCAAACCATAGGTCTATGGTTTGGTGCACTTTACAAAACGTGAAAGTGTATTTTCATCGCAAACCTCGGGTTGGGAATTTTACGCGCTCTATGAAACACGAGTGTGCAATTTCCATCGTGAAAAGCGACTATAAATAGACCTTGGGTCATTTTCAATGCATTTTTCACTTGCGACTAGAAATTTTGCTCTAGTGCTTTGAGAGATGAGTGAGATGGTGGTCGATGAGGGGAGTGGCGGTGGCGCGGATGTGGGTGCTGGAGGTGGTGGCTTGGTTGGAGCGGAAGCTGGCATGTGCTATGTCCAGGTAGGTGTCTGAAGCCCTTAGTTTAGGGTTTTATTTGTATTTTTGGTTGTTTGTTTGTTTTTTTTTATTTGGTTTTGTTTTGTTTATTTTGTGTTATTTTTTTTTGGAAAATCATCAATTTTTTTTAACTATCATGCATGGGGTAGGTTGAATTTTTTTTTTTGGAAATGTTTCACATGCTTGTTTTTTTTGTGTGTGTGATGAAGTGCTATGTAGTGTAAAATATGTTAGAAATAATGTGCACGTTTCATGTGCTTGACATGTGTCTGTGACACTTGTCATCTTTTCATATAGGCTTATGCCTATATATTGTAATCCATTTTTGTATCAATACATCTCATATCATTTCAGTCCCAACATTTGGTATTAGAGATTTTAGGGTAATGAGATTGTGAGTTTGAGGGGGGATTTCTCTCATGGACATTCCCCCTCATTTTTTCCTCCCCCATTCCAGTGGTGATGCCCTTCATTTTTTGGAAGAGATTATCCTCTTTCCCCAGGCCATTTTTGGTTCAGACGGGAAAAGAAAAATCTTTCATTAATAATGTAGTGGAAATCTTCCCTATTTATTTTCACATTTCATATATGGCAATAATCTACCTATTTTTCTATAGGGGGAGGTCATGTTTTTTTTCGTGTAGTATCTGTTTGGTGTAATATCACATTGGGATCCTGTTTTTTAGTCTGCCCCATGTTTTCATGATTTGTTCATCGCATTTGGTCTGTAAAGGTGTATGGGCCTCGACATCCAATGGCAGTCGTGTTTATAGTAAACCAAATCGAAGAAAGTGAGGTTTTTCTTTCCCCCTAGACCGATATTGTGAATACTACCACATTCAAGGAGCTGGATCCATATGACCCTGCATGATTTGGTTTCGATGGCGAGGAAAATCTATCTGAGATAGGGAATTGGCATGGGCGCTTTTCACAAGATCTATGTTGAGATGTTTAATATATTTGGTCAATATTGGAGTTGTAATGCATATCTGTTATTCATTTCAACATGTTGGCAGTGCAACTCCTCCCTTGCACCATCCTCCATCATAGAGATTTGTGGAATGATCGAACGGGGCTTGATCGTGGCCCTCGTCGCACTGCACTCAACCAAGATTTTTTTGATAGTGTTTGACCTATTTTTGGTGTTTCCTATCATAAATTATGATTGTATCCAACCAATGGTAGTATTGGTGAAACCGGGTCAAAATATTTTTGAGCGCAACAGATCCGAGCGCCACTTCTTATGTTGTGTCACATTGCCAAATTCACCCAATAATAGTTGACCGTGATGAATGGAAGTGAGAACCCATTGCCTCATGATCGAGGTCCTAAATACCACTCATTGCTATATTCCAACAAATATTTTATTTGATATCCTCGAACATTTCTTTGCATCAATACCATATTTCTTTTTGGCCACCTGCGACCCATCTGCAGTTTTTGTTACCATTCCGTGTCAACATTTGCGACCCTCATTTCTCAAAATTATTGTTGTTATCACTAAGATCCATGGATAGGATGTAGTCGTTGATCAAGAGATGTAGTTGACGAGTTCAATGTCTCTAACGTCAAGGAGGTTCAACATATCAAATATTCCATGATCAATTATTTCTTGTGATGCAGCGTTTGTAGGAGAGACACCATGCTGAAAGGAAACCTGAAGTGATAGTGAGTCACATTTGTTTGTTCATCCCTCATGGAGTATTCAACCTACCCATGTGAATGGAGGCCTCTTGTTTCTTGCATCGAAGATCAAGTGAGACAAAAAATTATTTGACACAGATCCAGCGTGTGTTGCCTCCAACATCATGCAAAGAAGATTCGCGCAGTGATAGTTCCATCGCTTTGACCATTGTATTTAGTTGGTGGTCCATGCCATTTGATGACCGCCATTTGAATTACAAATATCCACAACAACATTCTCCAACAAGAGGGTCCCGATCTGGTTTTGCGCACCATGGTTGTGTAGCAGGTGGAGTTTCTAGGGTGGAACTCCGTGCTATATTGAGGTATGTTAATCTTAACACATGTCAACCACTAATATTTTTAAAAGGTCCAAGCATTTAAAGGTTGAAGATTTATCTAACTACACGTCGCTCATGGAAAACCCGTCGGGCCCTGCTGCCCATGTGACCGCCCCTCAAAGTCTATGATGATCTCCGATGGTGCGCTTATGCAACTCTTTTTTCGAAGACCTGTGGGTATCGCGTGTATGGGAAATCAAAGTATAGTTAACAACTCAGTTCACGAGCCCTATATAGAGTGTTTTTCTATTATCAACAAGATATGGATGAGTACAAACAGATCATAGAAGTGATGCAGAAAATGGCATGCCTGCTCCAACTCCATGCACAATAGACCCTATAATGCTCCTGCTTGGAGTGAAACGTGGAAGACAGCCCAGTACAAGGTCTCCAGGCCCACTGTTCGCCCATGATTTCCACAAAATCTATAACATGATTAAGCTGAGATTCTATGTTAGCAAGTAAATTTTGTCCAGTATGTCAAAAAACGTTGGCAAAGGGGGCCACATATCTTTTTTATTTTTATGATCTTCAATTGAAAATAAAGGAGGCCAAGTGATTTTTTTTTAAAACCATGAAATTTTTTGATGAGTGCTTGAAAAGCAAGGGGGCATCTTTTTATAAAGTGGTGGGCCATTTAATTTCAAGAGGGGGACACTTATTATAAATATGGTCTTATGGAGCATTTTTTGAAGACCTAAAAGTTTTAATATTATTTCCACATGGGAAGTGGAAAATGGAAGGCCCACATGGCCTATGTATGTAATTTCCCTTGTGAGGGAAAATTGAAAATAATCTATTTTTTACGCCAGAGTGCGATGCTTGGAATATTTTATTCCTGATGTTTATTTTGATGCCTAGAGAGACATGTTGTAGTTTTTCCAGCAAATGAAGGCCCCATTGAAAATGGAATATAGGGGTATTTATAGTCGTCAGAAAGATTTTTTCGAGACTGACACATTGTAGTGTCTAATTGTAATTTTGATGCTATTCCATTTGCATTTTTTAGCCTCAAAGATTGTTATTTTGGAGTGCACTCTCGGTTGAACTCGACACTCCCAAAACACTTGTATGTGATCATAGTATCTAGTCACTTTCTCTATAGAACTTGGTGGATGCAACGATTGGTTACCCATGTATTCCGATAAGATGAGAAAGTCACCATAAGGACACCTACTCTAGGGACTACAAACATAGACACCCTAGACTCTATCCGAGGACTTTTTCGGATCAACTTCTAAAGACTATAGACATAGACACTTCAGAAGATTATATTCTCTTCTTTCTTCTTCTCCTTCACATTTGGATTCTATGGCTCATTTTATTGTATTTTTTGAGTGTATTTTTGGCAAAGACCTACACTCATATGGCTCGTATTTATTTTTTATTAAGGTGCATTTTTGGCAGAGATCAACACCTTCTAGATTGTAATTCACTACGAGGGGGGATGATATTCATGGTGAACCTAGTTAGTGACCTATGAGAGGCAACATACGTAGAGGATGACCTATAGAGACAACATACCTAGAGGATGACCTATAGAGGAAACAGATTCAAGGAAGTGGCTGACCTTGAGGGACCCAGGATGACCCTGAGGCACTTAGACGATTGACCCAGAGGCAAAAAATCCAAGGAAGTTGTTGACCTTGAGGCAACATACTGATATGTATACACCGTTGATCTAGCATTGTTCACAGTTGGAGAGCCAAGTACAAAGAGCACAAGCCTAATCTAAATTATGTAATAAAGGAGGATGTTTAGGTTCTTTTAGAGAAGTCAAAATTAACAGGGAATGTATTTGTTGGAATATAGTAGTGAGCGACATTCAGGACCTCGATCATGAGGCAACGTGTTCTCACTTTTATTCATCTTGACCAACTGTTGTTGGGTGAATTCGACAACATGACCCAGCATAAGAGGTTGACCCTAAGGCACCCAAGATGACCCTGAGGCACTTAAATGATTTATCCAGAGGCAACAGACCCGAGGAAGTGGTTGATCCTGAGGCAATAGATCGAGATGTATACATCATTGATCTAGCATTATTCATAGTTAGAGAGCCAAGAGCAAAAAGCAAGAGCCTAGACTTTATTAATGTGCATTTTATGCTTATGAAAGTGCACATTAAGGGGGAATGTTAGAAATAATATGCACATTTCATGTGCTTGACATGTGTCTGTGACACTTGTCATATTTTCATATAGGCTTATGCCTATATATTGTAATCCATTTTTGTATCAATACATCACATCTCATATTTTCAGTCCCAAAAAAATGCTTGTCTATGGGGTAGGTTGAATTTTTTTTTTGGAAATGTTTCACAATATTATTTTTTATGTGTGATGAAGTGCGATGTAGTGTAAAATGCTTGTTTATGTTTTTTTTTTTTTTTAACTACCATGCATGGGGTAGGTTGAATTTTATTTTTGAAATGCTTCGCATGCTATTTTTGTGTGTGTTATGATATAGCGTAGAATGCACATTTTTGTGTGTGTTATGATATAGTGTAGAATGCACATTTTTGTGTTTTTTTTTATACCATGCCTGGGGTAGGTTGATTTTTTTTAGAATGTTTCTAATTGTGATGTGCATGTTTATAGTGTAAAATGCTTGATTTTTTTTTAGAATGTTTCTAATTGTGATATGCATGTTTTTTTGTGTGTGATGAAGTGCGATGTAGCGTAAAATACTTGTTTTTGTTTTTTATTTTCTTTTGGATGCACTAATGTTGCTTTACTTATTCGTGTCGTAGGTTAAGTTTCTTATCGCTATATATAGATGGCCTCGCACTATTTCCAAAGTGCAAAAGGCCCTCATAGTAGATGATTGGCAGTTTCTTGAGGCTATGGGTTTGGATGGGTGTGGGTTGATGGAGACAATATGAGCGAATGAGGCACTTTTATCCACACTTTTCGAGAGGTGGGACCCAGATAGGGGTTCTTTTCAGCTCCTAATAGGGGAGCTTACTATTACTTTGGAGGATGTGTATCGCATTTTTGAGTGCCTATTGAGGGTCCACCAGTGAGGGTGGGTCACGACAAGCAGGAGGCTTTAAAACCCATATAGGGTGAGCTTTGGGATGTGTATTGTAGAAAGGGAGGCATACCCTACCTTGAATTGTTCAATGATAAGAAGATAGCTGCAGATCATAAATTCTTGATGTATATATTGAGCAACATGGTGTTGCCCAATAGTATGGGATTGATGATCCCATGGAATCAGGTTTCAATTGTGCTTCAGATGATGTCAGATTCATAGAGATTGGCATGGTATCCCACTCTCTTGTGTCAGATTTACAGTGAGCTCTATGAGGTGAAGAGGCAGAAGTGGAAGAGCCTTAGCTATAGTTTGTTGCTCCAAATTTAGTCATGGGAGCACATCAGTGTGGGTCATCCCGATGCGCTACCTTGTGCATGCGATCCTATCCTTCCTTGTGCTTTTCGATGGTGAGTTAGCAAGGAGTCTTCTCCTACGTGCACTTCTATTGATATTGCTACCTATAGGGATAGCCTTAGTGGATTGACTAGGGATGACATTTATTGATGTCTGTGGAGGGGTATGGCTTGGGAGAGGGATTTTTTAGAGCTTCATTGGGTCATATGGGGGAGATGGTTGATGGGTAGCCACATGTAGGATATGAAGTACATCCAATTTTTGTAGGTTCAGAGGCAGTTCGACTTGGTCTAGGAAGTTCTTGATTCTCCCATGATTTATAGGTGGTGGGGCTATGAGCTAGGCCTACCCCTAACTCCTAAATTTTAGACTATGGATGATGTAGGTGATGGTGCTACTATCGAGGTTCCTGATACATATAACGTAAGGACCACTACAAACTTTGATTCTTGGTTTTTAGCTCAACATCCTTGGAGATCGAGCCAGGTAGTGGATGACATAGTTAATGATTATGAGCCAGATACTGGTGATCAGGCTCCTAGGCAAGCTAAGCATTGTTGGGTTAGTGGTGGTAGGAGGCAGTCTGCAGTAGATGTACAATAGCTAGAGGTAGATGTTGACCATGATGAGATTTATGGGGATGATGGATATGGGGGTGATGGATATGGGGGTGATGGAGGCTGGGGAGATGAGGGAGGCTAGGGAGATGAGAGAGGTGGTGGTGATGGTGGCAAGGGAGAGTAGGATGTTCCTCCTTGCCATATGGATGAGGAGTGGGACATACTCCAAGAGAAGTTGGATAGTCTAGATTTGGAGGTGAGTCAGGTGAAGGGTGAGCTAACTTGGCATTAGGGTGAGGTGACCCGTCTGTAGGGTGAGGTGGATGGTTTGCAGGGTGAGGTGGATGATCTACGTGGTAGGCTGAGTGTGGATGATATTGCAACTCGAGATGTAGATATCATGAGGTTGCAGGGTGAGGTGACTCACTTGTAGGGCGAGTTGGGTAGGGCACAACATGCATCAGCTGAGGGTGATGCTAGATTCCCTTAAGGTACAGTTATCTCAATGAGTGGCTCACCAAGGAGTTGAATTAAGGACTATCCATAGGCAGGGTGAGTACATTGTATTATTGGAGAGTGCCTTGCATGAGTGTGAGATCCCTCTTCCTATTCCTCCATCATCAGTTATGGGTTCCAACAGGCATACCGAGGTGAGTGCCAGGACTCATCGATCATCCAACTCTCACAGTGCTTCATTAGTGTAGGGACCTCACAGGGGTCACGGTGGCGCTAGCTAGTAGTACCTTATTACCTCTTTTTGTATTTTGTATTTTTGGCTTATGAGCCTCAATGCTCTGATGTATACAAACTGTGGGCATTTTGTACTATGCGATTCATATATATATATACATAGCTTTTACTATGTTTTGTGTTGTGCGCTTTTGTTTATTTTTTGATGCATATGGAATGATGTCTAATCCTTATGTTCTAATCATGATTTGGTTTTTTTAGATTTAGCTTGATCATCTTGTTTTTATTTCTTAATCAGGGGCATATATAGATGGCATGGTATGGATATTATGATGTGTAATAGTGTGAATGATATGACATGATTCAATGGATTTTGTAGGATATTTTACAAAGACTCAGACAATCTAGTGATTCAAACAAAATCATTTATGTATTTTATAGATCTTTTTTATGCAAGGGTTATCCTAGCATTTTAAAATTTGTTCAAGGACCAACTATGTGTGAAATGATTGTTCATTTCTCATTATGAGCTAGGTAAAACTAATCAATTGTAACTTATACCAATAAGCTAGTTCATCTGAAAGCGACCATAGATCTGTACAAAAGAAAGTTCCTAATGTGACATATTTGATGCCATGCGTAAGGATACCCCATTGCTAGGCGAGATTCTGTTAGGACCCTCCTAACATACCCTAATACTTATATTATTTATTAATTATATTTTAGGGTCACAACCCTTCACTCTTACAACTATTAGACTAGGTATTTAAATGCAAATCCAAATATGATAATAAGGCATCATCGAACAAATATATTAATTAAGTCTATTATGGGTTTTTCTACCTTACAATCAAAAAGCAATTCAATATAAAAATGATTCCTCCTTTCGCACTATTTAGTTTCATACCATCTGGATCAGAGCTAGATCAAGGAGCAAATTCACCATTAAAATTTTTTCCATCGCACATTTTAGCCAGTCCACATTCGCGAGGACGCAAACAACATTCATGCTTCACGGATCCATGTCATAATCCTCATAGAAAATTAAACCTTCTCCTAAGGTACGAATTAAGTTGTCTTACACCCAAATTGCTCGACCTTTCGCGTGGTGACCGGTGGCTGTTTTAAAAAAGCTAAAATCTTCAATGCAGCATCATGGTTTTTGATGTCCGAAACACAAAGGAAAAAATTAATTTTTTTTAAGGACTAAAGTCCCACATTCATGGTGCTATGTCCTTGTAGCGCTTTATAAGCACCAAAAGGCACAAGCAAGAACGTGACTTCGGTCACACCTCCCTCATACCTCGTGCGAACCAACCGCTACCCAGTCCTTCCTCAAAATTTGCACCGCCTGTCAACTCATCGTGTTCTCGGTTGCCACCCTTACGCCTCGGTCGCCTGCTACCGCCCTGATAGTCTGCCTTCTCGCTTGCCGCCCTATCAGTCGACCTTTTGCCTACCACCCTACCGACTGTCGTGCACTCTCGACCCTAACGCCTCTACAAGCTACCTGTTAAATAACAGAGAGCACCAAATTCAAAAAGTTCATAGGGCATTGCCCACCAATTTTTTTTATTTTTTATTTATTTTTATTTTTTTGCTCACCTGTACCAAGTCATATTGATTGTTACCTACACCAACCATAATGGCTGAAGGATGATGATCACTGGATTCCATTCATGAGAAACACGAAAGGCTTGCTGAAGAAGTTCAACAAGAAAGAGAGGAGAATACCCGTAACACAAGAGAACTCTTCAAGAAAATATTTGCAATGGATGTTAAACTTGATGCCATCAGTCAAAATCAGGCAACACCACATGCAAATTCAACCAACAACGGGTCATCAAACCGAGCAATGTTAGGAGGTCCACAAACTTCCATTCTACCACAGACGACCAAATTAGACTTCCCAAAATTTGAAGGAGGAGACCCTACAAACTGGATCTACCGAGCAGAGCAATATTTCTCACTAAATCAAATTCTAGAAATGCAAAAAGTGCATATCGCCTCCTTCCACTTGGAAAACGATGCCATCCAATGGTACCAATGGTTCGAGAAAACTAACGACACTCCGACATGGTCAACCTTTACACAAAATCTATTAGTGCGATTCGGCCCTAGCAAGTTTCAAAGCTTTACAGGGGCCCTCACTAAATTATGCCAAACCACTTCGATAAGCGAATACCAAGAAAAATTTGAAAGGCTAGCTAATCGAACATCCGGATTAGACGTTGCCTTCTTTCAAGAATGTTTTGTCAGTGGATTAAAAGAAGAAATTCGAATAGAGGTGCAAATGTATAACCCTACAAACATGTTAGAGACCATCGGCTTGGCGAAATTAGCGGAGGACAAAATCAAGGCATGGAATCGGTTCACAAAACCAACTTGGGGGAAACCATCAAACACTTATACCAACCCCAAACCAATGCAAAATGGACGAACCCAAAAATCCTACACAACCCCAAAAATTAACCCCACTCTACCAATTAAGCGTCTGAGTTTCGAGGAAATGAAGGAAAGACAAGCTAAGGGTCTTTGCGATGAGAAATTTGACGAAAATCATAAATGTGCCTCACAAAAATTATATATTCTAGATGCCACAGAGGAAGGGAATTCTACTGAAGAGGAACCTAAACTCGAAGTAGAGGTATTATCCAACACACTTGAAAGTGACGAAGAAAATGCACCAAAGGTTTCCTTCAACGCCCTTGTCGGATTTTTTGCCCCTCAAACAATGCGAGTTAAAGGGTATTTTAAGAAACAAAACCTTACCGTGCTCCTATATTCTTGTAGCACGCATAATTTTATCGATCCAAAGGTGGCTAAACAAGAAATTTTTTTTATATACCCTTGCAATAACTTCGAAGTGATGATTGGAAATGGAAAAAAATTACATGCAAAGGAAAATGCAGAAATATAAAACTATGGGGGTTTATAACATGAAAGGCGACATGTACGTCCTACCCCTAGGTGGGTGTGACATTGTACTAGGCATACAATGGTTACGAACCTTGGGCGTAGTCCAATGGGAATTTGATGAACTATGGATGAAATTCACAGCAAAGAACCAAACCTATATTATCCAAGGCCTAAAATCAGGACCTTCCCAAATCGTCAGCTCACATAGAATGGAGAAAATTATTCAAAAAGGAAACAAAGGAATGGTCGCCCAATTATTTTCAATTCAACCTAGACACAAAGATGATGAGACACCAGAGTTACAAAATATTTTAGACCACCATAAGGCGGTATTCAATGAACCAAAATGACTACCTCCACAACGAAGTCACGATCACACTATTCCACTATTTCCAGGGCATTAACCTCCTAATATTAGACCTTATCGTTATCCATACCTCCAAAAGACCAAAATAGATAAATTAGTACAAGATATTCTTAAGGCAGGAGTCATTATACCTAGCAAAATCCCTTACTCCTCTCCAATTATTTTAGTTAGAAAAAGGATGGCTCATGGCGTTTATGTGTCGATTTTCGAGCGCTTAATAAAATGACCATAAAAGATAAATTTCCTATTCCGGTCATAGACGAGCTATTAGATGAACTCCATGGGGTAGCTTATTTTTCCAAGTTAGACTTACGGTCAGGATACCACCAAATACGAGTCAATGAAAAGGATATTCCTAAGACGGCCTTTTGCACTCACGAAGGGCACTACAAATTCTTGGTGATGCCATTTGGCCTGACCAACGCTCCTTCTACCTTTCAAAGTCTAATGAATAAGGTATTTCACCCTTTTCTTCGTAAATTTATATTAGTTTTTTTTTATGATAATTTTATTTATAGCAAAACATGGGAAGAACATTTGGACCATGTTAGACAAGCGTTCCAAATATTGAAGGAAAATCAACTTTATGCAAAAAGATCAAAGTGTTCCTTTGAAAAACAAGAAATTGAATACTTAGGGCATATTGTCTCAAAGGAAGGAGTTATGGTAGATCCTTCCAAAATTGAGGAGGTGAAAAATTGGCCTATTCCAAAAACCTTAAAAGCTCTACGTGGGTTTCTTGGACTAACGAGATATTATAGAAAATTTGTCCAAAATTATGGTAAAATCGCTGCTCCTCTAACAACATTACTTAAGAAAAATGCTTTCAAATGGTCGTCTAAAGCGGATGAGGCCTTTATCACCTTGAAAACTACAATGTGTACCACCCCTGTTCTAGCCATGCCCAACTTTTCTAAACCGTTCGTCATTGAAAGTGACGCTTCAAGAATAGGAATGGGAGCCGTACTCATGTAGGATGAAAGGCCTCTAGCTTTTATAAGCAAAGCATTTTCTCCTAAGAATTTAGCTCGCTCTACGTATGAAAAAGAGATGTTGGCGATTGTCCATGCTATTCAACATTGGAGGCCTTACCTTATTGGCCAACATTTCATTATACATGTTGGCAATTTTGGGTACTTTGGGTACATTGCTTTTGCTCAAGTGTATAAGTTGTCATTGATGTCAAGAAGCTCTTGAAGGAATTTGATTTGATGTCAGACAATTTGTTTTGATGAAGGTTACGGCATGACAGTTTCAAAGGTCTTTTGTAAACCCCAAGTTGGCAGGTTTAAAGATTACAGGTGGATGCATTAGTTTAATGCATTTGGGTCCAGGAGGAAGTATTTATTTAATAATTAAAAACCTTGTTAAGGTTTCTTTTAATTATTTTTAAATAAATATTAATTTATTGTTTGCATTGGGTTCTCCTAACCCATGGCACAAATGTCTTAACTTTGATGGCGCTATGTTCTAAGATTGTGGGCGCTAGCCAAGACCTCCGTCGACGTGTTAAACTCCTCACCGACGTCAAGAGTTTATGGGAAATATGCATATAAATCTCCCATGATGAAGATCAAAGATTATCCCATTCGCATTTTCAAAAAGTGTTGCTCGCTGTGATTTCACGATCTGATGTTCAATTTCTTCTTCGCTGAGATTTCGTGATCCGCTGTTTGGATATCCGCCGTTCATGTTTTGTATCTATCGTAAGGTTTTGTCATCGTCATTCACGTCAGAAGACAGGGAGGCCTGTTGTTTATTTTAGTCCTGGCACAGAAGGTACAAGGGAAATAGAGTGAGGTTCAAACCTCACCGGACGCCTTTAGCGCATCGGTAGCGGCTAGGCTGTTGGCGCGCTACCCGAATGGGAGGTTTCACGTTCGAATAACGCAAAAGGTTTTTTCTTTGTTGAAGTGGACGTAGCGGGTGGTGTTAGAGTTCGTGCGCAATTTCTCCATAGCGCGATTTTTGGTGTTGGCCAAGGTATTTTCAAAATTAATTTTTGCTAGTGTATTTTGCGGATGGAGGAAGTTTATTAGAGAGAAAAACAACTTAGGAGTTATAAGGAGTTTGAAGCTTGCTTTATTTTGATAAAAGATTCTTTTTAAGGTGTTGTTTGCATTATCTTATTGCATTCTTATGAGAGATAAAGTTTATTTTTGATAAGACTATAAGGGAGAAATAAGGTGTATAAGGGATAAATATTTCTTGTAATGTTGAGAGTGCTTTTGGTTGATTATGGAAATGAAAGCATGATGTTTTAAGGTTAGAATTGCTTCTTGTGTGAAAGTGTGAAACCTTAAGTGGGCAGCTTTGAGATTGACATTAGCTTTCATTAAATTGGTTATAATCAAGCTATTCTTTACTTGGTTAAAGTGTTGGGCTTGCTTCTTTGTTGATGAATTGAAAAGTTGTTTTGTGCTATTGTGATTTGAGTTGGTGGATGCTTTTTGTTCAAATAATGTTGGAGAGAAAAGGAGTTCTACTTGTTTCCTTTTCTAATGTTGATTGTGAAATGCTTCAAGGTTGTGTTTTGAGTTGAATGGTGTTGATTGAACCTTGTTTGATGAGCATTGTTGTTGAAGCCCTAATTGATGGTGAAAAGAACATGAGTATCATTGTTATGTGATTCTTTGCATAGTTGGCAATTGTTGGGGTTTCATGTTCTTGAAAGAAAGCATTCTATCCTATCCATTTCAGATATTGAGTTGAGTTTTCAGATTTGAGATTGAGATTGAGCTGAGTTGATTTGAGTTGAGTTTTGAGATTGGGATTTGAGTATAGAACATATTGAGTCTCTAAAAATTCTCTTTATGCTTCTATGAGTTTGAAAAATCACATTGGGTCTCTAAAAATTCACTTTGTGATTTCCTACTAAGAAAGTTTTTCTTGGTGAGCTTGTTGAGTTTTTGGACAGGTTCCGGTGAGGACTTGTGAGCAGTTTTTGGACAGGTTTCGGTGGGGACTTGTGAGCAATTTTTGGACAGGTTTCGATGGGGACTTATGAGCAGTTTTTGGACAGGTTCCGATGGGGACTTGTGAGCAGATTTGGACAGGTCCTAGCAGAGGACTTGTGAGCTGAGTTTGATAGTTCTATCAGAGAACTTGAGGACAAAGGTGCATTGATTCTATGAGAAGAACCTAAGGACAGATTTGGCAAGTCTTTGAGAAGGCTTGTATGCAGAGGATTGATTTGTTCAAGAGTTGGACAGATCTGAGAGATAGAGGAAGACTTGTACTAGACCGATCGACCGTGTTTGGTATAGGTTGCTTCGAGCTGCTGTGGACGTGATCATAGAAGGCAGAGGTCTCTTAGGCTAAGCATTAAGGATAGGAGGTCTTCGGTGGAAAGGAGTTCCACGTGCTAGCAAGAGGTAGAGGCAGTTGATCTTCTGAGGGATCATTTCCAGAGCAGAGGGGAAGGTATCTCCTTTGAGCAGAGGCTCATAAATTTTGATTGGGGGAAGGTATCTCCTTTGAGTAGAGGCTCATAAATTCTGATTGGGGGAAGGTATCTCCTTTGGGCTGAGGCTCATAAACATTGTAATTGGGAAGGATTCCCAAAGAACTTTGAGATAAATTTTAGAGAAAAGTTTTGTGGACATAGCCCAGCCATTCTGGGTGAACCACGTTAAAATTGGTGTCACTTTGTGGATGATATTGTGCATTGCTTTGATATTGCTTTGGGTATATTGCTTTACTATTTTGAAGTATAAAGGAAAAAGTAAAAAGAGGTCTTATACTGTTCACCCCCCCCTCTCAGTATAAGCTTGTGTTCTTCAATACACACTGACCATCATAGCTTGAAGTATTTTTTGGAACAAAGGACTAATACCCCGAAACAATAAAATGGGTTACTAAACTTCTTGGCTATGATTATGAAATTACATATAAAAATGGAAAGGACAACATGGCAACCGATGCACTTTCTAGAAAAATTGAAGATATGCCTCAAGTCCATGCTCTTTCCTCCCTTATTCCTAAATGGGTAGATGAGGTGCAAGAAGAATGGATAAATGATCCTACTATCCATGCCTTAATTCAACAACTTCAACATAATCCTAGTAGAAAAACTCCATACACTTGGAAGGACAATTAATTAAGATACAAAGGGAGGATGGTCCTCACCCCCAATTCAACTTATCGTGAAAAAATTCTTCATGAGTTACATACCTCACCCACTGCAGGCAACTCAGGGTTCTTAAAAACCTATAAAAGAGCCACTACCTCCTTCTATTGGGTAGGAATGAAAAATTACATCAAAAACTTTGTAAAAGAATGTGAAGTTTGCCAAAGACAAAAGGGGGAGACCCTCGCTATTCCAGGATTACTTCAACCTCTGCCTATACCCACCAAAACATGGGCAGATATTTCTATGGACTTTATTGAAGGATTACCAAAATCAAGAGGAAAAACAACCATTTTCGTAGTCGTTGATCGTTTATCTAAATATGCCCATTTTTGTTTCGTGGCTCATCCTTATACCACTAGCACTATAGCAAACCTCTTCCTAGATAACATATTTAAATTACATGGTATGCCCTCCACAATTGTTAGTGACCGCGACCCAACTTTCACTAGCACCTTTTGGAAGGAATTGTTCAAATTACAAGGTACTCAACTTCGTATGAGCTCCGCTTACCATCCTCAAACCGATGGCCAAATAGAAGTAAATAAATGCTTGGAAACATACCTTCGATGTTTTGTGTCCACTCAACCACTCTATTGGGTAAAGTGGCTTTCACTAGCGGAATGGTGGTATAACACTTCATACTATACGTCCATCAAAATGACTCCTTATGAAGCACTATATGGTCAAACACCACCATCCCTCACTTCCTATATTCCAGGGACTACAAAAGTCCATGCGGTGGAAACGAAACTTGCTAATAGAGATGACATACTACGGATCCTAAAAGAGAACCTACACATCGCCCAACATCGCATGAAGCAGCAATCCAATCAACATAGAAGTGAACGTAGTTTCCACGAGGGTGATATGGTTTTCTTACGTCTCCAACCTTACCATAAATCCTCTCTTAAAAAAAAGGTTATCAAAAGTTAGCACCCAAATTTTACGGGCTGTATAAAGTTATCCAATGTATTGGGACCATTGCTTACAAACTAGAGCTTCCTCCCTCTTCCAAAATTCACCCCGTATTTCATGTATCTTGCCTTAAGCTCGTAGTTGGAGCCCATATCACGACACAAACCACTCTCCCTAAACTCTTCGATGATGGAGTACTTCTAGTCGAGCCAGAAGCTATCTTGGATCGCCGCTCTCGTCACCTTCATACTCACAATATCATGGAAGTTTTAATCCATTGGAAAGGTCTACCTTTAGAAGATGCAATGTGGGAAAATTTTCAAGATATCCAACAGCAATTTCCAAATTTCCAGCTTTGAGGACAAAGCTCCTTTAAGGGGGGTGGCATGTTAGGACCCTCCTAACATACCCTAATACTTATATTATTTATTAATTATATTTTAGGGCCACAACCCTTCACTCTTACAACCATTAGACTAGGTATTTAAATGCAATCCAAATATGATAATAAGGCATCATCGAACAAATATATTAATTAAGTCTATTGTGGGTTTTTCTACCTTACAATCAAAAAGCGATTCAATATAAAAACTATTCCTCCTTCCGCACTATTTAGTTTCATACTAGATTCATTCAGCCCATTGTTGTAATGAGGATCACCCCATGGTTTTTGAGACACTAAGAGTTCCAGGGATTCAAGCTCCTTCCCTTCTTTTATTATTTTGGATTTTGGGAGATTGCTCATTTTGTGATGGAGCAATGGATTTTATTGCTTACACTTGCTCATTTTGAGGAAGAGCAAGGAGATATTTAATGCTTTTGCCCACTTTGAGGAAGGAAAAATTAGGGGAACTTATTGCTTTGAGATGCTTTTGGGGATACTTGCTCTCTTTGAGGGGGAGCAAGGGATTTTGTTTTTTGATACTTGCTCGATTTGATGAAGAGCAAGGGATTTTTTTTTGGGGGGTGAAGGAGGAGCTTGTCCTTTTGCCAACTCTATAGTACCCTAGACCATGCGCATAATTGGATGAGTAGGGGAAACCTTTCACTTATGGCAATAGCAACTTTTGACTTCATTATTCCCAAGATTCACAATGTTTTTAATGTATTTTGTTGTGTGTGGTCCAAGAGAAAACTTGATTGACCAGGAATGACCTGTTGCATCTAGAGATTGCTTAACTTTGGATCAAGTTTGTTCAAAACACTATTGGTGGTTGAGTGATTGAAAATATTGGAAATTTCTTAATGATTGATGTGGTTGCAATGTTTTGTGATACTTTTGATTCAATATTTTGAAAATTAAAAGACACTCAAAAAGTAGTCAGTGGCCGCATAATTGTTATTGCTAACAATTATACGGTATCTATCCTACTTTATGTGAGTCCCTTAATTAGGAAAATATTATAGGGAAAGTTACATATTATTGTGATTTTGGATTGCTAGGTGATGTTGGATGCCCCTGATTAAGGCAACAAGACATGATGGACCAGCAGTCATCCAATTTTACCACATGATCTAATGTAATGAATGGTATGAACAAGATGCCTATATGGAATGCATGAAATGAAATATTTTTTATATTTTTGTTCATTTTTTTTTAGCCATGTATATGTACATATATATAAATCGCATTATGCATAAAATACCTTTAGATGTATTATGTTCAATGGCTCAGGTTCCAATTCTCCTTCCAAGTTGGCAAGTCTATACGTTCTTGGACCCAACTTCTGTTTGACAATGTATGGACCTAACCAATTAGCCATGAATTTATCTCTCAAGTGCGGCAATGCATTGGTATTTTGTTGGTTCTCTTTAAGCATGAGATCTCCTACTTGAAACTCGTGAGGATGGACTTTTGCATTGTAAGCATGTTTGATTCGGTCTTGGTATACTCGCAGATGTTCCAAGGCATTGATACACCTTTCATCAAGGAGTGTTAATTGGTCAAGACGTGCTTGTCTAGTTGTATCATCATCCATGAATTCTTGCAATGTGACTCGCAAAGAAGGAATCTCTAGCTCAAGAGGTATGATTGCTTCTATGCCATAGACTAGTGAAAAAGGTGTTGCTCCCATTGGTATTCTGATGCTTGTTCGGTAAGCCCATAGTGCCAAGGGGAGTTGAGTGTGCCAATCTCTATGATTTTCCTTGATGAGTTTCTTGAGAATGGCTATCACTATCTTGTTGGTCGCTTCGACTTGTCCATTTTCTTATGGGTAATAAGGAGTCGAGAAACTATGTTGGATATTGTACTTGCTGCATAAGGCTCGAACATCCTTGTTCTTAAATGACTTGCCATTATCAGAAATGATCTTGGAAGGAATCCCAAAATGATAGATAATATGCTGAAGTATAAACTCCGCTATTCGAGGTCCAGTCGTAGTGGTCATTGGAATTGCTTCGACCCATTTGGTGAAGTATTCCATGGCAGTTATGATGAATTTATGTTGTCCTGATGAGGCAGGTGAAATATTGCCAATCAAATCAAGGCCCCATTGTGAAAAGGGCCATAGGATTTGAATGGGTTGTAAAGCTTGCGATGGTACATGAGTTAAATTGGCGTGATGTTGGTATTTTTGACATTTCTTAACATATTGACAACAATCACTTTCCATGGTGGGCCAATAATAACCCATGCACAAAATGCGCTTTGCAATGGCCATTCCACTAAAGTGGCCACCACAAGTACCATCATGGGCTTCCATTATAGCTCGTTGTGCCTCAATGGGATCTAGACATCGAAGTAGAATTCCATCATAGCCATGTCTATACAACACGTCCCCCAAGAGAGTAAAGTGAGCTACTTTTTGTTTGAACATCCTTTTTGTAGTTCACATCATTTCTATTGGGAGGGTCCCAGACTTGAGAAAGTCTCTAATCTCATCAAGGTAAGAATTGTAGGGTTCCACATGGACCAAACAAACACTCTTCTCACCTTTAGACTCTGCTCGCTTAATTGTTGGCTTGGACATTGTTGTTATGATTAGCGGTTGGACTTCTCCATGTTCATTCTTAGGGATCAAGGATCCCAAAGAGGCCATTGCATCCACAAATCTATTAGTCGAACGAGGCAAGTTACTAATTTCATACCAATCAAATTTCTCTAGCAACTTCATTGCTACTTCGTGATATTATTTCAAGATTGGTTCCTTGCATTGGTATTCTCCTTTCACTTGATAAATGATAAGTTGAGAATCACCAAATATGCTTAGTCATTTAATGCCCATAGCTATAGCTGATTGAAGCCCCAAGATTAGGGCTTCGTACTCTGCATTGTTGTTTATGCATGGGAAGTCAAGTTTGAATGATAAAGGAATCGGGATTCCTTCGGGTGTGTAAAACACGACTCCAACACCTTGTCCTCTTTCACACTTTGATCCATCAAAGAACATTGTCATGTCGACATCATCCTCGGGAGGGACTAGCTCTTCTTGTTCATTGATGAAAAATATCGAATCATCTGGAAGCTCAATGATAAGTGGTTTATCATTTGGTAATGGAGCTTCTACAAGTTGATCGGCTATCACCTGACCTTTGATGGATTTTTGATTGATGAATTCGAGATCAAATTCTATTAAAAGCATTATCCATTTTGTGGTATGGGTGTTGTTGTATGTGCGAGTCATCATGTATCGTAGAGGATTCTCTCTAGCTATGACATAGGTAGTGTTACTTAGCATGTAATGTCTGAGTTTCTTAGTGGCAAAAACCACTGCTAAGCACAAATTTTTGACATAAGCATATCTTGTTTCGTAACTTACCAATGTCTGACTAATGTAATAAATGGCTTACTCCTTATGATTCTCATTTTTCTGAGCAAGCATTGTCCCTAGTGCAAAATCTATTGTAGAGACATAGAGGTGAAAAGGGACTCTTAAATGAGGTGGTATAAGAACTGGTGGTGAAGCTAGATACTTCTTTATGTCATCAAATACCTCTTGACATTCAGTTGTCCAAGAGAATGTCACCCCCTTCTATAGCAAGTGATTGAAAGGCCTGCATTTGTCTGAGAGTTGTGCAATGAATCATCGGATAGATTGAATCTTTCCTTGTAGACTATGCAACTCTCTCAAGTTTGTTGGAGGTGGCATCTCTATAATGGCCTTGACCTTATCAGGGTCCACTTCAATGCCTCACTTGGAGATAATGAATCCTAGAAGTTTTCCTGATGTGATACCAAATACGCACTTCTTAGGATTTAACCTTACCTTATGTTCAAGCAATCGATCAAATACTTTCTCTAGGACTTCAATGTGCTCAAGACGTGTTTTTGATTTGGCAATCAGATCATCCACATAATCCTCAATGATTTTATGCATATAATCATGGAATATGTATGTCATGGCACATTGATATGTAGCTCCTACATTTTTAAGGCCGAAAGGCATCACCCTGTAACAAAATGTCCCCCAAGGTGTTGTAAATGTCATCTTGTGTTGGTCCTCAGGATTAATTCAAATTTGATTGTATCTTGAGAAATCCGTCCATTAGTGAAAGCATTTCATGGCCTACATAGGAGTCTACTAATTGATCGATGTTAGGTAGAGGAAAATCATCCTTGGGGTATGCTTTGTTTAGATCATAAAAATTAGTGCATACGCGTACCCCCCATTCGGCTTACGAATGGGTACCATGTTAGAGAGCCACTCTGGATAATCAATTGGGACTATGAAATTCATGTCCAGTAGTTTTTGTAGCTCTTCTTTGATAATTAATGCAATAGTTGGATGAAGTTTCCTGAGATTTTTCTTGAAAGGTTTAGCATCTGGCACCAAAGTAAGGTTGTGGACCACCAAGTTGGGGTCAAGGCCAGGCATGTCTTTGTATGACCATGCAAAAATATCCTTCTTTCTTGTCAAGACGTCGATCATACGTTCTTTCTCCTCTATGGATAAATATTTTGCAATTTTGATGATTTGAGGATTGTCCGCATCTTTGCTAAGGTTCACATCTATGGATTCTTCGATCAACATGTGAGAACCTTCCTCTAGTTGATGTGGAGTTGGGATGAGATGGATATCATCCTCCACATGCTCAAATGTCTCAGAGGTCTCCCCCTCTACTTCGGTTTGAAAAATTGAGGTAGAGGAGGGTGAAGGTTGTTGTGGAATGTAAGCATTTGAAGCTCATAGTAACTCTTTAGATAGGATGAACTCGATGATGGATGGTGGGGATGAAATCCTATCCATGGTGATAAGGCTAGCATCGACCTGAATCGGCTTCGCCAAATCATACGGGTTATAGAGTGGGGCAAACAAGTCAACAAAAATCATATTGACTTGGTGGAAATGAGGTGGCTATGATTCAAGAGGTGATGACTCACTCTCTCTAGGTTGCAACTGACCTAAGGTGGGTGAATGGTGGTGCTACGAGAGCGGCCAAGGTGGTGGTGGAGGATCTGGCTCAGGGTGCTCACGCTCTTTGTTGAAGTGAAATATGGTGTGATCTATGGGAAACATCTTTGTATACCACTCATCTTTCTTGATGGGTTTAGTAGGAACCACATCATCTTGGGGACCATCAAATATTTGAATGATCCAGTCTAAATTTACTTCCATTTGTCAAAATTCCCCAAAATCTTCATCGAAGATATAATCCCTAAAATCTTCATCAGATATGTAATCATCTAGCATGTGATTAATCATGAATGTATGCAATACAATCTCCAAAAAGGCCTCATGTAGATGAGGTACAAAGTTAGGGTCCAGGTACTCATCATCAGTATCATCACAATCATCACACTCCTCGCTCTCCTCCTCCTCTTCTTCATACTCAAGAGTGAGTCATTGGAAGGTTTGGTTGAAGGAAGAGTCTGAGGTAGAAGGTCTATACCCTAGACTAGAGCGATCATGTGCTTCTCTATATTCAGGCTCAATAATGTGACATGGACCCTGCTCATGTCATCCAAGTCCATATCCCTACCAGTTGACCCTACAAAAATATCGCAAAGGGAAATCTAGGTTGGATAGATAATCTAAATTTCCATTAAATTCTTGCAAGGGTTCCTCA
The DNA here is from genome assembly GCA_028583015.1 of Wollemia nobilis. Taxonomy (NCBI): domain Eukaryota; kingdom Viridiplantae; phylum Streptophyta; class Pinopsida; order Araucariales; family Araucariaceae; genus Wollemia; species Wollemia nobilis. The sequence goes on along the minus strand of JAQPPZ010016995.1, from coordinate 3,370,554 downwards.
TTAGGAGGAGGTGGATCGGATGAAGAATCCACTCCCCCATATATGAAATTAATCTCATCTGATTGGGAACCCATTATGTACACTGCACCTATGGCTAAAGGTGGATCACGTGGGTGACCATAGTCTCTGATTGACTCAATAGGTGGTGTAACTGTGACACTCTCAATGATGTACTCACCAATGCTTGGATTAGCGAGATGTACTACAACTTGGGATGGTTGGGATGATGATGGCTCAGTGGATGAGGAGGGTGCTTCTGGGGTAGTTTGTGGTTCAGGTGGAGGTGATGGCTCCTCTCGGATAGGTGACCCTATCTGTGAGACTATGGGTAGTGATGTTTGGGATGGATGAGATTGGATGGGGTTGTTAGTTGATGGGGTGGGTTGAGCTATGAATATGAATGGTGTTTGTGAAGTGGGTGGTGTGGTTGATGGAGTTGATGATTGGTTAGCGGGATGATCAAGTGCAGTGGAAAAATGGAATGTGGTGGTTGAGGGTTGACTAGAGTTGATGCTTTTAGATGCAAAAGTAGGGTCAACTATCGGTAATTCCTCTAGGATGGGGGCTTTTGATGAAGTGATGTTAGTGGGAGTGGTTCGGATAATGAGTGGTTGGATGGATAGGTGGGTTGATGGAAGTAGTGGCTCATAAGGATTTGAGATCAAGTTGCAGTATTTAAAAGGCTCTATGTCTGCTGGGATGCAATGTACTTTGCCCTCATGTACATATTTTAGGCATTGGTGCAATGTTGAAGGCACACACTTCATCTCCCTGATCCAGGGGTATCCAAGAAGTATGTTGTATTGCATCACCCCTTCCAAGATGTGGAAGAGGACATGTATAGTTTTCACCCCCATGGTGATAGGAAGAACCATGTTCCCCATAGTTGAGCATAAGGCATCATTAAAGGCTCTTAAGGTGAAGGTGGATGATGTAATGTGGGATGGTGGTATGTTAAGGTTTTTGATGGTGGGAGTGGTAATGAGGTTGATGGAGGAGCCGATGTCAATAAGGACTCTCTTGAATGGCTTCCTATCAATATGAGCTACTATGTGCAATGGAGGATCTGATAAATCTGATGAAACTTTCTTCTCCTCGAAATCATAAAATGCTATCGAGGGCTCCATGCATTTTTGTACACTCCCCACAAAGGAGTTGAAAGCATTGGGATCTTCTGATTGTACTTGGATGGATTTTAGGATTTCCATCAATGCTTCTCGATGTGGGGGTGATTGTTGTATCAGCTCATAGATTGATAGTTTTGTCGATGCCATTTTCAAACTTTGGGTTAACCGACTGCCTAGGGTGATAGTTGGGTGAGATGGATTGCTTGGATTATGAAATGGTGGAGGTGGAATTGATGGCCCTAGTTGTATGGGGATACTTGGTTGTGTTGCAAGAGCTTGGGTTGTGTGATTTTCTTGTCTCTGCCCATGGGTGACCACACTGATAGCCCCTACAAAACCTTGGTGTAGTTGAGACACATAATTGACTTGGTTGGGAGGAACTGTAGAAGTTGATGCTCCCATCGCTTATTGATTTGCCTCATGGTGAGGCAAAGGTGTCTGATATATACCAAGGTTCTGATTGGATTGGGCTAGTGGATTGTCAACTTTGATCTTTCTCACTTCCAATAAGTCTTGCACAATACCCTTAAACCCATGGCAAGTTTTGATATCATGTCCTTTTTTTCGATGATAGATGCAGTATAAGTGCTCTCTATAGCCCTTTGATTTTGGCTTGCTAGGGTCCTCGGGTTTAATCTTCGATAATGTGAAAATTTGTGCCACATACAACTTCTGAAACATAGATGAGTAGGGCTCTTGTAATGGTGTGTAGTTGCACCTAGGCCTAAAGTGACGTTGTTGCCTCTCTACAGGTTGCATTTGATTTTGCACCTATTGTGGGGGTGGAACCACTTGATAATTCAATTGTTGTGGTTGTTGTTGTTGTTGTTGGGGTTGTTGGATCTGAACTTGGGCTTGTTGATTTGACTGTGAAGGTTGGCCCAAGACTATCTGATTAACCTGAGTGACCTTGGACTGGCCATGGTTATTCCCCTTTTGGTTCTTGTTCTACCACTCCTTTTTCTTAGGCTTGATCTCACCCTCTTGGATTTTTATCTCTTCTATCACTCTAGCTTGGGTGAGTGCCTCATCGAATGTCCTATACTGCTACAATTATAGTAACAAAGAGATGGGCTTGGCACAACTCTTCATGAATATTCTTGTTATTTTTGACATGGGGAGGGAGAATGGCAATTTGATCATAACCACCCTCCAATGGTTACCAAAATCATGGACCGATTCATCATCATATTGCTTTAGACTAAGCAGATCGGTCAATGTGGTTTTCTTTTAGATATTTAGGGTGAATCACTCCAAGAATTGGTCTGCAAGCTGCTCAAAAGTGTAAACACTCTGATGCGGTAAGTGGTTGTACCAATCTTGGGCTTCTCCCCAAGTGTTTGAGGAAATGTGTGTAGCATGAGTGCATCATTGTTTTTGATCCTAAAACATACATTTACAAACCTTGTCACATGCTCTCGGGGGTCCTCTTCCCCCTTAAATGTATCAAGCTTCGACATCTAAAAATCCATCGAATAAGGTGGTGCAGGCACCAAAGCATGGATCGGGTGATTGAGTAGCTACCTTAATGTTGGATTTTGATATTGCAAACCTGGGGTTTGCATGGCAAGGCTATTAATCTGGTTTTGTAGGAACTGGAACTTAGGATCATCCATAGGGTTAAAACCTTGGTTTGCTTGATACTATTGGTATTGAGGTGCATTGTATGTGGATTGCGGATGATGGGGGATGTTAGGCTAAAATGTATGATGATATGATGGTTGATGAAAGTTTTGATATGGATGAGGTGATGGGGGTATGATAGTATGTTGACTTGATGAGTTAGCATACATGTGATGTGGTGGATTAGTTGCTATGGTAGTGGTTGGGGGATGCAATACCCAAGATGGATCTTGGATAAAGGTATGGGTTTGGTGAGAGGTAGATGGTAGGTTATGCTCAATCCTCTACAAATGTTGATTAGGGTCAGGGTTAACATTATGATTAGCATTATCCAAAATCATTTGTTGTAGCTACAAGAAAGCCTATTGCATGGCAATTGTAGATGATGTGGGCACAACCACATATGAGGTGGTTGGTTGGGTTGGTTGTGAGACAACCATGGTAGTGGATGTGAGTGGAGGGTAGGTAGAAAAAGGTATTGCCATTGAATGAGGGGTGATATGATGTATGGAGCCTATAGGGGTGGTAGGTAGAATGGATGTGGGGATCTACGAAGCAACCTGAGTTGTTGCTTCATACAGAGGATTGGTGCAAGTGATGTTCTATTGAGGCAATGTGAGGGGTGGTTGGCTAGAGGATGATGGGTGGCTAGCTAGGGTAGCAATAGTCAACTCAAAAAGTGGATTTGTAAAGACTTGTCCAGACTATTATGGGTGTGTGAAGGTGGACTCTTGATGCAATGATGGTATGGTGCGGGATGGGATGGTAAGCGGTGCTAATGATGGAAAAACCATTCCAGCTACACTCAGATACATCCTAATGATATCCATGTCTACAAGTGTGACATGACCATCCATTGGTGTGGGTGGCTCACTCCTAGGAGTCTCAGGAATAGTGGTATGTGTAGCCCTATGCATAACATCTATGTCTAAAATGGGGGCACTACTAGAGGGCCCTACATTTAGGCTCTAGGACATAGGAGGAGGCATACTACCTTGCCCTACCACCGAAGTGTTAGGGACCTCACTAGACTGAGATGCCATGGGGGAAGACAACTGACTCTGGATTAGTGCTAACTTTTTGGCTTGACCATGGGTCATTACCATATGCTAATATGCAATGATATGTGAAATGCAAATGCAAGTCTATGTAGGTGGAATGAAAGTACAATGCAATACAACACCCAAAGCAAATAAACAAGCAAGGTTTTTGGTCCTAAGTTTATGCTTTTTTTTTTTTTTTTTTTTTAGTTTTGGGTTTTGGAGTTTTGAAAAAGAAAAATGTGTGCAAAATGTTTTGCCCTAAATGAATCTAGGATTTCACCTGTATACTCATAGCTCGACAACCCGGTGATGAAGTCCGATCATGTAAACCCACCAAAGTATGGAGATGAAACCCATACCCGATCAGGGAGCACAGGTCCTACCAATCCTCACCCAGTCTCACTTGGTCAACGTTATACCCTCTGAAGAGAAATACATGCAAATTTTCCAAGCTACGATGGTTCTTGGAGCCGACCTTGGCCAAAAATAGGGTAATAATGTTGGTGGTTTGGTGATGAAATCCAAACTTGGCGGTGATGAAATCCAGCCATTTGCCAATGTTTAATGTGAGTGTGTGAGGCTTGTTTAATTTATTGTGAAATGCAACTAAGATGCAATTCTATTTTTATGCCTAAATGTAGAAATATAGGAAATAAAGAATAGCAAATAAAATATATCAAGGGCTAAAAGCTGATTTTAAGCAAGATTTTTGGTCGATTCTATTGTTAGGGGCCAACCGTAGGTCAGCGGTTGGTTCTGGTAAACTATGGATGCACGGTTTGCCAACCGTAGGCATGCGTTTGGGATATCCCAACCGTGGGTCCATGGGTTCGACTATGCAATAGAAATGGATAACTCAAGCCTAATCCCTGAAAAAGATGCCCAAGTTATTGCTAACTGGGCAATGCAACATGATCTGTTCCTAGTATGATAAATGTAGATCCTCTTAATTTTTTTTTTTATTGTTTGGATGAATGCAAAAATAAGTAAATTTCTATCTTAAGACCTAAATGCATACAATGGCATATAGGACTAAGACCTCTAATTTACCTAAATGCATGCTAAAACTAAAAATAATGAGAAAAGAAAAATATGGCATAGGGGTATAGACCTGTGTTCCTTTTTTTGCTTCGTCAAGTTGTAAATTGTTGAATCGCGGTTCCATAGTGTAGTCATTGCGTAAGTGCATTTCTCTAGATGTCAAACCGTAGGTACATGGTTCTATCTCCTCAATCGTAGGCTCACATTTCTCTAACTCCTCCATAGGTGCATGGTTTCCTAGATCTAAAATTATAGGTGCACAATTTCATAGTAATAGGGCCGAATGCAATAGTCCTCGAATCTATCGACCCGAGATCGAATCCTCGCATGCTTCAAACTCTCAAAACCTGTAGATACAAAAAATATAGATCAATAAAATAAAAAGCAAGGCTAAACAAAATGGAACCCTTAGGGGGTCCCACCGTGATCACCATTTTTGTAACCAAAAGAAATGAACACCCAATAATATAAAGCAAATGAACACTTGTGATTGCAAAATATCTCTTTTTGTATTAACAGGGGAGCCTAAACCTCTCAATATTACAATATTTTTTGATTGCCCCAAATATCGGGTGCAATATTACAATGTATGATACAGAAATACAAGTGTTCTAGATGACAACAATGATGGCGCTTCTCCAAACAAGTAAGAGGGTGTTCTTCATCCTTTCTGCTACAGTCCAAGGTTGAGTGGGCTTTGGTATCCAATGGATGCGGGACCACTCCAGCTACAACAGCTTCTCCAAAGTACCTATCTCCTACACACATAAAAACCAAAGAGGGTTAGTAGCACCTACCAATCAAGATAAAGAAATGATGTAAAACCCTAAGCGAGTAATCATGCAATATAGAAAACAAAAGTAGATAAACTAGAAAGCCTTGCAAAACAAATCTATTGATTGATCATGTGTTCTTGATTCTACAAAACCATGGGAGCATGGTGATGGAATGGTAACCATGGATGTGTGATGGTGAAACCATAGACATGTGGTTTTGACTATGAAACCATGGACCAACGGTTTGGGCTGAATGGTAGAAATACCTCAAAATAGGACCTTCGAGCTCGAAATCTGGCTTCTCCTCGGGATGCATGCAGAAGTCTGATCCTATTTTGGCAGCCTGGTGGTGTCAATGTTTAGCTCCCTTTGTTTGGTGGGGTGAGGGTGCCTTTATAGGCCCCTTAGGGTTTTGGAGGGAAATGGGAGGTGGCAAGCCTGGATTTCCAAGTGGTAATTCTGGGCTACCAAATGGAGGGGACAGTTATAGTGAGTCACCCAGTGTGCCTCACTTAACTGGGGTGATGTGGCTGCAAGTGGAGTGGTGTGTGGGATTTTACCCCATGTGAAGGGACAAAGGGGACAAGAGTGGATGAGATGTGGCAAGGATGTTGGGTGAGGTGGCTAGGACACATGTCTAGTGGGTAGGCAGGGTATCCTAGGCTAATTTTCTAGACGCCAAAATTTAGCACATTCAAAGTCACATTTATCACCCCACCATAAAATCTTGCATAATAAAATTATATGCCTAAGTTCTAACTTAGGGATATAAAATCCTGTATATTATCCTATTTTCCAGATTTATAAAATCTGGAAAATCACCCTAGGATACCCTGCTTACCCACTGGACATGTATCCTAGATACTTCACCCAATATCTTTACCACATCTTACCCACTCTTGTCCCTTGTATCCTTGCACACAGGGTAGATTCCCAACACCTTGGCCACATCTCATCTTCCTTGTCTCCCTTGTCCCTTCTCATAGGACAAGATCCCACATTCCACTCCACTTGCAGCCACATCACCCCAGTTAAGTGAGGCACACTAGGTGACTCACTATAACTACCCCTTTCGACTTGACAGTCTAGATTTTCCACTTAGCAAGTTGGGCATGCCACCTCCTATGTCCCTCTAAAGCCCTAGGAATCTTATAAAAGTACCATCATTTCACAAAAAAAAAGTGATCTAAATTTGCATACCGACAGGCTGTCGAAATTGATCTAAAATCTAGAGTGAAATCACGAGCACCGTCTCCATCCTGTACAGTTGATTCGATCCTCGAGGCATCCTATTTCTCAACCAAGACCACCCGTCCATGGTTCTATAGTAAAAAAATTGCATCCGTAGTTTTACAACCGCAGGTCCACGATTTCTAGTTCACCACCATGCATCCGCAGTTCCACAGTCCCGAGAACAAAAATCACATAGAGCAGAGATTAGTATATCAGTTGATTGCAAGGCTATTATTTCATGATTTATTCTTGTTATTTGCTTTTCACTCACATCAACTTAGGGTTTATGTGTAGCATTGGATTTATTGCTTTATTGTGACAGGTGCTACTGATCCACTTGTGTGAATGTGTGCAGATAACAGGTTCATTGAGATGTTGTTGAAGCTGGAGTGGTCCCCTCATTGGATACCAAATCGCACTCACTACTTGAAGTTGTAACAAGAGAGTGAAGAATACCACAATTTGCAGAAGAGTTGGAAGATCTCCTCTATTTTATCAGAAGTATTGTATTTTAGAGAGACGAGAAGTATTGTGATATTGCTCCCAATACACTTGGGGCAGTTCAAAATATTTTGTAAAAAGTTGTATCAATATCAATACAAAAGAGCATTTTGGCAATATATTTCTCTTTTTGTATATCTTTATTTGTGTTCAGTTAATTTGTTATAGAAATGGTGATCATGGTGGGACCCCCTAAGGGTTCCATTTTGTTTTGCCTTACCTTTTAAATTATTTATTTATCTTTATTCTATACATATAGGTTTTGGTAGTTCGAGGCACGTGTAGATTCGACCTTGGATCGATAAATTTGAAGAACTCTGCGCTCGGCCTATTCATTGTGAAAATGTAGAATCGTGGTTTTTGCCCTGATAAAATGCATTTGTGTGATTTTTATCCTGAGGAAACGTAGAAGCATGGTTGAGAAGACTGGAATGCGAGTACATGATTTCAATTATGAGGAAACACAAATGCGCGATTGCTGTATGTGGAAACACGGGTCAACGGTTGATAAATGGAAGGAGTAGCGATAGGATCATAGGTCTATACCATTTGATTTATCTTTATTTTTTGCTTCTTTATTTGAATTATGTTCTTAACATTGCACTTCGGGTAAATTAGAAGTTTAGTCCTATTTACCATTTGTTTGCATGTAGGTCTCAAGATAAAGTTCATATACAAAAAAAATTGCATTCGCATAAATAGAAAACATGTCATTTTTGCATTTGTCAGGTTAGAAATAACCTAGGCATTATTTTTTAGGTTCAGGTCTGTTAAAGATTCATTCTATTTTTGTTAGTAAAAAGGACCCACGCATCCGTGGTTGGGATATCCCAAACGCAGATGCATGGTTGGAAAACCATGCATCCGTAATTTACCAGAACTAACCGTCCACTCACGGTTAGCCTTGTTAAAAAGAATACAATTGGATTGGACTTGAAGTTGGCACTTTTGCCCCTGATCTGCTGTTTGTCATTCCCTATTTTCTATTTTCCTACATCTAGGCATTGAAATGAAATTGCATGGTAGTCTTGCATACCACAATAATCAAACAAAACCACCACACACTCACATAAACTTTGGAAAATGGCTAGACTTCATCACCGTTGGGTTTGGATTTCATCACCGAACCACCAACATTATACCCTGATTTTGGCTAAGGTCGACTGCAAGAACCGTTGTAGCTTGGAAAATTTGCATATATTTCTCTTTGAAGAGTATGATGCTGACCAAGTGAGACTAGGTGAGGACCGGTAGGACTTGTGCTCCCTGCTTAGATGTGGACTTTCACTACTGCACTTTGGGGGGTTTACGCGACCTGGAGTTCACAGACAGGTTTTTGAGCTGCGAGTATACATGTGAAATCCTAGATTCATTTAGGGCAAAACATTGAGCACACATCTTTTTCATTTAAAAAAAAAAAAAAAGACAAAAACTAAAACTGACAAAAATCTAGGACCAAAAACTGTATGTTTGTTTGCTTTGAGTGATATATTGCATTGCATTGTCACTTTACTTGCATAATAACCTAATTGCACCTGTAACTTTAGTGCATAGTAGCATATGGTAGTGACTCGTAGTCAGGATAAGAAGTTAGTGTCAAGCCAAAGTCATCGGTCTTCCCCCATGCCATCTCAGTCTGACAACATCAATAACACTTTGGTGGTAGGGCAAGTAAGCATACCCATTTCTATGTCCCAAAGCCTTAATGTAGGGCCCTATAGTAGTGCCCCTAATACAAACATAGACATTATGCATAGATCTATTCACACATCCATACCTAAGACACCTAGAAGTGAACCCCCTACAATGATGGATAGTCGTGTCACCATGTTGGACATGGATACTGTTAGAATGTACTTGAATGTAGTTGGAATGGTCTCCTATTATTGCCACCACTCTCCATCCTATCTCATGTCATACCACCATTACAACAAGAGTCCACATTCACTTACCCACAATAGCTGAAACAAGTCTTCACAAATTCCCTCTTTGAGTTGGCTGCTATAGCATTAACTAACCAACCATCATCATCCAACCAACCACCCCTCACATTGCCTCAAAAAATAACCATTTCCACCAATCCCTTGTATGAAACAATTTACGTTGTTTCACAAGCCCCTACATCCACTCCATCCACTACCCTCATAGGTTCTACATCTCATACCATACCACATTCAGTGGCAATACCCTTTGTTGCTTACCCTCCACTCACTTTCGCCACCATGGTTGTCTCACAACCAACCCAACCTATCACATCACATGTGGCGGTCCCTACTTCAAATGCAATTGCTATGCAACAGACCTTCTTACAAATACAATAAATGATTTTAGATAACACTAACTACAGCGTAAATCCTAACCCCAACCAACATTTGCAAGGGATTGAGCACAAGTTTACACCTACATCTCACCAAACTAATGCATTTATCCAAGATCCATCTTGGGTAATGCGCCCTCCATCTACCATCATGGTTCATAATCAACCTCCTCATCCATATCCTAATGTAGTAGGTCAGCGCACCATCACACCTCCATCACCCCATCTATATCATAACCTCCATCAACATCTCTACCATAACACATTTTAGCCAACCGTACCTTATCACCCACAACCTACATATAATCCATCCCATTACCAACAATATCTAGTACATTCAAGTGTTAGTCAGGTATAAGTTTTTACAAAGTCATATTGATAGTCATGCCATGCAAACTCCAGGTTTGTAATACCAAAAGCCAACTTTAAGGCAACTAATCAATCATGCTATTCATGCTTCAGTGCCTGCATCGCCATATCCAACGGATTTCCAGATACTTAAGCTTAAATTTAAGGGGGAAGAGGATCCCCGTGAACATGTAACCAGATTTGTAAATGCATGATTTAAAATCAGTAGCAATGATGCACTCATATTCCCAACACCTTGGCCACATCTCATCTTCCTTGTCTCCCTTGTACCTTCTCATAGGACAGGATCCCATATTCCACTCCACTCACAACCACATCACCCCAGTTAAGTGAGGCACATTGGATGACTCACTATAACTGCCCCTTTCCATCTGACAGTCTAGATTTACCACTTGGCAAGTTGGGATTGCCACCTCCCATGTCCATTCAAAGCCCTAGGAAGCTTATAAAAGTACCATCATTTCACCAAAAAAAATGAGCTGAATTTGCATACCAACAAGTTGTCAAAATTGACCCAAAATTCAGAACGAGATCACGAGCACCGTCTCCATACCATACTACTGATTCAATCCCTTAGGCATCTTGTTTCTCAGCCAAGACCGCCTGTCCATGGTTCCACAATAAAAAATGTGCATCTGTGGTTTTACAACCGTAGGTCCTTCCACCACCATGGTTGTCTCACAACCCACCCAGCCTATCACATCACATGTGGTGGTCCCTACTTAAAATGCAATTGCTATGCAACAAGCCTTCTTATAGCTACAATAAATGATTTTAGATAACGCTAACCGCAGTGTAAATCCTGACCCCAACCAACATTTGCAAGGGATTGAGCACAACTTTCCACCTACATCTCACCAAACTAATACCTTTATCCAAGATCCATCTTGGGTAATGCGCCCTCCATCTACCACCATGGTTCATAATCAACCTCCTCATCCATATGCTAATGTAGTAGGTCAGCACACCATCACACCTCCATCACCCCATCCGTATCATAACCTCCATCAACATCCCTACCATAACACATTTCAGCCAACCGTACCTTATCACCCACAACCTACATACAATCCACCCCATTACCAACAGCATCAAGTACACTCAAGTGTTAGTCCTATGGATGACCCTAGATACCAGTTCTTATAGAGTCAGATTGATAGTCTTGCCATGCAAACTCCAGGTTTGCAATACCAAAAGCCAACTTTAAGGCAACTACTCAATCATCCTATTCATGCTTCGATGCCTGCACCGCCATATCCAGTGGATTTCTAGATACCCAAGCTTGAATTTAAGGGGGAAGAGGACCCCGTGAACATGTAACTAGATTTGTAAATGCATGCTTCAAAATCAATAGCAATGATGCACTCATGTTACACATATTTCCTCAAACACTAGGGGGAGAAGCCCAAGACTGGTACAACCACCTGCCACATCAAAGTGTTTTTACCTTTGAGCAACTAGCAGACCAGTTCTTGGAAATATTTGCCCTAAATGTCAGAAAGCAAACCACATTGACTGATTTGATTTATTTGAAATAATATGATGATGAATCGGTCCATGACTTTGGCAATCGATGGAGGGCAATCATGATCAAGCTACCATTTTCCCTCCCTATGTCAGAGATAACATGAATGTTCACAAAGAGTTGTGCTAGGCCCATATCTTCGTTACTACAACTACAACAATATAGAACATTTGATGAGGCACTTTCCCAAGCAAAGGTAATAGAAGAGATAAAAATTCAAGAAGGCGAGATAAAGCCTAAGAAGAAAGAGTGGCACAATAAGAATCAAAAGGGGAATAACCATGGTCCATCCAATACCGCATAGGTTAACCAGATAGTCTTGGGCCAACCACAGTCAAATCAACCAGCCCAAGTACAGATCCAACAACCCCAACAACAACAACAACAACCGTAACAATTGAATTATCAAGCGGTTCCACCCCCACAACAAGCACAAAATCAAACACAACCTGCAGAAAGGCAACAACGTCATTTTAAGCCAAAGAGAAATTACACACCAGTACAAGAGCCATATTCATCAGTTTTTCAAAAGTTGTATGCGATATATGAAACCTGAGGATCCTAACAAACCAAAGACAAAAGGCTATAAAGAGCACCTATTTTGTATCTATCATAGACAAAGAGGACATGACATTGAAGGTTGTCATGGGTTCAAAGGTATTGTGCAAGATTTATTGGAAGTGGGTACGATCAAAGTTGACAACCCATTAGCCCAAAATAATCAAAACCTCGACATCTATCAGACACCTTTGCCACATCATGAGGCAAATCAACAACCGACGGGAGCATCAACTTCTACAGTTCCTCCCAATCAGGTTAATTATGTGTCTCAACTACCACAAGGTTTTGTAGGGGCTATCAATATAGTCACCCATGGACAAAGACAAGAAAATCACACAACTCAGGCTACAACAACACAACCCACAAATGTGCCCATACAACTTGGACCAACCATTCCACCACCACCTTTTCATAATCACCCAGTTGTCACCTTAAGTAGCCGGTTAACCCAAAGTTTAAAAATGGCTTCAGCAAAATTGTCAATTTATGAGCTAATACAACAATCACCACCCCATAGGGAAGCATTGATGGAAATATTAAAGTCTATCCAAGTACAGTTAGAGGACCCCAATGCATTCAATTCCTTCATGGGGAGTGTGCAAAAATGCATGGAACCCTCGATAGCATTTTATGACTTCAAGGAAAAACAAGTCTCAGCAGATTCACCTGATCCACCATTGCACATAGTAGCTCACATTGATAGGAAGCCATTCAAGAGAGTTCTTATTGATATCGGTTCTTCCATCAACCTCATCACCACACCTGCAATGAAAAAACTCAACATTCCATCATCACACATCACAACATCCACCTTCACCCTTAGGGATTTTAATGATGCTTTATGCTCAACCATGGGAAATGTTGTTCTTCCCGTCACCATGGGGGTGAAAACAATACATGTCCTCTTCCACATCTTGGAAGGAGAAATGCAATACAATATACTTCTTGGATGCCCTTGGATTAGAGAAATGAAGTGTGTGCCTTCAACATTGCATCAATGCTTAAAGTATGTACATGAAGGTAAAGTACATTGTATTCTAGCTGACACAAAGCCTTTCAAGTACTGCAACTTGATTTCAAACCCGTATGAGCCCTTGCTTCCATCAACACACCTATCCATCCAGCCACTCACCATCAGAACCATTCCACCTAGTAACACCTCATCAAAATCCCCCATCCAAGAAGAATTGCCCATAGTTGACCCAACTTTTGCATTAAAAAGTGTCAGCTCAATTCAACCTTCAAACACTGCATATCATTTTCCAATCACACTTGACCATCCTGCCAACCAACCACCAACTCCATCTACCACACTACCAAATCCACAAAAACCATTCATATTCATGGCACAACCCACTCCATCCATTAGCAAATCGCAAGCATCACAACCCGTAGTCTCACAAATAGGGCCACCTATCCGAGAAAATCCACCACTACCATTAGAGCCATAGGCTAGCTCAGAAGAACCCTCTTCATCCACCGAGCCATCAGCCTCCCAACCTTCTCGAGTTGTAGTACATCTTGCCAGTCCAGGTATTGGTGAGTACATTATTGAAAGTGTCACAGTTACACCACCTATTGAGTCAGTCAGAGATTATGGTCACCCTCGCGACCCACCTTTAGCCATAGGTGAGATATACATAATGGGTTCCCAATAAAATACAATCAATTTCATATATGGGGGGTATATTATTCATCTGATCCACCTTCCCTCGGATGAGGACCCTTTACAAGAGTTTAATGAAGACATTGATTATTTATCTAACCCAACATTCCCAATGAGATATTTTCAAAGGGTTAATTGGCAAGGATATGGACTTGGACGACATGAACAAGGTCCTCACCACATTGTTGAGCCAGAATATAGAGAGCCAAATGATTGCTCCGGTCTAGGCTACCAACCTTCCATCGCCAACTCTTCTCTCAATCACGCCTTCCAAGAACTTGACATTGAGTGCGAGGAAGAGGAAGAGGGAAGCGACGAAGAGGATGAACCTAATGAGGAGGATGAGGATGTAGATGGTGAATATCTAGACCATAAATTTTACCCTCATGTACTTGGAGCTTTCCCAATGCAAGCCTTACAACAAGGGCCAGAATATGAAGATCCGACAGAGATGGCCTACCTTAGGCCAGACTACACACCACTCATTCTGGGGCCTCATACCAATGCTAATGGCTTCTGGATAAGCGATGATGATTATGAGGATGAAACTAAAATGGCATATTTTAATCATATGCACCAAATGCAAGAAGATGTTGGAGGATTCCAACAAATGGAAGCACATCTTGAATGGCTCAATCAGATAGTAGAAGGTCCCCAAGAGGAGGTGGTTCATGTCGAATCTATCTGGAGAGATGATTGGTACCAAAAGAAGTTTCCCATAGATTGCACTCTCTTTTGGCTAAGCAAAGAGCATGAGCATCCTGAACCAGATCCTCCTCCACCACCTTGGCCACTCCTACAACATTGCCAATCACACACACTAGGTCAGTTGCAACCTAGAGAGAATGAGTCATCATCTCTCAAATCATAGCCACCTCATTTCCATCAAGTCAATATGATTTCTGTTGACTTGCTCACCCCACTCCATAATCCATATGATATGGCAAAGCCGATTCATGTCGACACTAGCCTCATTGCCATGGACAGGATCTCATCCCCACCATCCATTGCCAAATTTATCCTATCCGAAGAGTTGCTACGTGCTTCAAATGCATATATTCCACAACAACCTTCATCATCAGATAACTCAGTTTTTCAAACTGAAGTAGAGGGGGAGACCCCTGAGACATTTGAGAATGTGGCGGATGATATCCACCTCATCCCGACTCCACATCATCTAGAGGAAGGTTCTCACATGCTAATTGAAGAATCTATAGACGTGAACCTTAGTCTAGATGTGGACAATCCCCAAATTGTCAAAATCACAAAATATTTATCTGTAGAAGAAAAAGAATGCATGATCAACGTGTTGATGAGAAAGAAAGAAGTGTTCACGTGGTCATATAGAGACATGCCTGGATTAGACCCAGAGTTGGTAGTCCACAACCTTACTTTAGCACCAGATGCTAAACCATTTAAGCAAAAGCTTAGGAAAATTCATCCAACAGTTGCATTACTGGTGAAAGAAGAGCTACAAAAATTATTGGATGTATATTTCATAGTCCCAATTGATTACCCAGAATGGCTCTCAAATATGGTACCCGTTCGCAAACCGAATGGAGGGATACGCGTATGCACCGATTTTCGAGATTTAAACAAAGCATGCCCCAAGGATGATTTTCCTCTGCCTAACATCGATCAACTAGTAGACTCCTGTGCTGGCCATGAAATGCTTTCCCTAATGGACGGTTTCTTGGGATACAATCAAATCCGAATTAATCTCGAAGATCAACATAAGATAACATTTACAACACCCTGGGGCACATTCTGTTATAGAGTGATGCCTTTTGGACTTAAGAATGTAGGAGCTACATATCAACGTGCTATGACGTACATATTTCATGACTATATGCATAAGATCATCGAGGATTATGTAGATGACCTGATTGCTAAATCAAAAACGTGTCTTGAGCACATTGAAGTCCTGGAAAAAGTGTTTGATCGATTGCTAGAGCACAAAGTAAGGTTAAATCCTAAGAAATGTGTCTTTGGTGTCACATCTGGAAAGTTGCTAGGATTCATTGTCTCCAAGTGAGGCATTGAAGTGGACCCAGGTAAGGTAAAAGCTATTATAGAGATGCCACCTCCAAAGAACTTGAGAGAGTTGCATAGTTTACAAGGAAAGATCCAATCTATCCGATGATTCATAGCGCAACTCTTCGATAAATGTAGGCCTTTCAATCGCTTGCTACAAAAGGGGGTGACATTCTCTTGGATGACTGAGTGTCAAGAGGCATTTGATGACATAAAGAAATATCTGGCTTCACCACCAGTTCTTACGCCACCTCGCACAAGAGTCCCTTTTCACCTATACATCTCTGCAACATACTTTGCACTAGGGACAATGCTTGCACAGAAGAATGAAAATCATAAGGAGCAAGCCATTTACTACATCAGTCGAACCTTGGTGAGTTACGAAATGAGATATGCTTATGTCGAAAAGCTATGCTTAGCAGTGGTTTTCACCACTAAGAAACTTAGACATTATATGCTAAGCAACACTACTTATGTCATAGCTAGAGAAAATCCTCTGTGATACATGATGACTCGCACTTACAACAACACCCGTACAGCTAAATGGATAATGCTCTTAACAGAATTCGACCTTGAATTCATCAGTCAAAAATCCATAAAAGGTCAGGTGATAGTTGATCAACTAGTTGAAGCTCCTTTACAAAATGATAAACCACTAATCATTGAGCTTCCAGATGATTCAATATTCTCTATCACAGAACAAGAAGAGTTAGTTCCTCCTGAGGATGAAGCAGACATGACAATGTTCTTTGATGGATCTAAGTGCAAAAAAGGACAAGGTGTGGGAGTCATGTTTTATACACCTGAAGGAATACCAATTCCTTTATCATTCAAACTTGACTTCACATGCACTAATAATAATGCAGAGTATGAAGCCTTAATCTTGGGTCTTCAATCAGCTATAGCAATGGGCATAAAAAGACTAAGCATTTTTGGTGATTCTCAACTAGTTGTTTACCAAGTAAAAGGAGAATACCAATGTAAAGAACCAATCCTCAAACAATATCATGAAGTAGCAATGAAGTTGCTAGAAAAGTTTCAATGGTACGAAATTAGTAACTTACCCCGTTCGACCAATAGATTTGCGGATGCAATGGCTTCTTTGGGATCTCTAATCCCTAAAAATGAACATGGAGAAGTACAACCGCTAATCATAACAACAATGTCCAAACCAACAATTCAAAGAGCAGAGTCTAAAGGTGAGAAGAATGTTTGTTTAATACACGTTGAACAATATAATTCTTACCTCGATGACATCAAAAACTTTCTCAAGTCTGGGACACTACCAATAGAAATGTCACGAACTAAAAAAAGAATGTTCAAACAAAAAGTTGTTCGTTTCACTCTCTTGGGGGACATGTTGTACAAGCATGGGTATGATGGAATTTTGTTACGATGTCTAGATCCCGTTGAAGCAGAATGAGCTATAACAGAAGCCCACGATGGTACTTGTGGTGGTCATTTCAGTGGAATGGCCATTGCAAAGTGAATATTGTGCATGGGTTACTATTGGCCAACCATGGAGACTGATTGTTGTCAATATGTCAAGAAATGCCAAAAGTGCCAACATCATGCCAATTTAACTCATGTACCATCACAAGCTTTACAATCCATTCAAAGTATTTGGCCATTCTCACAATGGGGCCTTGATTTGATTGGTAAAATATCACCTGCCTCATCAGGACAACACAAATTCATCATAACTACTACTGAATACTTCACAAAATGGGTTGAGGCAATTCCAATGACCACTACGACTGGACCTCAAATAGCGGAGTTCATACTTCAACATATTATCTGTCATTTTGGAATACCCTCTAAGATCATTTTTGATAATGGCAAGTCATTTAAGAATAAGGATGTTCGAGCTCTATGCAACAAATTCAATATACAACACAGTTTCTCAACACCTTATTACCCACAAGCAAATGGGTAAGCTGAAGCAACAAACAAGACAGTGGTAGCCATTCTCAAGAAACTAGTCAAAGAAAATCATAGAGATTGGCACACTCAACTTCCTTTGGCACTATGGGCTTACAGAACAAGCATCAGAATGCCAACGGGAGCAACACCATTTTCACTAGTCTATGGTGTTGAAGCTATATTACCTCTTGAGCTTGAGATTCCCTCCTTGTGAATCGCGTTACAGGAGTTCATGGATGATGACAAAGCTAGACAAGCACGTCTTGACCAACTAACACTTATTGATGAAAAGCGCATCAACGCTTTAGAGCATTTGCGAGTGTATCAAGATAGAATCAAATGTGCTTACAATGCAAAAGTCCATCCTCATGAATTTCAAGTAGGAGACCTTGTGCTAAAAGAAAATCAGCAAAATACCAATGCATTGCCACACTTGAGAGATAAATTTATGGCTAATTGGTTAGGCCCATATATTATAAAGCAAAAGTTGGGACCAGGAACGTATAGACTTGCCAACTTAGAAGGAAAGTTGGAGCCAGAGCCATTAAACATAATGCACCTAAAGGCATTTTATGCATAAATCGACTTGCAAAATATATGTATATATATACATGGCTTAAAAAATAAATAAATAAATAAAATATATTTCAATTGCATACATTTTACATTGTATATAAACATCTTTACATGCATTTTGCACATTGCATTCGTATATCACATAGACAATATTCATATCACAAAATTTCATATACATATATATATATATATATATATATCATATATATATATATATATATATATATATATATATTTGCATCCATCCCATCCCACGTTCAGTGATCTTTTGTAGTAGTGATGATATGGCCAAAGAAAAACAAGTTCCAAGAATTGGGGGTACCCACCTCAGGCATTTATGCAATTCAACAAACACTACACCCATATATGTTTTCCCTATGTCATAAAATCAAATTTTCAGTCACTCAACCATTTCTAGTGTAAAACCAACTTTCATAAAATGTTCAATTTTCTTTAGGACCAAAAGCACTTTTCTCACATTAAGAAAGTCTTGAGTATTGTCGACTGATTTCAAAAACAATCTTGCACCAAACACACTTCTTCACATCTTAAAAACATTTTGAGTTAGAGAGGGATAACGCCATACTTGGGTAGCACCTTGAAGTGAAAAAGAGGTATTCCTCGCTTGTCCTATCATGCAACATAGTCCAAAATAAAAAATAATGGTTTTCACCACTATCACAGTTGCTCTCCAAATATAAACACAAAATGTAGAGTAGTAAGGATAGGATCATATTCTCATCACACTTCGGTTGAGAATCCGATTCCCCAAAGCTCTATCCAAAGTTAACAAATTCCATGCACACACCACAGATCCCTAAAGTTGTAAGGATCGTACTACATTTCCCTCAAAAAGATATGTAGTCATCCCCAAGGCCTAAAGATCAGATCATTGGACTATGGAGTGAGCCTCCATCGGGGCTATAGATGCTTGACTGGCAGTGGAGTAAGCTCATGCGGGGCGACATGTCTCTCTCCCAAAAGGGAGACCTCTGACCGCACATACGGGCAAGCTAGCTTCTTGGTAAATCCCATAATAGGTCATGCCCAATTTACTCATAATGGGTTAATGAACTTCACGTACACACACACTGGTTCTTGATTGCTTAGGATCATTGCCATGCTCAAGATTTAGTACATGAACTTCACTTGCACACACATTGGTCCTAAAGAAAGTTAGACAACTGTCAAGTAAGTTTGGTTGATAGCACTAGTCTGTTTGAGTCTTTGAAAATCCTTTACTATTAAATATCAACATCCATATCATCTTCCATATCAACATCCATATGTTCTTCCATGATCACATACATATCTCCATCATAAGATCAACCCGCATAAAGCCACCAAGTTGGGTACCCCCAATTGCAAACAATGAACAAAGCAATGGCCAATTAAATTCTGAGCTATAAAAAGATCACATGAACATCACACATTCCATCATATAGTTTGCACAAATAAACAATTAAACTGCATATTCCATATTAATTTGCATCAATCATTGACATAAAAAACGCAATAACATCACATAGAAACCATAAATCACTCGTAGAGCAAACACATAAATATTTAGATTGCATTTACATCAATAAAACAATCATAAAGCATTCCAATAAAACATGCATGCATTAACATTACAAAATGAACACAAGAGATAACCAAAATATAAAAGCCATGTATATATATATATATAATATGAAAGGTCTCACAGTACAAAATGCCCGTAGGTTGTATACATCAGAGCACTAAGGCTCATAACCAAAATAGATACACCACAAAAATACAAAAAGAGATAATAAGGCACAACTAGCTGGTGCCAGCAGGATCCCTCCGAGAACCCTGTGCTGATGAAGCCCCATGAGAGCTCGTTGTCCGATGAGTCCTGTGACTCGTCTCAGTCCCTCGGCTAGTGGTAGCAACTGATGACAAAGGAGGAACAGGCAAAGGAATCTACCGCTCATGCAAGATGTTCTCCAACATCTCAATGTAGGTAGCCTGCTTGCGCAGGCTCCTCAAATCCGCACCCTGTCGAGCCATCCACTGAGAAATATCTTCTCGTAGAGCAGCAATAGTAGCTACGGTGTCACCTCCACTGGAACCTGCCTGTAAGTGACTCAGCTCACCCTATAACCGAGTCACCTCACCTCCAAGCCTCGTAATATCTGCATCCCTGGTAGTAATGGCATCACTACTGGGTCCACCCCATAAACCATCCACCTCAGCCTGCAGATGAGTCACCTCACCCTGGTAAAATGCCAACTCGCCCTTTAGGTGAGTCACCTCTAAATCCAGGCTATCACGCTCAGCCTGTAACAAATCCCACTCCTCCTCTATCCATCGAGGAGGTACAACCCCCTCTCCATCCCCATCTCCACCTCCCTCCATCGACTGTTGTACATCAGTCGCAGCCTCAACCCCAGAAGCACTACCTCATCGATGCTTCATCGACCGAGGAGCCTGCTCTACCACATCCGCCTCATCACCACTCCCCTCATCATCGATAGCCAAACTCGGAGTCCAAGGAGGTTGAGAAGCAAACCAAGCATCGAACTCAAGAGTAGTGCCCACATCATCCAAGTCAACCAACTCCATATCAGGATCATCAGAAGGGTCATCAACCCTCCAAAAATTAGGAGTGATAGGAAGCCCTAGCTCATCTCCTCGATGCCTATAAGTGATAGGCGCATCAGGAACACCCTAAACTAAACCAAACTGCCATTGCACTCGAGTAAACTGAATATACTCCATCTCATGGAGATGAGCACCAATGACCCATCGGCCTCATCGCATACGATGAAGCTCTATAGCATCAGTGGCCCAATCCACACCCCTCCATGGGTGCCAACTCATCCAATCCCTGGTCAAAGAACTAAGCATATCTCTATACTCTGATGCCCCCACTGTTGGACCGACTCATCTCCTCACTAAGAAGCCAATGGTAAGCACGAGGAGCAGAAGCATCACAAGTACAAGGAAGACCAATGGGGCGACCAACAATAATGTGCTCCCAAGACCATATCTGAAGCACCAAACTGCATGCTAAGTCCCTTCCACCCCTACCTCTTCACCTCATAGAGCTCATTGTAAAGTTGGCACAGAAGAGCGGGAGCCCATGCCAACCATCGCGGATCACCCATCAAATCTAAGACAATAGGAACTTGGTTCCACGGGATCCTCGACCCCATGGAATTGGGCAACAAAATGTTGCTCAATATGTACATCATAAAGGTTGGAACTGCACCAAGTCTCTCTACCTGAAACAAATCAAGGTAAGCAATGCCTCCCTTGCTACAGTCCACATCCCACAGGTCACCAAAAATAGGATACAGGGCCTCCTTCTTGTCGAGGCCAACCCTCATAGCTGGACCCTCGATAGGAACTCGCAAAATCCTATATATATATCCTCTAAAGTGATAGTAAGCTCCCCCGTAGGAAGCTAGAAAGTGCCCCGATCAGGATCCCAACGCTCAACAAGGGTAGAAAGCAAATCCTCATCAGCTCGAACGGTACCCAACCATCCACACCCATCTAGACCAACTGCCTCAAGAAAGGTCCAATCATCATCTGAAAGGGCCTTCCACACTTTTCGAATAGTGCAATGCCATCTATGGCGAGCATCAAGTAGCTTCACCTGAAAAACAAAACAAAGCATGAGATGCATTAGTACAAAAAAAAAAAGACACTTTGTTTTACAAATTTTACATTGCAAATAAATTTACATGCATTTTAGCACATCACATGAAAAAAAAACAAAAACTTTCACCTACCCCTAGGCGAATTAAAATAACCATGCAAAAACACAAAACACAAACACATCACAAATGCACAAAAATTTGACATAGGGGTTCTTAATTTAATTAAACACTCACTATACCACAATTACCATAAATGACTATAGGTGGAGGATGAACGTTGCTTTAGTACAACGCCTTATATGGTCAGGAGCATGCAACTATCTCCCTTAATCCATATATGCTAGACAAGGTGGTTATCACAAGTGTGATACTAGGTTGATTTCAAATATTGAACCACTATTTAAACCCTATGGTTCAGGTGGTCTCATGTTATTTATCGATAGTATAAATTTTCTATTTGGAGACTGACATTATAGGCCGAATAGGACTTTCTATTGCAATGTTGATGATAGTCACCTTAATCGTCGCATACTTCAGAGTGAGCTTACCCATTGACTGCTTATATTCAAATATTAGAGGTCACAATCCTACTATTGTTCATAGTAGGGGGTATAATAGATGAACCAAAGGATCACACCGATTTGAAACAGAGAAGGGGTTAGTGCCCATAAAGTATTGGTATCAAAAAGGGTCTTTACACACATATATGCAACATTTTTTGTTTAGGAACTACAATCCAATATCTCACATCTACTAGGTTGAGGGAGTAACACTGAATATAACCGCCATTGCGCTAAATGGTTTATAACCACCTAGCAGTGGTTGTAGTGGTTTCGTAGGTGGTGGTAGTGGTGATTTGGACGATCTAGTGGTAGCTTAGTGAATAACTTGATTGGTACAAAATTGATAATATGTACCCTAACATGGTCCTTTGGACCCCCTTCTTTTTGATGTAAAGATAAATAACACAAGATAACAAAAACTATCTATCACCCATCAAAATATGAACCCGAGAGCATCTAATGAGGTAAAATTATTAGGTAGATTGCACACACATATACCAGAGAGTCTTAATTATTTTATATATATTTATATATAAAATAGTGAACTAACCCACTTAGAGCAGTGATCATTAAAATCACTAGTCCTTCATTTCGACAGTTTCCACAAGCATTAGTAAAATCACGAAGGAACATCATTCAAAGATTATACTACATAAGGATGAGATCCAACCTGGAAACATTTGCACCTTTGAAGCTTTCCTTATTCAAGTCCCTATGCTTTCTACCTTGCGTACCTTCCCAAAATTCCTGCTCCATGAATCTTTTCCCCAAGGTTGCCTTCCCCATATCTCTTCCTAAAATCACTTATTTTAACAAAATACCTTTAGTTAAAAATTTAGTACTCTCCCAAAGCTTTTTGGTTTCTGATCTACCAATGTAAAGAGCATACTCCCTAAGCTCCAATATTTCCCTCCTCTCTCTCAATTACTTGCCTCTTATTTTATAATTCTTTCAAGCTTCCTTTTTCCTTCATGAGCAAGAAGGTGGGTTTATTATTAAATTATTAAAAGGTACCTTTTTGAAGTCAACCCAAAATAGTGAAATTAATATTTTAATAAAAGGAGATTCCAAGGGATAAGGTGGGAGTACTTTGTTTATCTTGGGCCTCCCTTTTCTTAGTGCAACTACAAGGTCAACACTAATACTATTTGGAAGTAGGGAGAATTCAACCTTAGAACTATTAGAGGTAAGGAAGAGAATCTCCTCTAAATACTAACCATTATGAAACAACCATGTGGAGGAATGAATAGTTCATCCACTAATAAAATAAATAATGGTATTGCTCTTTTGGATCCAATTAAAATTGGACAAGTGTTATAAGGGCATATACACCTAACTACTTTGCCTCCTTGGCAAAGAAGCCTGCATTTTTCCCTCAAGCTCTATATGAACATAGCTTTCGATAGGTTCAATTAGGATTTCCTCCTTGATATCCTCCTCAAGTTTGACTTCCACCCAACCTGGGTCGACCTCATCAAAAGCTATTTTTCATCCTCTTGGTTTCCTATCCTTGTTAACGGGTCCCCTACTGGTTTTTTTTTTAGTGCCAGAGGCCTCTGCCAGGGATATCCGCTTTCTTCCATCCTCTTCATCATCCTAGCTAACTCATTGGGTAGAGTTATCAAAGTTGTCTGTCAGAGTCAAAGGATCTCTAGGATCCAATTTGCTTCAGACATCAACCATGTCATGCATCATAAATTTATTGATGATACTATTTTATCCACTCAAGCTTCTGTCCTCTAGGCCAAATCCATCAAGCACATCCTCCTCTATGAAAATGTTGTTCGTCAAAAGGTCAATTTCATTAAAAGTAAAGTTTTATTCATCAATACTATCATAGCCCGCAAAACCAAGATATCTCGGATCCTTGGTTGCACCATTGACACGTTCCCATATTCCTACCTTGGCCTACCCTTGTTCTTTGGCAATCCCAAGGAGTTCATGTGGAACAATTTCATTGAGAGAATCTAGAAGAAGCTGGCTACTTGGAAAGGAAATCTCCTATCTCAGGCTGCCAAGGCCACTCTCACTATGGCTTACCTCCAAGGTATCCTTGTTTATTTCATGTCTATTTTTAAAATCCCCATTGTAGTGTGCAACAAGATCGAACAACTATAGAAAATGTTCCTATGGTCAGGAAGTGACGAGAAGACTAGAATCCCACTCATTGCTTGGGATATTATGTGCAAAAGCAAGAAGCAAGGAGGCCTAGGGTTCAGAAAAACTTCCAAAATGAATATTGCACTAATGGAAAAACATACATGGAGGATCCTCACCAACGACACAACTGAGTGGATTCAGATTGTCAAAAAGAAATATCTTGCTAATCACCTAATATTGGATGAGGGGATCCCTTTAAGTGGATCGGTATTCTGGAAATCCATCACTCAAACTAGGCATTTGATCCAAAAAGGCTTATGATGGATTCTGGGTGATGGCGATAACATCAATTTTTGGCATGATAGGTGGGTTTAGGATGACCCCCTGATTAACAATATATATATAACAGGTCTCAAGTCTTTTACAGATTCTAATATTGGGAGTAGTGTGGCTGACTTCATCACCCACTCCAATAGAAAGCCTCAATGGAAATCAATCAATGAAAATAATTTAGATTATGCTGCTAAATCCCTATCCATAATCCTCAACTTGGCTACCATCCCCATCAGAGAGGGTCCTGATAGACCTATTTGGAAAGGATCCGACAATGGCATCTTCACAGTCAAATAAACTTATAACATCCAAACCTCCTCTCAGTTTTTGCTCATCCCGTTCAATATGGTTTGGAGGAAAAACTTGATTCCTAAGGTTAGTTTCTTTTCTTGGTTTGCTATTCAAAACAAATATCTTACTATTAAAAACTTGCACAAAAGAGGTTTCTCGGTCCCCAACAGGTGCTACCTTTGTATGGCTGATTGGGAATTTACTGATCACTTGTTCTTGAGTTGTGATTTTTCTTTCATCATCCTTGGGTACATCCTGAATTCCTTTCACATTCAATGGGTCCACCCGAAGTTCATCAATGATTTTTTTCCTTGTGGACCGATCCATTTCACAACTCTAGGCTTCGGTTCCTCTGGGATGTGTGCCTTCACTATTTTATTTGGTAGATTTGGTTCGAATGTAATAGCAGAGCTTTCACTGACTCCTCCAAGGATCCTCTATCAGTCACCTCTAGAGCCATTACTTTCACCATAAAAAATGCTAAGCTTTTTTCATTCCCTCTGCTCCTTAGTCTACCATGGAACATCTTTAAAATCCTTAGTATCCCCTACGAAGGTGAAGGAACTTGCTCCCATATCCCTGTTTACCCTAGAGACAACATCCACTGGGAACCCCCCTGGAAGGATGGATTAAACTTAATTTCTATGGGGTGTAAAAAAGAAACCCAGTTCTTACTGGTGCTGGAGGTGTCGTCCGAGATCATCATGACGAGTTGATTATTACCTACCTAGAATTTTTGGGCATCTAAACCAATCATGTAGCTAAAGCTAGAGCTCTATGCATAGGCCTTTTACTCCTCATAGAGGATCCCAAAATGTTCTTCATTGAAGTAGATTCCATGAACGTCATCAATTACTTAAACAACTCTAAAAATCTGTCTTGGACGGTTAACAACACAATAATAGAGGCTAGAAAGCTCCTGCAATCCAGAGGCCCTTCGATGGTCCAACACAGGTTTAGGGAGGCCAACACCCTTGCAGATTGCATGGCCAACATGGGAGCCTCCCCAGGCAGTTAACTGTGTAGCGTCAAAAATTTCCCCATGAAATTTGGGATGCAGCCAACTACAAGAAGCCAAGGTGTATTTTTCAAGAGTGATGTGTCTCCTAGTTCCACGTCAGATATGGATGAGGCTAAGGCTATTTTAGTCTTGGGACCTTGTACAAGCTTCCTAGCTATCCATCACTGGGCACATATCCATAGGGAAATAAAAATCCAACCTGGCAGTATCACCACCACATTGATCAGGGACATCCACGCCAACAAAGACACGAGGAGGTATATCAATATTTTCCTCGTGATCCATATTCACAGCATGATATCGATTGATAATAAAATTATTGGGAACTGGCAGGTGTTAGAACATGTCAGTACTCCCATTGATTATGCAAATGATACCATCAAGGTCCTCAAACGGCTTTCGTAGAAGCGAGGTGAGATTTCTGATGATCTAGAGGAAGTCACCAAGAATTAGTGCACGAAGGATCCTGTTTCTTGGGGTTTTGAGTCCCGAATTCCAGGGTAGGGTAGCAGTCTTGGCAGTTGGGGCTTCTTTGATATTTTTTTGTAGGTCTGAGTCTTCTCATGCTACAACTTCTTTACTCTATTTTTTGTTCTTTCTTCATTTCTCCCTTATGGGTTCCTCCAAAATTTATGGTTGTTTGCAAGGTGCTATGGCCCTTTTTGTATTGAGGTTTTGGGATCCTCTTAAAAAACATGTTTTTGTATATAAAACTACAACTTACCAAAAACAAATATACACCTAACTACCCTTTTTAATTAGTTGTAGTTGGACTAAGTGAATAGGTTAAATTTAATTTCTTTTTGCAAAAGAAAAATCTTCAAATTAAACCTTCTCAAAGGTCCTATTTAGCTTCTTCACCCTCTCCAAATCCCCTAATTGCCCTCCAAAAATCTCTAGATCAATTTTTTATAATGCAATTAGTTTAATTAAGGGTTTTGTAGGAATAATTACGGTCTACAACCCTTTTTGGTTTGGTATTAATTGCTCCCCTTAGATCAATTAATAACCTTTTTAAAAGTCCTAATGGATGGGCTGTGACAAAATAGGTGTGCTCTATGTGAAAATGCTTTGGAATCAGTCTAGAATCTCTTTTTGGATTGTGTCTTTTCATCTGAAGCCTTTAATTATTTACTCCAAAAGTTTTCAGTCTCTTGTGTGAAGACTAACAATATAGTGGACCTATGCTTACAATGGAACTCGCTCTTTAATAGCAAGAGCTTGAATGTTTTATGGCACTTTTGTCTTCCTCATTTTTTGTGGGGGATATGGAGAGAGCGTAATAATCGTAGTTTCAAGGACAAAAAGAGAGATTTTTCTTCTATTATTTTAAGATTTGGGAGTGCCTTAGAGGAGAACTTTAAAGCTTATTTTCCAAAATAAAACCTCAATATAGAATTTCCTTTTCTTCTATATTGGCAAGTTTTCAAAATTTTCATACTTTGTTGAAGCCTTCTAGAGCTAATGTGTTCTAGGAAATACCTCCAAAAGACTAGGTTAAGCTTAATTTCTATGGAGCTTCAAAAGGGAATCTGAGTGCTGCTGGAGCAGGTGGGGTAGTAAGAGATGAGATAGGTAATTTTTTATTAGCATATGCTGAACCTCTTGGCTAGAAGCTAGAGCTCTCCTATTGGGCACTCGTTTTTACTATAAATGAAGGCAAGGGATGACATAATTGAAGGGGATTATTTAAATATAGTGAAATATCTCAAATAAGAACAAGAAATGAGTTGGACAATAACATAGATGATTTATGAATGTAGAGTGAATTTATCACAGTTGAATTCTATCAAAATTTAGCATATCTATCGAGAAGAGAATGGAGTTGCAGATGTTATGGCCAACATTGGAGTTTCAATGGAAGAGAGTAAGTCTTGGACATATAATCTTCCTCAGTCATTACAAGAGATAGGGATAAAGGAGAAAATAAGGAATGTACCTTTGGAGGAGCAGTAAGGAATGAACAAATTGAATAATGTTCACAGATGATGGGAATTAGCTAGATCGAGGCAAGTTATTGCGGTATGATATTGACTGTTTCTTATAGATATTGTTGTTTAAGTTGTACTTGGTTGTGTTTT
This sequence comes from Wollemia nobilis, assembly GCA_028583015.1. Lineage (NCBI taxonomy): Eukaryota > Viridiplantae > Streptophyta > Pinopsida > Araucariales > Araucariaceae > Wollemia > Wollemia nobilis. The sequence continues at coordinate 3,342,218 of JAQPPZ010016995.1, read as the reverse complement.
CCTCAAATTTTAGTTCAGTTCACTGCCACTCTGTGTTTGTACAGGGCAATTTTGTATTGATCAACAAGTTATGTAGTTGAAAAATAGTTTTTTGTTACTTTTTTTATGCTGAATTGTATATTTTTTCTAGATTTTGTAAGGGTTTGGGGACCTTAAAACCCCTTCTTACCATAATAAAAAAACAACTTAATGATTTCCTAATGTCTTTTTTAGGGTCTTATTCATGCCTCTAAGATTCCAAGATATTATTTTCATCATCACTTTTTTTATTTTATTTATGGGTTTATCCCTCTTAACACTTGTAATATTTAAATTTGTTTTCCCATATCAATATCCCTCTTAGTTTATTTTTCTCTTTATTTTTGCTTCTTGGGTCTTCCTCTCTTTTTTTAATTTCCACCAACACTTTCATCTTCATTAATCTCTTCAATCTTCTCATCTTGCGCATAGTTATACTTATCATATATAGGTTTGTCTTGCTCTAAAGGATATTAAGTGCAAGGAATAACCTCAAAAACACATTCTTCTTTATGTTACTCTGAAAACCTTGAAGCATGAGGACCTTATTCCATAGCAATTACCTTCTTATGTTGCTCAAAAAACTTAAATTACTATGGATTTCCTCCATCCTCATTTCTTTATTATGTTGCTCTTAAAACCTTAAAGTGCAAGGGATAACCTCTACATTACTTTTATTTTAATAAATTACTATCACAATAGGATGGAGTATCTCACTAAATCATATAATAATTTTACAATAAACATATTATCATAATATTAATAAAAATTAAACAACTAATCATAAATTATTGCAAATATAAATTTTATATTTTATAAAATATTATTATATTAATATATATATTTTATTTGGTTAGTGTGAAAAACCCTTATGACCAACGCACAAGGCTAAGCAACCTCCTCTCAACCATAACCCCTCGTAAAACCGAAAGCTATGCTTATCAATAAAGAATTTAACACACAATCACCACACACCCACCCCCTCACACACTTTCCCACACCGTGGTTTAAACCTTGAAAATCCTAAAGAAGATCCAAAGCCCGAACCGTTGCATTATCCCCATATTTAATTTTAACTAATCATTGATTTTTATTAAATCATATATTATTATTTTTATGAGCTTTATGCTAGTTATATAAATTAAAGCAAAACAATGTTATATCATTTTCTATTGACACAAAATATATATATCTAGTATTTTTTAACACAAAATATATATATCTATTATTTTAAAAATATATATGCTTATATAATATATAAATGGTTTAAAGAACAATTCTAATAAATATAAATGCTTTTTTCTATATACAATAAGTGAAAAGGTAAAAAAGTAAAGCAGTTTTTAACGTGGAAGAGACCATGACCTTAACAAAGGATGTTATTTCTTCAATATATCTTTATATTGAATATGTTGCACAACTCTACTCTTCATTGGATTTGAATTTTAAATCTTCTATTTGAAATTCAAAAGTCTTACTCTTAAACTCACTGCAATCTATTTATACTAGCATATACATTTAGATTCTACAAATCCCCTTGCATTTCCAAATATAATTTTTAAAATTTAATTTCACTCTGAAAACCCACAAAAAATACTCAAAGTATTTTAAACTAAAATGATTTTATTAATTTTATTACTAATATAATTAACTTAGTATAAAGTATTGATTATAGAATTATTTGATTTGATTTATTTTTTATATTCAAATGAGCTATTAAATGGTATTAGTTTAATTATTTAAATTGATTAAATTCTTATTTTTTAACGAAAGAGAGCTACTTAAAATCTTAACTGCCTAAGGTCACATTTTAATAATTTTATTTATTTTTTAATTAGTGTTTTCTTTTCTCTTTTACATCAATTTTGTAGACACCCAAAAAGTATCATTTTTTGTATTTGCCTAAGGTCACATTTTAATAATTTTGTAAAAACTCCAAATAATCACAAAATTGCATTACTCCACCATATAACCTTACAAAAATTAAAATAACCCTTCTTAGTCCCCATTTTCCCTCTAAGCACTCTCCTACACTAAGCTCTTAGTCATCATGTGACTTCCCCTATCTTCCTTAGATCATGTGCACGATTCCTTATCTAATGTGCACACCTCCCTAACCTACCCTTAGACCTTAACTTAGGTTCATATCACCCTAGTCTAGTCTACCCATACCTTCCACATCCCCATGCACCCTCACATTTTCCATGCCTCTTAATACCACTTAGGAAGGGCGAGGATCCTCCCCAACTAAGGGCATTAATGAGGCATTATGTGCACATGCCACTTGAGTGGGGTGAGGACTCTTCCCACCCAAGGCAATCAATGAGGTATGGTGCACATGCCCTTTGACCATCCAAAGAAAAAAAATCTAGATTTTCTACCTCCCCTCATCTATACCACATGGATTCCATGTCATGTCCATATCACCCCCTCTCCCTTCCAAAATATTATAAATACCCCCTCATTTTTTTCATTTGTAACAAGTGTGTGAAATCTAAACCAAAACTTTACCATATTTTCTTTTGAGTCCTTTTGTATGATCACCCCTTGTGTGTAAAAAAACCATGGTAATCATTGTATGCTCTCATATACACCTATTTTATTTATAAAACTGCTCATATGTGAAGGTTCCAATCGACTCCTGACTTTTACCAGAGGCTCCTGAAACCTTACCAAAGGTCCCTTGCAAGTTTTAGCAAAATCTGAGCAACACAACATTCAGTCATCTACCCCCAAATGACTAACAATTTCCATTGTCCAACCTCAGATGACCTCCTCTCTAGATAGTTACAGTCAAGCAAATTGACTCTTGATAGTTTGTAGACCCTGTCCCTAATCATTCTGAGTGATAGAGACTCAATCATCTGCCCTAAGATGATTCATAGTCACAATCATCTTCCCCTAGATGATCCACTTTCAGATCTTGACATAGTCACAAAACCAACAATAGAACCAACAAAAGACAGTCACAAAAGGTAAGCAAGGTAGGTTTCATTGTGTTTTATAGCATTTTAAGCCATGTTCTTATTTTAATCAAGTTTTATAACTTTATTAATGGTTACATATTTCACAAAATTGGGCCTAACCAAGGTATGCCCTTTTGATTCTACTAATTATTGTGTGTTTGGTTATGTGTAGGTCATGTGGAGATGCATACAATCAAGGGTGGTCAAGTAATAAAGGCTCTAAAACCTACCGATATTTTGAGGTGGTTTAGAAGATATTTTATGTGTCATTAAGTTGTATTTGTAAAGAGAGCACTTTCCACCTTAGAAACCCCCATTTGTAAGCCCAAGGGGAATTATAAAAGATTATTTGTAATATCTTTTGTAATCAATGAGAATGACATGTTTTCTCTACCACATTTTGGCAATCACAGTCAAAACCATCCAACCCCAGATGATTGAGTCTAAGAGGGGTTTTTGGTTGGCTGGCTCTATTGTGTTGGGTTTCTGAGTCCCAAGGGTTAGTTTGATAGCATTTCCTACAAAACACAACAAATATAATGATTAAAAAATAGATTTTGAAAGGCAAAATGAAGGAGAATGAAATTCCCAAAATGACAAAACTAACTAAGCAAAAGAGACAAAGAACGATTTAAAATTGCTAACAAAAAGCAAACCTAATTAACCAAAAAATACCAAATTTGTAAAGAAAATACAAGCAATAAAACAAACGTGATTTATGGCAAAAGGTGATATACCTTGGACACCCCCAAATTGATTAATGATTGATGATTAGGTGGTAAGGATTCATATACACCTGAAATTGTTGTGATTGTTGTGTGAAATCAATTACTTGATTTTTGGGTTCTAACTCAGAGCAATAACGGGTGAATCGCCCACGTAGAGGTGGTCCAATATGGGACTAGATGATTGGGACTATGAACCGTCCATGCAAAGATGATCCTAGATGGAGGCCAAATGATGAGGGACCAATAGGGCCCCATTTTGGATGTGTTTTTGATAGTTTTGAATAATTTTTGATCTAAAAATGCAAACAAAGGCATACAATATAAGTAGGATGTGCAAAATGCTAAATGAACACACAAAGTAAATTATGGAATAAAGGACATCAAGAAAATAACATTTTCTATAGCCTAAAAAATAAAAAATGCCATGTGTGGCCAAAGGTTAGTGGGTCCCACCATGATTACCAAAATGTGGCAGAGAAAACGCACCATTCTCATTTATTATAAAATATATTACAAATAATCTTAAGAAATGCCCCTTGGGCTTACAAATAGGGGTTTTCAAGGTGGAAAGTTCCCTCTTTACAAATACAACTTAATGGTGGATAAAATGTCTTTCAAACCACCTCAAAATGTGGGTGGGTTTTGGAGCCTTGATTGCTTGACCACCCTTGGTTGTATGCACCTCCATGAGACCTACACATAACCAAACACACAATAATTCGTAGCATCAAAAGGACCTACCTTGGTTAGGCCTAAATTTGTGGATGCATTATTTTTTACAGATAATTTTGTATAGTTGTTGAACTAAAAATATAGACAAAAGGCATAAAATGTAAGCAAGATATGCAAAATGCTAAATGAACATACAAGACAAATAATGGAATAAAGGACAATAAGAAAATAATATTTTCTACAACATATAAAATGAAAAATACCTTTTGTGGCCAAGGGTTAGTAGGTCTCGCCGTGATCGCCAAAATATGGTAGAGAAAACTTACCATTTGCATTAATCTTTAAAGATATTACAAATAATGTTTTACAACATCGCTTGGGCTTACAAAATAGGGTTTCTAAGGTGGAAGTGCCCTTTTAACAAATGATAAGTCAATGGAACAACAAGATCTCTTTTAAACCACCTCAAAGTGTGGGTGGGTTTTGATTTGCTTGATGACCACCCTTGGATTGTGTGTGTCTCCTTGAACCTACACACAACCAAACACAAAAGAGTTAGTAGCACCTCCTTGGGTCCACCTAGGTGGGACCCAAGTCAAATAAAATATGCAAGCAATACTAAAAGAAAAGCTTGATTTAAAGCACAAAAATGACTCAAAATGATACAAAATGTAGTAAATCTTACCTTGCTTACCTTCTGTGATTTTCTAATGCTGGTTTTGCTACTGGTTTTGTGACCGTGTCAGGCCTTAGAAGTGGATCGTCCAAGGAAAGACAACTATGATTGTGAATTGTCTTAGGGCAGACGATTGAGTCTTTGATACTCAAAATGCTTAGGGAGAGGATATGTATATTATTGGGATTCGTTTTACTTACCTATAACTATCCAGAGAGGAGATCATTTAGGGTTGGCCAGTGGTGACTATGAGTCATCTAGGGGTAGACGACCAAATGTTGTGCTGCTCAAATTTTGCTAAAACTTGCAAGGGACCTTTGGCAGGGTATCAAGAGCCTTTGGTAGAAGTTTTGATCTCATTGGAACCTTCACATGTGAATAATTTGATAAACAAAATAGGTGCATATGAGAGCATACAATGATTGCCATGGCTATTTTACATACAAGACGTAATCACATAAAAGGGCTCAAAAAATTTTGGTAGAGTTTTTGTTTAGATTTCAAACACTTGTTGCAAATGAATAAAATGAGGGGGTATTTATAGAATTTTGGAAGAGAGAGGGGTGTGAGATGGACATGACATGGTAGCCATGTGGCATGGATGAGGGGAGGTGGAAAATCTAGAATTTTCCACTTGGGGTGGTCAAAGGGCATGTGCACCATACCTCATTGATTTCCTTGGGTGGGGAGAGTCATCCCACTCAAGTGGCATGTGCACACCATGCCTTATTAATGCCCTTAGGTGGGGAGGATCCTCACCCTTCCCAAGTGGTATTAAGAGGCATGGGGAAGGTGAGGGTGCATGGGGATGTGGAAGGTAGGGGTAGACTAGGCTAGGGTGATGTGGACCTAAGCTAAGGTCTAAGGGTAGGTTAGGGAGGTGTGCACATAGGATAGAGGGATAGGGGAAGTCACATGGTGACTAAGGGCTTAGTGTAGGAGAGTGCTTAGAGGGAAAAGGAGGCTAGGAAATATTATTTTAATTTTTGTAACATTATACATTTTTTTTGGTTACATAGGAGAGTTGGTCACAAACACACTATTTTTAGTAACTAACAAGCACATGATTCAAACCACAGGGGCTACTCCCACCAAATCTATTCCATATCGTTATTATTGATCTAGTGTGAAGGGGACCACTAGTCACTCGGGATTCGTACCATCATCATCGATCTGACATGCACTCAGAGGATTTATATCAAACTACTACCTTTGCAAATATGCTACTCTCAAGGTTTAAACTTGGGTGTCTTCTTGGTAAGTGTTTGGCCAGAAAAGCACTGACCAATCCACCTAACCCTTTGGGGCTAAAATTTTAGGTTAGAAAAAAACCTCGAGAGCCACTCTTAGGTAAAGGGCAATATTATACGTTGGAATAATATAATTTTACAATTATTTAGGTTTTTTTGCAAATTTATTAAAGTATAACCTTTAGGCAAATACACAATTGTCACTTTTTAGATGTTTACAAATTTAATTACATCAAGCTATATAACCTATTTGATAATTCTTATCTAGAAACATATAAATGTCAAGTTACATATTATGTATGGATGAAACCCTTTTCAATTTTATATAATAATAATTATTGTTTTATAAATAAACTAAAGTGATGTTAAAATAGGTAATATATATATATATATATATATATATATATATATATATATATATATATATATATATATATATATATATATATATAATAGGATTTTAAAAGGGTTATTTTTTCCATTTTACATCCACTTAATCCTACATAGCCTTGGTGCTATTGGGATTTGAACTTTGGTATGAGGTGCGTCACTCATATGTCTTATCCATTAAACCATCCATTTCAATAATTTATTTTTTTCAATTGGTTATGTGGATTGAAACGACATCCATCCATATTACATCACCACCACATCCATATGTCTTATCCATTAAACCATCCATTACATCACCACCACATCCATATGTTTTATCCATTAAACCATCCATTTCAATAATTTATTTTTTCAATTGGTTATGTGGAAATGTGCGTCACCCATATTACATCACCACTATATAATAGTATTACAACAAAACTTGAATATTATCTATCATTGGGTAAAGATTCGAACTTTAATCTCCTCCTTGAATATTGAAAAATTTAACCAATTAAGCTAATATCACTTAATCCATTTCAATAGTTTATTATTTTAAAGGTTATGCAACTTTTTTTTATTTGAAATAATAGGGTTTCATAAAAGGTTTCATGTGAACGGAATATAATGTTGTTGAATATAGTTTTCAATCCGCCCTGGCACGAATGGATTTAGTATATTTAAGTTTTAATTTTTTAAAACTTGTATGTTGTTCAATGACTTTTGAAGTGGGCTTACATGGACTTCGCTTATTAAAAATGGGATTACGTGAGATCATTGAAACAATTTCGTAATGGTCAATGTGGACTACTTTTCTCACGGAAGAGTCTTTAATAATATTTGTATAGTCTAATGTTTCGTATACTTAATTATTAAGATTAAAATAAAAATAGTTGTTAATTTATTGTGTTGGATCCTTGAGCAAGGCAGCTAACATTCGCCGCAAACAAAGTTGACGTCATACTATCCCATTCATTGCAGCATTCGAGATGCCACAATGAAGATTAAAATATTGAAAAGTTTTATAAGGTTAATAGTTGATTGTTGTTAAGAACATGGCAGTGGTAAGGATTTTAGTTTTTTTTTTTTTTTGAAGAGGTTTAAGATTCAAATCATAGTGTTTCTCTGAAAAGATAGAGTGAATGTTAGCATACTATCCCATTCATTGTAACATTCCAGATGCCATAATGAAGATTAAAATTTTGAAAAGTCTTATAAAGAAATATTTAAGGTTAATGGTTTTGACTGTCTTACAAGAACAACGCAATGTTTATGATTTTAGCCTTTCTTTCAAGAGGTCCAAGATTCAAATTAAGGTGTATCTAAATGGAGATAGGCTAAATGGTAGCATACTATCCCATTCAGTACAACATTCTAGATGCCACAATGAAGATTAAAATATTGAAAAGTCCTATAAAGAATTCATTGTAACATCCCAAATGCTATTATGAAGATTAAAATATTGAAAAGTCATATAAAGAAATATGTAAGAAGATTAAAATATTGAAAATTCCTATAAAGAATTTATTGTAACATCCCAAATGCCATGATGAAGATTAAAATATTGAAAAGTCCTATAAAAAAAATATGTAAGGTTAATGGTTTTGATCGTTTGACAAGGACAACACAATGATTAGGATTTTAGCCTTTCTTTCCAAAGGTCCAAGGTTCAAATCAGGGTATATCTAGAACGAGATAGGCTGGGTGGTAGCATACTATCCTATTCATTGCAGCATTCGAGATGCTGCATGAAGAATAAGATATTGACAAGTCCTATAAAGATATATGTTAAGGTAAATAATTTTGATTGCTTGACAAACATTTTGGCCTTTCTTTAAGGAGGTCTAAGGTTCAAACCACGATGTATCTAGAAGGAGATACGTTGAATGATAACATACTATCCCATTCATTGCAAGTATCTAGAAGGAGATAGGTTGAATGATAACATACTATCCCATTCATTGCAACATTCGAGCTGCCACAATGAAGATTAAAATATTGAAAAGTCCTATAAAAAATATGTAAGGTTAATAGTTGATTGTCTGACAAGGATTTTGACCTTTCTTTAAGAAAGTCTAAGGTTTAAACCATGGTATATCTAAAAGGATAGGCTGGATGGTAGTGTGCTATCCCATTCATTGCAGCATTCGAGATGTCACAATGAAGATTAAAATATTGAAAAGTTCTATAAAGAAATATTTAAGGTTAATGGTTGACTGTCTGACAAGGATTTTGGCCTTTCTTTGAGGAGGTCCAAGGTTCAAACCATCGTATATCTAGAAGGAGATAGGTTGGATGGTAGTGGTTGAGTTTGTGGAGATTAAAATATTAAAAGGTCCTATAAAAAATATGTAAGGTTAATAGTTGTTTGTTTGACAAGGTCAACACAATGGTTAGGATTTTGGTCTTTCTTTGAAGAGGTTTAAGATTCAAATCATTGTGTATCTAAAGGGAGATAAGTTGGTAACGACCAAGTTTTGTTGGTTGGTTACTTCAGTTCTAAGCCTTGAAATATGAGTTTCGTTGACTTTATCTAATCCAATAAACTAAGATTTATAGTAACAACATCTAATAATGTTTACCGATTCCCTATATATTATAAAAGAAAAAAAAATTTTACATAATACTAATTTATGTGTTATCTTATTAGTGGCTAACACTTACTTTACATGGCATATATTTTATTTGTATTTGATATATGCCGTACAACTTTTGAGTATTTTTTATTTAAAAAATAATGATTATTAATATTTAATATATATATTTTTAAATGATAATATATGTTTGGTAACTATGATAAAATAAAATAAGAATGTAAAATAATTAATAAAGAGAAAAATTAAGTAGTATTAATTTAATTGTACAATTTTTAAATTTTTAAAGAAAACATTTATATTTGAATTTTGTTAAATTATAACTAATAATAATACATTGTTATAATACTAGTATGTAGTGATGATGTTATATGGATGAGATCAATTTCAATCTTATATAGCTAATTTAAAAAATAAAAAATAATAAAAAATTATAATTATTAAAATGAAACACAATAGTGTCCTTAAGGGCTAGATGGATTGGTAGTTGTTTGTCTGGTCAACCACTTACCAAGAAGAGACCTGGGTTCAAACCTTGAGGGCATGCCTGTTGCAAAGGTAGTAGTTTGATTTGAATTCTTTAGGTGTGTACTAGATCGACGATGATCTATGAATTTCGAGTGATCGATAGTCTCCCTCACATAGGTCAACAATAACAAGGTGGTATAGGCTTGTTGGAAGCAACCCATGTGGTTTGAACCTTGCACTTGGCAGTTACTAAAAATAGTTTGGATGTAACCAATTCCCCCTATGTATCGAATAAAAGAAATGAAACACAATAGTAGAACAATTTATTATTGATTTTGAAAATTTAATTTCAGTATTGTTGATAAATGGGTATTTATTTTATCAAATTCAACAAAGGCTTATATCTTGTTTTATCTTATTTTTCATCTTTTTAATAACAAAATTGCATAAGTGTAATGAAGCACATAGTCATTTAGTAAAATTCATATCTATCTATCTATATGTATAAAGACAGAGATATGTCTATTTTTCAAAAGAAACATCTGGTATATCTAGGGCATATTTTTTGAAAAACGACTCATTTTTAAAAGCCATATCTTTGCATAAAGCTATCTGATTTAGGCAATTCTTGTGTCATTTTGCATAAAGTTTGAAGATCTTTTAAATGAGTGGTTATACAAAAGAACCCAAGTAGTATTGAGGGAGATATGGCCATGTGAAGATAGTCCTTCGAAACAAGGGTAGAGTTAGGGCAAATAAAAAAATGTGTCTCACTTTCAAGGGTAGCCTTTATTATCTTCCCTTTTAAAAATAATGTACAAAAAAAGAAAAAACATGCATTTCCCCTTTTTAAAAGATATATTTTTTTAATATTTTCTTAAGAGGTTCTCCACCTTCTTTCTTTTTTTAAAATAATTTTTTTTTTTATTAAAAATCTTATCCTTTATAAAATATTATGACTTCCTTTCTCCATAAATAACTTCCTTATCACTGTGCTCACGCGACTTTATTATAATATTTCCAAAAATAAATCTTATTTCTCTTATCATAAGCAAATAGTGCTACTCTTGTGCAAACTTAGGATTACTTTGCAACAACTATTACTCTTTCTTTTTTTAACCATGTTCTAGCTAATGCTTTGCTCTTTGACAGGTGTGCAGTAAAAAAAGTTTCATGCATCCATTCTCCTTCTCATGTGCACAAGTTGCTACTTTCAATAGATAAACATTTCATGCATCCATTCTCCTTCTCATGTGCACAAGTTGCTGCTTTCAATAGATGATTTTCAATTTTTGATATTATGCTTGAGGTCTACTTTGGATGTTGCTGGATATCTATAAGAATGACTTTTCACTTTTGAATTTTTGCTTGACTTTGGCTCTTCCAATGGCTCTAGATTTTCACTTTACACTGCTTTATCTGTGCTTCAATTTTGCATGCACATTACCTTAGAGGTTGCTCTAAGTGAATATTCTGAGATGATAATGAATATTTGTCTTCCTTTTAAGTTCCTCTCTAACAACAACAATGGTCGTTAAATGTTTTATTTTGTGAAATATTTTATTTTCTTCCTGGATCTTACCAGATGCTACAATGCTTCAATCCTTATGATTTTACTAGGTTCAATCCTCTTGTTTTCCAGATGCTCAAATGGTACTTGGTTTGGCTCTCTCGGACTCAAACTTTGCTTAGACTTTCAATTGATTTCACAAGCGCTGTTCTCATTGAAATATGTTTGAATAGTAATGCTTCTAGCTAATAATAGTGTCATTCCTTTATTTATATCACTTTTCAAATCATAAGCCTTCACAAGCCTTTTTTTTCACCAAAAAGCTTCTATTTATTTATTATTTTTTATAGTTAAAACAAAAGGAAGAGATGATGTTTAAATTACTAAATTATAATAAACACCATACAACTTCTATTGATAATGACTTCTATTTTTTACTGTTAAATTACAGAATTATTCTTTTTCTCGCATTGTTAGGTCCACACTATTTTATTTAAGGTACTCAGGATTTTTTTTTGTTTGTGGAAAACATCCCAGAAGGGATGCCACTTTTGGGTAAGACCCAAGGAGGCAGGGGTATCTCTTCCGCCAAAAACGCCTAGGGCTCACACCTAGCCTACCACATTTGACACACACAAGGAGCATGCTTGAAACAACACAAAACAAGAACACACAAAAATCTAAAACAAATAAAGCATACTCCTTGAGTGTGTTGACAAGAAAAAGCACAATCAAACACATGCACAAAAAGAAAAAATAATAACAAAACACAATCAAATAAAACACACAAAAAAACAAACAAATAAAAAAATAAAAATAAAAAAAATAAAAAAATGATAAAAATAAACAACACCAAAACATGAAACACAAAAAACCAGAAACGTATCATAAAAAAATACTAACATTACAAAAACAACAAAAAGAAAAAAATACACCACAAACCAAAAAACAGTAGAACACAAAACACAAAAAAAACCCCAAAAACAACATAACAAAACAAATCCAAAACAGAAACAACAAAATGAATCAAATACACCACAAACAAAATCAGGAAAAACAAATACAACAAAAACTAAGCACAAAGGAGCTATAGACAAAACAAACAAAATACAATAACACTAAAAATAAACCAAAGCTTAACAAATTACCAAAAATATCAGAAATTGCTTAGCAAAATAGCCAAAGCTTCCAACATTACCATAAAGAGACTAACTATAAACCTTAGGATTATGGCATCCTTATCATTTTATTTGTATCTTGCTTCATTCCAGTTGGGACTATAGGTTGGTTACTTGGTACCACGACACTACTATTGGAATTTGTATGGTCTTTTTGAGGATCCGTTTTGTTTGTAGTTTGAATCTACCCTTTTGTTTTGCACTTGGGTTGGTTTTCTACATTGTACTTTTTTTTCCTTTATTGTTATTTCTCAGCATCAAGGCAAGCTCTTTTAATGATTTCTCATCATGCAATCCTTCCTGTTCCCTCTCTTCATCAAACTATGTCTCCATAATAACTGTTTCCATTTGACCATCCTCATCATCTGCTTGCTCATCCATGGAGAGAATTTCAAAGGTGTTAGGTGAAATTATTGTTTTCTCTTTTATTGCTATTTTTTTCTTTGTGTTTTTTTGTTTAGAGATTTGAAACCCTGCCAAGTCCCCATACTCTTTCTCTTTATTAGGGACCTTATGTGGACAATCCTTGGCTAGATGGCCATATTCATGACAAATTTTGCATCTAAATGGAATATTTTCATAATCTACTACTTGCTCCCATATTTCTTCCCCATATTGTAAAGTAATCTTCTCTGGAAGTGGTTTGTCAAAATCAATCAAAACATAAATACTTGCATAAATCATATGCTCTAAGTGTTGGGTGCTATCAAAAGTCATCATGTAAACTCCTAAAGAATTTCCAATTGTTGCGAATATCTTTGGATGCCAGTATTCTATCGGAAGACCAAATAAACAGACCCAAACAGGGGCAGTTGATGGCATCTCTTCCTCAGATTTGAACTTGGTATGCCAAGGCTTCATGAAGAGCCCTGCCCTACCAAAAAACCATGGCCCCCCTTGAAAAATTTTCTCCCTATCTTCTTCATTATCAAAAAAATAAGAAAGTAGCCATTAGGGTAAGTAAAAATTTGGAACTTACCTTTAATGCTCCATTTTTTGGTAGCCCATTACTTGAAGGTAGCAAGATTCGGTAGAAATCCCATGAATCGATAAATTAGGCTTTTCCTCTCAATCACATCTATTCCTTCCTAGACATCCATTATTTCCAACTTCACTACTGGGGATCCATTAGTTGCTTTCATGCAACCCATCTCTATTTTCCTTGAATTGACCTTTGGCATCCTCAATGGTTTCCTTGGCAATCGTTGATTGTGGAGGTGGTCCTCCATGGATTGCTTCTTTAAAATTTATTTTTGGCTCAATGCATGCATCTTTGTGGAAACCCTCCATCCTAGAATTCAAAAAATGAAGTTGTAGGAAATCCTAAATTTCCATCGTAAACCCTAATGAAACTTCAAATCTCTCTGATGTAGAATCTCATATTCGCTCTTCATCTCAGGTCGAGATCTCTTGTTCAACTAGTCTGACACTCATACTTTCACTCCTGATTCATGTACAATTTGTGAGTGAACCTAAGGATCTTTATTGCAGCATCATTGAAAATTCGTGAAATTTTGCCTTAGTAAAATATTTGATAAGCAATGTGTTGATTGGGTTTTAGAATAATTGATTAGAAAATATCAATATTTTTGAAACCCCTTGGGGGGCCACCTTGGTCTGAGAAACCATGACCAGGGGGTTCTACACCATCAAAATCACCCGGGAGTCATGCTCGGCCCTGACCGCACCAACATTATCAACTGAATTTTGGGTACCCGATGTGCGTTTGATAGGGTGGACATTCAAACCAGGGACCTCCCTTGGAGGATTGCCCTACCCTCTCCAACTCACCTACATAAATGGAAAACTAAATAAACCTTATGTATCTTTATTTATAAATGAGGGCCTTAATAAATACCTTCTAAATATAAATAGGTGTGTTAATAATACCTTCTAAATAATTTTTTGGCTGCTCTTTGCAATTTTCTTCTTTAGATGCAAGGTACTCAGGCAAACTAAATAAACCTTATGTCTCCCAATTTATAAATGGGTGCCTTAATAAATACCTTCTAAATAATTTGTTGGCTACTCTCTGCAATGTTCTTCTTCAGATGCTCTCCAATTCAATGATTGTTGCTCGGACTGAAACTTGTCACTTGTCTCTTCCCAACTCTCATTGAAATTTCTTGCCTCCAAATTTTTTTTCTACCATGGCTCTGATACCACTGATAGCTTTCTAGTTAGATTAGCTCACATAAAGTTTTATCTAGGATCAAGTATAAATCAAATAAATACCACTAATAAAATAACAATGAATCTCACTTCTAGAATAACAACAATATCTTACAAATATATCTCAAAAAATATATTCAATATCAAAATATTACAAGAATGATTCAACGTAATTACATTGCATGGAGCTTTGTCTCCAATATATAACTTTACATGACTTTTCAGTACTCTAACTATTGCTCTCCTCAAACATCCGAGAGATGCATCCTTTCATATTCTTCATATTAATACAAAACTCTCATCTTTCACATATCAATATGACTCTTCATTCTCTCTTGAAACCTTACACTTTCTTTCATATTGACACATATATTATAAAATATTAATCATTCTACCAAACTAATATTTAAAATGGGATCAAATAATGTAATACTTCCAACAAAATATCGATAATAATTTCATGATTAGCATCACCAATAAGTAAGGATATTGGAAGAAATACTAATTCTTTTGAGGCTTTAGCCTATGAAGAAAAAGCAAATCAGAGTTAGAGGACATGGTACAACAGGATCAAAATATTAACAAGGGATCATCTCCTTAGTATGATCCTGATTTCGGGATGAACATTCATGTTGAACCTAAGAAATGTGCCCCATCAAATTTTGAAAACTATCTTGAAGTGCCATGCACAATTCAAGAGAAGGAAAGTGAAAGGAAAAATGAAGTGTTAGATGTTTATACCTCTACCATTAAAAAGGAAAAATTAGAAAATGAGTAGGATAAGTCAAAATATTCCTTAGTAGAGCCAACAAAGGATAAATCTAATGAAAAGGAAAGTTGTGAAAGAATATTGAGGAATAGAATAATAATACCTAATCCTGTTACTAACAAGTAAAAAGGAGAAAAACCTTTAAATTATCAAGCGAGAGCTAGGGAAGTAAGAACTAGCATAGAGAAAGGAACATAGTCTAATTTGGTTGAACTTATATTTACCAAACAACAAAATGATATTGGTAATTTGTAGGTGGGTCCATCAATCCCTAATGAGACATGGTTATTATGGGTAGTTTTTCTCACACCCACCTATTCCCCACACCCAAGCAGTGTCAAAAAATGGCTAAGTATTGGGACTGGCAAAAAAATGGGCTCGTGACAGACTTTGGATGAACCTTAGAAACCCACCCCAAAAAGATGCAAAATATGGTCAAAGGATTAAGCCTGATGAAAAAGTGAGAGTTTGTTAGACTCTGGACGAGTCCCAAAACTCTGCCATATAGGTAAGAGTAAAGAGCACCTGAAGGAAAAGCAAACCACTGCTAGGCTCCAGATGGGTCCCAAAATCATGCCACAAAGTACCAAAATGGGTGGAGAAATGGGAAGCCATCGAAACCCAGATGGGTCCCAAAATCCTACCACAAAGTGCCAAAATGGGTGGAGAAATGGGAAGCCATTGAACCCCAAATGGGTTCCAAAATCTCATCACAGGGAAATAGAAGGACAAGAGCTTAACAAAAAATAGGAAGTTATCGGGTTAACTATAGGTCCAAAAAAATCCATCGAAGATAGAGCCCAAAAATTGGCTAAGTATTGGACCTAGTGGAGTTGTGGGAGACAATTAGACTTTGGGTCAATCCCAAGAGTTCATCATAACCTAGTAGAGGACTGGGATACAGTCAGACTCTAACTGATCCTAAAATTTAGTCACATTTTGGTAGAATATTGGGAGACAATCGAACTCTGAGATGATCCTAAAAGCCTATCACACCCTATCGAAAGAATGAGAGACAACCAAAATTTGGACCTACCCCAAAATCCCATCACATCCTAGTGGAAAAATGAGAAGCTAGCGGACTCTATATGGGTCCCAAACTCCCATTACAGGAAGGAAAAAATGGTGCCTAATGGAAAAATTGAAAGTAAACAACATTCATACATATCTCAAAAACTCATCATGATGAAAGAGAAGAATCAGGGTCCAATAGTGGATCCAAAAAAATTATCATTTCCAGAGGTTGACAGGTTATATTTGCATTCCTCTGACAAGCAACAAATAATCATTTGGTGTACCAAGAGTAAGTGACAACAAAATGGAGGCTACATAAATGACTGTAACAACCCACTACTTGTAGGCATATGGATGCATATTACGAAATAACAGAATTTTTAGATGTATAAGAAAGATAAGGGGATTGGATGCAAGCAATAAGAATCTCTCTCGTGCGACACGAGTGTTTGGCTAAAGTTGTAGTATATTAGGAGTACGCATCCTAGCCACTCTCCTGACACAACCAAATTTTTTGACTAGACATCATGATCACTTGTAACATAATTCGTTGTAAGAAGCTATATATGTGAGAATGTAAGACATTCAAATGGTCAACTCTTTAGCTATTACAATTCATATGTAAAGCTTCTGCTATTCAAGAAATACAAGTGGATCACTGTTTGAATTTAAAATATCTCATGTATGCATGAATATTTGGTTGTTTATTTTTGTCAAAATTAGTTGAGTGAGTTAGCTTTAATTTTGCAATTTGGATTCTGTGCTCTTCATTCTCTAGTTTTGGAATATGCTTTCAAATATAAGTGATTAATATTGATTGAGGATGAGATTGATTGGTGTGTTAGGTGGTTTGTTTAATTTTCTTGTAATAATTTAAGTTTAACATGCATGTGCTTTGATATGACTAAATCTGTACCCCTATAAGTTTTAGCTTCAACTTTATTTGTTAATTTCAAAACCATTTACCCATATATTTTAGGAACAGTTAGCTAGGATCCACAAGGAATATGCCTCCTCTGAATATTGACCCCAAAAATTCACCACTTTGAGGCCATTAAATGTTGGTCAAGGTCTGTGGGTGCACAAACCTTTCTTTAGATAGATTTCAGACCAACAATTACCATCTCATGGAATATAAGGGGTGCTAATGCCCCCAAAGGAAGAAGTTTCCAAAACTACGAAAGAAGTATGGGCAAGATGTGAATTGGATACTGTGGATTTAGAAGGATCTAAAAGGGTAATTCTAACATGTTGAAATCCAGTTAGAATCTCCTATGAAACCATTCATAAAAATAGGCATTATATAGCCTCATTAGTCACATGTTACTTTGTAAATATTTGTTTCTTCCTTATCAATGTCTATGGACCTACAACTCAATTAGGTAGATCAAAATTATGGAGTGATATTAAATCCTTTATGAGAAGTAAATACCAAGAAAATCTATTTATGGTCATAGGAGATTTAAATTCCATAACCAAGCTAGATGAATAATTTGGGGGAATTAGAAAACAATCCAAAGTATGAGAGATCTCTTAGATTTTATTCAAAACAATAATCTTTGGGAGGCTAAGTTTGAAGATAACAACTATACATGGACCAAAAATAGGACAAGTTAAAACTTGATATCAAAAAAATTAGATAAATGTGTACTCTCAAATCATTGGATAGATGAAGGGACTTATGCTGAAATTAATACCTTGACAAGGATTGGTTCAAATTATTGGCCAATAAGAGTTAAAATGGTGGTAAGTGAATTAAAAAAAAGATCATATTTTAAATATGAGTATATGTGGGAAGACCATCCTCAATTTATTGATATGATAACGTAGATGTGGAATTCTTTAGGTAATGGTGAGTTGTAAACACTTCCAAAACAAATTAAATCAATGACATTACGATTAAAATAATTAAACAAGAACAATTTCAAAAACATTTTTGAGAAGAAAGAAGAACTAAAAGAGAAAATTTCAAAATTTTAAAAAGGTGAGCACAATAATCTAAGCTTAGAGTAAAGGGAGTTAGTAAATATCATAATATATATATATATATATATATATATATATATATATATATATATATATATATATATATATATAATTTGTGGAAAACATCCCAAAAGGGATTCCACTTTTGGGTAAGATATCATAATATTTTGAGTAAGATATATTTTGGAGATTAAAATTGAGATAAAATTGGTTAAAAGGAGATAAAAACACAATTTTTTTCATAGGATGACAATAGTACAAAGATCAACATCTAGAATTGGTAGAATTAAATCAGTAGAAGGGGTTTGGACTAAATATCAAAGAAAAATTATAAAGGAGACAAGGCATTTTTACAAGAATATTGTAAGAATAGAGGAGATTAAAGTTCTTAATGATAAAGAACTACAATAAGTACTTTTAGTTATAATAGATGAAGATGATAGCAAATTGATGGAGCCTATTACTCTATAAGAAGTTCATTCAACTCTTTTATCTTTTGATAAGGATAAATTCCTAGGTTCAAATGGGCTCTTAGCAACATTATTTCAATATAACTATGAAATAGTTAAGGATTCTTTATTGGTGGCAGTGGAATAGTCTAGGGTAAAATAGTACATACCTTACAAAAAAAATGCATCATATCTTACCTTGATTGAAAAAAAGAAGGATGCAAAATTATTTGATTCATTTAGGCCCATAAGCCTATGTAATATGCCATATATGATAATTTCCAAAGTGATGGCAATTTGTTTAAAACCAATTTTAGATAATTGTTTCATTAGAGCAAGGAGGATTTGTGAAAGGGAGACAAATTATGGACAGGATCATAATAGCTCATGAAGTAATATGTTCATTTGATTTTCTATTTTATTATATAGAGCGCATTATCATATTAGGGCTTAACAACTTCATTTTATTAGAGCTTTATAATTGCATATATAATGCTTAGAACCCTAGATTTGACAATTATATAAGTGGCCCATCATTTTTGGCACCATTATTGGGAAATGTGCTAGATAGTCATGACTCAAAACATTGAAGTTTAAGAAACCTAAAGTATTACAAAAATATATATATATAGTGGACATCATATTTGTTTCTATATTTGTATAATACTTTTGTAAGTTAGCTTGCATGAATTATAATAGGTATAGTAAGTATAGAATTTTTCCAAATCCTCTAAGAACAACATAAAGAAGCTCAAGGTAATGCACAAAACAAAAATCATGAAATTAGGATCTAAAATGCGCCAATACACAAAAGCATCCACCATTTAATCTAAGATCAAAATAGAAGAGGTCATAATAGAGCAATATAATCCATCAAAAGCTAAATTAAATAGCTAGTTTAGAAGGTGTTATAGTTATTTATGAACATGCTAAACACATTAAATTAATTGCTTATAGTTACTACATTCTATATGGAAGGATATGCTATAGTTACTCTAGTCCACATAGAAGAATGTTGGAATTACTCATGATCATGTAGAAGATTTTCTTCTAGTTATTTTTACACTTAATTACTGAAAACTAGAAGGCATCCCTATAAGAACAAAGTCTCTTTCAATGGTACAACCATTTCTATAAGATCTATTTTAAACCTATCCAGGGAATACATAGATAGCATTGAAGCAAACTACCTAAATAGATGTCCAAATATACATTCATATTGAACACCATGGGAATATAATCTATTGAACAAGATGAGTATGGGAAGCATCTCTAGTAGCACATCCATGATAGTTAAATTTTTGATCGAGACATCAAAAAGTACATCCTCAATGAAAATATTATGCCTATAGTTAAACTAGACTTTCATGGATTGGGCCACAAAGATCCAAATATATTTTTGATTGAGTTTGATGTTCCAAAATACGTAGAAGCTAAAACTATTTTCTACTATATTGAAAAAGGAGCATTACACTCAAAGGCCTAGCATAAAGCTCGATATATAGTTGATATGAAAAAAAATATAGGTCCTTGAAGAAATACTAATACTATTACAAATATAGAGATACATGGGATGATATCTATCACATGGCACAAAAGAAAGATGAATCTATTGAGGACTATATGAAAATATTATCCTCCAATAGTCTTTCATAAAATTCAAGATAGATTTTCAATCACTAAAGGTTATATTTTTTATAAGGATCAAAGAAGAATGCATGGAATCCTTGAAAATAATGGGTAAAGAAGATGTACTGGAGTTGATATTTGAATAGGTTAAAGACATATACAAAAATTATTTTGGATCACTAAAAAGTAGAGGTAAGATACAAATACTTGTTACATAGATAGAAAAATTTATAGGTGTACCAAAATATGAGTTCAAAAACTTATTATAAGATCTAAAGAATGAGATACTAAGTTTTATGGTTCCCCATATTGACATTCTCCAACTCTAAAAAAAATGAAAATGACGAAACACTCAAAATATTTTATCCAATATATACAAAGAGAATCAACTTAATAAATATTCATTAGAAAAGAAGAGCTATTACATATAAAAAGAAAATACATTATATGAATACATTCCATTTACTTTTAGGACTCAAAGAAACATAAAAAAAAGGAGAGATAGAGCAAGTATGTTTTATACAATAGAGAGCATAGGGATAATGAGCATAATTTCTAGTTATGCCCTAAGACACTCCTCAAATTTTTTACTGCTTAAATCAAACGAATCCTCTATTCCTCCAATTTTGTGCCAACCCATGGGATAATAGAAGTAATGGATACCACAAAAATACACTCCACCTCCTCAATATTTACAACAAAATCCACAATAACAATTTTAGAGAGGTTAATAAAATTCGCCACCACAACCACAACAACTAAGACTAATATTGTTGCTCCTATAGAATGTTAGTAGCCAACCACTACCAAACCACCTCAACTACCATCCATATACCCAACCCCAATAATAGACCAACTTAGTTGGTCTGCAAAAACAAGATGCTAGGATACCTTACTCCTAAAATGTAATTATATATTTACAATTAAATAGGGTCTTATAAGACTCAACATCCCTAATCATTAAGGACCAAATTAAATAATTTGAGATAAATATTATTCTATTATAGTAACCTAAAAAAATAAAATACAAGTCCTATACAGACTATTTAAAAAGAATATAAAATCCAACAAAATTCTCTATTTCTTGAAATGTTGGATAAAAAGAAGGTGGATCCGCAACTTGAGTTTGATTTTTTAGGAAATCATAGGAATATGTACATGTGTATGTACCTATTTAAATAAATCAATAACATCCTCATATATGCAAAAGTAGGACAAGAATCATGCCTTAGAAAACCTATAAGAAAGAGGATAGATCCAACAATAGTTAATGTCCTAGGACCAACATATGATTGAATGCTTAGACAAAGACTTATTGAAAAAATACAGAGACCTAGGTAGCTTAATAATTGATATCCTCTTGGGTAATAATTATACCAAAGGGACCTTTATAGGCCTTGGATAAACCATCAAGATTATGAGTAAAGGTACAATAACCTCATTAGGATTACAATGCATTTGAGCTAACCCAATAATGCCCCATATGGATGATAGATCCATATGCTAATTTTAGAATATTTATTAGAATATATTATAGACTTTATGATCTTGTATCCCAAAACCAAATTAGGAAGGTATACATTAATTTTGAAATGACCATGACTAGCAACTTTAGATGCATATATCAGTTGTAGATTCAAGATATGACTATCTCAAATGAGTATAATATAAGGAAGCTAGTGATTTAGTTACTTGCACAATCCTTAGCAATAGAAGATCTAGTATGGGCAAACATGAAAGTAAATTATGGAACAATAATCATGCCCATCTTAAAATTTGATCAAATCATTGACCCTTAAATATATGAATGAAGACTCATTGTTGGCCAATGTCCTTCATAATGTTTATCTCTTCAAATCTTATTTATCACTTTTGTAGTCATAATTATAGAAGGTTGAGTCATTTTTTAGATAAACACTTCTAGACCTTGCGTCCTTTGACCTAACCAAAGATATTGCTACCTTTCACAGTTAAATATGACTTTTGTGTTTTTTCATTAAGTCTCTTAAAATAATGGTAGAAATGAATTGCAAGGACAACAACGTCAATGTAGTAGAAATTCTCCCAAACAAACCATTGAATATTAATAGCCAATTTAGTCCTACTAAGAAGTTTATGGTTATTGATTTACTATGATCATACAATAGTGGTTTAGTTTGGAATTATAAAGACATGAAAGGAATCCAATGTTCTACTTGCAGTCACCATATTTACACTAACGATGACTACAAGCCTATATGAAATCCATGAAGTAGAATGAATTTTACACTTCATGATAATATCAAAATAGAATTAAAGAATCTCCTTAATGTTATTTTTATATACTTAATATCTAATAGCTTAATGGTGTCTCCATTAGTTATAGCTTTCAAGAAAAATAGGAAGTGGCAAGTATGTGTGGACTATCATGAATTGAATAAATTAGCAAGGAATTATTTTTTATTCTTCTTTTCATTGATCATGTATTAGACATCATAGTTGGGAAGAAATATTACACATTTTTTGATGGCTTTAGTGGTTACAAATAGATATAAACTACACCTATAGACTATGTGAAAACCACTTTCAATTTTCCATAAGGGATATATGTGTATAGTGTATTACTCTTCAAGCTAATGCCCCAACAACTTTTCAATAAGGCATCTTGGTGTATGATGTAATTTATGATTTCCTTAAGGTATGTTGTCATCTCATAATGCACCCACCAACCCAAGCTAGGGGGACTAACAAGATGAATGCACCCATTCCTTGGATAGAGTGAAATAGTAAGAAGCACCATAGCTAGAGGACCACCTATGGGGTAACCTTCAGGGTTTTTTGATTAATATCGGATCCTTGTCAAAATATAATCCTTAATTCATAGTGGACCTCTATAAGCTGAGGCTAGGAAAAGAATTGCAATGAAAGTAAAAAACAATAAATTAAATAGTTTTATAGGAAAATAAAAACCTAAGCTTTGGAGGCAATGTGACAAAGATTTAGGACCCCAAATTTTTAACTACAACAAGTGGCATTTGAACACAAAAAATACCATCTATGACTAGTGAACACAACCAATCAAACACACCACTAGGAATCGAGACAAGCTAAGAGGAGAACACAATAAAATTAATCATGGCTTCAATTAACATGCTTAGGATGATTACAAGACAATGACACCTAGAGGGTTCAATTCTCATTAAGCATAAGAAAAGGCTTGGGTTCCTCTTTTTACAATAGGAAAGAAGGATAAAAGGAAGAGATTGCACGACCAAGTACTAGGTACAGACAAACAACTCCCAATACCATTTACAATAAAATTGGGCCTATTTATAAGTTGAGAGGAGGGTCCATTCCCTCCGAATTTATGTGTATAATTCCTAAAAATATATTCTAATTATATAGACAAAACCCTCCTACAACTATGAAATGGCATATTTGAGGTCTCTAGATATAGGGCCATAATATTTCATCATGTTTCTTTTAGAATGCATTTCCTTGCTAACACAATAGACACGGCCTCCCTAACTAGTGTAGGTAGATAGGGTAGGCTCACTCGTATGGTGGCCAATCACCATGGCTAACACACAGTGGGCTTTGATAGGCTTAGCCACAAAAGTCAAGCTTTATGACCATTGGTAGATGTCTTCCTTAATTTCTATTCTACCTACTTTCCCTCTTACATGTGTACCTTACATACATTCTTAGATGATATGGAACCTTATTTAGCCAATGGTGTACCTTCTTCGTTAGGCAATGATGCTTTCGTTTCTTAGGTTTCTGATTGGTTACCACATATTTATCTCTTGGTTCTATTAGAACCTTCCCTCTTTTTATGCACTATCCTTTGTTAGAAGGACCACACATGCTATTGGATTGAAAATCAATGGCCTATATGACTTAGCACCCTTGATGTGGCTATGTTTGGGTGGAAGATGAGCATTGTCTATAGATGGGAGATAAAATGGTCAATGTGGCATTTTATATTATCTACCTTTTCCTTGGATCTCATTTTGTCTAACTAAATGTAGGAAGCACTTTCTAACTACACTTTTGGCCTATCTCACTTTTTATTAAGTTTTGTTTGGAGTGAAGTGGGGCTATAGGGAAAATTTCCCTATAGAATTAGCAAATCCCTGGGAACTTCAACCTAGTGAAGGAGCAAACCTAGACTTCTTGCCTTGTACATTGGGTATAGAGTCAAAATTTGGAAGTTGAAGGTCAAAAAATATGAAATTACAAACATAGAAAATGAATCACCACATAGGGTTTGGATTTCCTAGGGTTAGTGCTTCCTTGGATCATGTATGTAGGAGGGGGAAGCCTATGTGAGTTTTGAACCTTGTTTGAGCTATCAAGGAAACATATTTTGGGAGAGTTATGGCCTTGGCTAAAATTTTCAGCCTTAGATACTGGCTAGGGCTTAACTCACTTCTACTCATAGTGCATTTCAATTTTTGAGGTGATATTGTTTTGATTTATGATGTTTAGGGTCATTGCCATGAAATATTTATCCTCTTGTGCCTTTTGTCACAACCCTTTGGAGGTAATGTTTCTCTATGGTTGAGCAAGCCTTGACAAGCTTACCAACTCTTATCCTTGTGGCCCATATCCCTCCTATTGTCTTCCCTTATAGCTCTTGGATCTTGTTTGTTGATTATATCACTTAGGTTTTTACTCATGATCACCTTAGGATACATATTTTTTAGAACACAATTGATGGAAGGGTAGCATGGATCTCAAACCCACTCATCTAGTTGATAGGTGGACTTAGAAGCATTGAATAGATTGGGATCTATTTGATGATGGGGCTCCTTTTGATACCACTAGAATGATTTTGAGTTTTTGATGTTGAATGAGGGATGACAATGGTAGTAATCATCATCTCGTGGTATGGGAAGTTTTATACATAATAAAAGCTTCCTCTAATGATCTTCCCATGTTACTATTGTAGGAGTCTTAAGTCCTCTTTTCCTGTATATTTTATAAACAACATATCTATCCTATGTATTTCCTGGGGTGTATGGGGCAAGGTGAGATCCTTCCCCTTTTATAGATACTTCCACTTAATCAGGTCATATAAGCCTCCTTCTTTACTAATTTCTCTTCATATGGCTTGTACTTATCTAACAAGTTTTAGGAGTACCATAACTTCAACTAAGAAAGTTCTCTCTTAGCTCTTGTTGACCTCTTGGAAATGAATGGTAGTCACTATGAAGGTGCTGAATTTTACTAAAAATTTCCAACCTTTGATTTTATTTGTATGAGAATCCTTCCTTCATCAACTTATTTCCAAACATGCCCTATAAAAACCTGGTATGGTGCCTTGTCCTAAGAGTTTTGGTACTCGTGTGAGTGTCCACTTAGGGTATTTCTTGGTATCTTCTAGATGTTGATCATCAAGCTCCTTGTGTGGCCAAATTATATCAATTACAGAGGTATTATTCCCCATGAAGGTTGAGTCATGTTCCATCTCTAATGATAGGGGTGGTGCATTGTTGACCTTAGTTAGGCTATGATAAAATGGTAGTGAAATCTTCCATTGCCACATTCTACCATATTTCCTCCTATGGAAACACCATCCGTCAATAAGATAAATAGTTAGGACTATTGAAAGTTCCATCGTTGTAAGCCTTCAATTATTTGGCATTGGAAAAACTTCCTTGATTGTTCCATTTTTTTTGCTATGAACATTATGGATAAACAAAAATACATGGTGACAAATCACCCCATGATAATTGGCTTGAATGCTTCATTAGGATGTGATCTCCATGTCTCAAATTTCCACTACTCTAAATAGTCATCAGGGATGTAAGGGTGCATCTTTTCCGTGAGGTAGTCAAAATCTAATAACTCTTCTTTTGTTAAGTAGGCTTGCTCCTTACCACTCCTTTTGAAAGGGATTTGCTCTATGTGGTATGTGTGAAGCGGTTTCAATAAGATTTTGAACTTGTTCTTGTATCTAGTTTAGAGTAGCATGTGGGTCTATTCAAGCAACATGTATCCTCCAATATTAGTGATATCATCTCTTGAGAGGTATATTCCAAATTAGATCAGGTGATAGATCACCACTATA
Organism: Wollemia nobilis; assembly: GCA_028583015.1. NCBI lineage: Eukaryota > Viridiplantae > Streptophyta > Pinopsida > Araucariales > Araucariaceae > Wollemia > Wollemia nobilis. The sequence goes on along the minus strand of JAQPPZ010016995.1, from coordinate 3,315,712 downwards.
TCTTAATGAACCATCAAGTCAAGGCATGCATGGAGTACCATATGAAGGTCTCAAATGAGCCCAAATATTGGAATTAGAGTGCCATATAATTACACCACCATGTTATTAGTATGTTCTAGTGATAGGCCAAGTGCTTCTACCATATTTCTCAACATTACCAATGTGTTGGACCCTAAGTCAACAATGTAGTTATATATGAGTTGATCTTCATAAATCAAGGTTATGTAGAATGGTATAGGCTTGGGCCTATTGGGCTCTAGGATTGAAATCTATATCATGGTGGTTGTTTTTTGTTCACTCGAATCCTTATTCTATAGAGCCTCTTCTTAGTTCTTCATTTATTTTGGAATAGAGAGGACCTCCCAAAGAGGCATGACTATAGTAGAATTCCATGGGTGTTCTACCACATTAAAAGTTCTAATAGAAGGGGCTCTTGGAATGGTTGATATTGTCAAAATACTAGTCCTTTTTCATTGGATGTGGCCTTGATAGAGTCACAATAGGCTACCTTGGAGGTTCATGGGTAGCTCTTATCACTACTAGGACCACTTAGCCTTGATTCATTAGTGAAACTTGTGTTGGAGGGGTCCTCTAATTATATTTCTCTCTCCTCTAAGGTTTATCCTCATTCAAGTTAGAGTATTATAATTTGATCAGACTTATATCCTCCCACTTGAGGATATTGCTTCATCCAAAAAAGCATACAACTTCACTTTATTCTAGGTAACAAAGGTTTACTCCAAGGTTGACAGGTCAAAAATTGATGGTGTAGTCAAAGACTAAATGATAGGTTCCTAATTTGGCATCGATACTTTTGATTGAGAAGGGTGAATGATGTTATTGTTGGAAGAGGAAGTCTTGGTAGCCTAAGATATTTTTATAACATAATAGTCAAAGTAAGGATAGTCAATAGTAGGATATTTGACATAGTTGTTTTGGGTCTCGATCAAGTCCCTAGCTAAGCTTATAGGTATTTGGTATACGAGGATCGATACAAGTACTATTTATTAAGTTGTGACCTAGGGATGGCCATGATTCTTGTTGGCCAAAAATAGGGGCTTATGATATCTAGCTAGAGGTGATCAAAAATTTGAGTTTCCCTTTTATAAAGAAGGCTTTGGATAACTTTGATAGAGAAACCTTTGGATGTTAAACTGCCTCTTGAGGGTTGTGATATCATTAGTGAGGGTCCTCATAGTTTTGAATATCTCATCCATTTTAGCATCTAGAGGAGAAGTATTTGAATTTTTCTTTGGGTATGTAGGAGGATGAGTCAAACTAGTGGTATGTAGTATTGTCAAAGAGTAATGGTAGGGGTGTTGAATGGAAGGAAACAATGGTGAAGGTAGTCTAGGAGTTAGCCATCCTATTTGGATTAGGTATTTCTCATCTCGAATGGATATCTCATAGGCCTCCAATAGTCAATTAGGAATTGATCATCATGAAAATATAAAAATTAAGAGCTTTTAGATAGTAAATGTATGCCATACCTAAAGGTTGTCAGATCTTATCAGGGATCCTTTTCCAAGTCTCATGGAATCAGACATTTAAATCATCCATTGTCTCCATAGGTACCATCTTAATAGTTGAGTTACTCTAGGAGGGATATTACATCTGCCTTCTCTCTAAATTTCTTTACCAAGAGCTTCACTAGATGGTCCCAAATTTTGCAGACTAAGGTACCATTCTTGATTTCTCCCTTGGAAAGAATCTACCAATAGCGTCAAGGTTATATCTTTCTTTTCAATGAAATTTATGGTGCATAAGTTTGATATGTTCTATAAGTGTTTTGTCAAAGTGACAACATATTATTCCAAGAAGGAGAATTTGAGCATCGAGGTGGGAATTCAGGCCCATGTGTTATGTGGAACTAGTGGAATAGGAAACCTATGTAATTCCATTCCAAAAATATTTTTGGATGCTATTGTACCATGGTTGCCATGTTGCATAATTGATTCATTCTTATTTATCTCCAATTTAGGGGTGGTTTAAATAGGTAAAAATGGTGCACAAAATGATGTGGAAAAATAAGATTATCTACCCCATATCGCTAATGAGCATCAAAAAGAGAGCATGCATGCAAAAGGAAACAATACCAAACAAAAGGAAATGAATTTAAAGCAAGTATTTTCTCATTAATTTGTTGGATCCAATACAAGGTTACAGAAGTCCCCTTGAGGGCTCAAAAGGGTGATACAATTTTTACAATATTGGGTGCCCAAAGACCAAGTCTTTCATGGAATCCGGGTGCACATCCAATGTTTCTCCCCGTACCCACAATCGAGGTGGGCGAGCCAATGCCACCGCTGCTTGTATCTAGGTTATATGATGTCTGATATTACTTCCCAAAGCCTTATGAGGACCTGAAACTGCACACAAGAAAGCAAAAAGGGTTCAAATAGCAAGGGTGTATGGTGAAAAAATGCAATCCCCATAGGGGCAAAATGGCATATGAAATAAAAATGCATCAAATGACTTGAAAATTTGTAGAGATGTTAAAGAGGAGGTTTTGGGAGGGTATAACCCAAAACATATCAGTAATTACACCCATAGACCCCTCGATTAAGCGCTGCCCGCTTGCAACCTACAAAAAAGAGGACAACAAAAATATCGAACCTGCACTCATATAAAACTCATGAAATTTGGTCAGTATGCATAGATTGAAATTTAAAGACAACACATATGGTAATATTTTCCAATTTTATCCCGGATCCACCTGTATCAAACTGGGGTTCCCTGATGGGCCTTAAGAGCCTGTAGAAACTTAAAAATAGCATAAATAATTCATTTAAACTCCAAATTACATGATATTTGGATAGTATAATCATGGAATAATTTAGAAAATAAATAATTAAAAATAATAAATAATTGCTTAAAAATTTACCCTCATCCTGGGGTGGGGTGATGGTGATTGCAACTATTTTGAGGGCACCCTAGGAGGGGATACCCACAAAATACAGTAAATTTTTGTTACCAAACCACTAGAATATGTTCATAAACTACCTAAGGTGTGTTGTCATCAAATTTGGTGAAGAAATTCACCCGGATGGAAAATTTACGCTCGGATTACCTTATTGAAGTCACCTGGTAACCTCCTCGGCAAAAGGGAGATTACGAGGGCAAAAAGGTGCAATAGGGTGAGGGGAAATCTTGGAAGAACTCCATTGCATATAATAGAACTCCTATATATTATTTTTTGTGGATATGGAACCCATTTTATAGCCCAAAGGGGCTCATGTTCAAAAAGGCATGCAAGGGCATGCATGGCAGGGGGTGCCACTTGTCAAATGGGAGGCATGCATGCACATGGTGTGGAAGAGAATATCCTAATTTAGCCCTCATAAAGATGGATGTCATAAGGATTCCCTATCCTCTACATCGCATGCTCTGTTTTGGTGGTCAAATGGCAGTTTTTGGGTGCCATTTGGCTGAATTTTGACTTTTTCTAGGTCAAACTTTACCACCGTCCACCCTGGGATGAGGGCTCACCACCATCCCAGGGTGGGAAGAGGGGCATATACCATCATCCCAGGGTGGGACGGTGGTGAATTTTGGGCTAAAACCTCCAAAAATTGGGCCGGTAGCCTCCAAAACTCTTTCCAGAGTGGCTAGAACTACTGTGAGCCTCCTAAGGGTTGCCCAAGGGGCCATATTATGTCAATTTGATCATTGCTTGTGGATGATTAATCATGTTTACCACATTTTAGTGTCTATAGATGCCCATTTTTGAGATGCATTGTGTGTAGCACAACGCTAAGAAAAAATAGATGACCAAAATGTAGAATGATTAAGGTTACTCGATAATGTAACCAATTTTAGATGCCCCAATCATGAAAAGGGCGTGTGTTCTTGAATATTTGCTTCTAAATCATTGAATGAGCGTGCTTATGATTGAACGTTGTATGTCATAAAGGGTCAGGGTCTATGACTTCATGATGCCAGTAATATCAAGCATTATAATGTGATTTTGTGTGCTTGTTTGTTGCCCCAAGCAGGAGCGTGATTGTCTTTATCGAAGATTCATTGAACGAATGCAATTCGTATAATTGAGTGTGTGCTTGCTGATTTGGACTGAGTATGAATACCCCCTCAAGTGATGAGTCAATGAGGGAATGAACAGTGAGAAAACCAATGAGTCACTTGACCCAATTGAATTGTATTATGCTTACCTTCAATTTTGTCCCTTGAAAAAGAGGGCAATTTGGAGAGGATTTTGGTGACTTTGTGGAGTGTTCTTGGAGGAAAGGACCTAAAAAATGCATGTCCATGGAGTGGTCTAGCCACAATGGCCTTCTTAGAGAATGAATTAACAACTTTTACATCCCTCTTAGGATCCTCAGGGGTGCATTTTGATCTATGTGAAATTTAGACCCAATTTAAGCTGTTTTGGACCTATTTTGGGTCATTTTCGGTTGTTTTGGCCTATTTTTGCTACCACTGTCCCAGGGTGGTATGAGGGCATGTTATACCACTATCCTAGGGTGGCACAGTCTACAAAATGTGTGCTCGTTCCACCCTAGGACAATGGTGACCCTGCACCTTTATATAAACCCCAAATATGAAGGTTAGGCTCATTTTTGCATGCTTTCTTTGGAAGTTTGAGTGATTATGAGTAGTGGAGCACTGTTAAATTCATCCCACAGTGACCATGAGTCAGTGGGCAAACTCAGCTAGTGGAGGAGCTGGTGCAAGACAGGTATGCCAAGTCTCTCTTATTGCATTTTTCTAGTGTTATGAGTTGATTTTATTGCTTTTATGGTATGTTTTTGGATTGGAAGCATATCACACTATATATGTACCAATTTTTGTGTTTTACCCATGTTTTTGTGTAATTAGATTGCATTTTGTAGATCAATTTTCTATTATTTTTGCTATTTTTGATGGCCTGAAAGGCCTTTTTGAGCCCAATTTTTTTGGGGTCATCCCTAGGTGGGATGGCTAGTGTGGGCTAATCATAGGCCATATCTTGATGGGTTGGCCATAGGTTTGGGGGCCATTCCTAGGAGGAATTGCCACAAACTGGCCTCAAAGGGGGGCCATTTTGAGTCTTTTCTTTTGAATGTTTTTGGGGCCATGCGAGGCCATTTTGGTGATGTATTATTGAGTCGTTTATCCTTATCAAGTGGTGAGGAGTCGATATCGAGTACCTACTCTCTTTGATTCCATGAGGGATGCTTTGACCATAGAGGATTGGGAGTGGCTGGATGCCCTTGACCTCAAGTAGGTGACCCGATTAGAGGTTTTCGTAGGAGACGGTGCATATCTAACTACCTTGATTGATCTATGGGATCCGTGCACCAATACCTTCCACCTACCTACTAGGGAGATGATGATGACACTAGGGGATGTCTATCAGATTCTTAGGATTTTGATAGAAGGACGGTCAATTTGCATGAAACCACGAGATCGAAGGCAGGCAATGCTCAAGCGGTACTTCAGTTATGATCTAGAGATGGTAGATATGGATTTCTTGAAGTGTGGTATGTTGGTAGGATTCTGGCATGAGGAAAAGGTATTGGGGGTGAGGCATACATTGCTCATGATGCTCATCTCCAATATGTTACTACCATATTCTTCTAGAGAACCTAGTGGAGATAGTGTTTGTGCTGGTGAGGTCTACTATGGCAGAGCCACTGGTGATGGCATGGGGTACTACACTATTGGCACAACTCTATTATGAGCTGTATGAGATCCAATGACATCGGTGGAAGGGTATTAGGTGTAGCTTTTTGCTGCAATGTTGGGGATGGTAGCACATAGCTATGGGGCGACCGTAGGGGCTACCCTGGATGACTCGGGCACATATAGCAGATAGGGAGATAAGATACGGTATCCTATGGTAGAGGGCTTAGGGTAGGGGTTAGAGTCAGTGATTCATAGGTGAGGTGGCCTACTATGTAGATCTATTTGTCTGACTTAAGGTAGGTAAGGTATTCTGGAGGTCATATAGAGATTGTCCAGAGTGGGCAGATGCTATTGTACAACTTCGCAGGGTGCGGTGAGGCAGATGGTTAGTTGGATGACATGGCACAGAGCAGGCGTACTTCCATTTTTATCGGGTGATGTGATAGTTTAGGCTATTCTAGGGTGTGCTTAGTGAGCCAATTTATTATCAGTGTCACGGGGATGAGAGGACATTGGCATGGCCGATGGTAGAGGCAGTGGCATGGGATACGAATCCCGTAGTGGAAATTCTAAATGTGGATGATGTTGGGACTATAGAGGAGTAAGATCCTTGGTGGGTGACAGGCCAGGGACATGGATATGGGCCACTAAGGAGGGGTGCAGCTAGGGAGGCACATCATGATGTTTCTGGTGAGGACCAGGGCGAGGTAGGTGATTGGTAGGGACATAGGGTAATGGAGCATGTGGATCTCCTATACTTAGGAGATCAAGGGGACTTGGGGGATGATGATGTTGGGGATGAGGAGGTGTAGGCACCACATATGGAATCAAGGGATATAGAGGTAGAGCTATGAGAGGAGCTACTTAGGATGAGGTAGGAGAGAGATCTCCTATGGACACAAGTGCACAATGTATAGGCAGAGCTAGTAGCTGAGTGAGCCAAGGTACATGTGGCTCAGGATGAGATAGCATCTCTTTGAGCATAACTATGATATTGAAGCCCTACATGGGAGGATTACAATAGTGGGGAGGTGAATAGGCTATAGGCAAAGGTGACATGACTCCATTATATGGTGGAGACTTACCAGACATGGTGTCGACGGGGGTAGGCTTATGCGGATGAGCTAGAGACTAAGGTAGGACACCTTGGTGGGCATATACGAGATGATGGAGGTGCAAGTGGGTCATACCAGAGTCGCCACAATAGGACAGGATAGGCCTCCTCTAGGTAGGATGCACCAGGGTCTAGGCAGAGTGCTGACAGGGCAGGTGATAGCAGATATGGGAGTTCACAGAGGACTCCTACTGCAAGTGGGAGTGCGAGTCGTAGTATCGATCCTGCATGATCATGGTAGTGGCTCATGTGACTCTTTTTGTGTTTTTGGATGTTTTAGTAGTGTGAAGTCTGAGGACTCACTTTATTTTAGCCGATGGGCAACATGATGTATATTTTTATCCCATACATATACACACACACACACACAGTATATATATATATATATATATATATATATATATATATATATATATATATATATATATATATATATATATATATATATATATATATATATATATATATGAGATTTTATATGTGGTTTATCATCATGTGTTTATTGTTTTATGAGATGTATGCAAATTTATGTAATTTGAGTTGTGTAATGAAGATGAATGCCTGTGTATGCATATTTTGTAATGTTATTTGATTTTATTGTGTACATGCATGGATGCATATTGAGATGGTTGATTTCTTGATCTAGAGGATGCAATGTGTAGACTACATACTATATTATGCTAGTACCATAGATGATGCATTTTGCACCAACTCATATGTAATGTTGTCATGAGACTTTATATAATGGATTTATGAATAATGTAATTGAAATGAATTAGGTGAAGTGATATGAATGATATGCTATTTAGAAAATTCTCATTAGATTTTCATGAGACTCAAACACTCTAGTCAACTTATCAAAAGTTGTATACTAACCATGCAAGAATTTTTGACAAGGTATGAATCTTCTAGGATGACCAAGGTACTTCATATCACTATGTATGCAAGTGACTTCATTCCTATGAGATGCATAAGGATACCGCTAGTGCCAAGTAGGATTTCAACCAAACCTGTACTAAGGATCACCAAATGATTTCCACCATTGTAGATTTTGTACTAAGTATTACTGGACCACTAAGCAATCTAGGTTACCAAAGCTAGCTCATCCATATGCAAACATTGGTCTACACATACACCCGAAAGCTAATGTGATAGACATCGTCATGCGTGAGGCTACCGCCATTGACGGATAGGCTATCCACCAAACTCGTAATGAGGATCACCTGATGGTTTTCCAAATGCTGAGAGTTCCAGGGATTCAAACTTAGGTGTTTTTTGGTTATTCACTTTGATTGGGGTTACTTGCTCTCATATATAGTGATGCAAATAATTTTTTATTTTTATCTTTTTAGTGACTATAATCACTGTTTATTTTGAGTTGTTTCTTTTTTCTCTTGAGCAAGGAGTTTGAGTAGTGGTGATAACCACTGTCATTTTTATTGTTGATTTTTGAGGATTTTGATTTCAAATTGAATTTGTGGGATTTTTGGCTTGTGAATGGCATTGATCCTTTAGGCCTTGGGGATGACTACCCATCCTTTGCAGGGACATGTAGTACAAATCCTTACGACTTTAGGGATCAAAGGTGTTTGGAAATGTTGATGGAAAACTTTTGGGATTTTGCTATGGAGTGGTGTTGATCTTTTAGGCCTTGGGGATGACTACCCATCCTTCACGGTGATGTGTAGTACGAATACTTACAACTTTAGGGATCAAGGGTTTTTGATAATTTTTATAGTGGTGAAACCACTGTTGATTTTGGGGAATTGGGTGGGGAAAAGCTTGTCCTTTTGCCAACTCTCAAAATTCTTGAACCATTCGCACAGGGGGATGAGTAGGATGACCTTTTCGCTTAAGGTAACCTAGACCAATTCATGGATTTCATCTGTCTTTGTGCAAAAATTAGATTTTTAATGATTAATTATGTTTGGAATATGATGTATGCAAGGCATAATCAATGCAAGACGCTACCTCCTAAATATCAAGCTAGCCTACTACAAAATCTGAGTAGAGACTATATATAGCTGAGTGACCGAAAAACCTACTGACATTCTTTAAACAAAATGGCTAAGTGAAGGGAATGGACACGACTATGGAAATTTGAAAAATGTGGGTGAAAATGTTAATTGTGGTATTTGAACTGTGAGTACTTTCATGACATTGATTTTGAGCGGTAAGTAATGTACCATCATGGTGCTAGACATGTATGTGCAACTATAAAATGTAAAGTGCTAATGATGAATATGCCTAGATGCAAGTGATGATAAAATGCAATGTGGTGTGATGTAATATTTTTTATTTTTTTTGAAACTTTTATGGATATGTATGTAGGAAAATGCAATGCGATGCAATGTTTTTATATTTTTGATCAATTTTTTGAATTTTTGGTTGATATGTATACACATGTGAACAATATGATTATTTAGGAGCAATTGAGGAATTTGGGGGGGACCAAAGGGCTTATGGATGCCTTTGGGGATTTTATGTTTGACCTAGATGATCGTAGATAGTCCAGGAGCATTTTTACTTGACCTAGACAGTGAGAACCCGCTAGGAGCCTTTTGGGTGACCTAGACGTGCAACAACACTTAAAAAGTGTCTACAACTACCTAGGGGTATTTGGCTATGACCAAAGGGCTTAGGAATTCCTTTGGGGCTTTTAGGGTTGACCTAGATGATCGTAGATAGTCCAGGAGTATTTTGACTTGACATAGATGGTGAGAACCTGCTAGGATCCTTTTGGGTGACCTAGACGTGTAGCGGCACTTAAAAAGTGTCTATGACTACCTAGGGGAATTTGGCTATGACCAAAGGGCTTATGGATGCATTTGGGGCTTTTGGGGTTGACCTAGATGATCGTAGATAGTCTAGGAGCGATTTTACTTGACCTAGATGGTAAGAACCTGCTAAGAGCCTTTTGGGTGACCTAGATGTGCAATAGCACTGAAAAAGTGTCTACAAATACCTAGGGAAATTTGGCTATGAACAAAGGGCTTATGTATGCCTTTGGAGATTTTAGGGTTGACCTATATGATCGTAGATAGTCTAGGAGCTTTTTTACTTGACCTAGACGGTGAGAACTCGCTAGGAGCCTTTTGGGTGACCTAGACGTGCAACGACACTTAAAAGTGTCTACAATTGCCTAGGGGCATTTGGATGTGACCAAAGGGATTAGGGATGCCTTTGGGTATTTTAGGGTTGACCTAGATGATCGTAGATAGTCTAGGAGCATTTTAACTTGACCTAGATGGTGAGAACCCTCTAGGAACATTTTTGGGTGACCTAGATGTGCAGCGACACTTAAAAAGTGTCTACATCTACCTAAGGGTATTTGGATGTGACCAAAGGGCTTAGAGATGCCTTTGGGGCTTTTAGGGTTGACCTAGATGATCGTAGATAGTGATATTCTCACAATGACACTGAGAGGGGGGTGAATCAATGTAGCTAAAAATTTTGATCTGCAATTCTTAAAACTGAAGCAAAGAGAACTGAAAACAAATAAAGCAGTAAACACAAGAGAGCACACCACAACACACAATGTAACGAGGTTCACCAATTTGGCTACTCCTCAAGAATGACTGCTTGGACTACGGTCCAAATCCAGCCTTTGCAAAACACCAATTTTACAACTGCTTACCAAGCACCCACCGGAAGGAGCACCAACCCCTGATTTATCTGCACCTACGTAAAGGAGCACCAACCCCTATCCAAGCACCAACTTGAATCACAGAAAATTTAAATCAATGACATACAAATGCCTTCACTATTACAAGACCCTGACTGGTCTCCAATTTAAAACACAGTAATTACTCACTGCTCAGCTTGTTGCTCTCTTACAACACTCTTTTCACCCTCTTACGACAACACTTTTCACAATTACAACAGCAGCAATATTCTTCACGCAGACCTATTTTTATAGCATGAAAGTCTCTATTTTTAGCTTTCATAAATTCGCATGCAACCCGTAACTGTTTCTTATTAAAAGATCTCTTTCGCCACTTGTCAACTGTAACTGCTTTTAATATTTCTCATGCGCCACTTGTCAGTTGTATCACTTTCTAACTGTAACTGCTTTTGTCTAATATAGAGTAGGCCTTTTGTCAAACACGTTGCATGTTACGACTCTATTTATGCGACTGTTCGATTTCTCCTTCTACGACTGTTCTTTAAAAAGCTGCATGAATTCTAACTGAAATTGCACCTGTAACTGTCGCTTTTACTCCAGTTGACTCTTCTAAAATTGGTTGCATGTTTTTCTTCTACAACTACCCCTTTAACTATCGTTCTGTTCCAGTTAACTGCCTGTTCAACGTGCTGTTGCGACTTGTCGTGAAATCGTGACACTTCTGTCTCTTTCTGCCCTTCTTCGCCTTTTACCCGTGAAAACAAGACATGTCGCGATATCGCGACATTCTCCGCCTCCTTGTTCTCTTCTTCGCTTGCAACCGCGAAAACTAGACATGTCACGAAATCATGACATTCGCCTTCTCGCTACTCTTCTTGGCTTGCTCTAGCGAAAACCAGACATGTCACGAAATCGCGACATCTTCCGCCTTCTGCTCTCTTCTTCTTCTCTAGCGAAAAGGAACATTGTCCCAAAATCATGACATCTTCGCTGCCTTGTGCCTTTTCTGCCTTTCGCTCGCGAAAACGGAACATGTCACGAAATCGCGACATCTCTCTCTTCCTTGTGCCTTTTCTTCCTTCCGCCCGCGAAAACGGAACATGTCACGAAATCACGACACTTTCGCTGCCTTGTGCCTTTTCTGTCTTTGGCCAGCGAAAATGGAACATGTCGCAAAATCGTGACACTTTTCGCAAGACTCAGCGAAATCGGACCATGTCGTGAAATCGTGACATCTTTTTGCCTTAGCGCTTTTCTTTGCCTTTCGCTCGTGAAATCAACATGTAGAAATCGCTACACCTCTGTTCCTTGCACTTCCAACTTTGCTTTGGCCCGCAAAAATCCAACATGTAGTGAAATCGCTACACTTTTCTCCTTGCACTTCATTTGCTTTGGCTCCAAATCCAACATGTAGCGAAATCGCTACACTTTTTCTCTTAGCGCTAAACTTTGCTTCGGCCCACGAAACTTCAACATGTAGCGAAATCGCTACACTTTTGCTCCTTGGCATCTAAACTTTGCTTCGGCTCAAACTTCAACATGTAGCGAAATCGCTACACTTTTTTTCCTTGACGCTTTTTCTTCGAACATGTCACGAAATCGCGATAGTTTTCTTGCTTGCCTCCTTTGCTTCCAACATGTCATGAAATCATGATAGTTTTTCCACTTGGCTTCTTTGCTTGCAACATGTCACGAAATCATGACAGTTTTGCTTGCGCCTTCTCTCTCCTCGTCCATGTCACGAAATCGTGACAATTTTCTTTGTGCCTTCTCTCTCCTTCGACATGTCACGAAATCATGACAATTTTCTTTGTGCCTTCTCTCTCCTCCGACATGTCACGAAATCGTGATGTTTTTCTTTGCGCCTTCTAACTTCTCAACCCGTCGCGATATCACGACAGAAAACATGTCGCGATATCGCGACAGTTTTCTTACTTGTCTTTTTCTTTGATTTTTTGGATCTGGGTCACTTCTGTTTTCTTGGAATTTCACCGTACATGATCCGACCGATCTCTGAACTCCCGTCCACCGCTTCAACCGCATCAACCGATCCTCGCTTTAACCGCATCAACCGATCTATCTGTCTCGTGTTGACAACAATGACAATACTTTTGCTGCACCTTGCTCAACAATCTCCCCTTTGGAATTGTTGGCAACACTCATGCACTCTCCTTGTAATTCTTCTCCCCCTTTGACAATAATACCAAAGGGCTACTGCAGACTCCCCCGAGTCTATGCACAACATTCTCAGATACACATTGTTATAGTTAGCAAAAATAATGAATATGAGCAAAACTATAAACATAGGCATAAGTACTCCCCCTGAGAATGTGATCCCAATTGATAGTCAGTTCTTTGGAAATGTGACTACTCCCAACTTACTCCGAAGGTACTCAAAAACTTCCTTGGGCAATGGTTTTGTGAATATATCTGCTACTTGCTCTGTAGTTGGAACAAAATCCAATTTGACCTCACCTTCTGCAACTTTATCCTTCAAGAAGTGATACCGGATTGCAATATGTTTGGTTCGAGAATGCATAACCGGATTCTTTGATATGTTTATAGCACTGGTGTTATCACATTTAACTGAAATTGGCTCTTTGAAGTGAATACCAAGATCTTTCAATGTTTGTCTCATCCATAATATCCGAGTACAACATGTTGTTGCTGCAATGTATTCTCGCCTCTGCTTATGGATAGAGAGACCGATTCTTGTTTCTTGCTGTGCCATGCTACCAGACTCGTCTCCAAGATAAAATGCTCCTCCACCGGTACTCTTTCTCGTCATCAATACATCCCGCCCAATCTGCATCAGAATATGCAATAAGAGTGAAGTCCTTACCTTTTGGGTACCACAACCCATACTCCATAGTACCCTTGAGGTACCTAAAAATCCTCTTTACAGACTGTCACATGAGTCTCTTTGGGACTAGCCTCGAAATCTTGCTACCATGCATACCGCCCGTAATATATCTCGGTCTAGTGGTCGTCAAATACAGAGAGGCTTCCAATCATAGACCTCGTACATGGTTTGATATACATCTGGAGATTTGTCATCTTTGCTCAACTTGCAACCTGTTGTCATGGGAGTGCTGACAGGTTTACTGTCCTCCATTGTAAACTTTTTTCAGCATTTCTTTCACATATTTTACTTGAGAGATAAAAATCCCCTTTTCACTTTGATTGACTTGCAATCCGAGGAAATAAGAAAGTTCACCAATCATTGACATCTCAAATTCTGTCTTCATTTTATTAGCTATGTCTCTACAATATTTATCCATGTTGCTACCAAATATTATATCATCTACATAAACAACAAGTACAATAAGATGGCCATTCTCAGTTTTGATATATAAATTGTTGTCCACCATACCTTTCTTGAACCCCTGTTTAATAAGATAGTTATCCAGCTCTTGCATACCATGCTCTAGGTGCCTGTTTCAGACCATACAACGCTTTCTTTAACCTGCAAACAAAATCAGGATTGTCACCGAGTTGGAAGCCATCCGGTTGTTCAATGTAAACCTCTTCTTCCAGCTTTTCCATTCAAAAATGCTGATTTTACATCCATTTGATATACTTTGAAGTTTTTATGGACTGCTAAAGCCAGAAACATTCTGATTGCTTCTAGTCCGGCAACTGATGCAAATGTTTCCTCAAAATCAATGCCTTCAACCCCGAGCATAGCCTTTACTGCACCAATCTTGCCTTATTTCTGACAACCTCGTCCGTCTTCATTTAATTTATTTCGAAAAATCCATTTAGTGCCAATTATGTTTTTATTTGTCGGTCGTGGTACTAATTCCCAGGTTTTGTTTTTCTCAATCTGATCTAGTTCTTCATTAATTGCCTTCATCCAACTTTCATCTGTGCTTGCTTCAGCAATATTTTTGGGTTCAATGCTAGATAATAAAGAGTAGTTTCGAATTACTGCTCTTCTTGTCTGAATACCAACTGTTGGGTCCCCAATAATCTGTTCTCTGGGATGATTTTTCTACCAACTGCCTGTTTTGAATTTATTGTTCTCTTCTTCTTCCGAGTCGATTCTTAAATCAGTCGTGTCAATTTTTTGATTTTCTTCTTTTTCTATTTCTTCATCTCCTTCAATGACGTCTTCATAAATAGGGTAGTTTTCTTGATACGTAACTTCTCTTTCTCTACCTTCATCAACTTTAACATCAGCACTCTCAATAATTTTCTTTAGCCGCTTGTTGTAACATGTGTAGGCTTTGCTTTTAGTTGAGTAACCGAGAAAAATACCTTCGTCAGCTCTATCTTCGAACTTACCGAGATTATCTTCAGTTCGTTTGATATAACACTTGCTGTCGAACACTTTGAAGTATCTTGTTGTTGCTTTCCTGCCGAACCACAGTTCATACGATGTTTTGCTTTCATGTGTTCTTAGCATGCACCTGTTTTGAATGTAAACTACAGTATGTACTGCCTCTTTCCAGAATCTATCGGCTATTTTGTTCTCAACCAACATTGTCCGTGCCATTTCTTGCACAGTCCTATTCTTTCTTTCAACAACACCATTCTGCTGAGGTGTCCTTGCTGCTGAAAACTGTCTTCTAATCCCATATTTTTGATAGTATTCTACAAACTCCTCTGAGATAAACTCTCCTCCTCTCGTCTGATCTTAGGCATTTAATTCTTTTTCTAATCTGATTCTCAACTTGCTTTTTAAAAATCTTGAACATTTCAAAGGCATCTGATTTAAGCTTTAAAAATAGTACCCATGTCATTCTGGAGTAGTCATCTATGAACAAGCATAAAGTATTTGTCACCATTTATGCTTTGTGTTCTCATGGGTCCACATAAATCAGTATGAATCAGCTCTAACGGTTTGCCGGTGAAATATTCCTTTGCTTTAAATGTGGATCCGGTTTGCTTCCCTTTTTGGCATGAAGCACAAATGCTATTTACCGGTTTTCCAATGGTGGGTATATCTCTTACTGCTCTTTTTGAACTTATTTTTACCAGATTGTCAAAGCTGATATGCCCGAGCCTCTTGTGCCACAGCCAGTTTTCATCTTCCTGTCCAATCAAGCATGATCCTTCTGAAGTTTCTGAGAGAGTGTATAGATTTCTAGAAGTCCTCGATCCAGTAGCTACCAGCTTCCCACTGTGTGCTTTTCTTACTTCACAACCCTATTTTTTAAAGATGACTTCATGACCTCTGTCACATATTTGACTTACGCTCGGTAAGTTGTGCTTCAAACCAACTACAAACAGAACTTCTTTGGAATTGATCTTTCCATCACTTATCTTGACTGATCCTTTTCCAACTATTTTGGCTCCATCATTATTTCCAAACTTTACCGAGCCCCCTTCATATTTCTGTAATTTTTCAAATTTTTGTTTATCTCCGGTCATGTGACTGGAGCATCCACTATCCAATATCCATGGTGCTGATTTGTTCTGTGCTTTGAATGCTGTCTCGGACAATCAAGGATTCCTTTTCTTCTTTGAGTTGCTCTTTTTCCTTCCATTCTGATTTGGCTGTAGTTTTGGTCATTTGTTTAGACTTTTCTTTGTCGATGGCTCGTGCATGTTTATCCTGGGAATTTTTTGTTTTGCTTTAAACTATTTGGTTGAGTTCTTCTTCCCCGATATTTATTTGCCGCATATGTGCTTCTACAGTTTCTTGCAATATGTCCAAAGTTGTGACAGTTATAGCATTCTACTGCATAATCTATCAAGGGTGAAAATACATTTCTACTGGAAAAATTTCTTTGTCCTATATTATAAATGCAATCTGAAATCTTATGACCGTAAGTATTGCATTTAAAACAATAACCAGAAAAAGAATGATTGAACCTGGGAGTTGGTCTTTGCCAATTTGTAGTAGGAGCCACAAATTTTCTTCTCCTTTGATGAGTGACTTTTGTGAATCCCTCATTGTCAACAGTCTTCTCGTGCCTGCCATTGTTGCTTTCTTTTGCAAGATTCATTTTTCTTTGGTCAACCTTGATTTTATCCTCTTTCTTTACTGGTTCTACAGTTATGGCCTTTGATTCACTTGATGATTCTCCTTCGACAAACCCCAAGCCAAACTTGATGTCTGTAGTCCTCTGACTATTTATAATCTTTTCAAGCTTTGCAGTAACTTCCTTCAAGTTTGTGATAGCAGCTCAGTTTTTGATTCTTTTCTTCTAGCCGCATTCTTAAAATAACAATCTCTTCTTCTAGTTTGCTGCACTCATCTATTCTCATGGTTAACTGTACTTCAAGTTCTTCGGACATTTTCTTAAATTCTTCTATCTCGTACTTTTAAGTCTGTTTATTATGTCATTCGCATCTTCAAGCTTTCTTGAGACTTTATTATTCTTTTTCCTTTCTGACTTCAAGTCTTTAAGTGCCGCAACCAACTCACCTTTCAGATAAACTTCAGCCTCATCCTTATTTTTTGTATCATCTTCCTGTTTATCTTCTGTTTTTGCTTCATCAAATGCCATGAACAGAGCTTCACCTGTTTCTTCTTCAGAATCTTCACCCGAGCTATCTTCAGAAGAGTTGACATTTTTGGATATGAAACTTTTCTTTTTGAAATTGCTTTTCTTGAAGTTTGGTTTCTTTTTCCAGTCACTTCTTTCTTTGTGTGACCCTTCATTACTATTAGTTTTCTCATTCATGGGACACTTAGCTGCAAAGTGACCGACCCCTCCACAATTGAAACACTTAAATGGCAACTTTCCTCTATATTTTCCTTTTCCTTTTGTAAGTTTTCGAACAAAGTTGGCTTCAGTTTCATCCGATGTTTCTTCAGCCTCAAATTCTTGTTCAGCTTTTGTATTCTTGTGTGCTTTAAAAGCAGCTTCTTTGTCTATGGGCTTAGTTTGTCCTATTCTCATTTCGTATGCAGTCAAGGAACCATGCATCTCGTCCATGCTAAAATTGTTTAGATCTTTAGCCTCTTCTATTGCAAAAACTTTAGAATTAAATCTTTTGTGAAGAGTTCTAAGTACCTTTTTCACGACAACCGCATCTTCGATCTCTTCGTCGAGTCCTCTGATTGCATTGATGACTCCATTGACTCTCAAGCATATAGGTCTCAATGTTCTCTTCGTCATTCATTTGTAATGCCTCGAACTGAGCTCGATGAGTTTGCAGTTTGGCTTCCTTGATCTTGTTGTCTCCTTCATGAATGCTTTTCAGTTTGTCCCATATGTCTTTTGTAGATTTACAGCTCATGACCCTTATCAGTTCACTGTCTACTAGCCCACACATTATTGCATTCTTTGCTTTGGCATTATTCTCAGATAGTTTCTTACCGACAACATCTGTTGGAGGAGTAGTGGGTGCTGTGTATCCACTTTCTACTGACTCCCAAATGTCGTATCCTAAAGCACTCAGATATGTCTGCATCCTGAGTCTCCAGAATGAGTAATTAGTTCCATTGAATAGAGGAGCTTTGTTTGATGAGAAACCTTCACTACCTGCCATTGTGTTCCTTCCAAGATCACCTTAGCTGATTAAGCTTGTTCAGGAACCTTGCTCTGATACCAATTGATATTCTCACAATGACACTGAGAGGGGGGGTGAATCAGTGTAGCTAAAAATTTTGATCTGCAATTCTTAAAACTGAAGCAAAGAGAACTAAAAAAAAATAAAGCAATAAACACAAGAGAGCACACCACAACACACAATGTAACGAGGTTCACCAATTTGGCTACTCCTCAAGAATGACTGCTTGGACTATAGTCCAAATCCATCCTTTGCAAAACACCAATTTTACAATCTGTTTACCAAAACCTATTGGAAGGAGCACCAACCCTCGATTTATCTGCACCTATAGAAAGGAGCACCAACCCCTATCCAAGCACCAACTTGAATCACAGAAAAGTTAAATCAATGACATACAAATGCCTTCACTATTACAAGACCCTGACTGGTCTCCAATTTAAAACACAGTAATTACTCATTGCTCAGCTTGTTGCTCTCTTACAACACTCTTTTCACCCTCTTATGATAGCACTTTTCATAATTACAGCAGTAGCAATATTCTTCATGCAGACCTATTTTTATAGCATGAAAGTCTCTATTTTTAGCTTTCATAAATTCGCATGCAACCCGTAACTGTTTCTTTTTAAAAGATCTCTTTCGCCACTTGTCAACTGTAATCGTTTTAATATTTTCACTTGTAACTTTTAATATTTCTCATGCGCCACTTGTCACTTGTATCACTTTCTAACTCAGTAATCACTTTTGTCTAATATAGAGTAGGCCTTTTGTCAAACACGTTGCATGTTACGACTCTATTTATGCGATCGTTCGATTTCTCCTTCTACGACTGTTCTTTAAAAAGTTGCATGAATTCTAACTGAAATTGCACTCATGAATCGTCGCTTTTACTCCAGCTTGACTTTTCTAAATTTGGCTGCATGTTTTTCTTCTACAACTTCCCCTTTAACTATCGTTCTGTTCCAGTTAACTTCCTGTTCAACGTGTTGTTGCGACTTGTCACGAAATCATGACACTTCTGCCTCTTTCTACCCTTCTTCGCCTTTTACCCACGAAAACAAGACATGTCATGAAATCATGACATTCTCCGCCTCCTTGTTCTCTTCTTCGCTTGCAACCGCGAAAACGGAACATGTCACAAAATCATGACGCATTCGCCTTCTCGCTACTCTTCTTGGCTTGCTCTAGCGAAACGGAACATGTCACGAAATCGAACATCTCGCCTTCTCGCTACTCTTCTTGGCTTGCTCTAGAGAAAAACGGAACATGTCACAAAATCACGACATCTTCGCTGCCTTGTGCCTTTTCTACCTTTCGCTCGTGAAAATGGAACATGTCACGAAATCGTGACATCTCTCTCTTCCTTGTGCCTTTTCTTCCTTTCGCCCGCGAAAATGGAACATGTCACGAAATCGTGACACTTTCGCTGCCTTGTGCCTTTTCTGTCTTTGGCCAGTGAAAATGGAACATGTCATGAAATCGTGACACTTTTCGCTGCCGTACACTCTACTTCGCAAGTCTCAGCGAAATCGGACCATGTCGCGAAATCGTGACATCTTTTTGCCTTAGCACTTTTCTTTGCCTTTCGCCCACAAAATCCAACATGTAGCGAAATCGCTACACCTTTTCTCCTTGCACTTCGAACTTTGCTTTGGCCCAAAATCCAACATGTAGCGAAATCGCTACACTTTTTCCTTGCACTTCCAACTTTGCTTTGGCCCACGAAAATCCAACATGTAGCGAAATCGCTACACTTCTGTTCCTTAGCGTTGAACTTTGCTTCGGTCCGCGAAACTTCAACATGTAGCGAAATCACTACACTTTTGTTCCTTGGCATCTAAACTTTGCTTTGGCCCGTGAAACTTCAACATGTAGCGAAATCGCTACACTTTTGTTCCTTGACGCTTTTTCTCTGAACATGTCATGAAATCATGATAGTTTTCTTGCTTGCCTCCTTTGCTTCCAACATGTCATGAAATCGTGACAGTTTTTCCACTTGGCTTCTTTGCCTGCAACATGTCATGAAATCGTGATAGTTTTGCTTGCGCCTTCTCTCTCCTCGTCCATGTCACGAAATCGCGACAATTTTCTTTGCGCCTTCTCTCTCCTCGTCCATGTCATGAAATCATGACAATTTTCTTTGTGCCTTCTCTCTCCTCCGACATGTCACGAAATCATGACGTTTTTCTTTCTGCCTTCTAACTTCTCAACCTGTCGCGATATCGCGATAGTTTTCTTACTTGTCTTTTTCTTTGATTTTCTGGATCTGGGTCACTTCTGTTTTCCTGGAATTTCACTGTACATGATCTGACTGATCTCTGAACTCCTGTCCACTGCTTCAACTGCATCAACCGATCCCCGCTTCAACCGCATCAACTGATCTATCTGTCTGTGTTGACAACAATGACAATACTTTTGCTGCACCTTGCTCAACAGATAGTCCAGGGATGCCTCTGGGGCTTTTAGAGTTGACCTACATGATCGTAGATAGTCCAGGAGCATTTTGACTTGACCTAGATGGTGAGAACCCGCTAGGAGCCTTTTGGATGACCTAGACATGAAATGACACTTAAAAAGTGTCTACGACTACCTAGGGGCATTTGGATATGACCAAAGGGCTTATGGATGCCTTTGGGGATTTTAGGGTTGACCTAGATGATCGTAGATAGTCTAGGAGTGTTTTTACTTGACCTAGATGGTGAGAACCCGCTAGGAGCCTTTTGGGTGACCTAGATGTGTAACAACACTTAAAAAGTGTCTACAACTACCTAGGGGCATTTGGATATGACCAAAGGGCTTAGGGATGCCTTTAGGGCTTTTAGGGTTGACTTAGACGATCGTAGATAGTCCAAGAGTGTTTTTACTTGACCTAGACAGTGAGAACTCGCTAGGAGCCTTTTGGGTGCTCTCTAAGAATGAAATGGCCATAAGTGAAGGATGTTCAAAGGTTCAGGATCGTATACACCTTCAAGTGAAGCTAGGCGATAAGTTCCAAGCCCTATTTGACTAGTGATGACAAAGGGACCTAACCAGTTTACCGTAAATTTGTGCCGTAGGTGGGGCGGAAAGCTAGAATTCTATTGGTTCTATTTAAGGATGAGATCCCCAACTTGAAATTCTATGAGATGGACTTTCATATTGTAGGCTCTTTTGAGCCGCTATTGATACACACGTAGATGCTCAAGCACATTAATGCGACGCTCATCCAACAACATAAGTTTGTCTAGGCGAGCTTGTTGTGCAGTATCATCATCAATAAATTCTTGCATGGATATGCGCAGTGATGGGATTTCCAACTCTAGAGGCATGACCGCCTCAGCACCATACACTAGCAAAAATGGAGTTGCCCCAGTGGGTGTCCAAATGCTAGTGCGGTAAGCCCAAAGGGCAAGCGGCATTTGCGTATGCCAATCGATATGATTATCTTTGACTATTTTCTTCAATATGACAATTAATGTCTTGTTTGATGCTTTTGCTTGCCCATTTGCTTGTGGATAATAAGGTGTCAAAAAGCTATGTTGGATGTTATACTTTGTTGTCAATGCATGCACATATTTATTCTTGAATTAAATCCCATTATCCGAAATGATCTTTGATGGAATACCAAAACAAAAAATGATATTATGCAATATGAACTCCGCTATGCGGGGTCCTATCGTAGTGGTAAGGGGAATTGCTTCCACCCACTTTGTAAAATACTCGATAGCTGTGATGATAAATGTGTGGTAGCCTGAGGATGCAAGGGATATTTTATCGATTAAATCCAACCCCCATTATGAAAATGGCCAAGCCTCTTGGATTGGTTGTAAGGCCTGGGAAGGTACATGTGTCAAGTTAGCATGGTGTTGACATTTCACAAACTTCCTCACATATGCACAACAATCTCACTTTAAAGTTGGCCAATAATAGCCCATGCAAAGAATGCACTTTGCGATGGCCATGCCACTAAAATGACCACCACAAGTACCATTGTGCACTTGGGCCATTGCCCAAGTTGAATCTTGATATTCTAAGCAACGAAGGAGGATTCCTTCATAGCTTCGATGGTATAGGATGTATCCTAACAAGACAAACTTTGTTGCCTTTCGTTTAAATTTCCTTTTGGTAGCGTGCGATAATCCAGGAGAGAGGTTACCAAGCTTTAGGTACTCTCTAATTGTTGTGGACTAGTCTTCTTGTGTAGAAGCCTTGATTGCATGAATCACCTGTCCCTCATGAAGTTCATCCTGAGCAAATGCAGATTGGGATAGAACTTGTAAGAATAGTATTATGCTGCTATCAAAAGGGGTTTGGGGGAACAAAGTACCCAAAGCGGCATGACTCAAACACTCATGAATGTGTGAGAATCTCTCCTCATGAGGTTCTATTTGAATCATGTGAACTTCTAGCATGACTTGAGTGCTCTCATGCTCAACCGTTGATTGCGATAGCATCTTGAATTGAATGGTTGTCATATCCCCTATGGGGTCTTATGGAATTAAGGATCCTAAAGAGGCCATTGTATCCACAAAATGATTAGACGATCGAGGGAGTGCCTCAATGTCATACCATTCAAAAATTTCTAGGGATTTGTCCACAAGGGCTTTGTGGGCTTGCAAAACTAGGCACTTGCATTGGAAGATACCCTTGACCTCATTGAAAATGAGTAAGGAGTCACCAAAAATATTGAGCTTAGTGATTTTCATGGCGATAGGTATTTTAAGCCCTATGAGTAAGGCTTCATACTTGGCATTATTTTTGGTGCATGGGAAATCAAGTTTAAATGATAGGGGTATGGGAGCCCCATGCGGTATGAAAAACATGATTCCCATGCCACCCCCTTGCTCGTATTTGGAGCCATCAAATAAGAGAGTCATATCCGCTTGTGACTCAGGCTCATTAGAATCAGGTGATTTTGATATTTGGAAGACTCCATCATTGGGAAGCTCCATGCTAAGAGGCTGGTCCTCCTAGAGAGGAGCCTCTACAAGTTGATCAACAATGACCTATCCTTTGATTGAATTCTATCCTATGAACTTTAGGTCAAATTTTGTCAACAACATAATCCATTTCACCATGCGACTACTATGATATGTATGACACTTCATGTATCGCAATGGATTCTATTTGGATACAACATACGTAGTGTAACTGAGCATATAGTGTCATAGCTTCTTGGTAGCAAAAACCACTACTAGACAACTTTTCTATGTATGTGTACTTAATCTCATAGTTCAATAGGGTGCGACTGATATAATATGTGGTCTATTCCTTATGAAATTCATTATTTTGGGCTAACATGGCACCCAATGCAACCTCAGTAGCTAATATATATAATTGTCTGGGTGGAGCTAACACTGGCGACGAAGTCAAGTATTGTTTAATTATGTCAAAGGCATCTTGACATTCATTGTGTAGATTAAAGATACAACGCCAAACAGAAATAAAGAAATCACAATAAAGGAATGCAGAACAGCTTGTACAAAATGAATGATTTTTATTAATCAATGGAGTTTAGAAACTCCTTTTAAGTACAACAGGCCTCGTAACCCTTTTCGTGATACAAAGTTACAATTTGTGCTAGGGTTCTCCGAAACCCTAGCTGGCACAATGTGGTGGCGTCTCCGAAGAATGTATCCTTAACCTCAACAGAATGAGTGGGCTTCGTTGTATCCTTTGGCTCGGACCACTCCAGCCTTAAGCACTGCTATCAACAAATCGGATCTACCACTAGAATCCCGCACACATTAAAATTATCAAAGAGTTAGAAACTAATAAGAGGGCTCCACCGTGTGAGCCCTCGTAAACGACCTAAAACCCTAGATTTATGAAATAAAAATAAACAGAATGCAGAATTCAATAACAGATTAATACATAAAGAAAGATTACTTGCTTTAGACGAATCTATACCTTTTCCCGTTAACGCGGCGAGACCAAACGACGAGATGGATGCGGCGAAAGGGTTTAGTTCAGACTTAGGGCCGTAGAAGACTCGTAAGACTCAGGATTAATAACGAATAGCCAACTCCGGACTTAGATAGGGAAGATAAGTAGGTTTAGCCGAAGAGATAGATAGGGTTTGAGCCATCAAGGTGACTCAATTTATAATCTACTCTTAGGGCACACTTTAGGGTTTTAACGACACTTTGAACGTGTGGCTAAGATTAAAGTGGATCCAAGGGTAGAGAATAAATCTAGGTTGTGAAACGGATTAAGATGGATGGACGGATGAGATTAAATGAAGGATGGACGGCTCGGATTAAATCACTTAAACTTTATTTATATATATATTAAAATATATTAAAATATTAAAATATATATATAAATATTAATTTAAATAAATTTGGGGATGAAAAATGGCGGGAAAAGTGAAATTGGGCCAAATAATGGTGGGAAAGTGTGGATTTGGGCCAAATAATGGCGGGAAGGATGGATGACTGACACGTGGTCGGCATGAAGGTATAGATGACTTACAAGTGGTTGGATTTTGGTGTCTACAGATGCCCCTTTTTGAGCTGCTTTGTGTGAAGACACAATGTAGCACAAAAACTTAAGACACCCGAAAAGCTGGATCAGACGCAACTCTCTCTCAAGACTAAAGCACAACTTTGAAGACCAAAGAATAAAAGAATATTTAAAATTTTTCAGCTTACCCCCTCAATTGGCGAGCGAGAATGGTTCTCACAAGCCAATTGGAAGAAATTCGGAAGATAATGAACCGTTTTTGCCCCAACGGTGAAAAAAGGGTTGGTGCATGCACCATCCGCTTATGTCCCAACATAAAAGGGGTTGGTGTACAAACCGAGAAAAGAATATGATTGAAGACGATATGAGTGATGTGAAAGATGGACCGTTTTCCGCCCCAACGGTTATAAAGGGATTTTTGCCAAACCGTAAATTCCATGATCATGTAAGATGAATTCCACTATAGGAAAATTAGAAATTGATAACGGATGCCCCAACTCCCGTGTGTGAATCCATACTCGTTGATGAAATTGCCTTGTTGGCGCCATTGATATGGAGAGATGAAAGATGCATGAAAGAGTCCAGAACTCGGAGATGCTCCTAGTGACTCGTATGGATAATTCCTCGGGTCGGAACCAATCAACCTAGGTAGCCACAATCTCTAGCAAGACTTAAAATAATGACGATATGAAAGATTGTCCATGTTTATGGCCCCATGAACTAGGCCATCAATGACAACTGTTGAGCAAATTAATCTTGGTATGAGGTCACTTGAAAAGTAGAATACCCAAAATTGATTTCCAATTTTCAAACAATGAAATAATTGATGATGATAAATGGTAAGTGTCCTTATGGTGGTTTAATCCTCTTACCGAATTGCATGGATTCAAATCGCCGCAATCGCCAAGGTGATAGAATATACCACTAGATACGAGGTTTACTTTAATTTGATTTGGCAAAAATATGCATGATGAAAGAAGAATGAAATTGACGATAGATCAGAATTGATGAATGTGGTTAATTTTGTGAAGGTTTTGAATATTTTTAACCCAATTTGTAAAACAATGATGAATGATGCGCTTTTTGAGCGAAATGACAAAATTTGTGTCCAAAACTCGTTGTAACCTTCACAAAATGTTTTATTATGATAAGAAGAATGGATGAATGCAATTTGATGAAATTTGGAGGAGGTAAGCTTCAATTTTGTAAGTTTTGTTCCTTTATTCAATACTGACACCAAACGCCGGTCTGCGTTTGTGGTTGGCATAGACGCCCGCCGGTGTTTAGGCGCTCTGCAGACGCAGGACTGCGTCTGAATCCACCATGAAATGCCCTACTACATTTCAGGGCACCAAAATCAGCTATTTAAATAGTTTCAACGAGAATTTCGCTCATTTGTGCGTTCGAGCTTAAGAGAAGTGCGTCTGAGGGAGTGGAGTGAAGTGGAGTGAAAGGTTGTGTGGGAGAGTGAAGCACGCGGGAGCTATGGCGGAGATGGGAGCGGACGCGCCAGTGCAGCCAACTGAGGTATTTGTTCATTTAAGCAAGTACTTATTATGTGTTTTTTTTTTTTTTTCGAAAAAATTTGTAACAAATTTTTGTTTTGTTGTTTTGCAGCTTAGGGTGTTAGAGGCACGACACCGATTCTCCCCTATCATTCCGGGGATGAGGAGGTCGTTGTCCCAGGCAGACTGGGAGATATTGGATGTAGTGGGGCTAGCGGAGGCAGCCCGGTTGGAGGTAGTTCGGGCGGATGAGGGGTACCTCTCGGCTTTGGCCGAGAGGTGGGATCCAGATCGGGGGACGTTCCAGCTCCCGACTGGAGAGATGACGGTGACGCTTGAGGATGTATACCGCATCCTCAAGGTGCCCGTGGAGGGGGCGCGGGTGGAGGTTGGACGAGATAGGGCCACGAAGATGGCCAAGGTGTTTGGGGATGACTGGAGGGAGATCCGGACGGAGAGCGGGGGATCCCATACTTGGCCATGTATACGGCCAAGGAGTTGGGAGCGGTGGAGGCTCTGACGATGTTCGTGTTGGCCAACATTGTGGCCCCGAACAACATCGGGTGCGGGTTCCCATGGAACTCGATGGGTGTAGTGAGCGAGATGCTCACTAATAGGGTAGTGTATGCCCCGGGCACCCGCTTTATTGGCACAGGTGTACCGGGAGTTGTATGAGGTTCGAAGACGGGGCCGAAAGGGCCTGGGCTGGGAGCACTTCAGAGTGGCCCGACCGGAGGGGTTGCCATGGGCTCACTGGGACGTGAGCCAGGCTTATGGTAGGAGATGGCCAGTGGCGAAGGAGAGACAACCGAGCCACCCCATGAGATCGGGGCAATGGTATAGGAGACTATGGGCGGACTTTGACAGATGCCCAAGTCATTTGGAGGCCCTGGCGGGAGGCGAGGTGGATCGGGGATGGAGAGCACCTGAGACGGGTGCGACAGGCCAGATGGGTAGTAGGGCGGAGCCACGACGAGGCAGAGTACATACAGATGTCTCGAGTACTCCGCCAGGTCGGATTGAGGCAGGATGTCCCCGGTGAGCCAGTGCGCTACCGGAGGCACAGATCAGAGGGGGATTTGCCGTGTGCCGAGCCATGGAGGGAGGCGACAGAGGACGATGAGGACATGGAGATCCCCGACGTGGACGACGTCGGGGTGATAGCTGAGTATGCAGCATGGATGGCCGCAGAGCCGAGGTGGGAGCCACCATTGGTGGCTGGTGGAGCCGGAGAGCCCGAGGCTGGGGCGGAGAGGGCGAGGGAACCGCGGAGGTTCCCAAGCGCAGGGAGGGTCCCCGCCTTCGATCTGATAGTCGAAGGCGAAAGGGGAAGATGGCACGATAGGCTCCGGGGAGCGGAGATGATGGGGAGGATGGCGGAGAGGGCCTAGGAGAGGCCGCAGGAGAGGCTAGGGAGGTACCCCCTAGCGGGCACGAGAACGAGCTGGCGTAGCTACAACAGCAGATAGCGGAGCGCGATGCTATGCTAGCTGCCCGAGACGAGAGGATAGCTCGGTTGGAGCAGCAGTGCTAGAGCGGGATGCCCTGTTAGTTGCTCAGGAGGAGAGGATGGCCCAGTTGTAGGCGGACTTGGATGGAGCGACCAGGGTGCCCCAGGATGACAGGGTGACGAGACTCCAGGCAGAGCTAGCGGAGCGGGAGCGACGACACGGGATAGACATAGCTAGGCTTAGGTCTAGGACTCGTTATATTGAGGCTCTGAGGACACATTGTTTAGGCATCACATTGTGTTGCCCGATCCTCCATCCTCCTCTGTCTCTAGGCGTAGTGAGTCTAGGCACACCACTAGGTCTAGGGCTCCTACTAGGTCTCAGGGGTCCTCTTTTGATGGTTAGCTTAGTGCTTAGATGCACTCTTTATGAGCCTTGGTGCTCTATTGTATATTGTAGCCTTTTGGCATTCATTGTACAGTTTGACCTTTATACATATATATATACATGGCTTTTATTTATTTGGTGTTTTACTCTCTTTTGTGTGAATGCCTATGTTTTTGTGATGCATGTTTTTATATGTTTTAATGTTTTTGATGCATATGTGATGGAATGGAATGCAAACTTATAGATGATTAATGCGAGACTAAGTAATGTAATAGGAGATAAAGATAAAATGAAATATGCACTAAGAAGCACTCATACTTTTAGATAGTTAGATTTAGCGAACTGTTATCATAATTGTTTAATCAGGGGCACCGAACTTGGTGGCTTGTGAATGGATGACGTATGGAATGACATGAATATGGAAGAAGATATGGAGGGTGATATGGAGGTTGATATGGAAGACTGTTTTACAAAGACTCAAACATGCTAGTGGTATCAAACAAACTTACTAACACCGCCTAATTCAACTAGGACCAAATGTGTGTGCATGCGAGTTCATTAACCAAATCCGAAGCATGGTAGTGACTCTAGGCAATCAAAAACCTGTGTGTGTGCAAGTGTGTTCATTAACCTCATCTTGCATAAATTAGGTAACCCCGTTATGGAGAAGACCCCGAAGCTAGTTTGTCCGTATGAGCATTCGGAGGTCTCTTTTTGAGGAGAGACATGTCGCCACGCAATGAGTATACTCCACCGCCACCAAGCTGTCTATAGCCCCGATGAAGGTTAACTCCATAGTCCATGTTGTTTTTGACCTTTGTAAGCCTTGGGGATGACTACCTATCCGTCTGATCGGACAAGTAGTACGATCCTTACAACTTATTTGGGATCAGTGGTGTGTGAAAAATGTTCATTTCCTTAGAGCTTTGGGGAATCGGATTCTCAACCGAAGTATGATGAGAATTTTACCCTATCCTTACTACTCTGTTTATATTTATATTTTGTGATTGCTTGTGATAGTGGTAAGAACCACTGCTTTATGGACTATGTTTGCATGATAGGACAAACGAGGATTACCCTTTTCACTTCAAGGCACAACCCAAGGATGGTGTTATCTCTCTTTGACACAAGATGTTTTTAAGATGTGAAAATGTGATAGGTTCAAGACCGCTTTTGAAATCATTTCCCAATACTCAAGATTTTATTTAGTGTAATTTGTGATATGGCCCTAGAGAACTTTGACATGCATTTCGAAGTTTGCTTAAAACACTAGGAATGGCCGAGTGACTCGAAAACATTTTGGCAATGTAAATATGTGCAAATGGAAAATGGGTGTACGAATGACAATTCGGTTTGATGGATTTTATGAAGGTGCCCCCGATTAAGGCAACATGACTTTTGCTTGACCAAATTTTATATCCAAAAGATAGAATGGTCTCTAACATGATATGCAACTATGGCTGAAAATGAAATGTTATGGTTTTCAATGAGATGTATGCACATGAAATGCAATGTTTTTGAATGAGATGTATGCAACTAACAATGAAATGCAAATTCTTTTTATTTTATTTGTTTTTTTTTTTTTTTTGTTTTTTTGTTGTACAAGCCATGTATATATGTACATATAAAATTCAAACTATGCGTAGAATGCCCTCAAGTGTATAACATTAAGTGGTTCGGGTTCTTCCTCTCCCTCTAAACTGGCAAGTCTATAAGTTCCATTACCCACTCTTTAAGTGACCATATATGGACCTAACCAATTAGCCGCGAATTTATCTCGAAGATGCGGCAATGCATTGGTGTTTTGTTGATTCTCTTTAAGGACAAGATCCCCTACTTGAAATTCTCTTAGATGAACTTTGGCATTGTAAGCACGTTTCAATCGGTCTTGATAAACTCGCAAATGCTCTAAAGCATTGATTCGTTTTTCATCTATGAGTGTGAGTTGATCAAGACGTGCTTGTCTAGCAAGTATCATCATCGATAAATTCCTCGCAAAGAAATTCGCAAGGAAGGGATCTCGAGCTCAAGAGGCATGATTGCTTCAGCTCCATAGACCAAAGAAAATGGCGTTGCCCCAATGGGAGTTCTGATGCTTGTTCTGTAAGCCCATAATGCTAAGGGGATTTGTGTATGCCAATCTTTATGATTTTCTTTAACAAGTTTCTTAAGAATAGCAATTATGGTCTTATTGGAAGCTTCAGCTTGTCCATTGGCTTGTGGGTAGTAAGGAGTTGAGAAACTATGTTGGATATTATACTTTTCGCAAAGAGCTCGAACATCCTTATTCTTAAAAGACTTGCCGTTATCAAAAATAATTTTAGAGGGAATACCAAAACGACAAATGATATGGTGAAGTATAAACTCCACAATTCTAGGACCTGTCGTACTGGTTAGAGGAATAGCTTCAACCCACTTTGTGAAGTATTCAGTGGTTGTAATGATGAAAGTATGTTGTCCCGAAGAGGCAGTGAAATCTTGCCAATTAAATCGAGACCCCATTGTGAGAAGGGCCAAAGGCTTTGGATGGGCTGTAAAACTTGTGATGGTATATGGGTTAAATTAGCGTGTTCTTGACACTTTTTACATTGTTTAACATATTTGCAACAATCTTGTTCCATAGTGGGCCAATAATACCCCATACGTAAAATACGCTTCGCAATGGCCATTCCACTAAAATGACCACCACAAGTACCATCATGGGCTTCAACAATAGCTCTATGTGTTTCACCTGCTTCTAGACAATGGAGGAGTACTCCATCATATCCACGTTTATACAACACATCCCCCAAAAGAACAAAACGAGCTGCCTTTTGCTTAAAACAATGAGGGCAGCTCGAGACAAATCAGATGGGAGTGTTCCAAACTTGAGGAAGGCTACTATCTCACTAGACCAAGGCTCATATGGATCCGAATGGATAAAGCAAACATCTTTTTCATCCTTAGACTCAAGACGGACAATTGCAGACTTAGAGATTGTGGAAATGATTAGGGGCTGTACCTCTCCAAGGGAGTCCTTTGGAATCAATGATCCAAGAGAGGCCATGGCATCCGCAAATCTATTAGTCGAACGAGGCAAACTAGTGATCTCATACCAATCAAACTTAGAGAGCAACTTCATTGCTACATCATGATAAAGCTTAATGGTAGGTTCTTTGGCTTGGTATTCTCTCGTAATTTGTTTAACCACGAGTTGAGAATCCCCAAATATCCGAATACGCTTAATGCTCATAGCTATGGCTGATTGAAGACCTAAAATTAAGGCTTCATACTCTGTCGTATTATTGGTGCATTGGAAGTCTAGTTTGAATGATAAAGGGATGGGAATCCCTTGAGGTGTATGAAACACAACTCCAGCGCCTTGACCTTTCGCGCACTTAGAGCCATCAAAGAATAGCGTGATGTCAACATCTTCCTCCGGAATGATGTCCTCTTCTTGTTCAAGTGATAGCAAATACCGAATCATCTCGGGAGCTCAATAATCAAAGGATGATCACTAGGTAGTGGAGCTTCCGCAAGTTGATCGGCTATAACTTGACCTTTAACGTATTTTTGGCTAATGAATTCAAGATCGAATTCGGTAAGCAACATTATCCATTTAGCGGTACGAGTGTTATTATAAGTGCGAGACATCATATAACGCAGAGGGTTTTCTCTAGCTATGACATATGTTGTATGGCTAAGCATATAATGACGAAGTTTCTTAGTGGCAAAAACCACCGCTAAGCACAACTTTTCCACATAAGCATATCGGGTTTCATAGCTTACCAATGTTCGACTAATATAATAGACAACTTGCTCACGATTTTGTTCATTCTTTTGTGCAAGCATTGTCCCTAAGGCAAATTCCGTTGTCTGAGATATAAAGATTGAAAGGGACCCCCGGACGAGGCGGAGCTAAGACTCGCGGAGACGCTAAGTACCGCTTGATGTCATCAAAGGCTTTCTGACACTCATCTGTCCATGAAAATTGTACCCCCTTTTGTAGTAGGTGGCAAAATGGCCTACATTTATCATAAAGTTGTGCAATAAAGCGACGGATTGAATTAATCTTTCCTTGCAAACTACGCAACTCCTTCAAATTAGTTGGGGGACACATTTCCATAATGGCTTTGACCTTGTTTGGGTCCACCTCAATACCTCGTTTAGAGATAATAAAACCTAGGAGTTTGCCTGAGGTAACACCAAAGACACATTTCTTAGGGTTCAACCTTACTTTATGCTCTAGAAGTCTATCAAAAACTTTTTCCAATACATCAAAATGCTCTTGTCGAGTTTTAGATTTTGCCAATAAATCATCCACATAATCTTCGATAATCTTATGCATATAATCATGGAAAATATAAGTCATGGCTCGTTGATAGGTTGCACCTGCGTTCTTAAGGCCAAAGGGCATCACCCCGTAACAAAAAGTTCCCCAAGGTGTGGTAAATGCTGTTTTGTGTTGATCTTCATGGTTTATTCGAATCTGGTTGTATCCCGAAAATCCATCCATGAACGAAAGCATTTCATGACCAAGCACAGTGTCGACAAGAGTATCAATGTTTGGAAGAGGAAAGTCATCCTTAGGACACGCTTTATTTAGATCTCGAAAATCGGTGCAAACACGTATTCCCCCGTTAGGCTTGCGAACGGGTACCATGTTAGAAAGCCACTCAGGATAATCAATCGGGACGACAAATTTAACATCCAGAAGTTTCTGAATCTCCGATTTAACTATGAGGGCCACGGTAGGATGCATTTTCCTAAGTTTCTGTTTGACAGTGTTTAGCATCTTTTTGTAAGGTGAGGTTATGGACAACCAAATTAGGGTCTAGGCCTGGCATGTCTTTGTAAGACCATGCAAATATCTCCTTCTTCCGCTTGAGTAGAGCAATCATTTGCTCTTGTTCCTCTCGATGATAGACTTTTAGCCGCTTCACAATTTGGGTGCCATCTTGGCCTGGACTAAGGTCTACATCGATAGTTTCTTCAATAGACATGTGGGAACCTTCCTCAAGCCGATGGGGAGTAGGGATCAGATTTATGTCATCTAAAATGTCATCATGCTCCTGTGCCTTGCTCTCGTCTATGTCTTCCTGGAAGACCTCTGGCTTAGAAGATGAAGGTGAATGTGGAGGTGAAGGAGGAATGTAGTTGGCGGAAGCCCTTAACAATTCCTCGAAAAGGATGAACTCTGAAATAGATGGAGGAGATGAAATCCGATCCATGTCAATCAGGTTTGGGTTGATCGGGATTGGCTTATCCGGATCATATGGATTATGGAGCGGGGTGAATAAGTCTTCAAAATTCATTGTCGACTTATGGAAGAAAGGATGGGCGGAATGGAAGGGAAAACCTATGAAGACCTCGGAAGACCTGAAATGCAAAACAACATAGTTTTTCAGTTTTTTTTTTTTGTAGTTTGAGTTTTTTTTTTTTTTGTAGTGGTGAAAACCACTATTACACACATACATAAAGCAATAAAGTATTTTTATATATTTTGATTTTTTTTTTTTTTGGGAATTTTCTGATTTTTTTTTTTTGGTAGTGGTGAAAACCACTATTTTAGTATATACATATAATACAGGTTTGGATTATGGCTTATGGATGTGGCGGAGGGGGTGGTTCACCTCGTTCTTGTGGAAGAAGCAAGCGAAAGATGGCCTCTTGGAGAGGGAACAATTGGAGATAAAACTCGCCTTGTTCAAGTGAGGGGAACAATGGGCGCCGACTCTTCTTCGTATTCATCACCATTTGACATGACGTCAAATTCTTCATAGGCTTCATCTTCGGATTCGTCTGGGTGGAGGATTTCTTCTTTCGAATTAAGATTAATGCTTTGAAAAGCTTGTTCAAAAGAAGAAAGGGATGGAAGTGGTTGGTAGCCCACACCAAAACGCTCAGTGGGTCTCTCGGTATGGCATATCGATGCGTTCAGCTACCCCTTGCTCGTATCGACCTAGGCCAAATTGCCGCCAATTATGTCTCGTGGAAATAGCGAGAGGGAAAACCCTCCATCCTTTCGATATTGGCAGTGGACTCGGATGCTTGGGTTCTAGTATGGTGGTAGGACTAGAAGATGACTCTATTCCCCCATATACAAAATTAATGGAATTTGGCATAGAACCCATGTTATAAACCGATCCAATGGATAAATGTTGGTCATGTGGACGACCAAAATCTTTAACTGTTTGCACATTGAACGGTGTGATGTGGACATCTTGGATGGCATACTCACCAATACCCGCATCGCTTAGATGGACCTTGACTTGGGAGGGAGATGGACTAGATGATGGAATAGAAGAATGTGGGATAGAAGAATTGGAAGGATTTGGTTGGGTTGATGCTTCACCGACTTGTGAAACATCACCGGTGATGGTTGGGAAGATGGAGGAATAATAGGTGATGTTGAAGAAGGTGTAGAAGAAGGGGGTAATGACGTGGAAAGAGATGATTGGTCATGGCCACATGTGCATGTGGTCACTGATGAAGAAGAAGGAAGATTAGGAGATGAAGAAAGTGGTGAATGAGATGGAATAGCGGAAGAGGAAGATGGTTGCGATATGATGGGTAGCTCCTCAAGAATGGGAGCTTTAGAAGAAGATGGTATAGAAGAAGTAGATGGGGTCAAGAAAAGATGAGTGGATGGCAACACAATCTCATAAGGATTTGAGACATAGTTGCAATGTTTGAAGGGTTCAATGTCAGCAGGTACACAATGAACCTGTCCCTCATATACATACTTCGTACATTGATGCAAAGATAGAAGGGACACATCTCATCTCCCTAAGCCAAGGCCGTCCAAGCAATACATTGTATGCCATGGACCCTTCCAAGATGTGAAACAAGGTATGCAAAGTTCGGGCCCCTACCTCAATGGGCAAGATAACCGTGCCAACCGTGGAAGATAAAGCATCATTGAATGCTTTAAGAGTAAAAGTCAACTTGGTGATAAGGGATGGCGACAGATCTAGATGACTCAATGTCGATGTTGTAATGATATTGATTGAGGAACCGGTGTCAATTAAGACTCTCTTGAATGGCTTGTGATCGATCTTGGCCATGATATGAAGTGGAGGATCTATACTTTCTGTTGACAAAGGTTTGATTTCAAAATCATAGAAAGTGATGGAGGGCTCCATGCATGTTTGAATACTCCCCACAAAGTTGTTGAAGGCATTAGTATCTTGAGTTTGAAGCTCGATTGACTTTAATATTTCCATTAATGCCTCTCTATGCGGGGGAGATTGTTGAATGAGGTCATAGATCGATAACTTGGCGTAAGCCATTTTTAAACCGGTAGTTAATCGGCTACTCAATGACATGATGGGTCGTTGGCGTTGAGTAGAATGATTTAGCGGTTGTTGAGAAGTACTAGCACGTCGTTGGGTCACCGTTACCCGAGGTGGACTCGGGAGTTTGTACAGGTGGTCGTGGTTCAGCCTCGATTTGGTTGGTTCGCCCTTTGACCCCGGGTTACTACGTTAATAGTACCCACAAAACCTTGGTATTGTTGTACATGGTTGACTTGATTAGGAGGAGTTACCCGAGTTACTCCCCCGAAGTTGTTGGAGCTTCCTCCCGATGTGGAAGGGGTGTTTGAAATACACCAAGATTTTGATTTTGTTGGGCTAAGGGGCTATCCAATTTAATGGCTCCAATCTCAATAAGATCTTGGATCACATGTTTGAAATCTGTACAATTATTGATATCGTGTCCATTTTGCCTATGATAAGGACAAAATAGGTACTCCTTGTAATACTTCCCCCTTCTAGATGGTTCTAAAGGTTTAAACTCGGTAAAGTTAACTCGATTTGTGCTATATAACTTGTTGAATATGACCGCATATGGTTCATCTAAAGGTGTGAACTCGTCGCTTGGGACGATTTGTTTGCCAAGGTCGAGTTTCCATGGTTGGCCCAAAGATTGTGAGTCTGGTTGAGGAGGGGCGGGTACCGCATGATAAGCAATTGGTTGCGGTTGACTTTGCATTACTTGTTGTTGAGCCATTACGGGCTGGCTCACCACCACTTGATTAACTTGGTTAACATTTGAGGCCGAACTAGCCTGTGCTTGTTTTTTTTGGCCATAATTATTATTTCGTTGTTGGCCCTTTTGTTGCCATTCTTTTCTACGGGGTTTTAAAACACCCTCTTGGACTTTAATTTCTTCTATGATACTTGCTTGGGCCAAAGCCTCTTCAAAAGTCCCGTATTGTTGTAATTGGAGTAACCAAGAGATAGGTTTTAGACAACTCGGGTGAACATTTTGGTTAACTCCTCCATTGGTAGGGAGAATGGCAATTTATTAATGATAGCCCTCCAACGGTTTCCAAAGTCATAAACAGCCTCATCGTCATGTTGCTTGAGCTTGTATAAGTCGGACAATGAGACTTTCCTTTGTACATTTAGGGAGAATCGTTCTAAAAATAGATTAATCAATTGCTCGTAAGCATAAATGCTATGGTGAGGTAAATGATTGTACCATTGTACAACATCTCCTCCTAATGTCTCGAGGAAAAGTTCTGGAGCATAAGAGCGTCATTATTTTGGATTCTAAAGCAGTGCATGCATGAATGAGCTCACATGTTCGTGAGGATCCTCGCTCCTCAAAATTTGTCAAACTTCGGTAATGTGAAATCACTCGGATATGGCGGTGAAGGTACCGAAGGATGAATTGGTTGATTGATCAACGACCTTAGCGTAGGTTTCCGACTAGATGAGCCGGGCATGTTGAGCATAAGGTTGTCAATCTGTTGTTGCATAGCATGGAGTCGAGAATCTTCATGAAAATTTTGATTCGTTTGATGATTATGATGATGCAATGGAGGAGTGGAAAAATGATGAGATGGGATGAAATTGCCTGGATTAGGCGATGTGGAATGGAAAAGTTGTTGGTATGGATGATACTGAAAAGAAGGTGATTGGGGTGAATGCTGAACTGGATCGGGTTGGGAGAAAGGTGGGGTAGGAATGGACACCACCGAAGATTGGGGTACCCGGTGGGGCCCGAGCTAAGAAAAGTCGGGTCGGGTAGAAATTGGTTGGGGTGTAGGATTTACTACGACATGTGGTTGGGCATTTTGTTGCCGTTGTTGCTGAAGCAACTTGTCGAGGTACTCCCTAACCTTATTAATTTCTAACCCAAGGGATGTGGGATGATTGGATGAAGGTGGAGGGCAGGCTGCCATGGTAGTCACAGGAGACTGCGTAGCAAGGGCAATGAAGGTGGCTGAAGTAGGCGGTACTCGGGAAGAAACAAGAGATCGTGCCCTGGTAGGGTGAAACCATAAATGGTTTGGGAAGAAGAGGGTTGAAATTGGTCATGGCTAGAGGAGGTTCCACCAACCTCATAGAGAGAATTGGTGTACACCCGGTAAATGGAGGAGAAAGTGGTCGGGAAGACACTACATTTGTCTCCAAAGGAGGACAATTGAGCATCCGGGAAGATGTTGGAGATGAAGCCGACTGAGCAGATACAACATTAGCCTCAAAAAAAGGGTTAGTGTAGACCTGAGTGAAACCAACAGGTATGGTTGATGCAATATCCTACTGAAAAATAGAATCTTGCATAGGGGAATCTTGGATTGGCTCAAGGACATAACCAATGCCATCTCTTAAGTGAGTTTGCACTTGGGCCATATCAATGTGGGTAATATGACAGGAATTGTCTTCCTCCATGGGCATGGCCATGCGATAGACGGTAGAAGGACGTGAAAGACCTACGTGCGAACCTGCTTGAAATTCACTAGGATAAGTGGTCATGTTGGTGGTGGGGATGTTCTGTGAATTATTCATTTGATTATTTAGATTTAACACTTTAGATTGATTCCTTGTTAAGACCATAACGCAATAAATCTAAACAAATTCAGAAAAGAAGAATGCAAAACTTGAATGATAAATTTACACTAAAGAAATTATCAGAAAACAATCACAACCTAGGTTTCAACCAATGTGTCTTACCTGCGGTTAATTACTTATTTTCTGATCTTAATCTGTAGTAAATTTTAAGTGTCCGGTTTATGAGTTTTGCATGTGATCTAATCTTGAATTATTCACAAAAAAAGGTAAAAACTATGGCTAGGAAAGGACAACGAGATTCTTACTGGTGATGAAATCCAGCAAGTTTGCTCTGGGGTGACCTATGGTGTCTGAGGCAGAAGTTTAATGGATGGAGATGAATTCCACCGTCACTAAACTTCAAGCAATACCTGGTGATGAAATCCAGATATTACTGTTTTAAATGCAATATGAAATGCAATGAATTTTATTTTAAGTGTTTTAGTTGTCTAATGTATACATACAAAGCTATAAATCAAAAGTTCTAATGATCTAAGCAAGAGGCCACTGAAAATATGCCATTTCCTCTGAAGAAGTGGAGTACACCGTTTAAAACCCCCCGCCTACCAATGATATCGTATATCAAAGGAGCAACCGGAAGGTTCGTCCACTTCTCTGCCTGGAATCACCCAATGGCAGGAGTACTATTGACATCCAATCAATAGTCCTACTTAGATAACTAAAACAGATAATTCGTAGCTATTCTAATATGCAGCTAGGTATGCAATTTTTTTTTTTTTATGCAAGCAACAACCAATAATGCAATGCATAAAAATGTAACTAAAAATGTAACAAAAAAAAATGTATATACAACTTAACTGTTCTTTTCCAGATTACTTAGTTTTTGTTCATTTTAAAGCAATGATCTGAAAAAGAAACAGAATACAACAGAAAAACCAAAAACGTAAAAAGTACAGCAAAAGAAAAATGTACTTACTCGGAAGCCTACGCTTTTCTGTAAAACTATCTTCAAACGCCCAAGGGAGTCTGCACAGGCCGAAACGCACCTCTGCGTTTCGGATTGGACTTCCGTACGCCGCTCGCGTCCGTCGCGTTTTCTGCAAACTCCTCGTAAACCCTAGTTCGCCGGAACAACGAATTTCACGATTTTCGAAACCTGCAAAATAAAACAAAAACAGGAATAGATCAGTAAAGCAAGTATTAAAAACATGAAACCCTAGGGGGTCCCACCGTGATCGCCATTTGTAGATTAAAGATACAACGCCAAATAGAAATAAAGAAATCACAATAAAGGAATGCAGAACAGTTGTACAAAATGAATGATTTTTATTAATCAATGGAGTTTAGAAACTCCTTTTAAGTACAATAGGGCTCGTAACCCTTTTCGTGATACAAAGTTACAATTTGTGCTAGGGTTCTCCGAAACCCTAGCTGGCACAATGTGGTGGCGTCTCCGAAGAATGTATCCTTAACCTCAATATAATGAGTGGGCTTCGTTGTATCCTTTGGCTCGGACCACTCCAGCTTAAGCAGCTGCTATCAACAAATCAGATCTACCACTAGAATCCTGCACACATTAAAATTATCAAAGAGTTAGAAACTAATAAGAGGGCTCCACTGTGTGAGCCCTCAGAAACAGTCTAAAACCCTAGATTTATGAAATAAAAATAAACAGAATGCAGAATTCAACAGCAGATTAATACATAAAGAAAGATTACTTGCTTTAGACGAATCTATACCTTTTCCTGTTAACGCGGCGAGACCAGGTGACGACGATGGATGCGACGAAAGGGTTTAGTTCAGACTTAGGGCCGTAGAAGACTCATAAGACTCAGGATTAACAGCAATAGCCAACTCCAAACTTAGATAGGGAAGATAGGTAGGTTTAGCCGAAGAGATAGATAGGGTTTGAGCCATCAAGGTGACTCAATTTATAATCTACTCTTAGGGCACACTTTAGGGTTTTAACGACACTTTGAACGTGTGGCTAAGATTAAAGTGGATCCAAGGGTAGAGAATAAATCTAGGTTGTGAAACGGATTAAGATGGATGGACTGGATGAGATTAAATGAAGGATGGACGGCTCGCATTAAATCACTTAAACTTTATTTATATATATATTAAAATATATTAAAATATTAAAATATATATATAAATATTAATTTAAATAAATTTGGGGATGAAAAATGGCGGGAAAAGTGAAATTGGGCCAAATAATGGTGGGAAAGTGTGGATTTGGGCCAAATAATGGCGGGAAGGATGGATGACTGACACGTGGCTGGCAGGAAGGTATAGATGACTTATAAGTGGCTGGATTTTGGTGTCTACACATTGTCCTAGTGGAATATGACCCCCTTGTGTAAAATTTTGTTCATGGGTCTACACTTTTTCGACAGTTATGCTATAAAGCATTTGATGGATGCAATCCTCCCCTACAAGCTACGAAGCTGCTTGATGGTAGTCAGGGGAGGCATTTCAAGGATTACCTTGACTTTGTTAGGGTCCACTTCAATGCCTCATTTGGAAACTATAAATCCCAAGAGCTTTCTAGATGTGACACCAAAGATGCACTTCTTGGCATTCAGTCTCACATTATGTTCAATAAGGCGATCAGGTACTTTGTGCAAGACATCTAGGTGCTCATGATGTAATAAAGATTTCGCCAATAAGTCATCCATATAATTTTCCAAAATTGTATGCATGTAGTCATGGAAGATATATTTCATGGCACGCTGGTAGGTGACACCAACATTCTTAAGGCCAAATGGCATGACCTTGTAACAAAATGTCCCCCAAGGTGTTGTGAACACCATTTTGAGTTGGTATTCTGAGTTGATACAAATTTGATTGTACCCAAAGAAGCCATCCATAAGGGAGAGCATTTCGTGTCTTGCGATGGCATCTACCAAGGCATCTATGCTTGGCAAAGGAAAATCATCCTTAGGAATCGCTTTGTTTAGGTCTCAAAAATTAGTGCAAATGCGAATCCTCCCATCAGGCTTCTTGACGAGAACCATGTTCGAAAACCATGGTGGATAGTCTAAAAAAATGACAAACTAGGCATTCAAAAGTTATTTTAGCTTATCTTTGACCATCAAGGCCACTGTTGGGTGCATCTTTCTCAGCTTTTGCTTGATAGGTTTGACTGTGGGGTCAAGCGTGAGATTATGGGTGACCATATTTGGATCTAGTCCCAGCATATCTTTGTAAGACCATGCAAAAACTACCTTATTTTCTGTGAGAATGGCTATATAATCAGCTTGCTCTTCGGGGGATAGGATTTCCCATAACTTGATGTATTGTGGGTTTTTAGGATCTAAGCCGATATCTCTATCAATCGTAGGATCGATTAACATATGAGACCCCTCCTCCAACTGATGGGGAGTAGGTATCAAATGGATGTCATTACTTGGATTTAAATATTTGATGGGAACCTCGGGTTACTCCTCAGCATGGAAAACATCATGAGTTGGTCCTAGGAGGAAGTGAAAAAATCCACCATAGGCCCAATACTCAGAGGGTGATGGGGGTTGTAGCACCCTAAAATTGACGTAGTCAAACCTTAGTAAAAAGATAAAAATTTGAATTTTAAACCTCAAACCACCCGTTACCCGCTTTCCTCATTTTCTACACCATTTTTAGGATTTGTTTTGACTATTGGACGATATCGTCAATGATCAGACAAAATCGTCCTAAATCTGGCGAATTCATCTGGAATAGAACGTCTAGACGATTTCGTCTCAAAACTAAATTTTCATAATTAGCTTTTGTTTCAACAACTTCTCTAACTTGGGTAGAAAGCGTGTCTACGCAGTTAGAGTCTCCCCCGTTGGAGATCTCCCAAATTGGGATGATCTCCAACCTCCTAACCTCTCCCTAATCCTATATAAACTGGGATTTTCTTAGTTTATCCTCCTAAACCCCCTAGCTAATGGATTTCCTTGCAAATTTGGTTCCTTATGCCTTAGAACACCTTCATACTTTTGTTTGCATTGCATATTTCGAGTTTTCTTGCAGGAATCTTACTGTTCTTCAGCTGGAGCAAGCTTGGATCGTCGCAGGCGATTCCAGACGATTTCGGACGATCCTATTGTATATCGGCAACGATCTAGCATGATCAGAGGTGATCTCGACTGTAGTCCATATTGGGGGTAATCAGAGCCTAGAGTTTGCATTTCCTTATATGTCTTTTTGCATTTCTTTATGCATTATCTTAGTTATTGTATTTATGCATCTTGGTGTTCACCTCATTTAATATAAATGCATGATAAATTCAAAATAAATTGTCAAATTGAGGCATTTTATTTTAATTACTATTTGGATCAATAATTTAGGCAAATTTACTATTATTTCTATCATTTCCCCTTGCTTTTGTAGTTGAATTTTGGGTATTTTGTATCTGTTTCTGTGATTGCAAGTTTTTGACAAATTCATCTGACGAATTCATCAGATCGATGACGATATCGTCTGATCTCAGATGACCGACTGAGATCTGAGATGATCCTACGTAATTTCAGACAATTTCATACGATTCGAGATGATTTGGACTTCTACAAGACTTAGAATCTCCATCAGACATCCGAAATCAGGTATGTTCTATCCTGTTTAGCATAATCTCTATGTTCAACATTTATTCATGTTTTCTGTATCCATAAAATCAGCATCGGCATATAGATTAGCTTAGATTCATCTTGTCCAAACCTAGGAATTGAATGATTGAACATAAAATGAACACATCAAACCTATTATCAACCTAGGCATGGAAATGGCCATTCAAAAGTTTCTTGGTGAACCCACCATCCATCAAAAATTCACCTTTATACCCCTCCCTCGAGAGGCGAGACCTTAAAAGGGCCTCTCAGTCTGAGGTATTGTCTCATCCTTCTTGCATCCACCTTTCGGTCATGGATCCTATAGCCTTGTTGTGGCTGTTCCACAACATACCCCAAAATTGGGGACCCACCTTTTTTGCATGTGTTCCAAGAAGACCAAAGTGGCCCATAGGCTAAAGATCAAGGAAAAAAAGCAAAACACCACAAGGAGAAAAAGTGTCGCGATATCACGACATGTTGCACTATCACGGCCAAAAGAGAAAAAGTGTCACGATATCGCGACATGTTGCATCGTCATGGCCAAAAAGAGAAAAGTGTCGTGATATCGTGACATGTTGCAGTTTTGTGGCCAAAGGAGAAAAAGTGTCTCGATATCGCGACATGTTGCACTGTCGCGGCCAAAAGAGAAAAAGTGTCGCGATATCGTGACATGTTGCATCATCGCGGCCAAAGAGAGAAAAAGTGTTGCGATATCGTGACATGTTGCATCATCACGGCCAAAAGAGAAAAATTGTCGCGATATCGCGAAATGTTGCACTATCGTGACCAAAAGAGAAAAAGTGTCGCGATATCGCGACATGTTGCATTTTTGCGACCAAAAAAGAAAAAGTGTCGCGATATCGTGACATGTTGCATTGTCACGGCCAAAAGAGAAAAAGTGTCGCGATATCGCGACATGTTGCACTATCGCA
Organism: Wollemia nobilis; assembly: GCA_028583015.1. Taxonomy (NCBI): domain Eukaryota; kingdom Viridiplantae; phylum Streptophyta; class Pinopsida; order Araucariales; family Araucariaceae; genus Wollemia; species Wollemia nobilis. The sequence continues at coordinate 3,272,791 of JAQPPZ010016995.1, read as the reverse complement.
GCAAAAGAAGAAAAGTGTCGCGATATCGCGAAATGTTGCATTTTTGCGACCAAACGAGGAAAGAAAGAACAAGAAATAAAAGTGTCGCGATATCAAGACATGTTGCATTTTTGCGACCAAACGAGGAAAGAAAGAACAAGAAAGAAAAGTGTCACGATATCGCGACATGTTGCGTTTTCACGGCCAAAGACAAAAAGTGTCGTGATATCGCGACATGTTGCATCATCGCGGCCAAAAAGAGAAAAGTGTCGCGATATCACGACATGTTGCATCGTCATGGCCAAAAAGAGAAAAGTGTCGTGATATCGTGACATGTTGCATCGTCACGGCCAAAGGAGGAAAAGTGTCACGATATCGCGACATGTTGCATCATCGCGACCAAAGGAGGAAAAGTGTCACGATATCGCGACATGTTGCATCATCGCAACAAAAGGAGGAAAAGTGTCATGATATCACGACATGTTGCATCGTCACGACAAAAGGAGGAAAAGTGTCATGATATCGCGACATGTTGCATTGTCGAAAGGAGGAAATAGTGTCGCGATATCACGACATGTTACATTTTCATGGTGAAGGGCCACAAAATGGAAACCGAAGCACATACGCATACAGTCAGGGAAGGTGAAACGAACAACCATTGGAAAATGAAACAAACAGTCAGGGAAGGTGAAACGAACAGCCATCGGAAAATGAAAAGAACTGTCATGGAAGGAGAAACAATTTTTTTTAGAAGTTTAAATTCGACATTCAAAGAGGCGAGAAAGGGGGGGTGGAAAACTGCTACAAGTAGCATTGCAGATTTGAAGGCGATAAGGCCATTCTGTTTTGTTTTTTTTTTATTAAGGGATAGCCATTATGGACCTAGTTGGGCTGTTTTTCTTTCCTAGACTAGTTTTTCTTCTTCATGGACATGGGTTGGAAATTACTGCGAGCATAGTTGTAGATTTGAAGGCGAGAAGGCCATTCTGGACCTGTTTGAGTTATTTTTCTTCCATGGACTAGTTTGGGAAAACCAGAAATTCTGCTATTGTAAAATGACACATTTTTAATGCAGAAGTCTTCAAAAATTTGCATCTTGTGGGCAAGAAAGAAGGAGATTTTCTTTTCATGCTATGGATTTAATGTTTATTCTTTCATTTTTTCAGATTTTGAATTTATAGATAATGTTAATGCCATTTTTTTGGGTTACATTAGGCGAATATTTGAAATCTGAATTTTATTTCATACCCTAGGAACCAACACTTAGTCTATGGGGATTGTGCTTGTTTTGCAAGTCCAATAGGTTAGGTTGCATGCATGGAAACCTCACATATTTGGTTTTGTTGAAATAGGATAGCATCATACTGAATGCATTTTATTTTCAGCTTTTGCATTTCATTTTCATTTTTCTGCATTTTATTTTTTCCAAAAATGTTAACTTTCGGGCATTAAAATAAACATTTAAAAAATTTCAAAATCCAAAAAAAAATGAAAATAACTAAAGTTTCATGGTGAAATAAACCAACATTGCCCCTTGTTTACAGTTACTTGCAATCACTAAGGTGTTCCAAGCATTTAAATTGAATATCTTTATTTGAGATTACTAATACACATATGCAAATGCTAATACAACGAAGACCTTGGAGAAGTTGTTTATTTAACTTCTTTGCAAGAGGGGATTTGGAACCCAAATCCTAAAGGAGAGTGTACTTTCACAACGGGGTGAAAATACCACTCAACATATTGGCGCTAGAAGGAGGGCCTAAATTGTTTTATTTTAGAGTGATTTAAATGCTATAGGGATTTAAATTTTGAATATTTCATGCCCTATTGATTATTATCTTTAGCCCTCTTTTAACAATACAACCTTGTAGTGTTAAAAGGAGGACATGAATTGCTATGCATTGTTCTAAAGCTTTTGATTGTTCATACAGGAATAATGTGTCTTGATTTGATTTAAAAAAAATAAAAAATTCTTGACTAACGAGGTTGTCTCCATGCAATTACTCTCATTTGATTTTAATGGATACATCTCTTGGTTGATGCTAACATGATTATTCATACGTTACATGTTTGATATTTGCTAGTCATTTCATGTTTATTTGTAAGGAATTATTTTGTCTAAAAATGTATTTATTGTCGGTATTATGCTCTTCACCTACGCATAATGCGATCTTGTGAATCAGAAAGCCTACAACACTAGGAGTATGCTCTTCACTTGTGCATATGCGATCTGGTGAATCAGAAACTAATTTACATTTTTAGAATATTGCTTTTTCAAGGTTCCTTCTTTCATGACTAAAAAATTGATTTTGAGGTTATTCTCTGAATTTCATTAATTGCAAGATTTTTTGTGTGTCGCAAGTTTTCTTTGAGGTACTGAGAGTTTTGTTAGGTTCTTGTAGGGTTATCATCATCGATTTTGAATCAAATGGCCCAACCTCCACAAGCTCCTTGGTACGGAGCCCATAACATTCCTTTGAATATTGCAGGGGATATTCACGAGATCCCTAGGAATATAGAGATATTTTTGCCCAAATACAAACCAGATGGCCCAAGGACCACAAAAGAACATATTCAGGCCTATAGGGATGTTTTGATAAGATTGCACATTCAACATGAAGATGTGGCTTGTAGACTCTTCCCCATGAGCCTAGACCAAGTGGCTTACGAATGGTATATTTGCTTACCTACTGGTTCCATTACGTCATGGACGCAAATGGAGAATGCTTTTGTCAACCAATTCAGGTCACCATTAGATCCCACAATCATTTATAATCAGTTCATTACATGCAAAAGAGGCCAGGGTGAGCCAATCCAAACTTTTAATCAGAGATTTCAGAAGTGCTATAATAGAGCAATTCGACATTTTGCCATTGATCCCGTAGTAGCTTTGCAAATATATTTTGGGGCATTGGATCCTATGACAACAATGTTTGCAAGGCGAAATCCTCAAGTTACCACACTTGCTCTAGCCTACAATGAAGCTATGACCATTGAACAACAAATGACACCACAAGGTTATGGGTTTTCCCAGATGCCTATGGTAGGACAATATGGTCCATATGGTCAAGCTCCTATGATGAATCAGATCATGGCACCACAAATATCAGGCATAAATGCTTTGCCTTATCAATAACCATATTCATCAACACCCGCTTACGCACCCATTCCTATCCACTTTTTCTCCTTTTCCCAATCCAATTTCGATTCAAAGTGTGAATCCCTACGCAAATCAAGTGGCTCAAAATCCAACTCAAATGTTAAGTCAAGATCTCACCAATTACGCAAATCCTATTGGAACTAGCAATAACATAACTCAACCAAAAGAGATTTATTCGAGAGGTTGAAGAACTCAAAAATATAGTTCACAAATTGAGTAATGATTTGGTTCAAAAATAGAAGTATGAATCCCATGCCCCTCACCTAAATTGAAATTTCAACAATAGAGGGAGACAATGGAATACGAAGCCAAACAATGGGGGTGTGCCTTCCCCTATTGCTAATCGGATAGATACTTCTGCAAGACCAAGTCACTCTAGTTCCATTCTTAATATTTCTGATTTTGCATGGGAAAAGGGGTGTAGATTGCATAATACAAAGGAGCATAATGAAAGGAATTGTCCCGAAATTGCTATGTATACCCATTGTCTCCAAGCTCAAGTGGATGATTTGGAACTTGTGCCAAATGAGGGTCCACCCAAAAATCAGCAAGGAGTGGACAACATTTTAGTGGTGGAAACTCTATATCATCAAGAGAGTGAGAATGAGGAAGGTGAAGATGAATTGGATGAGAAACATGTTGATGAATCAGAAGATGAAGAAGTACTTGAGCATCACAACTTGAACTTGGAGGATGATTACTATGATTCGGGGAAGAAATGGGAAGAATATTATCAATCTAAATCTTCTAATAAACTTGTTGTGTCAATTAATATGCAGGATAACTCAATTGCTTCCTCACATGAGGATACTATAAATCCTGTACAATTTGAGAAAGTTTTGGAAGAGGAATTCGAATCTCATCAAATTTTGGAACATGATAAGGATTCTACAACCATGAATCAAGAAAGAGAGTCATTTGCTTTAGATTCCTTTGAAGGAAAAGAAATTGAAAATCTTGATCCACTTACTTGTGCTACAATGATTATGCCATTTCAAAATGAGAAAATTACATAACCTGAATCATTTGGGTTTGATATCATTGATGATCCAATTGAAAATATCCCGTTACCCAAAACAACCCAGGTGATTGATCATGGAAATGTGTTAGTTAACCCACCCCTAGATAGACAAGACTTATGGTTTGAAAGGGATGGACATATTTTCAATTGGGTACCTAAGTTTGGTGCCTTTGATAAACAAATCATGGAGAAAGAGCAAGTGCTACATGATGATGAATGTCATGAGAGAAAAGAAAAATTTTCAAATCCTCTTCAAGTAAGGTCAAATGAAAACATGCCAAAGGTAAATTCTCATCGTTTTGGTTTCACCATGCAAAATTCGAATGAAGGTTTGCCTAATGAATGGTTTGATTCAAATATTATTAATGTTATGGATTTATTGAATGAAAATGAAAGCTTATTTCTACACCATGAATCAAAGTGCGGAATGGACATCTTAAAGAATAGACATAAAGGAATTGAATATCAATCATTGTCTAATCAATTTGAAAACTTGAAACTCCACCATAGGATTATTAATGAAACTAAATCAAATTGGTATGGTGAGAGGGGCAAGTGGAAGTTTGTTTCTTTGTTTGGTTGGATCTTGTTTTTTTTGGATTCCTGCAAAACTTGGTAAAGTATCACGTCATATGTCTTTTAAAGAATTCTAATCAGGTTTGGGATCCGGGAAAATGATAATCTAAACTTTTTGTACAGTTGTATATACTTTTGGTTTTCGTGTTTCGATTTTGGATTGGATCTCATTTTGGTTTTAAGTTTTGTGTGTTGGTCCTTTGGACACTTTTGGTTTGTTAACTTAGGTCCTTATGAATGTTGACTAAGACTAGGAGAATATGAAACATCGGAATTGTATTGCAGAAAGCTCCATGAATTTCGCAAACACATTAAAGAGTATCATTTGGAACTTGTGATGCATGAAGTTGTCAGTTTTATAAATTATGGCAAAGTAGGTGGTATACTCCATCCACATTTCAAAAGGAGCAATGCATTCATATCTCATGTACATTCCGCATTGCATATACATTCCATCTCAATTGCATCTTCATTTCATGTGCAATCATTGAAAAGGTGTCGAATCCTCTTAGGGTTATTACATAACATATATTAAAAGGATCCTAAGGTTGGGAACTGATGCCTAAACTATCTTGAGCCAAGCACATTCTACATATTTTAAAAATGATCTTGAGCAAAATGGTCAAAACCATACTTGGAAGAAAAGGTGAGGCGAAAGGAGTATTTCGTGTCTGTCCTATTATGCAACATAATCCTTAAAACAATGGTTTTCACCACTCCCATAGTTCTTAAAGCCTAAAATCAGAGTAGTAAGGATAGGGTTAAATCCTCATCGAACTTAGGTTGAGGATCCAACTCCCCAAAGCTCTGATTTGACCTTAATGGAGTAGTAAGGATAGGTTCTAATTCTCATCTCGCTTAGGTTGAGAATCCGATTCCCCAAGGCTTCTATTTTGCCCACTCAAGAACTTGAAATTCCAAAGCAAGTATTTTTCATTTCATCATTAATATTGGATTGGAAGGATCGTACTACGTGTCCCTTGCAAGGATGGGTAGTCATCCCCAAGGTCCAAGAAATTAAAAGTAAATCCAAAATGTGGATTATGGGGTTAATCTCCATCGGGGCTATAGACGCCTGGCTGGTAGTGGAGTATGCTCATGCGTGGCAACACGTCTTGTCTAAAAGCAAGACCACTGACTGCTCAAACAGATGGGCTAGCCTGACAGTTTCATCCATAATAGGTTAAATCATTTTGTTCAAGATGAGGTAATGAAATCCAGATTAGAGTAGTAAGGATAGGGTTAAATTCCCATCTCGCTTAGGTTGGGAATCCGATTCCCCAAAGCTCTGATTTCACTTACACTTGCACATGGGTTCAAGATGGTAGAGGCACATAACCAACTTTGGGATCTAGTAAATTACATTCAGTATACATATATTTGGTCCTAAGAGGGTTTGACAATTTTAATATGTTTGTTCATGATACTAGAAGGTTTGAGCCTTTGCAAAGCAGGTTGTCATATCTCTAGCATAATTGTCATACATCAAATCATGCACAAATCATTCATGGCCTTGCATACGAATCATAAGTGAAACTGACAATGGAATGTTGATCAATTTCAAACGATAGGGAATGAAGAACATTGCACACACCAAGATGATGCTTAATAATTCTAATGCTTCATGTATTTCTCGTCTAGTTTCATTCTTGGGATATTAATTGACGCTTGTATTTGAGTTTATGTGTTTTCAGGTTGAGTTCTCACCAAAATGCTTGGGAGCATTTTCCAACAGAGTCGCCATTTGTTGTGGTTGCTCCACAACATACCCCAAAATTGGGGACCCACCTTTTTTGCATGTGTTCCAAGAAGACCGAAGTGGCCCATAGGCTAAAGATCAAGGAAAAAAAGCAAAACACCACAAGGAGAAAAAGTGTCACGATATCACGACATGTTGCACTTTCACGGCCAAAAGAGAAAAAGTGTCATGATATCGCGACATGTTGCATCATCGTGGCCAAAAAGAGAAAAGTGTCACGATATTGCGACATGTTGCAGTTTCGCGGCCAAAGGAGAAAAAGTGTCACGATATCGTGACATGTTGCACTGTCACGGCCAAAAGAGAAAAAGTGTCGCGATATCACGACATGTTGCATCATCGCGGCCAAAGAGAGAAAAAGTGTCACGATATCGTGACATGTTGCGATATCATGGCCAAAAGAGAAAAAGTGTCGCGATATCGCAACATGTTGCATTTTCGCGACCAAAAGAGAAATAGTGTCGCGATATCGCGACATGTTGCATTTTCATGACCAAAAGAGAAAAAGTGTCGCGATATCGCGACATGTTGCATTGTCACGGCCAAAGAGAAAAAGTGTCATGATATCATGACATGTTGCACTGTCGCGACCAAAGAAGAAAAGTGTCACGATATCGCGACATGTTGCATTTTTGTGACCAAACGAGGAAAGAAAGAACAAGAAAGAAAAGTGTCACGATATCGCGACATGTTGCATTTTCACGACCAAACGAGGAAAGAAAGAACAAGAAAGAAAAGTGTCACGATATCGCGACATGTTGCGTTTTCGTGGCCAAAGACAAAAAGTGTCGCGATATCGCGACATGTTGCATCGTCACGGCCAGAAAGAGAAAAGTGTTGCGATATCACGACATGTTGCATCATCGTGGCCAAAAAGAGAAAAGTGTCACGATATCGCGACATGTTGCATCATCGCGGCCAAAGGAGGGAAAGTGTCGCGATATCGCGACATGTTGCATCATCACGGCCAAAGGAGGAAAAGTGTCGCGATATTGCGACATGTTGCATTTTCATCGTGATCAAAGGAGGAAATAGTGTCGCGATATCACGACATGTTGCATTTTCATGGCGAAGGGCCACAAATTGGAAACCAAAGCACATACGCGAATAGTCAGGGAAGGTGAAATGAACAACCATTGGAAAATGAAACGAACAGTCAGTGAAGGTGAAACGAATGGCCATCGAAAAATGAAACGAACCGTCATGGAAGGAGAAACAATTTTTTTAGAAGTTTAAATACACCATTCAAAGAGGCCAAAAGGGGGGTGGAAAACTGCTGCAAGTAGCATTGTAGATTTGAAGGCAAGATAGCCATTCTGGACCTAGTTGGGCTGTTTTTCTTCCATAGACTGGTTTTTCTTCTTCATGGACATGGGTGGAAAATCGTTGCAGTGTGTTTGATGCTTGGCCTGTGGCTTTTTTTTTGTAGACTGGTTTTTCTTCTTCATGGACATGGGTTGGAAATTGTGGCAAGCAGAGTTGTAGACTTGAAGGCGATAAGGCTATTCTAGACCTGTTTGAGTCGTTTTTCTTCCATGGACTGGTTTGGGAAAACAAAAAATTTTGCTATTTTAAAATGACACATTTTTAATGCAGAAGTCTTCAGAAATTTGCATCTTGTGGGCAAGAAAGGATATTTTCTTTGCATTCTATGGATTTAATGTTTATTCTTTCATTTTTTCAGATTTCAAATTTATAGATAATGTTAATGCCATTTTTTTGGGTTACATTAGGTGAATATTTGAAATCTGAATTTTATTTCGTACCCTAGGAACCAACACTTAGTCTATGGGGATTGTGCTTGTTTTGCAAGTCCAATAGGTTAGGTTGCATGCATGGAAACCTCACATCTTCGGTTTTGTCAAAATAGGATAGCATCATACTGAATGCATTTTATTTTCAGTTTTCTGCATTTCATTTTCATTTTTCTGCATTTTATTTTTTCCAGAAATGTTAACTTTTAGGCATTAAAATAAACATTTAAAAAATTTCAAAATCCAAAAAAAAATGAACAATCACTAAAGTTTCATGGTGAAATAAACCAACATTGCCCCTTGTTTACAGTTACTTGCAATCACTAAGGTTTTCCAAGCATTTAAATTGAATATCTTTATTTGAGATTACTAATACACATATGCAAATGCTAATACAACGGAGACCTTGGAGAAGTTGTTTATTTAACTTCTTTGCAAGAGGGTATTTGGAACCCAAATCCTAAAGGAGAGTGTACTTTCACAATAGGGTGAAAATACCACTCAACAAGCCTGAAGGTAAGGATGCAAAAAATTTGGAGCGATACATTTTGGTGAACCCGACGTGAAAACTAAAAACCTTTTGAAAACAATCCAAAAAAAACAAAACATAAATGCATTTAGAATCAAAGATTGCATATCATATTTAGATGGTAGATTATAATAAAAGACGAGTTGTCACTATTAATGTTGAAAATAAATTAGCAGCTATAGAGATTACTTCTTTGCTTAGAGTATCTCAAACATATAGAGTTCCACCTTTATGGGATGAACTTAATAGGAGATTGAATATTATTTCATCTAGATCAACCGAACTTAGGCAAATCAAGAGGTTTGTCCTAGATAGAATCATGGATCCTGATCAAGTGACCTTGTATCATGAGCTTCAGAGAGCTTGCCATAGGTGGTTAGCAGATAAAAGAGCCCTTGTGTCTTCTGAATTGTACACCTTTGAGGAATACCTCGATAATGCAGTTGTAGTACATAAATTTCTATCTCGTATAGAGGATCAAGAGGTCGTTCTTATGGATAGAAAGAGATGGAATAGAGTTCCTAGAGTTGTGTTATATCGAGAGTATTGCCATGAGCTCTATTTTTACAAGACAGAGTTAGAAGTAGATAACATCACCATAGCACATTTTGTTAAGTTCCTGAAAAACCATTTCCAATTTGAAGAGGAGCATTTCATGACTCCTGATGAACTTGATCCTATCAATGACATCTATAAACTATTTATAGAAAACTAAGCCATTATTTTTTTATTATTATTATTTCTTGCATTTAGTGTGCTATTTGTTATCTTTATAATCATAAAAACAAAACAAAACAAAAAAAAAATAAAAACAAATCAAAATCATAACAAGAATCAAAACATTTTTCTTTTAAAGCATTATAGTAGGTATATAATTAAAATATATACCTCCCAAATTTGTTGCAAATATATTAATATATATTTGCTAAAATCTAAATTTAAACAAATGACTAGACTCAGGAATGGAAAACAAGTTGAAGTAGAAGAAGATTGGTTAGGAAAAATAGTAAATAAACCAGATGTCCTCCCTGAAGACCCAATTCAGGAAGAAGGAACCCTAGACCAACAAGAAGAAGATTTTGTTGACGCAAATGAACAAAGAGAAATTGTTAGAGAGGAAGGATCCTCATCTCCTAAAATATCTCCGAAAGGAGCTATTACTTTTGAGAACATGGAACATTTCTGGAAGTTCCTCAATACTAATATTGGCACTCTTAATAGAGCAGTCCATATGGACAAGGATCAAATTAGTGACACTCAAGCAACCCTAGAAGACATATATCACACATGCACTAATCCCTTGTCCTTCGTTGATCAAGAAAGTGATCAAGCTGGACCATCCAATTTGGATATGGCCGCTATAATCCAAAACATGCAACAACAACAGGTTACCCAACCATCTAGAGTGCCTGTTACCAAGCCTAGGGTTATTCCCACACAAAAGAAACCATCATTCACTGCTCTATTTTGCCAAGTTATTGATCAACATACCTCAAATCAACAAAAGCCTAAAGCAAAACCAAACACCAATTTCCAACAATCTAGGGTACAACATAATGCTACAACAAATCTTCTTCATAATACTCTTCCTACCAACCATTTGCATAACAACAATATAGCATCTAATCCTTACGTCACGCCATCCTACGCTTACAAATCCCATACTCATGTACCACCAAACCAATATGGTGGACAAACTGGTAATATGGAAGCCATGGTGAAACAGTTAGTCTCCCGCATGGACCAGATAGATCCCTACCATCCCTCGTACAATTATCGAGAGATGTGTAGCCAACCTCTAGATCCTATAGTTGTAGCACAACCATATCCTAAACACTTTCCTATGCCTGTCCTACCTATATACAAAGGAACTGAAGATCCCATAGAGCATCTTCGTATGTTTAGGATAGCGTGTCATGATATATCCCATGATGATTTGTTATTACTAAAAATGTTCCCAAAAAGTTTAGGAGGGATGGCATTAGAATGGTATTATCAATTACCCACTCATTCTTTGAGAAATTTCGAAGAAACCGTCGAGTCTTTTGTGCATCAATTTAGTGCCTACATTGAAAGGCATGTAACCATTAAATATTTGTACAACCTAAAACAAGACAAAGATGAATGTTTTGCTGATTTCCTAGCTCGATGGAGACAGTTGATAGGAAAATTGCACTTTGTGTTACCCTATCGGGAAATGCTAGATATCTTTATCAATAATTTACAAGAACAATTATCCTATGAGTTATCAACTGCTACCTTGACCACCTTCGATCAAGCTATAGATTTAGCTCGAAGAGTGGAAGATGCTCTTGTTAGGAGAGGTCAACTTAAAAAGAAAGATGATGAGAAAACATCCAGAAATCAATATAAAAATAAACAAGTTGTGGGCGATGGAGTCACTGATAGTAGAAATATCGCTACTATTAATGTTGCAAAAACAACAGAGAAATTTATATTGAAACCTCCCGATAAACCACCCCGAGAATTTATGAGGTTAAATCAACCTTTATCAACCATTCTCCCGCAATTACTAGCACGAGGATTGATCCAATTACCAAATATCCGGGAACCTGATCCAACTATACCCGGATACAGAGCTGATTTACACTGTGATTTCCATAGAGGACCTGGACACGCTACCAACTCTTGTAAAAGGTTAAAACATAAAATACAAGACTTAATTGATAACAATGAGATGGAGGTGCAAGCCTTTCAACCTAAACAAAATCCTCCTAATAATGCTCAAAAGAACATTCCCCAAAATCAGAATCAGAATGCCAATCAATCATTGGACATATTTCAACATCCTTTACCAAAGCATGGTAAAGAGGTGGCTAATCAAATTGAGCATCATAATGTTCCCCCTCCTACCCGATATGTAGGAACTATTAGTGGACATTTACCCGTTCACGATCCGCAAAACTTTGACACAACTTTATCCATGGTTACGGCCAGACCTCTATATAATATTCGGACACCTGCTCTTAGTGACACCGAATATGAGACTGAAAGTGACATGGAAATCACCTCAAATCAATCGAATAGTTCTGAAGATGAATCAGATGTTGTTCAACCCATCACAAATGCTATGGTTTCGAAAGAACCATTTCCTAGAAGAATCACTACTCGACCATCTTCTCACCAATTACTTTCTAATGAACAAGCCATAAACGCTAGACCAAGACCCATTCATCATCCGCAAAATAATATTGTAGGTACCATCGGAGTTGTTACTCGACAACAAGCTCAAAATTCTCAACAAGATCAAACTCAAAATGATGGATCAGCTCCATTTGTTTTGAAAAATCCCAATAAAGGGAATCATGCGCCTAATGTTCAACCTAAACCTCCTTATAATATTAATGAACAATTATCAAATACTATAGCTAGAATTTCCCTTTTGGACCTTTTAAGATCTTCTCCTACACATAGGGATGAATTAATGCTCACATTAAGCCAAATGATGGTACCACAAAATATTCAACCTCGAAGCCATGTCCAATACTATCATAACTCGAGAAGTCGATTGTATTGACTTCTGGGATAGAGATATACCGCAACATAGTTTACATAAGGATAACCCCTTATATATTACTGCCCTAATTGGAGATGTAGCAGTTAAACGAGTCTTGATTGATAATGGTTCATCTTTAAACATATGCACTTTTGACTTCTACCAAATATTTGGGTTTAGAAGTGACGAAATGAAAAGAACTGATATGATTATAAAAGCATTCAATGACGAAACACAAGAAACATGTGGAGTTATTACTATTCCATTGCAAGTTGGTCCTAGAACCTTAGACATGACCGTGTTTATTGTACATTGCCCTGCATCGTACAATATACTCTTGGGTCACCCTTGGATCAACGCGATGCGAGTTGTTCCCTCAACTTTACATCAGTGTGTTAAATTTGAATTTAAAAATCAGTTGGTTACCATTCATGGTGATCCTAGACCCTTTGATATGTGTGCTTTGGTAGAACCTATTGGAGTTCAATTTTGCCCTGCTCTGTCATCCACACATCCTAATTCTAATCATCCATCTAAACGTGCGAAACACACACCCATAACATCATCTACCTTTTCTCCATCCATCACACCTCTACATATAGTTCAACCATCCTCTGAACAAACCACATTAAGACCTCAAAAAGATCCTAAACCCACAACCAATGCTTCTTGTTTTACTCCTATAACTTCCATACCTTTAGACCCGTCCATCGACATCTCTACAACGTCTACGCCTATCAAAGGCATGTTTCCCGCATCCGAAAACATAGGAAATGATCCTTCTACTTCTTACGCTCTTACTGATGAGCTCTTACCAGATTTATCTAAAATTCTTATATCAGAGAAAACAAACGTTGCTATGCAAGATTCCCATATTTTAAATAAATTGCCACCCTCTCCTCGTACCTTGGGCCTCCCACAACCTATGGGAAGTATCTACCAAGTCGGGAGTTGTGCTTTTATTTATAAGGGATATGACTGGGGAAGAATACCTAGAAACATCAAGACTCATTATGATGGGTATGCTCGCTGTTATTTTGCTAATGAGTATATTAAAGCTAAGCCTATAATGCTTAAATTGGGCTATAAAGGGAAAGGTTTGGGACCTTCCCAAAATGGTATGAAAGAACCTTTTGAGGTAGAACCATGGCCCGCCCGATGTGGTGTGGGCCTATTTCCTAGTAAAGGTCAGCCCTTCCCATTTGAGGATGATGACCATCTCATATGTTACCAAGATTATTTGGATAAATGCGATGCTTTGCGTTTAAGGGATAATCCATTTACATGTAATATGCTATCTATAGCTTACCCTGAGATGATTGCTGAATCCGACGATGAGTTGGAGGGGGATATCTTCCATGATGTCTCCGTTGAGGAATTGTTACATAACGAATTTTATTTCGATGGCTCTATACCTAGTATAGCCCAGCTTGAGGCCACGACTCCTCAAGACGAATTATCCAAGCTAACCTTGGAAGAATTACAAGAATTAGGCGTTTCACCCGCCCCATCTAATTTTGAGAGAGATCTACATATGGAAGTTGAAAACGTTATAAAAATTAACATTGGAACCGAAGATAACCCTCACATCATCAACATTGGATCAGAATTGAGTCAAGAAAAACAAGATAAATACATTTCATTCCTAAAAGAATATGAAGACGTTTTTGCTTGGACATATGAAGATATGCCAGGATTAGACCCCTCTATAGTTATGCATCACCTAGTAGTCCATCCGGATGCTAAACCTGTTAAACAGAAACTTAGAAAAATGCATCCTAAAGTGGCCTTACTAGTCAAAGGAGAATTAGAAAAACTCTTGAAGGTTATTTTTATACAAGCTATTGATTATGCTGAATGGATCTCAAATGTAGTTCCAGTAACTAAGAAAGAAGCTACCAAAGTTAGGGTTTGCACAGACTTTAGAGATATTAATGTTGCATGCCCTAAAGATGATTTTCCTCTTCCCAACATGGATCAGATCATTGATTTTACTGCTGGGAGCGGAATGATATCCCTAATGGATGGATTCTCTGGTTATAATCAGATCAAGATAGCTCCTCAAGATCAGGCTAAAACGACCTTTATTACCCCTTGGGGAACCTTTTGTTGGAAAGTGATGCCATTCGGTTTAAAGAATGCAGGTGCAACATATCAACGAGCCATGACTTATATCTTTCACGATATGATGCATGATATTCTACATGATTATGTAGATGATATTATAGCTCGTTCCATCAAAGAAGATGATCATTTAGATGACTTGAGAAAAGTATTTGATCGGTTAAGGGAATATCTTATCCGACTAAATCCAGCCAAATGTATATTCGAAGTTAAGTCCGATAAATTATTGGGGGTTATCATTTCTTTACGTGGCATTGAAATTGACCCTCTCAAGATCATGGCTATCACTGATATGCCCGCACCCACAAATATATCTGAATTACGAAGTTTACAAGGTAAGCTCCAAGCTATTCGTCGCTTCATCGATAAGTTGGTGGACAAAACCGGACCCTTTCTTAAGCTTCTTAAGAAAGATGTCTCTTTTCATTGGGACGATGAATGCCAGGAAGCATTTGAACTCCTTAAGCAATATCTCCTTAAACCACCGGTGCTTTCCCCACCTAGATCTGATCGTCCATTTATCTTGTACATTTTTGCTTCAGATTTTGCCTTAGGAGCTATGCTAGCTCAACTTGACGATGAGAAGAAAGAACGTGCTAATTATTACCTCAGCAGAACCTTAATCAGTTATGAAACTCGTTATACAGTATTAGAGAAGTTATGTCTCGCAGTCGTATTTTCTACATAGAAACTATGCCATTATATGCTCAGTCAAAAAATGTATGTTATTGCTAAATTTGATCCTTTGCGGTATCTCATGAGTCGACCGTACTTATCTGGTCGCACAGCCAAGTGGGTTCTTGCGCTAAGTGAGTTTGAACTCACGTTTATAGGACAAAAGTCTGTTAAAGGTCAAATCATAGCAGATCAATTAGTTGCTGCGCCCTTAGAGTCTACCCATCCCCTCATCATTGAGTTTCCTGATGAATGCCTTAAATTAGAGGCAGACCATCCTGAGCAATGGTCCCTACACTTCGACGGAGCCCGATGCATGAGTGGGGCTGGTGCAGGTATTATTTTAATATTCTCGCAGAAACATCTTATACCTCTGTCTTTCAAACTAACATTTGCTTGCACCAATAATACTGCTGAATATGAGGCTCTAATCCTTGGATTACGAGCTGCCTTGGCGCTAAAAATTAAAAATCTATTGGTTTTCGGTGATTCTCAACTTGTCATAAATCAAATCAATAATGTTTATCAGACCAGAGATGATAAATTATGCCCATATAAAACATATGTCTTGCAATTATTATCTTTATTTGATCAAGTTACCTTGGAAGCTATTCCTCGAACTAGCAATCGTGCGGCTGATGCTATGGCTGCAACTGCATCTCTTTTGCCCTTGGAGTTAGATGATGAATATGCTACCATCATTATTCGTCGACTCCAGGAACCCGCTTCAAGCAAATCATGCTTAGAACCTTTGGATGTGTTTCTAATCAACGAAACTACTCCCGAACCATGGTACACTGATTTATTTAATTTTCTTCAAAATGGGACCTTCCCTAAAGGTTGTAATAGCAACCAACGTCGGTTATTACGTAGACGAGCAAGTCACTTCATAATTATTGGTAATACCTTGTATAGGAGATCTTTTGAAGGCATCTTATTGAGATGTTTGAATCTAGCAGAATCTAGATCAGCTTTGAGTGAAGCCCACAATGGATCTTGTGGGGGGCATTTTAGTGGTAGCGCCATTGCTAAGAAGCTCCTTAGGATAGGATATTTTTGGCCTACCATGGAAAATGATGCACATGATTATGTGCGCCATTGCGACAAGTGCCAGAAACACATTGACCTTGTCCATGCGCCTGCACAAGAACTGTAGGCTATTTCATCTCCTTGGCCCTTCTCAAAATGGGGCTTAGACATCATTGGAAAAATCAACCCTGTGTCATCTAATGGACACAAATTCATCATAACCACCACTGAGTATTTCACGAAATGGGTTGAAGCTATGCCCTTAGCTTCTTGCACTGGAACCCAAGTCTCCAAGTTTATTTTTAATCAAATTATTTGTAGGTTCGACATTCCTGCAAATCTCATCTCAGATAATGGCACTTGTTTCAAAAATAAAGATGTCAAAAAATTATGTCAAAAATATAAAATTCAACATCGTTGGTCCACTCCCTATTATCCTCAGGGTAATGGCCAAGCATAAGCATCTAATAAAACATTAATCAAAATCCTCAAAATACTGGTCAATAAGTCTGGTCGAGATTGGCACATCCAATTATATCCTGCTTTGTGGGCTTATCGAACTAGCGTTCGTACCCCCACAGGCACTTCACCTTTTGTTTTGGTTTATGGCGCTGAAGCAATTTTTCCCTTTGAATTAGAAGTTCCTTCTTTAGCTCTACTACTTCAAGATACTGAAGTAGGAGATGAATATCATGTCGGCAGATTTAGTCAACTGGAACTCCTAGATGAAAAGTGCATCAATGCTTTGGAGCATCTTCGTGCCTACCAAAACAAGCTTAAGAGAGCATACCTCAAGAAAGTTCATCATCGATCCTTTGAGATCGATGACCTTGTCTTAAGAGAAAATAAAAAAATACTAATGCAACTAAAGACCTTAAAGGTAAATTTGAGCCCAACTGGCTTGGACCATATGTCATCACTACTAAATTTGGATCGGGAGCATATCGATTAGCTACCTTAGATGGTAAAGATCTTAAAGAACCTATGAACATTATGCATCTTAAGCGTTATTATGCATAACATTGGGTCATTTCATCATTTGTATATATTGTATTTTGCATATTGTTTCATTTTAGCCATTTATATCAAAATATTTTTCAAAAACAGTAATAGTATTTATTCTTTCAATTCATCACTCAAAATCAAAATATAAAAACATCAAAATCATCAAAATCTTCAAAAACATCTTTTATTTTCGTACCTGTCAATTCTTGAAGTATTGCAGTTATATTTTCAATTATTTTGGATAAATTAGCATTTATTTGGACTCCCGCACTTTCACACTCACAAGCATAAATATTTTGATTTTATTTGGTATGATTATTAATCTCTCTTATATCAAAGTCCACAGTTGAATTAAATAAAGTTTTGAGCATAGAGAACTGATCTTGTTATTTACTTGAACCAAACATATCTTTTCACATTAAAATGATTTCATTGCAAATTCAATATGATGCTACATAGTAGAAGTGGTTTCTTGAGCGAAAAGTTTCCCCTGCTATCCTATCATGCACATGGTCTAGAATCTTTGAGAATTGACAAAAGGACAAGCTCACCCCTACCCAGAATAAAAATCCCTTGCTCCACAGCCAATCCGAGCAAGTATCCCTAGTATAGGAAGCAAAAGAAAAAGTCAAAGCAAAAGAGAAAAAGAAAAATATTATTTTGTACCATCACAACAATATTTCAGCATTATCTCAATATCAAGCAAAAATACAAAAAAAAAAAAGAAAAAGAGAAAAGCAAAAGCAAAAAGCAATAAAATCCCTTTCCCTACCCCTTGAAAAGAAAAGAAGGGTGAATGAGCTTGAATCCCTGGAATTCTCAATTATTCGAAAACTATGAGGTAAGCCCCATAACAGGTGGTTTGTGCCCAACCCGCTTGGCCTTGGGTAATTCCTAGCATGGTGATATGTCTGTCACATTAGCGACCTTCTTTTGTACAGACCTATGTCGGCTTATGGATTAGCTAGCTCTTGATAACCCGACTTACATAGTAGTCTGGTATGGTTACATGCATATAAATCATGGTCAATGAACACTCATTTGGTTAAGTCAAATTACTTGTATCAAATTTTCTTGCTCAAAATTGGTGAATGAACAATACAATTGCACACACATTTGTATTTGAGAGATTCTGTATCATTATGATAAAGCAAGATCGGTAATGAACTCACATTTGCACATGAGGGTTCCTTATAAATCTACATTTGTCTTTGAGATAATGTAAAATATTTCTGCAACTCTTTTTGGAATAATTTTATCTTCTTATTTTTTGTTTAGTATAAAAACAATTGTATACATTGTTTTCAGAAATCACAAAATGCTTCCAAACAACATATGACACACATATAATCAATAAAAGTCATGTTCCTATTATTATTTTTTTTGTCTATCCAAAGTCAAAAAATCAATCATGCAATAAAACTAAAATATCAATTTCTTCTTTGGATTTCGCGATGATGGTATAAGTCTATACCTATAATTCTATGCCTAGCGCAAACCATTGTTCTCATTTTATTTCCCCTTCATTTTAATTCATAAAAACATATGACTTACATCATTATGTTACACAATTGAGCTTTAAAACAACGAACACTTATTCTATTTCATGTCATTATGTCAACATTCAATTTTGCAATGATGGTATAGTTCCTAGGGACTTATTCAAAAATTTTATCACACTTAGGAATTTATGCCTAGCAAAAATCATATTTCTTTAATATGTCATGCATAATATTTTTTATGAAAATCTGAAAACAAATCATCACCATCATCATTTCCATCATCACAACACAAAAGTCTTAAGACAGTCTCTTAAGCACTCTTTTACTTTTAACAATATTTCTATCCTGGGATTAGCTTGACGACCTAGTGAGCGACGACTCCATGAAATGGTCTATACCAACGACAATGTCCTTTGAAATTATTGTTAGAAGTCCCTTTTATTTTTCATCAAATCACACCACAAAAACAACCAATTTATGCACATCAGATTATTTCATTTACAATTTTATGCCATGACATAAAAATTATAATTATTTCCAATGACATAATTACATGAATCATCAATCAAACACAATTCAAAATTAAAGCACCATCCAACATACACAAGTCATATCATCAAAAATATAATCTATATATCATCAATCAAATATGTACATCATCTGGATTGGTATGCCACAATCAAAACCCTGGCATACTCAATCCCCTCAAAAATATATATATATAATAATACAAATCTGCCCTCTATAGCAGCTAGCCTCGAGAAGCCCTCGAGCTCTCAGCCTCATCTCCTCCCCCACCTAGGTGTGAGGAGGTGGTCCCATAGAGGTCCAGGCTATGTCCCGGGTCCTCACCGTCGATCGTGAGGATGTCCTCGATGATCCCATCATGACCGGCTCTGCAATGGGGGCTGGCAGTGGTACCCTCTGTCCCTCTGGGACCACATGATAGTATAGCCCCTGGTAGAATGTGGTCTGAGCAATAGACCACGCCAGATCTCGAGTGCTCACCCCTCCGCTCTGAGCCCTGAGCCGTGTAGCCTCGTCCTGTAGCGTCTGCACCTAAGCCCGGAGGTGGGCAACCTCAGCCCGGAGAGCCACCGTCTCGCTGCTCTCCCCTACCTCAACACCCTTGCCCTTATCGGGCGATGGTGGTCTCTCCCCTTGCTGATGAAGGGACTCCCCTCTCCCTCCGCCCTGTCTCCTGAGGTCTCTGTGGAGCCCGACCCATCCTTGGGCATCTCTCCTATGGAGACCATCGTTGCTCTCTCCCGCCGTGACCCCGTGCTGCCTCAATAGCAGCCTGGTGCCACCTCCCCATCTGGCACACCATGGCATGCACTAGACCCTGCGCCCTCGTCATCCGAGGAGGGCGGATGCCTGTGTACCAGGCATCATAGCCATCTGCAACCCCAACATCGTCACCATCCACTGGCTGGATGGGGGCATCGTCCATGTCCTGACTCTAGAACCGCTGCATGTCTGGAGCCCCGCTCAGCGTAGTACTATCCCAGATAGTCTGAGAGTACTCATAATCCCTGAGAGAAGGGATCCCCTGCTGTAGACCGAACTACCATAGAACTCGGTCGTAGCGGTGGAGCTCTACCTCTCCCCGCTCCATCCTCAGCCAGTAGACTCGCCTGATGCGAGCCAGCTCCTGCCCATCCTCTGCCCACCCGAGGTGCTCTCGCCATGGCCTCTAGGTGATCTGGTCCAGGATGAGGTCATCCAGCAACCTCTGTGACATCGATAGATCTATCCACCATTGTGACCCCCTCTGTAACCACCAGTAGAAAACCCGGGGCCTCTCCCGGTCAACCCCTATCAGTGGGAGCCCTACCGGCCTCCGCACCGCAATGTGCTCCCAGCACCAAACCTATAGTAATGATGTCAAGACCAGACATCGGCCTCCCTTGTATACGACCCCATGTAGGATCCTATACAAGCGGCATAGTACAAAGCTGCCCCATGAGTACCTGTAGTCGTGGTCTCTCATATCACAGACCACATCTGAGAGGAGCCACGGTAGTCTGCACCCGCTCTGGTGGCACAACAGTAAGCCACCTACCACCCCTACCAAAACCCGAGTCAGCCTAGATGCCCCGGGCATCTGCCTTAGAGACTCGATGTTCACTCCGCCCTTCTCTAGGGTGAAGCTCGGGTCTCCGATCAACCTCATCATCGCCTGGCCCTGATTGGCCGTAGGCATCATCAACCGTCCCTGTATGGGGATCCTCATGATCCTCCATACGTCCTCTAATGTGGGAGCCATCTCCCCTATCGATAACCGAAAGCAGGACGACCCCGGATACCATCTCTCTGCTAGGGCTATCAGTAGCCCCATGTCTATCGGTACTTGTGGCATCTCTGCCACATGCTGCAAACCGACCTGAGCTAGTCGGTCATGCTCTGCCTGATCAAGAGCGGCCAAGTCATCTCTCAATCCCCCGTATTTCCACTCCCGACTCTTTAGTAATCCCTTCTACAAAACAAACAATCAAACAACAAAATTCATTAATAAATCCATCATTAAAATCAAATTACATACATTTTAATCAAGATTAATTTCTTAAAAATAATGATATCGTCCACCATTGGATGATATCGTCCCAAATTGGGCAAAATCATCCTTTGTAGGATGAAATCATCTACGATTTCATAAATTGGGGATCGCCCCTTGTTGGACGGGATCGCCCCTATATCGTCGATTTCGCCCTCCGACGAAATCGATGATCTAGGGATGATTCCGACGAAATCGGGACGATTTTGTCACGACGGCGTCGACGGCCTAAAAACGGCCGCGATGCCCCAAAACAATCAAAATTTCAAACAAAAAATTGCACACATTAAATTCAAACCTAATCTACTAGGATTAGATCCTTACCCGTAGCCCGCGCCGGACCTCTGTCGATCTGTGTGCTGTCTCCACCATTTTCTCTCTGCAGATCTCTAAAATAGTGAAAATGAACAGTAAAAAATGAATTAGGGTTTTACCCTATTTTCTTAATTTTATTTAAAAATCAACATTTTTTTTAATTTTTCTTTTCCATGCTTTTACCTCAAACGTTCGATTTGGGTAAAAACACGGAGGGGGCACCATAGTAAGCAGTCGCACGATTCGACCTAGAATCGTCGTCTAAAAAATGGAGTAAATTTTTGCTTTCTCGTAA
The DNA here is from genome assembly GCA_028583015.1 of Wollemia nobilis. Lineage (NCBI taxonomy): Eukaryota > Viridiplantae > Streptophyta > Pinopsida > Araucariales > Araucariaceae > Wollemia > Wollemia nobilis. Next base: position 3,250,991 of record JAQPPZ010016995.1, on the reverse strand, counting down.
AACGGGAAAAACTCGTCTTTAACGCATTTTCTTTGGAAAATTCGCTAAAGAGGGGGCAAAATGTAGCACCCTAAAATTGGCACAGTTAAACCTTAGTAAAAAGATAAAAATTTGAATTTTAAACCCCAAACCGCCCGTTAACCACCTGTTACCCGCTTTCCTCGTTTTCCATGCCATTTTTAGGATTTGTTTTGACCGTTGGACGATATCGTCGATGATCAGAAGAAATCATCCCAGATCTGACGAATTCGTCTGGAACAGAACGTCCAGACGATTTCGTCCCAAAACCAAATTTTCATAATTAGCTTCTGTTTCAACAACTTCTCTAACTTGGGCAAAAAGCGTGTCTGCGCAGTTAGAGTCTCCCCCGTTGGAGATCTCCCAAATTGGGATGATCTCCAACCTCCTAACCTCTCCCTAATCCTATATAAACTGGGATTTTCTCAGTTTATCCCCCTGAACCCCCTAGCTAATGGATTTCCCTACAAATTTGGTTCCTTATGCCTTAGAACACCTTCATACTTTTGTTTGCATTGCATATTTCAAGTTTTCTTGCAGGAATCTTACTGTTCTTCAGCTGGAGCAAGCTTGGATCGTCGCAGGCGATTCCAGACGATTTCGGATGATCCTGTTGCAGATCGACGATGATCTAGTACGATCAGAGGTGATCTCGATTGTAGTCCATATTGGGGGCAATCAGAGCCCAGAGTTTGCATTTCCTTATTGTCTTTCTGCATTTCTTTGTGCATTATCTTAGTTATTGTATTTATGCATCTTGGCGTTCACCTCATTTAGCATAGATATATGATGAAGTTAAAATAAATTGTCAAATTGATGCATTTCCTTTTAATTGCTATTTAGATCTACCATTTAGGCAAATTCATCATCATTCCTATCATTTCCCCTTGCTTTTGTAGTTGCATTTTTGGTATTTTGTATCTATTTTTGTGATTGCAGGTTTATGACGAATTCATCTGACGAATTCGTCAGATCGACGATGATCTCGTCTGATCTCAGATGACCGACTGAGATCTGAGATGATCCTATGCAATTTTAGATGATTTCGTATGATTCGAGATGATTTGGACTTCTACAAGACTCAGAATCTCCATCAGACATCCAGAATCAGGTATGTTCTATCCTATTTAGCACATTCTCTGTGTTCAACATTTATTCATGTTTTCTGTATCCATAAAAATCAGCATTGGCATATAGAATAGTTTAGATTCATCTTGGCCAAACCTAGGAATTGAATGATTAAAGCACAAAATGAACACATCAAACCTATTATCAACCTAGGCATGGAAACTACCATTCAAAAGTTTCCTGGTGAACCCACCATCCGTCGAAAATTCACCTTTATACCCCTCCCCCGAGAGGTGGGACCTTAAAAGGGCCTCTCAGTCCGAGGTATTGTCCCATCCTTCTCGCATCCCCCTTCCGGGCATGGATCCTATAGCCTGAAGGTAAGGATGCAAAAAATTTGGAGCGATACAGGGGTGAATCAGCGCGATCCCAATCAATCACATATAGGTCTAGATGGAGTGGTTTGGAAGGATCAGTTTGGTTGTGGAGTGGTGTGGTCAAATAAATGGAGATCATATTGATGAAATATGTCTGCTCTCCAGGACCACATGCATGTGACTATGTATTGATGTTATCTCTCACCCCCAGATGTGGCTCTAGGGGGATTGGGATCTCTGAATCCTATCTGGGAATAGACTGTAGGATGGGATCGTTAGGCTCAAGGAGCTCCATGTGTGTAGGAAGTAAGGAAGACCTCATGATGAATCTAACCTATATTGATAGGCTTGGCCCTCAAGAGTGGGACAACATGTAACTAAAGATAGAATTCATCTATTTCAATATTTATGTGATGATGTCACAAATAAGGACTTAGGTATGCCCTCTCTGTCTCATCCTCATAGTCACTGTCATATATGGGAACCTCGTTGTTTCTCCTTGGGATAGGATGATCAGGTAGGTGTGGTCCCATATATGCTAATTACTCATAATCATCATCATGGATGAGGATTACTTCATTATCATCTTGTAGTGCCTTAGGCTCTTGAGGGCCCAAATGCTCGAGTAAATTAATTGCTCCTCCAGGAGGTCTATCTTCCTGCGAAAGAACCGACTCTTTAGGAGGAAGGAGCTACCACCAAATAGGATCAGGGAAAGGGAACAAATATATGAGGCTTTCCTATTGGTCATTAATAGGGACAATTTGTGAATGATCACTGTCCGAATCAAAAGGGTCATATGGCACTACCTCATAACCCGACTCATCCTCTGAGGTCCACTCATATGAGGTAACTGGATCTGACTCATCATAGACATGGGGACAACTCTGTGACCCTTCCCCTTTTTCAAAGTGTGGGGGAATTTCACTAGGGATCGTGGGATTCCCATCTAACCATGGAAAGCAATCCCCAAAGGAGTAGACTATATTGGGATTGGCATAAGGGTCTTGGGCCAACCCGCCCTCGTAGCCTATATTCAAGCGATTTAGGCTATTTAAGAGGACATATTGAGGCAAAAAAATATTGCATCCCACTCCTAAATTGTCATAGGGCATTTTATATTGAGGTTGACAAGGTATTCTGGTGCCCTGCTCATATAAGCCTAACCCATAATCGTACTAGTTGCATAGGTCAAGGTACTTCAAGGCGAAGTCAATGTTAGACAAGTAGTTGATATCCTCTCCAAAATGTTCCTCATCTTCCTCCTGTTGTTGGTAAGGTTCGATGCCATAGTCAAGGGATCCATAGATAAAGTTTGTTTGATTAGGGGGAATACCAAGAGGTACGATAGTACCTATGGGAATATGGGCTCTACCCATGTCTTGCATCGACTCTAAAGCAGGAGTAGTGGTAACATTCCTAACAATGTACTCTCTCAATCCAGTAGAAGCTAGATGTACTATAACCTGGGGCTGTAGATAGAACAGGGATGAGAGTGAGACTTGATCAGGCTCATTGTTTGCATTGCATGGTTTCTCTTCATCATCTGGGATAAGTATCTCCTCTGTAGATATGGTAGATATGATTTGTTGGTCCTCCTCAATGGGTCGTTTCTCTAGGTTCCTAGGCAAAGGATCCACTGATGTATTAGGCGTTTGGTATGGGGCCGACGATGAGGAGGGCATGGTATGCTATAGAAGTGGGGTTGAACCTCGACTAGATTTATTCGGTTGAAAATCTAGATGTATCGATGGCAAGGTTGACTCGGGTAACTGCTGCACCATGTTGCAATAGTTGAAGGGCTCTAGGTCTGTGAGGACGACATGAACTTACCCTTTGTGAGTGTACTTGAGGCACTGGTGAGTGATGGAAGGGACACACTTCATGTCCCTGATCCATGGTCTTCCTGACAAAATGTTGTACGCCATCTCACCCTCTAGGATGTGGCACATCACCGAGATGATATTTTCCCCCACTTAAATAAGTAAGATGATTGTACCAACCATTGAGCATATGGCATCATTGAATGCTCGAAAGGTGTAGGTAGATGTGACAATATGAGATGTTAGAAGCTTTAGGTGCTTCAAATTTATTGTAGTTATAATGTTTCTTGAAGACCCAATATCTATCAAGACTCTTTTGTATGGTGTTCCATTCACACGTGAGATAATGTGTAGAAGGGGATCCACCATATCATGTGGAACCGGTTTAAGTTCATCTTATCAAAAAGTAATTACCAATTTTGTGCATTGCCGCACATCCCCCACAAAGTTGTTGAAGGAGTTAGACTCTTGGGGTTGAAGCTCATTTGCATTAAGGATATCCATCAAGGCTTCTCTATGAGGTTGCAATTTTTGGATGAGCTCACAGATGGAGAGCTGGCCAAATGTTGTTCTTAAGCTCTGAGCGAGCTTTCTATTGATGGTGACTACATGCCTAGGTGGGAGGCTTGGTCCAGGAGGTGGTATAGGCTATGATGTCAAAGGGACATCACTCTGAGCCTTAGGTAGTGCGGCTGGACTTGGATACCACCTATTTCTTGTCACAATACTGACCATGCCAACATATCCTTGCTTAGGAGAGGTATGGTGAACCTCGTTCACTTGGGACACTGGTTTTGCCTACTCCATGTGGGTAGACAAGGGGTCTTTAAAGACCCCCATCTATTGGTTGTTCGATGAGATAGGGTTATCTACCTGGAGGGCATTCCTGTCAATCAGGTCTTGCACCAGATGTTTGAATTTATAGCACATTTACACATCATACCTATTTTGTCTATGAAATTTTTAGTATAGGTCTTCTCTGTATCCTTTGGGCTTAGGTGCATTAGGGTCGATAGGTCGACTGTCAGGTAGATGGATTGCATTGGCCACTAAGAGGTGATCAAACACTAAATCCATAGACTCTGCAATGGGCATAAATTATCTCTTGGGATGATGTTGTTGATTTTTCCCTTGACCATTATGGTTATCCTTGGCATAGTTCCCTCGGGTGGCTTGATAATTAGACTTTCAAGGTGGTGCGGCTGGTGCTGGTCCCGGGACACTAATTGTAGCCTAATTTACTACTGCTAGTTTGAGTTGCACTGGGGTATTCTTAGTGTTCTTGCTCCACTCCTTGCGAGGCTTCACAATCTCACCCTCTTGAATCTTGATTTCTTAGATGATCCTAGCCTGTGCTAAGGCATCTTCAAGATGATGACCAAGGTGCAACCAAAGTATTGTCATTGTTGTCAACACAGTCAGGTTGATCAGTTGATGCAATGGACAAGAGTTCATTGATGAGCAAGGTGCAGCCAAAGTATTGTCATTGTTGTCAACACAGACAGAGGATCGGTTGATGCAATGAACATAAGTGCAGAGGTCATTAGAGAGATCGGTTGATGCAGTGGACAGGAGTTCAGAGGTCATACAGAGCATGTACAATGATTCTCCAAGAAGAATGTAGTGGCCCATATGCAAAAGCTCAAAGAAAAAGACAAGTAAGAAAAGTGTCGCAATATCGCAACATGTTGAGTAAGCGGGCCAATTTCCTGCCCCAAAAACTTTGAGTTTGATTGAGGCACTTTTCATATTCTGTAGAGAGGCTACTATTGGATGATCAGTGGGTGTGGAAGTGGTAGTGAGCGAAGAAAAAAATGGATTTTGCATAGATGGGAGAAGTGTTGCAATGATAATGGTTGAATCTGTATTTATGGCAGTAGTTACAATTATGGATGGGACTATAATAGTGCATGTTGGTGGAGAATTTGGAAGCGGTTTCCCCTCCGTAGATGCAGGTGATGACATTGTTGGAGGTGACTAAGTATGAGTGGAAAATGGTGATGACATGGGGTGAATTTGGTGAAGATGAAATGATATGGGATGATGGAGGGTTATGAGGTTGTCACAACCCACCCATTAGGACTTTCTAAAAGATATTAATTAATCCAAAGGATCAATAAATACTCGAATTTTAATATTAACCTAACCTTACTAATGATGTCTAGCATTAATAAGAGGGTCTAATTGATAAAATATAGAGGATGGTAAACCCTAATTATCCTATAAAATCCCTAATTAAAACTAATTACACTCTACCAAGTTAATTTGAAGAGTTTTGGAATGCAATTGGGATTTTGTAAGGTTTTGGAGAAATTAAATAAGACTTTTTGTGAAAGATTAATTTGTGAATTTATATTTTACAAAAAGTAATTAACCTAATATAATACAATTAGGTGTCCACAAAATTTATCCAATTTTTATTGGACCCAAAAGAGCAATGTCATGATTTAATAATAAATATATATCTTACTAGTGGATGAATTATTCTTCCTTCCATCATCACTACTTCATAATAGTTCCAAGGTTGATCCTTGCAAGTAGCATTAGGAAAGGGGAGGCCCAAAATGAACAAGTTACTCCCACCTTACCTCCTCTTATCCTTTCTCATAATTTTTAAATAATAAAGGGGATTTCACTATTTTGGGTTGATTTCAAAAAGGCTCCTTTTAATAATTTAAAAATAAATCCACCTTCTTACTCATGAAGAAAAAGAACCTGGGAAGAATTTATTTATAGAAAGCTTTAACTTGGAAAAACAATAATTGGAGGAAGGGAAGGGTAGGATATGGATGGAGGTAAGCATGGAGGCAAGCATGGGGGATCTAGAAGATGAGTTTAGGGAGTCTTGGAGGGCTGGAGAGAATAAGAAAGCAAAATAAAAGCCTCGAGAGCCAACCTTGTAGGAGTCCTAGGTTGGTAGAATTCATATCTTCATGCTTGCTTAATAATGTATTGTTCTAATGAACTTGCTTTCTGCATGATATTTATAGATATTTCTTTACATTTTTGAAAATTGAATGATTCTAAGAGTTGATAAGGCATTAGGAATTGGAATTACACAACAATGATTTAAACAATTACCTAATATTATCCTTCAAAGAAACCCTGTGATATTTGGATTGGCTTAGAAGGATGTTGTATTGAAAGTAGTTTTTGTTTATAGAATTCCTATTATCGATGATTCTTGATGAATATTTACTTGCATACGCCATTGTCAAAATTAAATTTTTTGACTTGCTTGTTATAGTCATCATTTTGGTATATGAAATATTATGTTATGCAATAATTGATATCCCAAGTCCCTTGGATGATGTTTGACCTAAATACATGCTTAAATCTTACCTTTAAATTCATGGTCTATATTCTAGGATACATGTTATCTATTATAGCACATCTCCTTTGCATCATAGTTGTTTTAAGAATGAATAACTCCTCCCTTCTATTTCACAAGCGATTCAAACTTTGGCTTGTGTCCACCTTCAATAAAGGGATTAGATTCGTATTTGAGGTCATTGTCTATGTAATTACTTTGAAATTGCCCTATTACAGATGTACTTCCTGTGCCATTTTGAGTATCCAAAAGGAGGTAGAATGTAATGAATAGGCTATAGATTTTCTATATAAGATGCTTGAGCATGTTTTGGGAGATTGGAGCTTCATTTTGGGTGGATTTCAAACTCTTTTTCAGTCCCTTTAACATCCCTCTCTAAAAATTTCTCTTTCAAACTATGTAAAACTGTAGCACCCTAAAATTCGGGCAGTTAAACCTTAGTAAAAAGATAAAAATTTGAATTTTAACCCAAACCGCACGTTACCTGCTTTCCTCATTTTTTGCACCATTTTTAGGATTTGTTTTGACCGTTGGATGATATCATCGACGATCAAACGAAATCATCCCAAATCTGATGAATTCGTCTAGAACAGAACGTCCAGACGATTTCATCCCAAAACCAAATTTTCATAATTAGCTTATGTTTTAATAGCTTATCTAGCTTGTGTAGAAAGCGTGTCTGCGTAGTTAGAGTCTCCCCCATTGGAGATATCCCAAATTGGGATGATCTCCAACCTATTAACTTCTCCCTAATCCTATATAAACTAGGATTTTCTTAGTTTATCCCCCTGAACCCCTAGCTGATGGATTTCCCTACAAATTTAGTTCCTTGTGCCTTAGAACACCTTCACACTTTTGTTTGCATTGCATATTTCAAGTTTTCTTGCAAGAATCATACTGTTTTTCAGTCGGAGCAAGCTTGGATCGTCGTAGGTGATTCCAGATGATTTCGGACGATCCTGTCGTAGATCGACGAAGATCTCATACGATTGGAGGCGATCCTGGTTGTAGTCCATATTAGGGGCAATCAAAGCCCAGAGTTTGCATTTTCTTATCATTTCTCTGCATTTCTTTATGCATTATCTTAGTTTATTATATTTATGCATCCTGGAGTTCACCTCATTTAGCATAGATGCATGATAAAGTCAAAACAAATTATTAAATTAATGCATTTCCTTTTAATTGCTATCTGGATATATCATTTAGGCAAATTTACTGTTATTTCTATCATTTTCCCTTGCTTTTGTAGTTGCATTTTTGGTATTTGGTATCTATTTTTGTGATTGTAGGTTTCTGATGAATTCATCTGACGAATTCATTAGATTGACGACGATCTTGTCTGATCTCAGACGACCGACTAAGATATGAGATGATTTTGTACAATTCTAGATGATTACATACAATTTGAGATTATTTGGACTTCTACAAACCTCATAATCTTCATCAGACATCCGAAATCAAGTATATTCTATCCTATTTAGCATATTCTCTGTGTTCAACATTTACTCATGTTTTCTATATCCATATAAATTAGCATTGGCATATAGAATAGCTTAGATTCATCTTGGCCAAACCTAGGAATTGAATGATCAAAGCACAAAACAAACACATCAAACCCACTATCAACCTAGGTGTGGAAACTGCCACTCAAAATTTTCCTGGTGAACCCACCATCCGTCGAAAATTCACCCTTATACCCCCTCCCCGAGATGCAAGACCTTCAAAGGGCCTCTCAGTCCGAGGTATTGTCCCATCCTTCTCGCATCCCCCTTCTAGGCACGGATCCTATAGCCTGAAGGTAAGGATGCAAAAAATTTGGAGTGATACATTTTGGTGAACCCGACGTGAAAACTAAAAACCTTTTGAAAACAATCAAAAAAACAAAACATAAATGCATTTAGAATCATCAGACAAACAAGATTGCATATCATATTTAGATGGTAGATTATAATAAAATACGAGATGTCACCATTAATGTTGAGAATCAATTAGCAGCTATAGAGATTACTTCTTTGCTTAGAGTATCTCAAACATATAGAGTCCCACCTTTATGGGATGAACTTAATAGGAGATTGAATCTCATTTCATCTAGATCAACCGAACTTAGGCAAATCAAGAGGTTTGTCCTAGATAGAATCCTGGATCCTGATCAAGTGACTTTATATCATGAGCTTCAGAGAGCTTGTCATAGGTGGTTAGTAGATAAAAGAGCCCTTGTGTCTTTTGAATTGTACACCTTTGAGGAATACCTCGATAATGCAGTTGTAATACATAAGTTTCTATCTCGTATAGAGGATCAAGAGGTCGTTCTTACAGATAGAAAGAGATGGAATAGAGTTCCTAGAGATGTGTTATATCGAGAGTATTTCCATGAGCTCTATTTTTACAAGTCAGAGTCAGAAGTAGATAACATCACCATAGCACACTTTGTCAAATTCCTAAAAAACCATTTCTAATTTGAAGAGGAGCATTTCATGACTCTTGATGAACTTGATCACATCAATGACATCTATAAACTATTTATAGAAAACTAAGCCATTATTTTATTATTATTATTTCTTGCATTTAATATGTTGTTTGTTCTCTTTATAATATTATCATAAAAACAAAAACAAAACAAAATAATAACAAAAAATATATATATATATATATATATTTTAAGTATTAGAGTAGGTATATAATTAAAATATATACCTCCCAAAGTTGTTGCAGATATATTAATATATATTTGCTAAAATCTAAATTTAAGAATAATGACTAGACTTAGGAATGGAAAACAGACTGAAGTAGAAAAAGATTGGTTAGGAAAACTAGTAAATAAACCAGATGTCAATCCTGAAGATCCAATTCAGGAAGAAGGAACCCTAGACCAACAAGAAGAAGAATTTGCTGAAGGAAATGAACAAAGAGAAACTGTTAGAGAGGAAGGATCCTCATCTCCTAAAATGTCTCCGAAAGGAGCTATTACTTTTGAGAACATGGAACATTTTTGGAAGTTCCTCAATACTAATATTGGCACTCTTAATAAAGCAGTCCATATGGACAAGGATCAAATTAGTGACACTCAAGCAACCCTAGAAGAAATATATCACACACACACTAATCCCTTATCCTTCGTTGATCAAGAAAGTGATCAAGCTAGACCATCCAATTTGGATATGGTTGCCATAATCTAGAACATGCAACAACAACAGGTTACCCAACCATCTAGAGTGCCTGTTACCAAGCCTAGGGTTATTCCCACACAAAAGAAACCGTCATTCACTGCTCTATTTTGCCAAGTTATTGATCAACATACCTCAAATAAACAAAATCCTAAAACAAAACCAAACACCAATTTCCAACAATCTGGGATACAACATAATGCTACAACAAATCTTCTTCATAATACTCTTCCTACCAACCATTTGCATAACAACAATATAGCATCTAATCCTTACGTCACACCATCCTACGCTCACAAATCCCATACTCATGTACCACCGAACCAATATGGTGGACAAACTAGTAATCTGGAAGCCATGGTGAAATAGTTAGTCTCCCGCATGGACCAGATAGATCCCTACCGTCCCTCGTACAATTATCGAGAGATGTGTAGTCAGCCTCTAGATCCTATAGTTTTAGCACAACCATATCCTAAACACTTCCCTATGCCTGTCCTACCTATATACAAAGGAACCGAAGATCCCATAGAGCATCTTTGTATGTTTAGGATAACATGTCATGATATATCACATGATGATTTGTTATTACTAAAAATGTTCCCAAAAATTTTAGGAGGAATGGCATTAGAGTGGTATTACCAATTACCCACTCATTCTTTGAGGAATTTCGAAGAGATAGTCGAGTCTTTTGTGCATCAATTTAGTGCCTACATTGAAATGCATGTAATCATTAAATATTTGTACAACCTAAAACAAGACATAGATAAATGTTTTGCTGATTTCCTAGCTCGATGGAGACAGTTGATAGGAAAATTGCACTTTGTGTTACCTTATCGAGAAATGCTGGATATTTTTATCAATAATTTACAAGAACAACTATCCTATGATTTATCAATTGCTACCTTGACCACCTTCAATCAAGCTATAGATTTAGCTCGAAGAGTGGAAGATGCTCTCCTTAGGAGATGTCACCTCAAAAAGAAAGATGATGAGAAAACATCCAAAAATCAATATAAAAATAAACAAGTTGTGGGTGATGGAGTCACTGATAGTAGAAATATCACTACTGTTAATGTTGTGAAAACAACAAAGAAATTTATACTGAAACCTCCTGATAAACCACCCCGAGAATTTACTAGGTTAAATCAACCTTTATCAACCATTCTCCCATAATTATTAGAATGAGGTTTGATCCAATTACCAAATATCCGGGAACCTGATCCAACTATACCCGGATACAGAGCTGATTTACACTATGATTTCCATAGAGGACCTGGACATGCTACCAACTCTTGTAAAATATTAAAACATAAAATACAAGATTTAATTGATAACAATGAGATGGAGGTGCAAGCCTTTAAACCTAAACAAAATCTTCCTAATAATTCTCAAAAGAACATCCCCCAAATTCAGAATCAGAATGCCAATCAATCATTGGACATATTTCAACATCCTTTACCAAAGCATGGTAAAGAGGTGGCTAATCAAATTGAGCATCATAATGTTCCCCCTCCTACCCGATATGTAGGGACTATTAGTGGACATTTACCTGCTCATGATCCACAAATATTTGACACAACTTTATCCATGGTTACGACCAGACCTCTATATAATATTCGGACACCTGATCTTAGTGATACAGAATACGAGACTAAAAGTGACATGGAAATCACCTCAAATCAATCGAATAGTTTTGAAGATGAATTAGATGTTGTTCAACCTATCACAAATTCTATGGTTTCGGAAGAACCATTTCCTAGAAGAGTCACTACTAGACCATCATCTCACCAATTAATTTCTAATGAACAAGCCATAAACGCTAGACCAAGACCCATTCATCATCCACAAAATAATATTGTAGGTACCATCGGAGCTGTTACTCGACAACAGGCTCAAAATTCTCAACAATATCAGACTCAGAACAATGGATCAGCTCCATTTGTTTTGAAAATTACTAATAAAGGGAATCATGCCCCTAATGTTCAACCTAAACCTCCTTATAATATTAATGAAAAATTATCAAATACTATAGCTAGAATTTCTCTTTTGGACCTTTTAAGATCTTCTCCTACCCATAGGGATGAATTAATGCTCACATTAAGCCAAATGATGGTACCACAAAATATTCAACCTGAAGCCATGTCCAATACTATCATAACTCGAGAAGTCAATTGTATTGACTTTCGGGATAGAGATATACCTGTGAGAGGTGATCTATTCAATGCAAAGGTAAAATATGCATTAACTTGAAATTAGGTTACAATTGATTTAAATAAACACAAAATAACCATACTAGAGAAAAGGGGGGAATAGGAGAAGATAAGGGAAGGGAGAAGAAATTAAATTAAAACTCTCTTGTTGCCCAAAGATGTTGCCGTCCAACTGCCATCCAGGTAAGGTAAAAGGTAAGTAAACTTACCCAAGGTAAAATAATCTTTTTAACCTTTTACCAATGGTAATTTTCCAACATTCTCCCCCTTAAAGTTGAGAGGACTGACTATACAGTCTCTCAGCTTTATAAATTGAGCTTTAGCCATGCCTTTGGTGAAGATGTCTACTAGATTATCCAAAGTGCTACAGTATTGAAGCTCAACTATCTGTTGTTCCACCATATCTCTTATGAAGTGATACTTCATATCAAAATGTTTTGACCTTTTGTGGTGGATCGGATTATATGCCAATTGTATGGCACTAATATTATCACAATTCAGTTTGGTTGGACCAATTTGTTTTTCGCCAATCTCTTCAAGGATTTTCCTCAACTAGAGGATTTGAGTACTAGCATGGGTAATGGCTATATACTCAGCTTCTGTAGATGATAATGCTACAACAGATTGCTTCTTGGAACTCCAAGTTATTAGTCCTAAACCTAGACTAAAACAGTTCCCTGATGTAGATTTTTTGTCATCTATATTACTGCCCCAATCACTGTCACTATAACCAACTAACTTCATAGAGTTAGACTTGTGGTAATGGATTCCAAAATCCAATGTACCTTTTACATATCATAAAATTTGTTTGGTTGCTTGAAGATGCAACTCGGATGGGCATGCCATAAACCTTGATACTAGAGAAACAACATACTGTATATCTAGCCTAGTGTTGGTGAGAAACATTAAACTCCCAACCATGCTTCTGAAATTGGTCATGTCAACTTTTGGTGCTCCATCATCTTTGCTTAGCTGGATTCCATGTCCTGTTGGTGTTGCAACTGATTTGCACTGTTGCATAGCAAATTTCTTGATCATGTCATGAGCATATTTTTGTTGACATATGAAGATCCCATTCTTTGATTGATGTACTTCCATTCCTAGGAAGTATCTCATTAATCCGAGATCCTTCATCTCAAACTGATTCATCATGGAGTTTTTGAACTCCATATTCATTTTATTATTACTACCCATAAATATTAGATCATCCACATATAAATAAACTATGAGGATATCTACCCCATTCTTCAGGTAGTATAGAGTTGGTTCACTCTTGCTTTTTGTGAAACCATACTCTTTGAAATAGCCGTCAATTCGTGAGTACCACGCTCGTGGTGCTTGCTTGAGGCCATAAAGTGCTTTTTGCAATTTATAACCAAGGTTCTCTTTTCCTTGTTCTTGGAAACCTTGAGGTTGTTGAACATACACCTCTTTTGTCAGGTATCCATTTAAAAATGCACTTTTCACATCCATGTGTTGAATGTTCCATCCTTTATGGGCTGCCAAGGAAAGAACAGCTTCGATTGTTTCTTGTCGAGCAACTGGAGCAAAGGTTTCCTCATAATATATGCCATATTTCTGAGTAAAACCCTTAGCTACTAATCTTGCCTTGTGCCTTTCAATGCTTCCATTAGCATTGAATTTGGTATTATAGACCCATTTACATCCAACACATTTTTTTACCTTGGGAAGCTTCACAAGCTCCCAAGTATCATTCATTTTAATTGAGGATATTTCCTCTTCCATGGCAACTTGCCATATACTTTCAATACATGTTTTTTCATAGCTAGATGGTTCTAGCTGTGCAGCAGCCAAAAAAGCATAATTGACTACATCACCCGTTGGTTCATGAGACTCATCATCTCCTGACATTTGAAGATTTTCAAATCTTGACAAAATGTCATCCATCTCACTAGCTTGACTCCTAGTGTATGTTTGTTGGAAATTCCTATCCAACATTTGAGAAGATGGATGACTCTGTAGTATGCGCTTTCCTCTATTTGTCTCTTTCCTTTAAGAAACTGGATCAATATCCATCGGACTTGGAGTACTTACAGATCTCTAAAATCATTTCGGAGAGTTTGGGGGTGCCAAAAAAGTAGTCCCTCTTGGACTTGGTGTACCACTTGATGTACTTGATGAAGATTCTTGATATGGAATTTGTGGAGGGGAACTACTTCCACTACTTTTCTTGGGTTGTACAAATGTGGAACTTTCTGAATTAGAGTATATATCAACAAATTTTTTATGACCCCATTCTCCCCCTTCATCAAAAATTACATCCTTGGAGATAATTATTTTATGTGTCTTGGGATTGTACAATCTATACCCTTTGGTCGATTCACAATACCCTACAAAAATACATGCTTGACTCTTGGGATCAAGCTTCTTTCTCTTCTCCTTAGGAATGTGTGCATAAGCTAAAGAACCAAATACTCAGAAATGTTTGACATTTGGTTTCTTACCGTACCATCCTTCATAAGGAGTGATACAATCTAACTAGAAGTCAAACTTCTATTTAGAATATATGCACTAGTTCTCATTGCATCTGCCCAATAGTTGTATGTTATATGCTTTGTTTGAAGCATTTTTCATGCCATTTCAACAAGGGTGCGGTTCTTTCTCTCGGCCACACCGTTCTGCTATGGGGTATAGGCAGTGGTGAACTGCCTTTTTATCCCATTTTGCTTACAATAATTTAAAAATTTATTTGAGGAGTACTCTCCTCCTCTATCAATACGAAGACATTTGACATAGTATTCACATTGCTTTTCTACATTATTTCTGAATTCTATGAAGCAATCAAATGCTTCATCTTTGTGTTTCAGAAAATAGATCCAACACATTCTAGAATAATCATCTATGAATGTTAGGAAATAAGAATTGTTTCCAAGGATTTTTGTTTGCATTGGACCACAGATGTCCAAATGTACTAGCTGAAGAGGATAGCTTGCTCTCCATGCTTGGCCTCTTGGAAACTTCATTCTAGAGTGCTTTCCCAAAGCACATGCTTCGCATACCTTCTTATGTTGAATTTTTGGTAGTCTTGTCACCATAGCTTGTGATGTTAACTTTTTCAATCTAGCAGAATTGAGGTGACCATATCTCAAGTGCCACAATACACTTGGATTTGTAATAGCAATGTTTGCAAGTTGAGCTCCCCCTGGCTCACCAAATTTTAGAGGGAATAACCTATTCTTTGTCATAGGTACTTCTGTGATGACTCTGTTATAATTGTTTTTATCAAGGATTGTACATTTTCCTTCATCAAAAACTAATTTGTAATGCGTCTCCATCATTTGGCCAACACTTAACAAATTGTGTTGTTGCTATGGAGTATAGTATATGTCATTCACCTTTTTAAGGCCTTCTTTTTTTGGAACTTCCATAGCTCCAATGCATTCAACTTGCAAAGATTTATTATCCCCTAACTTAACATGGGATTTGTAATTTGAATCTAATGTAGCAAAGAGATTTTCTTTGCCACTCATGTGGTTGGAGCAACCAGTATCCAAAATCCATGTATCTTTAAGATTTTGATTTGACTGTCCATAAGAGAGAAAAATATTTGATGGACCTTCTTCTTCTCTATAGAATGAGCCATATTGACTGCTTTGATATTTTGAAGTCTTTGACCAGTAAGCTATTTTAGTCTTGTTACTTCCTCGTCCTTGATTTCCACGGCCTGCATTGCCGCTTTGGTTCTGATTGGCTCCTCTATTTTGATTTCCACCTCTATTTTGATTTCCTCCTCTGTAGGAGTTGCTTTGGCCTTTGCCTCTTTGTTGTTGTCCTCTGCCTCGGCCTCTTCCTTGTCCTCGTCTTGCAGCTTCGTTCAAAGTGAAGGCTTTGTCATCACCTCCATAGCTTGTTGAAGGTGCTCCTTGAAGTCTCTCTTCATGTGATGTTAATGATCCAATCAAACTATCAAATGTAAGAGTAGAAAGGTCTTTTGATTCTTCAATTATGATGGCAATGTGATTCCACTTAGGAAGAAGTGTTCTCAACACTTTCTTCACAATTGTTTCAACTTTTGTGTCATCATCTAAAGTTTGCATCATATCAACTCATCGCTTTGACTCGTACACAGTAGTCACCGACTCTTTCATTTTCCTTCATTATAAGATTTTCAAAATCTCTTTTTAAGGTCTGAAGCCTGACTTGCTTCACTTTATCACTTCCTTGGAATCCTTCTTTCAAGGCATTCCATGCATCTTTGGTAGTTAAGTAAGATGCAATTCTAGGAAAGATACTTGGATCTAATGCTGCTTGAAGATGGTATAAAGCAAAATAGTTATTTTTCTGTGCATCTTTGAATATCTTCTTGTCGGTTGCACTCAAATTAGTCCAATCTGTTGGAGCAATGTAACCATTTTCAATACTATCCCATAGTCCTTTTCCTATGAGTAATGTCCTCATTTTGATGGACCAGTACTCATAATTATCCCCACTGAATTTGAGGATTGGTAGATTGTTATTTGATCCCATTACAATCTATTAAAACAAGAAACCTTTCTTATATAGTCTTATTTCAAAAATACTTTACAAACTATCAAGCCTTGCTTGATTTACAATCATAAACAACTCACTCTTGTTGTTGTGATTCAGCAATTACAAAATTGTTAGCGACTTGTTCGTCATCGTCACTGATCAATATAATTTCAGGAGAAGGAGGTTGTAGGATTTCAACTGAATTACAATAATGAGTATATTCAGATCCTTGTGGAGCAATCTCCACTGTGTTGGATTGTTCAAATCTGCTCCCAAAGGAGTTACCTTCTGAATCTGCTTCGTATCCTAGATCAGGATTTCTCTGTTGTGCAATAACTGCGTTTTGCAACTGTGAAAAGACTAAATTTATGCCTAGTGTTCTCACATGCTCATCAAAGCTTTCAGCATTTGTTCTCAGTAACAAACTACAAAGTGCTTGGTAACATCCTTCCGATCTTATCATTTAAGAAAATTTCCCAAAAATTTTACTTTACAAAGATTTCCTCTTAGGAAATTTTACTAATTTTTTTTACCTCTTAAAGTGTAATTTTTTTTTAACAACTATTTCCTCTTAGGAAATGTCAATCATCAACTCAAATGATAAATAAAACCTTTCAAAAATTTTAAATTTTTCAAATTTTAAATAAAAATTTTATATAAAAATTATATAGATAAACTTATTTTAAAAAAATGTTAAAAAAAATTTGTTTTTTTTTTTGAATTTATACTATATAGTTTTTAAATTTATATAAAAATGATTTAAAAATTTTAAAAACAAAAAAAAATAAAAAAAAAACTTTAGAGATTTAAAAAAAAAAAAAAAATTATCCGTGCTGCAGGTCGAACTCGCGACCTCGCGAGCAGCGACTTAAGACTGGCGCCCCTGCCAGTCGGGCTGCGTGGCTGATCCGACAGCCCAACACACCCTCAAATATTTGAAACCCTTTGAAGGGTGCTCACGCTATGTGAGCGCTCTTCAAACCCTTGCAAAAGTGGGACTTTAGTCCCACATTCATCCTGCAGGGATGAATTTGGGATTTATAAGGCGTTTGACACGCCTAAGTTTTTGATTGCCTTCGAGAAATCAACGATTGTTGATGCCCTTTTTTTTACGTGGTTCAATTCGCACACGCGCCTGCTACCGCCACATGTCGAACCGTCGTCGCTGCCATGCGTTCGCCTGCGCCTGTCACATCCAGCTCCACCAACACCTCGAGAATTATGTCGATCTGCTCCAGCACCTCGAGAATCACATCGATCTGCTCTTGCAGGCCTCCTCGGGTCCTATGAGCTACCTCAGGATCTGTACCACTGCCTCAAACTACGGGCCCCATCGCCTTGATATTCGGGCCGATCTCGGCTCTTGGCTCTGATACCAAATGTGAGAGGTGAGCTATTCAATGCAAAGGTAAAATATGCATTAACTTGAAATTAGGTTACAATTGATTTAAATAACCACAAAATAAACATACTAGAGAAAAGAGGGGAATAGGAGAAGATAAGGGAAGGGAGAAGAAATTAAATTAAAACTCTCTTGCCGCCCAAAGATGTTGCCATCCAACCGCCGTCCAGGTAAGGTAAAAGGTAAGTAAACTTACCCAAGGTAAAAAACTCTTTTTAACCTTTTACCAATGGTAATTTTCCAAAAATACCACAACATATTTTACATAAGGATAACCCCTTATATATTACTGCCCTAATTGGAGATGTAGCCGTTAAACGAGTCTTGATTGATAATGGTTCATCTTTAAACATTTACACTTTTGACTTCTACCAAATATTTAGGTTTAGAAGTGATGAAATGAAAAGAATTGATATGATTATAAAAGCCTTCAATGACGAAACACAAGAAACGTGTGGAGTTATTACTATTCCATTGCAAGTTGGTCTTAGAACCTTAGACACGATCACGTTTATTGTACATTGCCCTGCATCGTACAATATACTCTTGGGTCACCCTTGGATCAACGTGATGCGAGTTGTTCCCTCAAATTTACATCAATGTGTTAAATTCAAATTTAAGAATCAATTGGTTACCATCCATGGTGACCCCAGACCCTTTGATATGTGTGCTTTGGCAGAACCTGTTGGAGTTCAATTTTGCCCTGCTATGTCATCCACACATCCTAATTCTGATCATCCGCATAAACATGTGAAACACACACTCATAACATCATCTACTTTTTCCCCATCAACTACACCTCTACATATAGTTCAACCGTCTTCCGAACAAACCACATTAGGACCTCAAAAATATCCTAAACCCACAACCAATGCTTCTTGCTTTACTCCTATAACTTCCATACCTATAGATCCATCCATAGACATCTCTACAACATCTACACCTACTATAGGCATGTTTTTCACATCCGAAAACATGGAAATGATCCTTCTACTTCTTACGCTCTTACTGATGAGCTCTTACCCGATTTATCTAAGATTCTTGTATAAAAAAAAACAAACGTTGCTATGCAAGATTCCCATATTTTAAATAAATTGCCACCCTCTCCTCGTACCTTGGGCCTCCCATAGCCTATGGGAAGTATTTACCAAGTCGGGAGCTGTGCCTTTATTTATAAGGGATATGATTGGGGAAGAATACCTAGAAACATCAAGACTCATTATGATGGGTATGCTCGATGTTATTTTGCTAATGAGTATGTTAAAGCTAAGCCTATAATGCTTAAATTGGGATATAAAGGGAAAGGTTTGGGACCTTTCCAGAATGGTATGAAAGAACCTTTTGAGGTAGAACCTTGGCCTGCCCGATGTCGTATGGGCCTATTTTCTAGTAAAGGTCAGCCCTTCCCATTTGAGGATGATGACCATCTCATATGTTACCAAGATTATTTGGATAAATGCAATGCTTTGCGTTTAAGGAATAATCCATTTACATGTAATATGCTATCCATAGCTTACCCTGAGATGATTATTGAATTCGACGATGAGTTGGAGGGGGATATCTTCCATGATGTCTCCGTTGAGGAATTGTTACATAACAGATTTTATTTCGATGGCTCTATACCTAGTATAGCCCAGCTTGAGGCCACAACTCCTTAAGATGAATTATCCAAGCTAACCTTGGAAGAATTACAAGAATTAGGTGTTTCACCCACCCCATCTAATTTTGAGAGAGATCTACACATGGAAGTAGAAAACGTCATAAAAGTTAACATTGGAACCGAAGATAACCCTCACATAATCAACATTGGATCAAAATTGAGTCAAGAAAAACAAGATAAATACATTGCATTCCTTAAATAATATGAAGAAATTTTTGCTTTGACATATGAAGATATGCCAGGATTAGACCCTTTTGTAGTTATGCATCATCTAGTAGTCCATCCGGATGCTAAACATTTTAAACAAAAACTTAGAAAAATGCATCCTAAAGTGACTTTACTAGTCAAAGGAGAATTAGAAAAACTCTTGAAGGTTATTTTTATACAAGCCATTGATTATGCTGAATGGATTTCAAATGTAGTTCCAATAACTAAGAAAAAAGCTATCAAAGTTAGGGTTTGCATAGACTTTAGAGATATTAATGTTGCATGCCCTAAAGACGATTTTTCTCTTCCCAACATGGATCAGATCTTTGATTTTACTGGTGGGAGTGGAATGATATCCCTAATGGATGGATTCTATGGTTATAATCAGATCAGGATAGCTCCTGAAGATCAGGCTAAAACAACCTTTATTACCCCTTGGGGAACCTTTTGTTGGAAAGTGATGCCATTTGGTTTAAAGAATGCAGGTGCAACATATCAACGAGCCATGACTTATATATTTCATGATATGATGCATGATATTCTACATGAATATGTAGATGATATTATAGCTCGTTCTCTCAAGGAAGATGATCATTTAAATGACTTGAGAAAAGTATTTGATCGGTTAAGGGAATATCTTATCCGACTAAATCCAGCCAAATGTATATTCGGAGTTAAGTCCAGTAAATTATTGGGGGTTATAGTTTCTTTACGTGGCATTGAAATTGACCCTCTCAATATCACGACTATCACTAATATACCCGCACCCACAAATATATTTGAATTACGAAGTCTACAAGGTAAGCTTCAAGCTATTCGTCGCTTCATTGATAAGTTGGCGGATAAAACATGACCCTTTATTAAGCTTCTTAAGAAATATGTCTCTTTTCATTGGGACGACGAATGCCAGGAAGCATTTGAACTCCTCAAAAAATATCTCCTTAAATGACCGGTGCTTTCACCACCTAGATCTGATCGTCCATTTATCTTGTACATTTTTGCTTCAGATTTTGCCTTAGGAAATATGTTAGCTCAACTTGACGATGAGAAGAAAGAGCGTGCTAATTATTACATTAGCAAAACCTTAATTAGTTATGAAACTCGCTATACAACATTAGATTGTCTCGTAGTCGTATTTTCTACACAAAAATTATGCCATTATATGCTCAGTCAAAAAACGTATGTTATTGCTAAATTTGATCCTTTGCGGTATCTCATGAGTCGACCGTACTTATATGGTCGCACAACAAAGTGGGTTCTTGCGCTAAGTGAATTTAAACTCACATTTATAGGACAAAAGTTTGTTAAAGGTCAAATCATAGCAGATCAATTAGCTGATGCACCTTTAGAGTCTACACATCACCTCATCATTGAGTTTCCTGATGAATGCCTTAAACTCATGGGAGACCATCCAGAGCAATGGTCCCTATACTTTGACGGAGCCCGATGCATGAGTGGGGCTGGTGCAGGTATTATTTTAATATCTTTGCAGAAACATCTTATACCTCTATCCTTTAAATTAACATTTGCTTGCACTAATAATACTACTAAATATGAGGCTCTAATCCTAGGATTACGAGCTACCTTGGAACTAAAAATTAAAAATGTATTGGTTTTCAGTGATTCTCAACTTGTCATTAATCAAATCAATGATGTTTATCAGACTAGAGATGATAAATTATGTCCATATAAAGCATATGTCTTACAATTATTATCTTTATTTGATCAAGTTACATTGGAAGCTATTCCTTGAAATAGCAACCGTATGGATGATGCTATGGCTACAACTGCATCTCTTTTGCCCTTGGAGTTAGATGAAGAATATGCTACCATCATTATTCATCAACTCCAAGAACCTACTTCAAATAAATCATGCTTAGAACCTTTGGATGTATTTCTAATCAACGAAACTACTCCTGAACCATGGTACACTGATATATTTAATTCTTCAAAATGGGACCTTTCTTGAAGGTTGTAATAGCAACCACCACCAGTTATTACGTAGAAGAGCAAGTCGCTTTGTGATTATTGGTAATACCTTGTATAGGAGATATTTTGAAGGCATCCTACAGAGATGTTTGAATCTAGAAGAATCTAGATCAGCCTTGAGTGAAGCCCACAATGGATCTTGTGGGGGACATATTAGTGGTAGCACCATTGCTAAGAAACTCCTTAGGATAGGATATTTTTGGCCTACCATGGAGAATTATGCACATGATTATGTGTGCCATTGTGAAAAGTGCCAAAAACATGTTGACCTTGTCCATGCGCCTGCACAAGAACTGCAGGCTATTTCATCTCCTTGGCCCTTTTCAAAATGGGGCTTAGACATCATTGGAAAAATCAACCTTGTGTCATCTGATGGACACAAATTCATCATAACCACAACTGAGTATTTCATGAAATGGGTTGAAGTTATGCCCTTAGCTTCTTGCACTAGAACCCAAGTTTCCAAGTTTATTTTTAATCAAATTATTTGTAGGTTCAGAATTCCTGCAAATCTCATCTCAGATAATGGAACTTGTTTCAAAAATAAAGATGTTAAAAAATTATGTCAAAAATATAAAATTCAACATCATTGGTCCACTCCCTATTATCCTCAGGGTAATGGCCAAGCCGAAGCATCTAATAAAATATTAATCAAAATCCTCAAAATACTGGTCAATCAATTTGGTCGAGATTGACACATCCAACTATATCCTACTTTGTGGGCTTATCGAACTAGCGTTTGCACCCCCACAGGTACTTCACCTTTTGTTTTGGTTTATGGTGCTGAAGCTATTTTTCCCTTTGAATTAGAAGTTCCTTATTTGGCTCTACTACTTCAAGATACTGAAGTAGGAGATGAATATCGTGCTGGAAGATTTAGTCAGCTAGAACTCCTAGATGAAAAGCACATCAATACTTTGGAGCATCTTCGTGCCTACCAAAATAAGCTCAAGCGAGCATACCTCAAGAAAGTTCATCATCGATCCTTTGAGATTGGCGACCTTGTCTTAAAAGAAAATAAAAAAAATACTAATGCAACTAAAGACCTTAAAGGTAAATTTGAGCCCAATTGGCTTAAACCGTATATCATCACTGCTAAATTTGGATTGGGAGCATACCAATTAGCTACCTTAGATGGGAAATATATTAAAGAACCTATGAACATTATGCATATTAAGCGTTATTATGCATAACATTTGGTCATTTCATCATTTGTATATATTGTTATTTTGCATATTGTTTCATTTTAGTCATTTATATAAAAATTTCAAAAATAGTAACAGTATTTATTCTTTCAATTCATCAATCAAAATCAAAATATAAAAACTTTAAAACCATCAAAATCTTCAAAAACATTTGTTATTTTGTACCTGTCAATTCTTGAAGTATTGCAGTTATATATATATATATATATATTTTTTTTTGGATAAATTAGCATTTATTTGGAATCCCGCACTTTCATACTCACATGCATAAATATCTTGATTTTATTTGGTATGATTATTAATCTCTCTTATATCAAATTCCACAGTTAAATTAAATAAAGTTTTGAGCATCGAAGAACTGATCTTGTTATTTACTTGAACCAAGTACATCTCTTCACATTAAAATGATTTCATTGCAAATTTGATATGATGCTACATAGTAGAAGTGGTTTCTTGAGCGAAAAGTTTCCCCTGCTATCCTATCATGCACATGGTCTAGAATCTTTGAGAATTGAAAAAAGGACAAGCTCACCCCTACCCAGAATAAAAATCCCTTGCTCTCCAGCCAATCCGAGCAAGTATCCCTAGTATAGGAAGCAAAAGAAAAATTCAAAGCAAATGAGAAAAAGAAAAACATTATTTTGTATCATCGCAGCAATATTTTCGCATTGTCTTAGTATCAAGCAAAAAATACAAAAAAAAAAAAAAAAAAGAAAAGAAAAAGCAAAAGCAACAAAATCCCTTCCCTACCCCTTAAAAAGAAAATAAGGGTGAATGACCTTGAATCCTTGGAATTATCAATTATTCAAAAACTGTGAGGTAAGCCCCATAACAGGTGGTTTGTGCCCAACCCGCTTGGCTTTGGGTAATTCCTAGCGTGGTGATATGTCTATCACATTAGCGACCTTCTTTTGTACAGACCTATGTCGGCTTATGGATTAGCTAGCTCTTGATGACCTGACTTACATAGTAGTCTGGTATGGTTACATGCATATAAATCATGGTCAATGAACCCTTATTTGGTTCATTTAAATTACTTGTATCAAATTCTCTTGCTCAAAATTGGTGAATGAACAATACAATTGCACACACATTTGTATTTGAGAGATTTTTGTATCATTATGATAAATCAAGATCGGTAATGAACTCACATCTGCACATGAGGGTTCCTTATAAATCTACATTTGTCTTTGAGATAATGTAAAATATTTCTGCAACTCTTTTTGGAATAATTTTATCTTCCTATAATAGAACATTTGTTTAGTATAAAAACAATTACATACATTGTTTTCAAAAATCACAAAATTCTTTCAAACAACATATGACACAAATATAGTCAATAAAGTCATGTTCATATTATTATTTTCTGTTTATCTCAAAACCAAAAAATCAATTATGCAATAAAACTAAAAATAAAATTCTTTTGGATTTCGCGATGATGGTATAAGTCTATACCCATAATTCTATGCCTAGCGCAAACCATTGTTCTCATTCTGTTTCCCATTTATTTTAAAAAATTCATAAAAACACATGGCTTACATCATTATGTTACACAATTGAGCTTTAAAAAGAACGAACACTTTTCTTCTATTTCATGTCATTATGTCAAAACATTCGATTTTGCAATGATGGTATAGTTCCTAGGGACTTATCCAAAATTTTTATCACACTTAGGAATGTATGCCTAACAAAAATCATATTTCTTTAATATGTCATGCATAATATTTTTTATGAAAATCTGAAAACAAATCATCACCATCATCATTTCCATCATCACAACACAAAATATTATGACAGTATCTTAAGCACTCTTTTACTTTTAACAATATTTCTATCCTGGGATTAGCTTGACGACCTAGTGAGCGACGACTCCATGAAACGGTCTATAACAACGACAATGTCCTTTGAAATTATTGTTATGTCCCTTTTATTTTTTTATCAAAATACACCACAAAACAACCAATTTATTCATATCAAATTATTTCATTTACAATTTTATAGCATGGCATCAATAATTTATTTCCAACGACATAATTACATAAATAATCAATCACAAAATTCAAAATTAAAGCATCATACAACATATACACAAGTCATATCATCAAAAATACAATCTATATATATCATCAATCAAATATGTACATCATTTGGATTGGTATGCCACAATCAAAACCCTGGCATACTCAATCCCCTCAAAAATAAAAAAAAAATAAATAATAATAATACAGTCTGCAATCTATAGCAGCTAGCCTCGAGAAGCCCTCGAGATCTCAGCCTCATCTCCTCCCCCCATGAGGTGGAGGAGGTGGTCCCATAGAGGTCCAGACTGTGTCTCGGGTCCTCGTCATTGATCGTGAGGATGTCCTCGACGATCCCACCCTGATTGGTTTAGCAATGCCAGCTGGCAGTTATACCCTCTGGCCCTCTGGAACCAGCTGGAATTATACCCCCTAGTAGAACGCAATCTACATCATAGACCGCACCAGATCCTCCATGCTCACCCCTCTACTTCGAGCCCTGAGACGTGTAGCCTCATCCTGAAGTGTCTGCACTTGAGCCCAGAGGTGGGAAACCTCAGCCTAGAGAGTCACTGTCTCACTGCTCTCTCCCACCTCGACACCCTTGCCCTTATCGAGCAATGGTGGTCTCTCCCCCTGCTGAGAAGGGAGTCTCTCCTCCCTCCTCCCTATCCACTATGGCCTCTATGGATCCTGTGCCATCCTTTGGCATATCTCCTACGGAGACCATCATTACTCTCTCCCATCATGATCCCACACTGCCTCAATAGCAACCTGACATTGCCTCCCCATATGTCACACCACAATATGCACCGGACCCTGTGCCCTCGTCATCCAAGGAGGGAAAATTCTTGCATACCAGGCATCATATCCATCTACAATCCCAACATTATCACCATCCACTGGCTATATGGGGGCATCATATGTGTCCTAACTCTAGAACCGCTACATGTCTGGAGCCTCGCTCAGCGTGGTACTATCCCGAACAGTCTAGGAGTACTCATAATCCCTGAGAGAAGGGATCCCTTATTATAGACTGAACTGTCATAAAATTCAGTTGTAGCGGTGGAGTTCTACCTCTCCCCACTCCATCTACAGTAAGCAGAGTTGCCTGATGCGAGCTAGCTCCTGCCCATCCTTAGCCCACCCTGGATGCTCTCTCCATGGTCTCCAAGTGATTTGGTCTAGGATGAGATCATCTAGAAACCTCTATGACATCGGCAGATCTATCCATCATTGTGCCCCCCTCTACAACCACCAGTAGAAAACTCGAGGCTCTCTTGGTCAACCCCTATCTGTGGGAGCCCTACTGGCCTTCGCACCATGATGTGCTCCCAACACCAAACCTGCAGCAATGATGTCACAACCAAACATCTGCCTCCCTTGTATACGACCCTGTGCAGGATCCTATATAAGCGACATAGCACAAAGCTGTCCCATGAGTATTTGTAGCCATGGTCTCTCATGTCATAGACCACATCTGAGAGGATCCATGGTAGCCTGCATCCACTCTGGTGGCACAGTAGTAAGCCACCTACTACCCCGACCAACACTCGATTCAACCTAGATTCCCTAGGCATCTGCCTCAGTGCCTCGATGTTCACTCCACCCTTCTCAAGGGTGAAGCTCGGATCCTTGGTCAGCCTCATCATCGCTTGGCCCTGATTGGCTATAGGTGTCATCAGCCGTCCCTGTATGGGGATCCTCAATATCCTCTGTACGTCCTCTAGTGTGGGAGCCATCTCCCCTGTCAGTAACCAAAAGTAGGATGACCCCGGATACTACCTCTCTACTAGGGCTATTAGTAGTGCCATGTCTGTCGGTACTTGTGGCATCTCTGCCATGTGCTGCAAACCGACCTGAGCAAGTCGATCGCACTCTGCCTGATTGAGCATGGCTATGTCATCTCACAGCCCATCATATTTCCACTCCCGAATATGTAGTAATCCATTCTGCAAAACAAACAATAAAATGATAAAATTCATTACTAAACCAATCATTAAAATCAAATTCAATACATTTTAAACAAGCTTAATTTCAAAAAAATGATGATATCGTCCACCATTGGATTATATCATCCCAAATTAGGCAAAATCATCCTTTGTAGGATGAAATCATCTCCTATTTTGCAACTTGGGGATCGCTCCTTGTTGGATGGGATCGCCCCTAGTTCGTCGATTTTGCCCTCAGACGAAGTCGACGAATTAGAGACGATTTCGATGAAATAGGGACGATTTCATCCCAACGTCGTTGACGGCCTAAAAACGATCGCGATGCCCCAAAACAATCAAAATCCCAAAAAAAAAATTGTACAAAATAAATGCAAACCTAATTTACTAGGATTAGATCCTTACTCGTAGCCCGCATCGGACCTCTATCGATCGGTGTGCTGTCTCAACCATTTTTTTGTCTACAGAGCTCTAGAACAGTAAAATTGAATAGTAAAAATGAATTAGGGTTTTACCCTATTTTCTTAATTTTATTTAAAAAAACAACATTTTTAATTTTCCTTTTTCGTGTTTTTACCTCAAACGTTTGATTTGAGTAAAAACACGGAGGGGGCACCATAGTCAACAGTCGTACGATTCAACCTAGAATCGTCATCTAAAAAATTGAGTAAATTTTTGCTTTCTCGTAAAATAGGAAAAACTCGTCTTTAACGCATTTTCTTTGTAAAATTTGCTAAAGAGGGGGCAAAATGTAGCACCCTAAATTTGGCATAGTTAAACCTTAGTAAAAAGATAAAAATTTAATTTTAACCCAAACCGCCCGTTAATCGCCTGTTACCTGCTTTCCTCATTTTCTACATAATTTTTAGGATTTGTTTTGATCATTGGACGATATCGTCAACGATCAAATGAAATAATCCCAGATCTGATGAATTCATTTGGAACAGAACGTCCATATGATTTCATCCCAAAACTAAATTTTCATAATTAGCTTTTGTTTCAACAGCTTCTCTAACTTGGGCATAAAGCGTGTCTACGCGTTAGAGTCTCCCCCGTTGGAGATCTCCAAAATTGGGATGATCTCCAATCTCCTAACCTCTCCCTAATCCTATATAAACTGGGATTTTCTTAGTTTATCCCCCTGAACCCCCTAGCTGATGGATTTCCCTACAAATTTTGTTCCTTGTGCCTTAGAACACCTTCATACTTTTATTTGCATTGCATATTTCAAGTTTTCTTGTAGGAATCTTACTGTTCTTCAACTGGAGCAAGCTTGGATCGTCACAGGTGATTCCAGATGATTTCGGATGATCCTGTCGTAGATCTACGATGATATCGTATGATTGGAGGTGATATCAGCTGTAGTCCAGATTGGGTTAATCAGAGCCCAAATTTTCCATTTTCTTATCGTTTCTTTGCATTTCTTTATGCATTATCTTAGTTTATTATATTTATGCATCCTGGAGTTCACCTCATTTAGCATAGATGTATGATAAATTCAAAACAAATTATTAAATTAATGCATTTCCTTTTAATTGCTATCTGGATCTATCATTTAGGTAAATTTACTGTTATTTCTATCATTTCCCCTTACTTTTTGCAGTTACATTTTTGGTATTTGGTATCTGTTTTTGTGACTGCAGGTTTCTAACAAATTCATCTAATGAATTCGTCAGATCAGTGATGATATCGTCTGATCTAAGATGACTGACTGAGATCTAAGATGATTTTGTACAATTCTAGATGATTACGTATGATTTGAGATGATTTGGACTTCTACAAACCTCAAAATATTCATTAGACATCCAGAATCAGGTATATTCTATCATATTTAGCATATTCTCTGTGTTCAACATTTATTCATGTTTTCTATATCCATGTAAATCAGCATTGGCATATAGAATAGCTTAGATTCATCTTGGCAAAACCTAGGAATTGAATGATCAAAGAACAAAATGAACACATCAAACCCGCTATCAACCTAGGTGTGGAAACTGCCACTCAAAAGTTTCCTAGTGAACCCACCATCCGTCAAAAATTCACCCTTATACCCCTCCCTCGAGAGGCGGGACCTTCAAAGGGCCTCTCAGTTCGAGGTATTGTCCCATACTTCTCGCATCTCCCTTCTGGGCGTGGATCCTATAGCCTGAAGGTAAGGATGCGAAAATTTTGGAGCGATACAAAAACCTCTCATGGTGATTTTGCTCAAAGCGTCTCCTCTAAGTACTCCCACCTATAGTTTTCAATGTGATTTAGAGTTTGATCGGAGACATCTAGGGGTGGTTAAAGAGTTCTGTGAGCCACTCTACCACACCCTATAAACTTTGCCACAAACCTCAAGCAAATACCACTTAATTATTAAAGGGCAACTAAGGTTGATGTTTGGGTTTATTTTGTTATGCGATTGAACTCCACCTCATCACCACCTTTGAGTGGCATACTTGTGCTTAGAAGACATATATGGAGAGGCGGGGCCTCCTAAGTATTTCATCCCAATATCCCACGTGGGATATATGGAAACATTGAGGTGTATTAAAAAGGTATTAGACTATATTATTTCTTTATTCACATTATGGTGGATATAGATATCCTTGCACCGATGGTTGATTTTTTTCTATCCAAAGACGTGTAAATTTGCATAGTGAGCTTGCTCTATGATCTAATGTCACCACACATTGGTATTAATTATGTGCTCAAGTAGAATATCCATTTTTAATGTATGATTTTTTTTATCCACATGTCTTGTGTGGGAGAATGTGGGTGGTTTATAAGGGAACTCACTCCCCTTATGGAGTGACCACCACATAGTGGTCATGGAAACCACTGAATGGTGATCACATGCCATTTGGGGTACTGAAGACTTGATATGTGGACTCACCTGTCATACAATTTGACCACATGCATGGAAATATAACTAAGCCTACCACCCTTGTGATTAGACCTCCACGTTTATGTTGATTGATTCGGGTATGTTTGTTTATGCCTTGCTTACTGTGTTCACTCATGGTTTGTGTTGATTGTGTTCACTGTCGACTATCGGTTATGATTGAGGATGGTTAATTTTAATTTTGGATAGATGTATGGTTAAGTTTGATTTCGTACCTCTATCTTAGAACTAATAGAAAACCTCTTCTTTAATAAAATGGGCTTTATTATTCACTTGTGGTTTGTGTTGACAGTGTTCGTTGTCAACTATCGATTATGATTGTGGATGGTTAAGTTCAATTTCAGACCTTTGTTCGAGAACTACTAGAAAACCTCTTTTTTAATAAAATGGACTTTATTATAGATTTGATAAACCTTTAGGGAATATTTACTATATTATGACTTGAATTAAAAAGGTTATCAAAGTAGATTTGATAAACCTTTCTATTTTAATGGGATAGTTTTAAAAAATTAGATAGATGCCATTGTCTTTTAAATCCTATTAAACCAAAATAATGCTTTAATAAAATATTATTTAGAAAATAATTATTAAAAAAATGAATAAAAAATACTCCTTCACTATGATTAAATGTATTTCAGTTATTCAAATTTAAGAGTTGTTTTAGAATAAATTGGATAGAAACATTTTATGAGTGTTATATGATTTCCTTTCCTATCACAATTATTTTGTGAAAGATTAATTCTATTGGTAGAAAGCTTGATAGTATTTTGTCAAATATTGATTCTCAAATGCAAAGGAAATTAGACAAACATATGAGTTTATAAGTATTTGTTTGTAAATTGTTAAGATATTGATATATGCCTTTGTTGGAAAGAACCTAATTAATTAAAGGTCACAAATGTAATTCTTCTAGTCTTAGAAGGATGGATTGGTGTCCATACTTGGAGAAGGTATGGGACTCCTCCATGTTATTGAGAAGACTAGATTGACTTAATGAGTCAATTAAATATGCTCTTGGACTAAATTATTGGAATATTTTGAGAATCAATATAAGAAATTATTTTATAACTACATTAATATAGAAAGTGTTCTTTATGGAGAAAGGGTATTGAAGGAGTCATCTTGATTGACTACTTATAAAATAATTTTGGTAGTAAATCTATCAACATTTAGAATTAATTTTTAGTAGATAAGATGATGGAATCCTATTTACAAATTGTATCAAGTAGTACAAATTTGTAAACAATTTTATTATGAGCCTTACTATCAATATTGTGGAAATATTAAGTATAGTGGGTCTACTAATTGTGGTACTTAGAAATAATATTTTATAGAAAGAATGTAGTTAGGGGAATAATGAGTACAAAACACATTCTTTGAGGAAATTATGGAATTTCCTCACTTATGTTGATCATATGATTAATGATCCTTTGTGACCCTTTTCTAGCTATGAAGTCTAGGATTTGTGGGTGAGTGAAATCAATATGATTTTGATGTTGTAGAAATAAAATAAAGGATCCATTCTTAGGGAAATTATATGATTTCCTCTTCATGTGTTTAGTATGGTTCCTTAGTGAACTCTACTTAAGAAGGATTGATTATGTATCAATTTTGGAGAATAAATTTGAAATTCATTCTCAAGAGAACTATGCGGTTTTCTCTATGGACTCATCTATAGATAATCCATGTCAGGATTAATGATCAGTTTTCTCCTTAAATGAATTCGATGATAATTTCATAAATCTATGGATATAAGAATTTATGAGATTCTTATGTATTGTATTGATGTTTTGGAAAAAGGAAATATGAAATTCCTTATTTACAACATGATTTGAAAAAGGAATGGTTTGATTCCTTTAGTTGTATAATTGATTCAAATAAAGGATCCATGGGATGCCTTTCTATAATTGTAATTATGACAACTTAATTTATGAAATGAGAGGAGAAACATATTTTGGAGTTTGGGTTTATTCCTTGTCAGGGTTCCTAGGATATATGCTGTGTAACTCTATTTTATGGTTTGCAACTGATGTTATACATGGATGTTGTATCTATTATGATGTTAATTAGATAGATAGTGGATGTTGCATGAGATGTAATTTAAATGTTATTTACTTTATAATGAAATTATGCATTTACATTCTTCTAAGATATTCACTAAAATGTTATATGCTGTATGCTTTTGTTAACAAGCAATGTTCCATAAGTGAGAATGGTTTATAATTGCACTTGAGGTTATTAGATCTAATAATGAATGGTGCCTTTGATTTTACAATGAATGGATCTTTTAACATGTTGCAATGGTATTGCTTTGTTTCAAAGGGAGTTAAAAAATATTTATGTATTGTTTAATAATATATGCATGGTATTCCTTTGAAAAATAATTAGGAAGTGAATCTGGGATTAGGGTTTTGAGATGACGGTGTGCAAGGGAAGGCTTCTCGGGAGAGCACGGGAGTGCTAGCAGATCGAACCATGGGCACAACAGGGTGGAAGGAGAGCAACCAGAGTCCGGGGGCACTGAGGAGTCCTTGCCATCCGAAGATGGTGTCAGCCATGGCAAGGATCCACCAGACAAATGGGGAGGTGGACCTCGAAAGTCATATGCTCAGGCAACGGCTTTAGAAACCCTAAGAGGCATCTTCACTAAGGAGTTGTTTTCGATCGGGGACGAGTTGGACATCCCGATAGAAATTCTCTCAAGCTTCATGGAATTCAAAAAATTTACCCTCATTGGTAAGTTTATTGGTGGTCAGCCAAATATGGAGACCATTCGCAAATGGGCGTCAGGCAAATGGAGAACCTCTGGTCTCATGGAGTTGGTGGCCTTAACCCGAGGTTTTTTCACAATTAGACTGAACAACAAGGAGGACTACTGCAAAATATTGGCTAGAGGTCCTTGGTTCTTGGGCCATAGGAGTCTCTTTCTAAGGAAGTGGGGTATGGACTTCAACCCTGATACCCAAAACATCAACATTGCTCCAATATGGGTCAGGCTCCCAAGTCTCCCTCTTTTTTTTTGGCATAAAAATGTAATTCGAGGAATTTCCCGCTCCATTGGGGAGTTGGTCACCATTGACCCTCCCACCAGAGCTCGAACAATATTTGTCCAAGCCCATTTCTATGTCTTGGCGGACTTGGAGGCAGTCCTTCCCTCCTCCATCACTCTTCGATCTGGAGGTTCCATTCTCCACAAGCAAGCCATTGCATATGAGAACAAACCATATTTCTACCTCTAGTGTAGTTCTCAAGGGCACCTGCAGCACAATTGTCCTATTCAAAAGTTGAGGAAGAAGAAGCAAGATTCCTGTAACCCCTTGGAACACAGTGTTGGTCAGGTGAAGCCCCCTGTTACGAAAGACCATAAGTCTCCAGGCCCATCCAGGGACCTTCACGAATCCTCCCACCCAGAAGAAGGAATCTCCCTCCAACCAAACTCTCAATTGTGTGTTGCTAGCACCCTTCTAGGACCTCAGGTGGTGAAGGTTCAGTCCCCCCCCAACACACCTCATAGGCAGATTTACCCATACTTCAATACCAAAACCCTTTCGAGTCCCAAATTATGTTGGAAGATTACCTACTGGGAAGGAGGGGTGGCCCCCACCAAAACACCTCTCAGTCAAGTCCACCCAAGTTCTAGGACATAGGCCCTTTCGATTTCAACCAGTCCCAAACCTTGCTAGAAGATTACCACCTGGGAAGGAGGTTCGTCAACCAGATCGGACATATGAGCCCTCAAATTACTAGGAGCCGAAAGCAAAATGTGGATTATGGAAGTGTGAGGAAACAAGGCCGACCTCCCAACAAAGACATAAGAGACAAAGAGATGGCGGTAGACATTACGAATGGCACCCAATGTCTGCTATTTTCATATGACTCTGATACTCAGACGGGCGATGTGCATGTGCCTAAACCTCCCTTCCAATAGGGAAAGGGAGGCAAGAAGAACCTCAAACTATCCAGATGAATCTAAAGTAGACCCAAGAGCATCAGAACTCGGAGGATCTGGAGGATTTGGACTAGCTGTGATATGTCTAAACTCGGAGGATCAGGTGGATCCGGAATTACTATTTTCCTCGTCTGGTGTTTAGCTGGTTTTGCTTCTACTCTCCAATGGTTCATTTTCTTTGGCTGTTACTTTTTGTTATCTTGTTTAAATTTCATTTTGTTTCCTGGTTAATCAGGCATAAATGCTTTTTTGTAGCCTCCAGGAAATTATTTTAGGGGTTATGTTTCATTTTCTTCGACTGTTACTTTTTGTTATCCTGTTTAAATTTCGGTTTGTTTCCTGGTTAACCAGGCATAAATGCCTTTTTTGTTGCCTTCGGGCAATTAGTTTAGGGGTTACGATTTCTGTAATAGGCTTATACATAAAGCCAGGAGGCATGATGCAAGGCTGATTTTGTTCATAAGGTTTTGGGATCCTCTATAAAAACCCTTTGTTAATCTACTATAATAATTACCAAAAAAAAAATTAATTAGGAAGTAAAATAAAAATTACATTCAATTAGTTAAATAACTAAACTCCCTAATGAAAGAAGAGATAGAAATAATTAAACCAAAGAAATAATAAACATCATCATGGAATGTGAGGTTAGATAGGAGCTGGTCACTCCTATAATGAGAGTTTCCACTAACTGTGTCATAATTCTCTTGGATACTTGCTATCGTGATTGATGTTGGTTGAAACATACTTGACTGTGAACTATAGACATGTTATAATTCAAAAAAATTCTATCTTTAGTTGGGTTGGTAATTTGGGGTTTTTACAGTTGGTATTAGAGCCCAGGCTAGCTAATGGACTCTAATGTTAGGTCTAGTCTAGCAAAGATACGGGCTTTGTTATACTTTAGGAATAAGCTTCCATTATAATTTAATAACTTTCCTATATGAAATCTAAACTGATAAATGCTTGGTAAGGGAAGATTAAGTGCTTAGAGGCTACTAATGTGTAGATATTTTTCTCCCATGCCTAAATTCACTAGTGAATCAAAATGGAAGAGTGAAGGGAATCTTCCACAACTTGTGGAGTACCCAAGATATCGTTGAGAAATGGTACTTGGTATCTATAGTATTGAGCTAAGCCTCTTTCTTACTAAAGTATTGTATGATGAACAAAATTTAAAAATGATCAAGTGGGAAAAACTTAGATTCAGTCTCATATCATGGAGATTAAAGTTGAATAGAGCAAGTAAGGTAAAATGGTAGACATTGGAGTGTCTATGAGGGTTTGTGTGATAACCCCCTTAACTCCCATTGTGTGATATGGAGAGAAAGTTGAGCATTACAAATTATTGATGTTCTATATTTATAGTAGGATGTTTAATCTTCAAGGCATATGCCTAATGTACGGGTTGAAAGAGATCTAACATGAGACTAGCTTAAGCTAGAAGGGAAAATAGTATTCCTGTTGAAATATACGGAAGAATTCCCAAAAGCATGATATTTTTTATCATCCACTGGTATTAATAGGAGGATTGGCCACTCCTATCCACAAGATAGACATTGACCACATTGATTCCTATGAAGTGCAGCCTTGGACTTACTTGGGTATTCATATTTAAGAGAACCACATGGAGATTTTTCTAAAGTAACCCCTTGATCATAAACTTAACTATATGAGTTATAAAATTCTCTAAGAATATTTGGTATTGGAAGATATCTATGGAAAAACAATCCATAGGGTAAGTATTGAAAAATTAGAAGATAGATCCCATTCAGAATTGCAATGGCAATACTACATTACGACGAGGCAAGAACCTAAGTAAAATTAGGGGATCATCAAAAGAATGTTTTTCTTTATTTATACTTTTTATCAATGTTACAATATGCTCATGGCTTTTGGCCAGAAGCTGTGGTTAAGAAAATTGCAGAAACACTAGAAACTCAACATACTTAAACATGGAAACCGTCCAAATCTCACCAGAACCATATTCTAACATGATATCCCAATTATGGCAAAGGAATACAAGGACGAAGAAACTCCATATTTGAACTCACCAGAAGCATCTTCAGACATAATAGTTTGTGGGAATCATATTTGGTCCCCATCTAGCAGTATCCCAACTACGCAAAAAAGTATGCCACCTGACCACTCGGGTGGTGGTCAAGTTTAATAAGGCATTATACCCTATTTAAATAAGAAATTACTCAATACAAAATGTATGTGGTATTATTATCCATACAGGTGACCTGGTATATAAACCTTCAATAATTGGTTTAAGCATAAATACCCCTCTGAATTATTTCAAAATGAAAAAGGGTTTCAACTTAATAAATTTGAGGTAGTTGTATCGCTCCAATTTTTTTGCATCCTTACCTTTAGGCTATAGGATCCGCACCCGAAAGGGGGATGCGAGAAGGATGGGACAATACCTCGGACTGAGAGGCCCTTTGAAGGTCGCGCCTCTCGAGGGAGGGGTATAAGGGTGAATTTTTGATGGATGGTGGGTTCACCAGGAAACTTTTGAGTGGCAGTTTCCATGCCTAGGTTGAGAATGGGTTTGATGTGTTCATTTTTATATTAAATCATTCAATTCCTAGGTTTGGCCAAGATGAATCTAAGCTATTCTATATGTCGATGCTGATTTATATGGATACAAAAAGCATGAATAAGTGCTAAACATAGAAAGTGTGCTAAATAAGATAGAATGTACCTGATTTCGGATGTCTGATGAAGATTATGAGGTTTGTAGAAGTCCAGATCGTCTCAAATATTACATTATCATCTGCAATTGCATAGAATCATCTCAGATCACAGTCGATCATCTGAGATCAAACGAGATCGTCATCGACCTAAGGAATTCATCAGATGAATTCATCAAAAACCTGCAATCACAGAAACAGATACCAAAGACCAAAAATGCAACTGCAAAAGCAAGGGGAAATGATAGAAATGATAGTAAACTTGCCTAAATGATAAATCCATATAACAATTAAAGGAAATGCATTAATTTAATAATTTATTTTAACTTTATCATGCATCTATGCTAAATGAGGTGAACTCCAGAATGCAGAAATAGAATAAACTAAGTTAATGCATAAGGAAATGAAGAGAGAAGATAAAAAAATGCAAACTTCGGGCTCTGATTGCCCCCAATCTGGACTGCAATCGAGATCGCCTCAAATCGTACGATATCATCACCGATCTACGATAGGATCATCCGAAATCATCTGGAATCGCCAACGACGATCCGAGCTTGCTCCAGCTGAAAAACAGTAAAATTCCTGCAAGAAAAACTTGAAATACACAATGCAACAATGGTGGGAAGGTGTTTTAATGCATGAGAAACTAAAGTTGTAGGGAAAATCAGCTAGGGGGAAGTCAAGGAAAATCCTAAGTTTATATAGGATTTAGGGAGAGGTTAGGAGGTTGGAGATCACCCCAATTTGGGAGATCTCCAATGGGGAAGACTCTAACCGCGTAGACACGCTTTCTACCCAAGTTAGAGAAGCTGTTGAAACAGAAGCTAATTATGAAAATTTAGTTTTGGGACGAAATCGTCTGGACGTTCTGTTCCAGACGAATTCGTTAGATCTGGGATGATTTCATCTGATCGTCGACGATATCGTCCAACGGTCAAAACAAATCCTAAAAATGGCACGAAAAATGAGGGGAGTGGGTAACGGGCGGTTTGGAGTTAAAATTCAAATTTTTATCTTTTTACTAAGGGTTTAACTGTGCCAATTTTAGGGTGCTACATTTTGCCCCCTCTTTAGCGAATTTTTTGAAGAAAATGCGTTAAAGACGAGTTCTTCCCGTTTTACGAGAAAGCAAAAATTTACTCAATTTTTTAGACGACGATTCTAGGTCGAATCGTACGACTGCTTACTATGGTGCCCCCTCCGTGTTTTTACCCAAATCGAACGTTTGAGGTAAAAGCGTGAAAAAGCAAAATTAAAAATGTTGTTGTTTTTAAATAAAATTAAGAAAAATAGGGTAAAACCCTAATTCATTTTTACTGTTCATTTTCACTGTTTTTAGAGCTCTGCAGACAAAATGGTCGAAACCACGCACAGATCGACAGAGGTCCGACGCGGGCTACGGGTAAGAATCTAAACCTAGTGAATTATGTTTTAATTTGATTTGTGTAATTTGCAATTTAAATTTTGACTATTTTGGGGCATCGCGATCGTTTTTAGGCCGTCGACGACGTCGAGACGAAATCGTCCCAATTTCGTCGAAATCATCCCTAGATCGTCGATTTCGTCTATGGGAGAAATCGGCGAAATAGGGGCGATCCCGTCCAACAAGGGGCGATCCCCAAGTTGAGAAATCGAAGATGATTTCATCCTACAAAGGACGATTTGATTTAATTTAGGACGATATCATCCAATGGTGGACGATATCATCATTTTTATGAAATTAAGCTTGTTTGAATTGCATTTAATTGATTGTAATAATTGTTTTATTAATGAATTTTGTTGTTTTATTGTTTATTTTGTAGAGGGGATTACTAAAGAGTCGAGAATGGAAATACGGGGGGCTGAGGGATGATGTGGCCATGCTCAATCAGGTGGAGCGAGACCAACTGGCATAGGTCGGACTACAACATGTGGTAGAGATGCCACAAATATCAATAGACATGGGGCTACTGACAGCCCTAGCAGAGAGATGGTATCCGGGGTCATCCTGCTTTCGGTTACCGATAGGGGAGATGGCTCCCACACTAGAGGACGTATGGAGGATCTTGAGGATCCCCATACAGGGATGGTTTATGACTCCTACGGCCAATCAGGGCCAGGCTATGATGAGGCTGTGCGGAGACCCGAGCTTCGCCCTGGAGAAGGGCGGAGTGAACATCGAGTCTCTGAGGCAGATGCCTGGGGCATCTAGGTTGACTCAGGTTTTGGCAGGGATAGTGGGTGGCCTACTGTTGTGCCACCAGAGCGGGTGCAGATTACCATGGCTCCTTTTAGATGTGGTCTATGACATGAGAGACCACGGGTATAGATTTGCATGGGGCAGCTTTGTACTGTGCCACTTGTATAGGATCCTGCATGGGGTCATATACAAGGGAGGTCGATGTCTGGTTTTGACATCGCTACTACAGGTATGGTGCTGGGAGCACATCACGGTGCGAAGGCCGGTAGGACTCCCACTGACAGGGGTTGATCGAGAGAGACCCCGGGTTTTCTATTGGTGGCTCTAGAGAGGGTCACAGCGATGGATAGATCTACCGATGTCACGGAGGTTACTAGACGACCTCATCCTTGACCAGATCACCTAGAGGCCATGGAGAGAGCATCCAGGGTGGGGAGAGGATGGATAGGAGTTGGCTCACATCAGGTGAGTCTATTGGCTGAGGATGGAGTGGGGAGAGGTAGAGCTCCACCGCTACGATCGAGTTGTGTGATAGTTTGGTCTACAATAGGGGATCCCATCTCTTAGGGACTATGAGTACTCCCGGACTATCCAGGATAATACCACACTAAGCGGGGCTCTGGATATGCAACGATTCTGGAGCCAGGACGTGGATGATGCCCCCATCTAGCCAGTGGATGGGGACGACGTTGGGGTCACTGATGGATACGATGCCTGGTATGTAGGCATCCACCCTCCTCGAATGACGAGGGCATAGGGTTCGATGCACGCCATGGTGCGACGGATGGGGAGGCGGTGCCAGGCTGCTATTGAGGTAGCACGGGGTCACGAAGGGAGAGAGCAATGATGGTCTCCATAGGAGAGATGCCAGAGGATGCCACAGGCTCCATAGAGACCGCAATAGATAGGGAGGAGGGAGGAGGGATTCCCTTCTCAGTAGGGGGAGAGGCCACCATCGCCCAATAAGGGCAAGGGTGTCGAGGTGGGGGAGAGCAGCGAGATGGCGGCTCTCCGAGCTGAGAATGCCCACCTACGAGCTCAGGTGCAGACTCTGCAGGATGAGGCTACACGGCTCAGGGCTCGGAGCGGAGGGGCGAGCATGCAGGAGTTGGCATGGTCTATGGCTCAGACTACGTTCTATCAGGGAGCATACTTCCAGCTGGTTCCAGAGGGCCAGAGGTTACAGCTACCAATCGGCATTACAGAGCCGATCAAGGTGGGATCATCGAGGACATCCTCATGATCGATGGTGAGGACCCGAGACACAGCCCGGACCTCTATGGGACCACCTCCTCCACCTCAAGGTGGGAGAGGAGATGAGGCTGAGAGCTCGAGGGCTTCTCGAGGCTAGCTGCTATAGACTAGATTGCATATATTTTTGGGAGGATTGAGTATGCCAGGGTATAGATTGTGGCATACCAATCCAGTTTTGATATGATGTACATAATTTGTTGATATATATATATGGTCTTTTTGATGATATGACTTGTGTATATGTTGTATGATGCTTTAATTTTGGATTTGTTGATTGATTATTCATGTAATTATGTCATTGGAAATAAATTATAATTTTATGTCATGCCATAAAATTTAAATGGAATAATCTGATGTAAACAAATTGGTTGTTTTGGTGGTGTGATGTGATGCAAAATAAAAGGGACTTCTAACAATAATTTCAAAGGACATTGTCGTTGTTATAGACCATTTCATGGAGTCGTCGCTCGCTAGGTCGTCAAGCTAATCCCAGTATAGAAATATTGCTAAAAGTAAAAGGGTGCTTAAGAGACTGTCTTAAGACTTTGTGTTGTGATGATGAAAAATGATGATGGTGATGATTTGTTTTCAGATTTTCATAAAAATATTATGCATGAAATATAAAAGAAATATGATTTTTGCTAGGCATAAATTCCTGTGTGTGATAAAAATTTTGAACAATTCCTTAGGAATTATACCATGGTTGCAAAATGGAATGTTGACATAATGAAATGAAAATAGAAAAATTTGCGTTCCTTTTAAAGCACAATTGTGTAACATAATGATGTAAGCCATATGTTTTTATGAATTAAAATGAATGGGAAATAAAATGAGAACAATGGTTTGCGCTAGGCATAGAATTATAGGTATAGACTTATACCATCATCGTGAAATCCAAAAAGGAAATTGATATAATAGTTTTATTGCATGATTGTTTTTTTTATTTTGAGATAAACAGAAAATAATAACGTGACTTTATTTACTAGGTTTTTGAAGATGTTGTGAAAGAAAATTTTGGATTTTGGAAAGAAATATATTTAACTGTTTTTATGCTAAGCAAATGTTTTTAAATAAGAAGATGAAATGATTCTAAAAGAATTGCAAAAATATTTTAAATTATCTCAAAGACAAAATGTAGATTTATAAGGAACCCCATGTGCAGATGTGAGTTCATTGCCGATCTTGATTTATCATAATGATACAAAATATCTCAAATACAAATGTGTGTGCAATTGTATTGTTCATTCACCAATTTTGAGCAAGATAATTTGATACAAGTAATTTGAATTAACCAAATAAGTGTTCGTTGACCATGATTTATATGCATGTAACCGTACCAGACTACTATGTAAGTCGGGTCATCAAGAGCTAGCTAATCCATAAGCCGACATAGGTCTGTACAAAATAAGGTCGCTAATGTGACAGACATATCACCATGCTAGGGATTACCCAAGGCCAAGCGGGTTGGGCACAAACCACCTGTTATGGGGCTTACCTCACAGTTTTCGAATAATTGAGAATTCCAGGGATTCAAGCTCATTCACCCTTCTTTTCTTTTTCAAGGGGTAGGGAAAGGGATTTTATTGCTTTTTGCTTTTTCTTTTCTCTTTTGCTTCTCTTTATTTTTTTTTTTTTTATTATTTTTGCTTGGAACTGAGACAATGCTGAAATATTGTTGCGATGGTACAAAATAATATTTTTCTTTTTCTCATTTTCTTTGACTTTTCTTTTTTCTTCCTATACTAGGGATACTTGCTCGGATTGGCTGTGGAGCAAGGGATTTTTATTCTGGATAGGGGTGAGCTTGTCCTTTTGTCAATTCTCAAATATTCTAGACCATGTGCATGATAGGATAGCAGGGGAAACTTTTCGCTCAAGAAACCATTTCTACTATGTAGCATCATATCGAATTTGCAATGAAATCATTTTAATGTGAAAAGATATGCTTGGTTCAAGTAAATAACAAGATCAGTTCTCTATGCTCAAAACTTTATTTAATTCAACTGTGGACTTTGATATAAGAGAGATTAATAATCATACCAAATAAAATCAAGATATTTATTCATGTGAGTGTGAAAGTGCGGGATTCCAAATAAATGCTAATTTATCCAAAATAATTGAAAATATAACTGCAATACTTCAAGAATTGACAGGTACAAAAATAAAAGATGTTTTTGAAGATTTTGATGATTTTGAAGTTTTTATATTTTGATTTTAATTTATGAATTGAAAGAATAAATACTATTACTATTTTGAAATTTTTATATGGATGACTAAAATGAAACAATATGCAAAATAACAATATATATAATGATGAAATGACCAGATGTTATGCATAATAGCGCTTAAGATGCATAATGTTCATAGGTTCTTTAAGATCTTTACCATCTAAGGTAGCTAATCGGTATGCTCCCGATCCAAATTTAGCAATGATGATATATGGTCCAAGCCAGTTGGGCTCGAATTTACCTTTAAGATCTTTAGTTGCATTAGTATTTTTTTTATTTTCTTTCAAGACAAGGTCGCCGATCTCAAAGGATCGATGATGAACTTTCTTGAGGTATGCTCGCTTGAGCTTGTTTTGGTAGGCACGAAGATGTTCCAAAGCATTGATGCGCTTCTCATCTAGGAGTTCCAGCTGACTAAGTCTGCCAAGCATGATATTCATCTCCTACTTCAGTATCTTGAAGTAGTAGAGCCAAAGAAGGAACTTCTAATTCAAAGGGAAAAATAGCTTCAGCACCATAAACCAAAACAAAAGGTGAAGTGCCCGTGGGAGTGCGAATGCTAGTTCG
Source organism: Wollemia nobilis (assembly GCA_028583015.1). Taxonomy (NCBI): domain Eukaryota; kingdom Viridiplantae; phylum Streptophyta; class Pinopsida; order Araucariales; family Araucariaceae; genus Wollemia; species Wollemia nobilis. Next base: position 3,208,319 of record JAQPPZ010016995.1, on the reverse strand, counting down.
ATAAGCCCACAAAGTAGGATATAATTGAATGTGCCAATCTCGGCCAGATTTATTGACCAGTATTTTGAGGATTTTAATTAATGTTTTATTAGATGCTTTTGCTTGGCCATTACCCTGAGGATAATAGGGAGTGGACCAACGATGTTGAATTTTATATTTTTGACATAATTTTTTGACATCTTTATTTTTGAAACAAGTTCCATTATCTGAGATGAGATTTGCAGGAATTCCGAACCTACAAATAATTTGATTAAAAATAAATTTGGAAACTTGGGTTCTAGTGCAAGAAGCTAAGGGCATAGCTTCAACCCACTTCGTGAAATACTCGATGGCGGTTATGATGAATTTGTGTCCATCAGATGACACAGGGTTGATTTTTCCAATGATGTCTAAGCCCCATTTTGAAAAGGGCCAAGGAGATGAAATAGCCTATAGTTCTTGTGCAGGCGCATGGACAAGGTCAACATGTTTCTGGCACTTGTCGCAATGGCGCACATAATCATGTGCATCATTCTCCATGGTGGGCCAAAAATATCCTATCCTAAGGAGCTTCTTAGCAATGGCGCTACCACTAAAATGTCCCCCACAAGATCCATCGTGGGCTTCACTCAAAGCTGATCTAGATTCTTCTAGATTCAAACATCTCAATAGGATGCCTTCAAAAGATCTCCTATACAATGTATTGCCAATAATTATGAAGTGACTTGCTCGTCTATGTAATAACCGGCGTTGGTTGCTATTACAACCTTCAGGGAAGGTCCCATTTTGAAGAAAATTAAATATATCAGTGTACCAAGGTTCAGGAGTAGTTTCGTTGATTAGAAACACATCCAAAGGTTCTAAGCATGATTTATTTGAAGTGGGTTCCTGGAGTCGATGAATAATGATGGTAGCATATTCGTCATCTAACTCCAAGGGCAAAAGAGATGCAGTGCAACCATAGCGTCAGCCGCACGATTGCTAGTTCGAGGAATAGCTTCCAAGGTAACTTGATCAAATAAAGATATTAATTGTAAGACATATGCTTTATATGGACGTAATTTATCATCTCTGGTATGATAAACATCATTGATTTGATTTATGACAAGTTGAGAATCATCGAAAACCAATAGATTTTTAATTTTCAGTGCCAAGGCAGCTCGTAATCCAAGGATTAGAGCCTCATATTCAGCAGTGTTATTAGTACAAGAAAATGTTAATTTAAAGGACAAAGGTATAAGATGTTTCTACGGAGATATTAAAATAATACCTGCACCAGCCCCACTCATGCATCGGGCTCCGTCAAAGTATAGGGACCATTGCTCTGGATGGTCTGCCTCTATTGTAAGGCATTCATCAGGAAACTCAATGATGAGGGGATGGGTAGACTCTAAGGGTGCAACAGCTAATTGATCTGCTATGATTTGACCCTTAACAAACTTTTGTCCTATAAACGTGAGTTCAAACTCGCTTAGCGCAAGAACCCACTTTGCTATGCGACCAGATAAGTACGATCGACTCATGAGATACCGCAAAGGATCGAATTTAGCAATAACATATGTTTTTTGACTGAGCATATAATGGCGTAGTTTCTATGTAGAAAATACGACTGCTAGACATAGTTTCTCTAATGTTGTGTAGTGGGTTTCATAACTGATTAAGGTTCGGCTAATGTAATAATTAGCACGCTCTCTCTTCTCATCGTCAAGTTGAGCTAACATAGCTCCTAAGGCAAGATCTGAAGCAAAAATATACAAGATAAATGGGTGATCAGATCTAGGTGGTGAAAGCACGGGTGGGTTAAGGAGATATTGTTTGAGGAGTTCAAATGCTTCTTGACATTCATCATCCCAATGAAAAGAGACATCTTTCTTAAGAAGCTTAAGAAAGGGTCCTGTTTTGTCCGCCAACTTATCGATGAAGCGACGAATAGCTTGAAGCTTACCTTGTAGACTTCGTAATTCAGATATATTTGTGGGTGTGGGCATATCAGTGATAGCCATGATCTTGAGAGGGTCAATTTCAATGCCACGTAAAGAAACTATAACCCCCAATAATTTATCGGACTTAACTCCAAATATACATTTGGTTGGATTCAGTCGGATAAGATATTCCCTTAACCGATCAAATACTTTTCTCAAGTCATCTAAATGATCATCTTCTTTGATGGAACGAGCTATAATATCATCTACATAATCATGTAGAATATCATGCATCATATCATGAAAGATATAAGTCATGGCTCGTTGATATGTTGCACTTGCATTCTTCAAACCGAATGGCATCACTTTCCAACAAAAGGTCCCCCAAGGGGTAATAAAGGTTGTTTTAGCCTGATCTTCAGGAGCTATCCTGATCTGATTATAACCAGAAAATCCATCCATTAAGGATATCATTCCACTCCCAGCAAGTAAAATCAATGATCCGATCCATGTTGGGAAGAGGAAAATCATCTTTAGGGCATGCAACATTAATATCTCTAAAGTCTGTGCAAACCCTAACTTTGGTAGCTTCTTTCTTAGTTACTGGAACTACATTCGAGATCCATTCAGCATAATCAATGGCTTGTATAAAAATAACCTTCAAGAGTTTTTCTAATTCCCCTTTGACTAGTAAGGCCACTTTAGGATGCATTTTTCTAAGTTTTTGTTTAACAGGTTTAGCATCCGGATGGACTACTAGGTGATGCATAACTACAGAAGGGTCTAATCCTGGCATATCTTCATATGTCCAAGCAAAGACATCTTCATATTCTTTAAGAAATGCAATGTATTTATCCTATTTTTCTTGACTCAATTCTGATCCAATGTTGATTATGTGAGGGTTATCATTGGTTCCAATGTTAATTTTTATGACATTCTCTACTTCCATGTGTAGATCTCTCTCAAAATTAGGTGGGGCAGGTGAAACGCCCAATTCTTGTAATTCTTTCGAGGTTAGCTTAGATAATTCGTCTTGAGGAGTCGTGGCCTCAAGTTGGGCTATACTAGGTATAGAGCCATCGAAATAAAATCCGTTATGTAATAATTCCTCAATGGAGACATCATGGAAGATATCTCCCTCCAACTCATCATCGGATTCAGCGATCATCTGAGGGTAAGCTATGGATAGCATATTACATGTAAATGGCTTATTCATTAAATGCAAAGCATCACGTTTATCCAAATAATCTTGGTAACATATGAGATGGTCATCATCCTCAAATGGGAAGGGCTGACCCTTACTAGGAAATAGGCCCACACCACATCGGGCGGGCCATGGCTCTACCTCAAAAGGTTCTTTCATACCATTCTGGAAAGGTCCCAAACCTTTCCCTTTATATCCCAATTTAAGCATTATAGGCTTAGCTTTAATATACTCATTAGTAAAATAACATCGAGCATATCCATCATAATGTGTCTTGATGTTTCTAGGTATTCTTCCCCGATCATATCCCTTATAAATAAAAGCACAGCTCCCGACCTAGTAAATACTTCCCATAGGCTGTGGGAGGCCCAAGGTACGAGGAGAGGGTGGCAAATTATTTAAAATAAGGGAATCTTGCATAGCAGCGTTTGTTTTTTCTGATATAAGAATTTTAGATAAATCGGGTAAGAGCTCATCAGTAAGAGTGTAAGAGGTAGAAGGAACATTTCCTACATCTTCGGATGTGGAAAATATGCCTCTGGTAGGTGTAGATGTTGTAGAGATGTCGATGGATGGGTCTATAGGTATGGAAGTTATAGGAGTAAAACAAGAAGCATTGGTTGTGGGTTTAGGATCTTTTTGAGGTCCTAATGTGGTTTGTTCGGAAGATGGTTGAACTATATGTAGAGGTGGAGTTGATGGAGAAAAAGTAGATGATGTTATGGGTGTGTGTTTCACACGTTTAGATGGATGATGAGAATTAGGATGTGTGGATGACAGAGTAGGGCAAAATTGAACTCCAACAGGTTCTGCCAAAGCACACATATCAAAGGGTCTAGGATCACCATGAATGGTAACCAACTGATTTTTAAATTTGAATTTAACACACTGATGTAAAGTTGAGGGAACAACTCGCATCGCGTTGATCCAAGGGCGACCCAAGAGTATATTGTACGATGCGGGGCAATGTACAATAAACACGGTCATGTCTAAGGTTCTTGGACCAACTTGCAATGGGATAGTAATAACTCCACACGTTTCTTGTGTTTCGTCATTGAAGGCTTTTATGATCATATCAGTTCTTTTCATTTTGTCACTTCTAAACCCAAATATTTGGTAGAAGTCAAAAGTGCAAATGTTTAAAGATGAACCATTATCAATCAAGACTCGTTTAACTGCTACATCTCCAATTAGGGCAGTAATATATAAGGGGTTATCCTTATGTAAACTATGTTGCGGTATATCTCTATCCCGAAAGTCAATACAATCGACTTCTCGAGTTATGATAGTATTGGCCATGGCTTCAGGTTGAATATTTTGTGGTACCATCATTTGGCTTAATGTGAGCATTAATTCATCCCTATGTGTAGGAGAAGATCTTAAAAGGTCCAAAAGGGAAATTCTAGCTGTAGTATTTGATAATTGTTCATTAATATTATAAGGAGGTTTAGGTTGAACATTAGGCGCATGATTCCCTTTATTAGGAACTTTCAAAACAAATGGAGCTGATCCATCATTCTGAGTTTGATCTTGTTGAGAATTTTGAGCCTGTTGTCGAGTAACAACTCCGATGGTACCTACAATATTATTTTGTGGATGATGAATGGGTCTTGGTCTAGCGTTTATGGCTTGTTCATTAGAAAGTAATTGGTGAGAAGATGGTCTAGTAGTGACTCTTCTTGGAAATGGTTCTTTCGAAACCATAGAATTTGTGATAGGTTGAATAGCATCTGATTCATCTTCAGAACTATTCGATTGATTTGAGGTGATTTCCATGTCACTTTCAGTCTCATATTTTGTATCACTAAGATCAGGTGTCCGAATATTATATAGAGGTCTGGTCGTAACCATGGATAAAGTTGTGTCAAATATTTGCAGATCATGAGCAGGTGAATGTCCACTAATAGTCCCTACATATCGGGTAGGAGGGGGAACATTATGATGCTCAATTTGATTAGCCACCTCTTTACCATGCTTTGGTAAAGGATGTTGAAATATGTCCAATGATTGATTGGCATTCTGATTCTGATTTTTGGGGATGTTCTTTTGAGCATTATTAGGAGGATTTTGTTTAGGTTGAAAGGCTTGCACCTCCATCTCATTGTTATCAATTAGGTCTTGTATTTTATGTTTTAATATTTTACAAGAGTTGGTAGCGTGTCCAGGTCCTCTATGGAAATCATAGTGTAAATCAGCTCTGTATCCGGGTATAGTTGGATCAGGTTCCCGGATATTTGGTAATTGGATCAAACCTCGTTCTAATAATTGCGGTAGAATGGTTGATAGAGGTTGATTTAACCTAGTAAATTCTCGAGGTGGTTTATCAGGAGGTTTCAGTATAAAATTCTTCATTGTCTTCATAGCATTAACAGTAGCAATATTTCTACTATCAGTGACTCCATCACCCACAACTTGTTTATTTTTATATTGATTTTTGGATGTTTTCTCATCATCTTTCTTTTTAAGCTGTCCTCTCCTAATGAGAGCATCTTCCACTCTTCGGGCTAAGTCTATAGCTTGATCGAAGGTGGTCAAGGTAGTAGTTGATAACTCATAGGATAGTTGTTCTTGTAAATTATTGATAAAGATATCCAGCATTTCCCGATAAGGTAACACAAAGTGTAATTTTCCTATCAACTGTCTCCACCGAGCTAGGAAATCAGCAAAACATTCATCTTTGTCTTGTTTTAAGTTGTACAAATATTTAATGGTTACATGCCTTTCGATGTAGGCACTAAATTGATGAACAAAAGACTCGGTTGTTTCTTCGAAATTCCTCAAAGAATGAGTGGGTAATTGATAATACCACTCTAATGCCATTCCTCCTAAACTTTTTGGGAACATTTTTAGTAATAACAAGTCATCATGTGATATATCATGACATGCTATCCTAAACATACGAAGATGCTCTATGGGATCTTCGGTTCCTTTGTATATAGGTAGGACAGGCATAGGAAAGTGTTTAGGATATGGTTGTGCTACGACTATAGGATCTAAAGGCTAACTACACATCTCTCGATAATTGTACGAGGGACGGTAGGGATCTATCTGGTCCATGCGGGAGACTAACTGTTTCACCATGGCTTCCAGATTACTAGTTTGTCCACCATATTGGTTTGGTGGTACATGAGTATGGGATTTGTGAGCGTATGATGGCATGACGTAAGGATTAGATGCTATATTGCTATTATGCAAATGGTTGGTAGGGAGAGTATTATGAAGAAGATTTGTAGTAGCATTATGTTGTATCCCAGATTGTTGGAAATTGGTGTTTGGTTTTGTTTTGGGCTTTTGTTGATTTGAGGTATGTTGATCAATAACTTGGCAAAATAGAGCAGTGAATGAAGGTTTCTTTTGTGTGGGAATAACTCTAGGCTTGGTAACAGGCACTCTAGGTGGTTGGGTAACCTGTTGTTGTTGCATGTTCTGGATTATAGCGGCCATATCCAAATTGGATGGTCCAACTTGATCACTTTCTTGATCAACGAAGGACAAGGGATTAGTGCGTGTGTGATATATTTCTTCTAGGGTTGCTTGAGTGTCACTAATTTGATCCTTGTCCATATGGATTGCTCTATTAAGAGTGCCAATATTAGTATTGAGGAACTTCCATAAATGTTCCATGTTCTCAAAAGTAACAGCTCCTCCTGGAGACATTTTAGGGGATGAGGATCCTTCCTCTCTAACAGTTTCTCTTTGTTCATTTCCTTCAACAAACTCTTCTTCTTGTTGGTCTAGGGTTCCTTCTTCCTGAATTGGGTCTTCAGGAAGGATATCTGGGTTATTTGATGGTTTTCCTAACCAATCTTCTTCTACTTCAGTCTGTTTTCCATTCCTAAGTCTAGTCATTATGCTTAAACTTAGATTTTAGCAAATTATATATATATATATATATATATATATATATATATATATATATATATATATATATATATATATATTTGCGACAAGTTTGGGAGGTATATATTTTAATTATATACCTACTATAATACTTAAAAGAAAACGTTTTGACTTTTGTTATATTTTTGTTTTGTTTTTGTTTTTGTTTTTATAATAATATTATAAAGACAACAAACAACATACTAAATGCAAGAAATAATAATAATAAAAGAATGGCTTAGTTTTCTATAAATAGTTTATGGATATCATTAATAGGATCAAGTTCATCAAGAGTCATGAAATGCTCCTCTTCAAATTGGAAATGGTTTTTCAAGAATTTGACAAAATGTGCTATGGTGATATTATCTGTTTCAGACTCTGACTTGTAGAAATAAAGTTCATGGCAATACTCTCGATATAACACAGCTCTAGGAACTCTATTCCATCTCTTTCTATCCGTAAGAACGACCTCTTGATCCTCTATATGAGATAGAAATTTATGTACTACAACTGCGTTGTCGAGGTATTCCTCAAAGGTGTACAACTCGGAAGACACAAGTGCTCTTTTATCTGCTAACCACCTATGGCAAGCTCTCTGAAGCTCATGGTACAAAGTCACCTGATCAGGATCCAAGATTCTATCTAGGACAAACCTCTTAATTTGCCTAAGTTCTATCGACCTAGATGAAATAATACTCAATCTCCTATTAAGTTCGTCCCATAAAGGTGGGACTCTATATGTTTGAGATACTCTAAGCAAAGAAGTAATCTCTATGGCTGCTAATTGATTTTCAACATTTATGGTGACAGCTCGTCTTTTATTATAATCTACCATCTAAATATGATATGCAATCTTAACAATCTTCTCCCTTTTTTTTTTTTTTCAAAAGGTTTTTAGTTTTCACGTCGGGTTCACCAAAATGTATTGCTCCAAATTTTTCGCATCCTTACCTTCAGGCTATAGGATCCACACCCGGAAGGGGGATGCGAGAAGGATGGGACAATACCTCGGACTGAGAGGCCCTTTGAAGGTCGCGCCTCTCGGGGAGGGGGTATAAGGGTGAATTTTCGATGGATGGTGGGTTCACCAGGAAACTTTGAGTGGCAGTTTCCATGCCTAGGTTGAGAATGGGTTTGATGTGTTCATTTTTATATTCAATCATTCAATTCCTAGGTTTGGCCAAGATGAATCTAAGCTATTCTATATGCCGATGCTGATTTATATGGATACAAAAAGCATGAATAAGTGCTAAACACAGAAAGTGTGCTAAATAAGACAGAATGTACCTGATTCCGGATGTCCGATGAAGATTCTGAGGTTTGTAGAAGTCCAGATCATCTCAAATCTTACATTATCATCTGCAATTGCATAGAATCATCTCAGATCATAGTCGGTCATCTGAGATCAGACGAGATCATCGTCGACCTGACGAATTTGTCAGAAACTTGCAATCATAGAAATAGATACCAAAGACCAAAAATGCAACTGCAAAAGCAAGGGGAAATGATAGAAATGATAGTAAACTTGCCTAAATGATAAATCCAGATAACAATTAAAGGAAATGCATTAATTTAATAATTTATTTTAACTTTATCATGCATCTATGCTAAATGAGGTGAACTCCAGAATGCAGAAATAGAATAAACTAAGTTAATGCATAAGGAAATGAAGAGAGAAGATAAAAAAATGCAAACTCCGGGCTCTGATTGCCCCCAATCTAGACTGCAGTCGAGATCACCTCCAATCGTACGAGATCATCGCCGATCTACGACAGGATCGTCCGAAATCGTCTGGAATCGTCAGCGACGATCCGAGCTTGCTCCAGCTGAAAAACAGTAAAATTCTTGCAAGAAAAACTTGAAATACACAATGCAACAATGGTGGGAAGGTGTTTTAATGCACGAGAAACTAAAGTTGCAGGGAAAATCAGCCAGGGGGAAGTCAAGGAAAATCCTAAGTTTATATAGGATTTAGGGAGAGGTTAGGAGGTTGGAGATCACCCCAATTTGGGAGATCTCCAATGGGGGAGACTCTAATCGTGCAGACACGCTTTCTACCCAAGTTAGAGAAGTTGTTGAAACAGAAGCTAATTATGAAAATTCAGTTTTGGGACGAAATCGTTTGGACGTTCTGTTCCAGACGAATTCGTCAGATCTAGGATGATTTCGTCTGATCGTCGATGATATCGTCCAACGGTCAAAACAAATCCTAAAAATGGCACAAAAAATGAGGGGAATGGGTAACGAGCTGTTAACAGGCGGTTTGGAGTTAAAATTCAAATTTTTATCTTTTACTAAGGGTTTAACTGCACCAATTTTAGGGTGCTACAATAGTGATGTTGTAAAAGTGGCTACAAGACTATTGGAACTAATTAGGATGGATTTATAGGACTCGTAGAAGTGCAGCTATTGAAGGTAACTCCCATATCGTCACTTCCTAGAAGATGGGAATTACCTGAGAATTTAAGTGACAATTAAAAACATCTTGCATGGAGCAAGGATACCTTTAGCATAAGTAAATTATCCAATAAGTGATAATGGTTTAAGTATACTTAGAGGTAGTTTCTTGCATAAAGTAGGAATAACTATAAATTGTGTCAAGTGATGAGATGAGTTGATGACTAAACTCAACTTTGCATAATTCTAGATCATTATCAAATAAATGATCATGAATAAAATTTTGTGAAGGTACCCTGTGTATGTGTAAATGCAACCCAGACAGCTGGCAACAATAATGATCAAAACTTAAAAAAGGTAAAGCACATAGATAAATGTGTATGAAACTGATGGATGGAATTTTTGAAAGGGCAAGGATAAGACAGTAGGAGACCATATTAATGGGACACACTATGATTTCAATTTGGAAGGAAAAAATTATTACCTTGAAAACTAAGGAAGAATTAAGATAAGATCGGTCATGTAAGACATAAGCATCAATTGAGGCATGATCAACGATGGATGTTGAATGAAATTTGAATAATAAAGGTATTATCGACTATATTTATAGCTAGATGGATACTTGGAAACTTTATTTTGTAAACATTTAAAAAATAATAATTTTTACCCATGGAGTGCAATATGGTAGCACTTATATTAGGGTTATCATTGCTACTTATGAGCATAGCGATAATCAGCCCCATCGTAATTCTTATGATCATACTCCTACTACTTTTTGACCTATTGGTACATACTCTTTGAAGTGATAAATGGTTTTGGGTAGTGTTGAATCAAGTCAAATAGACAATGTGGTTACAAGAAAAGATGTGGTTATGCAGGAATCTGGTAGAGTGGCTAAAGGAGCAACTGAGACTATTGTTAAAGAAGAGCTTCCTGAAAAACTAGTGAAAAGAGGGCAAAATCAAGAAGAGTTATGGGCCCAAGAACGAATGAGGCTAGTGGTTAAGAGAGATGCAACCATAGCAGACTGAGATAGAATCAGACTAGTGAAAGCACAAAGAAATAATTGGAGAGCCACAATAATGGCAACTTTATACATAGAAATGCACAACTACGACAAGAAAGGAATGAATATAGTGTTGCATTCTTGACTACCTATTTTAATGCATTGGTAAGCCATGGATTGATCATCCCATCTCAACCAATGGCTAGAGTGCAACGTGGGTGATGGATAACCACTCGAGTAGCTCGAACAACAACCCAAGGTAGGGGTTGGGCAACCTCTAGAGTAGTTGCCCCAACACCTTCTCCAACCAAATGATTAGGTCCAACATAGAATAGTGATAGGACCGAGAGGTAGTAGCCTTCAGGATTATAAGGTTGGATGAAAGCCACCATTTGTATATTATCAAGATGATAATTGTAACCCAAAGGGGTGTTTTATTATGTAAATATGTATCCTTGTTATACAAAATAATGAAAATGTTTATACAATGAGTGATTTTGATTATTGGAAACATGGAAATTTAATTTGATTAGATTTCATTAAGATTTGGACTAAATGATCCCAATACTTGAGTCATCTTGTTCTGAGTGTGTTGGTCCAATATCTGCCTAAAATACAAAATATATGTTTGTGCACCCTAGACACGACTAACATTAAAAGGTCAAAGGAGAGAAATGTCCTTTGGTCCAATCTCCAGAGAGGGTTGGCTCCCTTACTAATCCTACATTGGTTTTAAGCTTAGAGTTGCAGGAAAGAAATGAAAATAATGGAAATAATTGGGAAATATAGCCACAAGCCAAAAGATGTAGGATTGGGGACAGACTAGTAGCAAGAATTCAAATCAAGCATTATAGTAGCATAGGATAGAAAGAAGGTAAATAATCCATTTACGATTTTGCAGAGACAACTTCCAGAACTGCATTCCAATACTCACTCCCTCACCAGTAGTGTTCAAATCTAGATGCAAAATTTAAACTTAGCAGATAATAGACATGAATATAAAATAGAAATGATTAAAGTAGAAATAAATCACACATAGAAATCATTCATAGAATCATAAGACATATATCTTCTATTTACGCAAAAAACTTGAAGTGTTTTTCTATAGAGTGTCTATCTTCCTCTATTACATAAAATTGTTTCAATATTTATAGATATTTTTACCTCTTTAATTTAATATACAAAAATAAAAAATATTTGCAGATCAGGAACCTTCGTGAGGAAATTCCTCCTCAAAATTCTTCATAGGGGAGCAATGATCCATTTTTTAAGGAAAAAACTTACAAAATTTGACCACCTTGGAGATAAGTACATTGGAACAAAATGGACTTAGAGAGAAACCAAGAACTAGATGGTTGAATTTTGATCACCTCTCTACTTTTGAAATTTGCAGTTGCCCAAGAAATCCACCAGCCATTAAAAATGTTTTGAAAAGAGGCAAAGCTAATGAGTGGCGCCTTGGAAATTATGAAAGTCACCTTGTAGTATTAAATCTTGCACTTTTCTAGCATGAAACCCAGAAATATAACTCCTTTTTCCACAATAATTAAATTCTCACCAATTTCAAGATCAGGTGCCTTCAAAAATAGCTTCACCCAAAGATACAACGATACTTCCTTATAGAATAAATTCGGGCAAAACACCCCATATTTGCAGTTGAAATTTTGTATTGTGCTTCCAAAACAATGAATGCGAATTTCATTTCATCCTAGGAGTGAAAAAATTAATTCTTACAACATTTTAAAACACTACTCGGCCTTGGACTTCCATATTCGCCTGCTTGACATTTGCCTTCTTTACTTCAGAATTTAAAAAAAAAATTCATCCCAAGGAGGGGTGACTTGGAGTTTTGTCCCTTGCTTGGGGCAAAAGCATTGTTGACCACATTCATTTGACCATTCTTCACTTACGGTGTGTGCTTTCCATTTGAAACACATTCGTCCCAAGGAGAGGCAAAAGGGAGTTTCACCCCTCCCTTGGGGTGAACATCCTTTTGGCTTTTCAACACTGAGTTCGGCGTGCTCCTTCTAAAATATGTTCTCCCCAAAAAAGATATACCCAAATATTTTGCCCATCCTCTAAGGTGAACATACGTTTGACTTTTCCACTTCGAACCTAGTGCCTTCACTTGCTCTTTCCTCCTCTTTGACACACATTCACCCACAAAATAGGTGATTGGAGCTTTCGCCCCTACTTTGGGATGAAAGCATCTTGGAATTTTCAACATGCATATTTTTTTTTTGCCTTGGCTATTTAAGGAGGGCCCACAAGTTTACGTTAATGTGGTTTCACCCCAACAAGAGGAGACGGAGTCTTTCACCCCATCCTTGAGGTGAAAGTGCCTGGGCAAAGCATCTAGGTGCCAATGCCTTTGACCATGCAACATAAAAACTTAACCTTTTTTCCTTTTGCGGCTTCATTCTTAAATGAGTTCACCTCAAAAAGGGGCAAACGGGGATTTAACCCCTCCTTAGGGGTGAACACATCCTCGACTGCTTCTTTGTTCTACCAGGATAATTTTTTGTAACTTTTACAAAATTAAAGGTGTTTCATCCCAAGGAGGGGCGACAGAGATCTTCACCTCTCACTTGGGGTGAAAATACTCAACCTTTTTATAACCTTATATGTGTTACGTCTCCAGGTCCTCAAACTCTTTTTGGGTGCGTCCATTAAAATTGATCACTGCATCTTACCCGAAATCATGGTGAAATAATTTAATTATTTTAATCACAGGTGCGCCATTATCAAAAATTTTAAATTTACCATTCTCGACATCTGGTCCATGAGAATTAAAATAAGGAGATTAAAATATAAATTAATTACAACAAAACATACTAACAGGAATTGTTTCATTCTTCATTAATCATATTTTGCTCCTTTTACAATAAAAAGTTTCAATAAAATTTCAACAAAATTTTAATGTGGCAGTGTCAAAACTGGCAATATTTTTGGTAGCTCTTGGGGTATCTAGATCATATGGATGCAAGTGATCCCATGCCTTTATCCATTGGGCTCTTAGTGGTCCTTCTTATGGGCTACCTTGGTCTGCACTTTTGGTTTGGATATCCTTTTCTATGCATGTTATGTTGTTGCCTTCTATGTCGCGACACACTCCTCTGTTTCTTTATTAGTGATGACCTGCTCTACTATGGCTTGTTCTTCATGTTCCTTCAAACTCTCATAGGTGATTTCATAAACTACGACTACTTTAGCCCAAGCATCTATGGTAAATAGGCAAGGAACACTAAGTGATTCATAAATGTACCACATATTCTAGGTATCCTCCAAGCTAAGGTGCTTAGATCTCTAAGCTAATTCAAACAAGGATGACTCCATGCGAGTGAACTTTTCATGAGTGGAAACACTTGTTATTTAGTAATTGGATCCTCTCACCTATCAATTTTTGATGTGTCTTGCACAAAATTATTTTAGACTACTTCTAACTATTCCTTTGGTAGTGGCTCACCCCATTCATCTGTAAAATCTGGGAATCCCATGTCAACAAGAGCATCAAAATGAACCATGGAAATAGAATTCTCCCGCTCAATCACGTTAAGGAGTTTCTTGCCTTCTTTCACCAAATAAAATCTATGAAAATAGCTATGTAGTGTAACCTTGGTGGTAGACTAGGCTCGGTCCATATCACTCATGGGGTGAATATGCATATTGGACTGAGCTAGGGCTTGGATTTTACTGTCAACTCTAAATGTGATTCTAGCATCTCCTCAATACTATCCACTACAACTTGGCTCAATTGAATCTGTATCTAGACCTCATAGATGTATTGCAGAACTAGGACTGCTTTCACCATCAGCTTTTTACAACTTTGGGCCAACCAAAGGCAAGTCTCTTTAATTGTCTTTTGAGAGAAGCCCGACTTTCATAGCCTTTTTTGCCATCTAATTCTGTATGGAATATAGATATATTTTCATTACATGTACCTACTACTATGCCACTTTCCTCGTTGTTTGGTGAGATTTCGCTTGCTATCACCACTGTTCAATTTCCTTTGTCATATTCTCCTATTGCGCTCTACTATCTTCCAAGGCTTCTTCAAGCTCAGAGATATTTGCTTTGGTGTCATATAATATCTGCTTGTAGTGCTCACCATGCAAGTAAACCGAGATCATATCCACTTGGATGTTCCCCATCTTCTTAGTAGGATCAATTTTTGTTAGGTCCTCTATCACAATTTTGTAAGTGTAATCGCTTGGCATCATTTTTCCTTGTGGTTTTCGGACTAGGGGAATCATCTTGGTGGTATGGGCCTCCATAGTAACTGGATCAAAGGTAACTTTCTTGAGTGGCTTAGCTAGAGTGAGTGCCTCCTTTCTCTTGTGAATCTTCAACCATTATGACAAACTAAGATGAGCATGACTAATATTTTCTATAGCTAGCTATTCGGGCATCACCTTGGTCTCGAGCAATACCTGCATCTCCAAAAATGGGATGAAGGGGAACATAGCCTATGAATGGTCGAAGGAAGAAGAGAAAATAAAAATAAAATGAGGGATACAAATAGTAGAATCGATAAAAGTGCCAAAATTAGTTGCAATTACGCTCACTCGTGGAGGAGCTTGCATACTTACAGTTGCAGTGGAAGTAGTGACAGGAATGGAAGGTGAGGGACACAAAAATGGATTCGAACCTAATGCAAATGAACTAAAATAAATGGAGATCGAAGATAAGGGAGGAGGAGTATAAGTGACTTACAAGTGAGAGGTAGGGAGCAAAATAGAAACAAATGATATACCAAATGGAGGGGAATCATATATAAGAATTGAAGGAAAAGAAGTGACAACCACTACTTTCTCTTGAATGGAAGAAGAGGTAAGAGGAGACGTACCTTGAGGCATAGGTACCACATGAGCTAGTGATGTAGGTGGCTTTAAAACATGTTCCTCTTGTTGCTTTTTTGCTTCCACCTTGATATCTATGATATCCAGCTGCTGGTCTAGCAACTGATTTTGATTGATGGAAGATCCTGGGAAGCGCTAACCTGAGCAGTTGATATTTTTGGAAGAGTATTTACTGTAGATGTGACAACTATAATCATAGAAAATGCAATAGTGGATAAAGAAACAACATCGATTATTGGCTTCTTCATAGCTTTAGGAAAAGGAAATGCCTCTTCTACACTTTGCTTTACCCGCTGAGATCTCCTTTTAAACACAAACTATTATTCTTCTTCCTCATGTATCGCTTCCTCAGCTGTCGGGTGCTCTTCTTCGGCCACACTTTCTTCACTATCAGATTTCTAAAAACTTTGAGGTACAACCTTGGAGAAAGTGATAGGTTGATAGATGTTGATAAACTCATCATATGCCTTAGAAAATGCTTCGTCCATCTTCAAACCATAGGGTGATGTAATTTTTCCCCTGTGGACCCTCATTATCCACCAATTTGTGATCTTTTCTTCATACCACATTGGTAGATGATCTTTTATTTGGACAAATAGTCCCAAATGAATGTGATCTCTGTGCACTACAATATTATATTCAGTCTCTTGCTTATAGAAGTCATACCAAGGTGGAAGTGACATCATGGCTTCAATATGCCACTCCAAGCCATGCCCTTCTGGATTGTTGTGATTTTGCTAAATATTAGGATGTGGACAATAATAAAATTGCTTGGTCTTAATTATTTCCTGAAAATGACCCAACGGGTCATACCTCCATATTTGAGGAAGTTCCAGAGCATCTGTGAGCAATATGTTCTAACCAACTTGGCTCACCTCTATGCTATTGAATTTGAAAGGTATCATGTATGTTGTCCTTTTATCGTGCCCTGATCCATAAACATCATTCACGTAATCATTTTAGCGCACCACCTCCATTGCAAAAACATGCTCTATGGCAAAATATGGGAGCAGAAATGGCTTACCCGTGAAGCCAAAAATTTGCACGACTACGCCCTGAGTCAGCAGGAAGATATCACCCTTCTCTATAGTGACAAATGTTTTCCTCATATCCCATGGCACCCTTTCACTCTTACCGCAAATCAGCTCAATGGTGGGCCCCAAAAATAAGTGATTAAAATTATAGAATGACTCCCTCCTTGACAGAGTGGGAGTCCACATATAAACCAGCAAAACCTTGTTCGCCTCATCAACTTGTTTAATTGCTATAAATGAAAAATTCTTATTCAAATGGAAAAATAAATACCAGACGAGGAATGATGTATGCTTGAACAAATTTTCCCACTCTCGTATTCATTTTTTTCCAACTAAATGTACATATTTCAATATATAAAATCACCCCAATCAAAATAAATTAGGTTTGTACCCGCCCTCATCGTCATTGAAGCGTAGAACTCCACTTGGGATATACACTGCGCAAGCACCGCTTGCCACTTATGAACCATAGAATTTGCAGAGAGACCAACAATCCATGCCAGCATCAAAAATATATTTGGGCTCTTGAAATCTGAAAGTGGCTTCGACATATTTGGCAACTACCTTAACTGTGGCTCTCTAATTAATTGTGCCTCCATGAACTGGTGCATTGTCACCGTAGACACATATCTTTCCCCATGTTCATTGATGTGTAGTTTCTTGAAGATCATGTTAGAGGGGGGTTTTAACCCACATGCAAATGCTTCCCTCATTGCATTGGAAGAGATAGAGAAAAGTGCCTCCCCCATTCACCTTTCGAACAATCCTGGTAACCGGGTTATAAAATTGAGCAATCAACTTCACCAACTTCGGGCAAGCATGTATAGGCGTACACAAGTACCAAAATAACTGCACATAATATGACACAGTTAAAGGGCTCTCTAGCATCAATCCTTACTTAATGGTGAATTCCATATCTTGAAGTTTAACCATGCCCTTATTGGTGATGATGCAGTCCCCGACCTCTGCCATGGTGTCAAAGTACGGGTCCAAGTCCACATTCTCATTTCTTCGAGCTTTCTTGGATTTTTTCCTGCCTTCTGCTTTCTTTTTTGATTGCTTGGTTTCTATGGCATCTTTTACTTCTACACTTTTCTTGCCCATCATGTAAATTCTAGCAACCCTAAAAGTGCTCTACAACTTCTACAAACAAAACTCAAAAATGCATCGGTAAATTTAAAATTTAATCTTTGGATGATTTTACCTATTCTATTTATAGAGCACACCTCCAACTACCATAGTAAATATGGTAAATATCTTCGGTGAATTAAAAAAGATGTGCGCCTTGGTCCACTCACTCGGCACATTCCTCCATGCTTTTAATAGGCATTAACCTCCATCCATCGCAATATCTTTTTTGAAAAGTGTGCCTTCACCATGTTATGCCCTCGAATAGTGTGCCCTGGCCCCCTAACAGCTACTTTAAAAAAATAACTCTGCCACAAACAAGCCAATCAATACCTTTTCAGGGAAACCAAGAGATTTCATCCCTAGAAAATGCCAAAACATTGCTTTTCGAAAATCCAGGCGAAAATGTTCTGCTTGGGGCACTCCAAAATCATGAGAAAAATTTTACTTGCACCAAAATAAATCATCACGTGCCCAAAAATCATCCAATAAGCAAAATTATTCTAACATTGCATTGTTGCTTCCTCTCCTTTGCTCCCGAAAGCACCTTGCACCTATTTAATTAACTTCCATGGCGAAACCCTCCTTTTAAAGTGAATAAATGTTTTTAATTTTGCCCCAATTTTAGAAAAAGCATTTTAAAAATCTTCTCCTTTTTTTTTTTTTAGAAAAGCTTCTAAATTGGAGCTTTACTTTGCTTTTTCTTTTTCTTTTTGTTTTATTTTCGCCCTCCTCTTTTCTTTTGATAAAAATAAGGCACATGCGGAATTAAAAACTCATTCTCCTTTTTTTATATCTTTTAAATTATTTTATTTCCAGCACTTAAATTGGGACAAAATAATAATTTTAAAATATTATATATATATATATATATTCTCTTCTCTCTTTTTCTTTGCTCCAATCGATGCACATGAAGTAACTTAACCTTTGCTGGAAATTAAAAATAATTTAAGTCGACTTCACCGAAATCACTTAATATTATTTTTAAAATAATCTTCTAGGGCGAATCCGACTTTCGGAGGGGAAAGGGTGAAAATGATTTTCCTCCATTTTTTATATATATTTGCAAAGCAATAAAAAAATACTTGTAAGAAATGAAATATGTACATATTTACATACTTCTTGATTTCGGATCATATCATTGAAAATAAGCCTTCAGATGAAGGTCATTAATTGGAATCGAAAGATCCCAACCATCCATATCTTGAAGATGATATGCATTTGCCAAATTTACCCCTGAGACTTGAAATGGACCTTCCCAGATCGTGTCAAACTTATGGTGCTTTCCAGGCTTAGCTTTGTTCTCGTTCCACTTGAGGACTAGATCTCCAACCTAAAACTTTCGCTCTATCATCTTCTTGTCGAACCACTTCTGCATCATTCTAGCATGTTCGGTGAAAGCAGCATATGCCTTTTCTCTCTCCTCTTCTAGCTGCAACAGTTGGGCCAACCTTGCACTCATGGGATCAGATTCATCATCTTCATCTTTAAACAATTGCAAAGTCTGGAGAACTGGGAGCTCGATGTGGGTGGGTAAAACTACCTCTTTTCCATACACCAGGGAGTAAGGAGAAGTTTTGATAGACTTCTTAATTGATATACGATCCACCCACAGAGCCTGATTTAATAGTATATATGCCAACTTCTTTTGTTGCTTCCAAGTGTTCTTTTTAAGATCTGAAGCAAATTTTTGTTCGTGGATTCGGCCAGACCATTTCCCTATGGGTAATAATTGGAAGAGGTCTTTAGATAAATCCCATACCTACTTGCAAACTCGATAATATTTATCCTAATAAATGGAGTCTCATTATCTATCACAATGGCATCTGGTACACTAAAATGGGTAATCAATCCTTTGAGGAAGGAGATGATTGTAGCCTGGTCTACTTTCTTGGTTGGAATGGCCTCTACCCATTGAGTAAAGTAATCGATCACTATCAGAATGTATTTATGCTTAGCAAAGGAGTGAGGATCAATGAATCTAATTAAATTTAAGCCCTATTATTGAAAATGAGCTTCTACCTGGATCGGATGCAGAGGTAGAGATACCTTCTTACTCCTACCCATGTATCATTAACAGTTATCGCAGATTTGGATCACTTTGTGTGCATCTATGAAAAGGGTAGATCATAAATACCTAGCTTGAATGATCTTCAAGGCCATAGGTCTTCCTACATAATGCCCATTGGATAAGCTAGAATGGAACTCCTCCAAGATCTTTTGTTTCTCACATTCTTTCACGCATCTGAGGAGTACTCCATCTATATTTTTGTGAAATAACCCACTTGGCAGTAAGACATATTTAAGAGCCTGTAGCCTAAACCTTCACCTTTGTGAGGCATCAAGATGTGATGGACATTTTCTAGATGTGAAAATTTTGACAAGGTCCTCTGTCCAGTCATGATCACCTTTAGCTTGGTTAGCAAGATTGCTTTCATTGATGACCTCCGTCATGTATTGTTGCTAGCGATCCAGAAGCTACACTTTTAGCCAATTCTTGGTAGAGTGCCCGACCATGAACCAACTTAGTCGATCGAATTTCCACATCGTATTCTTGAATATTTGAAACCCAACCTGCTCTTTTATCACCCATCTCTCCTTGAATGATGAAATTCTTGACATCTGGATGGATAACGTAGATGATTGTCTTGCTTTATGAAATAAAATGCTAGAATTTATTTAAGGACTTCATGATAGCGTACACCTACTTCTCAATAAAGTTATACTTTTCTTGGTGTGGTGAAATAACTTGACTCAGAAAAGCAATCGGTTTTTCATCCCCGTCATCTTGCTTCTGCGTGAGGACAATGACATAACTTTCCTGCTCACCTATTGTAAAATATTTTGAATAATCTGGATTAATCAACACTAGCGCTTGGGTGATTCTCTCCTTGATCTCTTAGAATGTCTATCTTCTTACTTCTGTCCACTTGAAGTCTACATTCTTCTTCAGGAGTTCAGTCATTGGCTTTACTACCTGAGAGAAATCAGCGATGAATTTTTGAATGAAGTTAATTTGGCCAAAGAATGACTGCAGGTCCTTTTTATTAATTGGTAGAGGTAATTTTAAGAGAGCTTCAACTCTTGCAGGATCAATCGCCAACCCTTCCTTTGAAATCACATGTCCCAAGAGTTTTCCCTCTTTGATAGCAAAAATGGATTTCTTTGGGTTGATAGAAATTCCAAATTCTTGATACTTTTCAAACACTTGTCTCAGATGAGAGACATGCTCCTCCCTACGATGTGAGAAAATAGTCATGTCATCAAGGTAAATTACAATAACTCGATTCAACAACTCATCGAAAGTGATATCCATAGCTCTCTGAAAGGTGGCGCCAACATTTGAGAGACCGAAAGGCATTCTTTGATAGGCAAAGGTGCCCCACTTTGTAGTAAATATTATTTTGTGTTGGTCTTCATCCTTCACCCATATTTGGTTATAGCCAGAGAAACCATCAAGCAATAAAAATCTTTGGGCTCTAATAACAACATGGAGGATTTGATCAATCTATGGTAGGGGATAGTGATCTTTCAAAGATGCTTGGTTCAGATTGTGAAAGTCCACACATAGGCGAATATCTCCATTCTTCTTCTAATCTAGAACCAAATTTGCCACCCATGTTGAGTGCTTGATAGGATAAATTATTTTTACCTCCAACATTTTTAGCAGCTCCACCTTCATAAGCACTTCAATTTTAGGATTGACAGGTCATTGTTTCTACCAAAAAGGTTTCACCCCTTCTTGCAATTCAATGGTGTGTTGGATCACATTCTTGTCATATCCTTTCAAGTCATGATAGCTCCAAGCAACGATATCAAGAAATTTATAACATAAACTCTTAATGATCTTCGAGCTCTTCTAAAGTATAGTCTATTTCTATTTTGATGACTTTATCAAGCTCCAATTATATTTCCTTATACTCCTTTGCATCGACCTTGATCTTGTGTTTCTCTGCTCTATCATTTTGATCAAACAAGCTCTCAAGAAAAATTAGTCCCCTAGGAATGTGGTTATTCTTCAACTAAATCATCCCTTCCATTTCCTCTTCGACTAATATTCTTTCTTCTGCACTAGCAACTTCCTTAATCAAAAAATTAACTATCTTTTCATCATTATCGAACACTTGCCAATAGATATTTTTATTGGGGACCGAAGGTCTATAAATTACTCTCACGGTATTTGGTCTCCTGACCACTTGCTCTATGGGAGAGAAATTAGCACCAAGGGAAGCCAAGATATCTGCATGTTTATTCTGCTCCCATGAAATCATGTGAATATTTAGAGTTGTAAAAGACTCAAACAAATCCCATACCTTATTGCAATAGGCCTTTAAATAATGCTGCTTTGACACACTTGTTTGTAGTCTGATTGATGATGAGCTTGGAATCTCCAAAGATCTACAACTATTTGATTCCCAATTTTTCTGCTTTCTTCAAACCAAGGCATAATGCTTCATATTCGATGGTATTATTTGTGCAGCTCCAAGTTAACCGATATGAGTAGGTTTTTTGTAACCTCGAAGGAGAAACAAGAACAATCCCAGCTCCTACACCATTCTTGCACCATCAAAATACAACTTCCATAGCTGATCGAAAACAGGGTCTAGGGAGTCAAAAACTTCTTCAATCTGTTTAGGTTTGGTTATGGTGTAACAACCAATATCGGTTTCCACCATTGCATTGAAATCCATCAATGAGAACTCATCCTCCAGGTGGAGCTCACCAAGAGCTTCCTCCATCAAGTCCACTTCTTGCATTTCTTCTATCATCATATTGACTACACCTGTGGGCTTTTCTTCTTCTTCCAGTTTTTCTATATGAAAAGTGGATGGCTTTTCATTATAGATCTGGATTCTTCTTCCCTTAAAAGGAATCTCCAAATGTGAATAATCAAGGGAAAGATATCCTCCTAGATTTGTTGTAAATTCCCTCGAAAGGCACATACTGAAATATGGTTCCAAATCAACTACCACCACTTCTTGGATGACAGTGATCTGTGGTATGCTATGCAAAATGATAGGAATATCTTTAATTACACCCACCATTTTGACTAGGGTCCCATCCAACTGTAAGATGCCTAGACTGCTCCTTGTATATTCCATTCCCATGACCTCACATACTGCCTTTGGCATGATAGTAGTTGCAATGCCAGAGTCGATCATGCAATTATGCACGATCCATCCTTCCATTCTGAGAGAAAGATAGAATGGGGGTGGTCTATTCTTACCAGTGGTAGAAGTCATCAGTATCTATGCTAACACCATCTGGGTGGGGCTTTTCTTGTTATCCTTCGTAGACTTGAGAGACTCCTGCAATAGGTCAACTTGTCTAGGTAACTGTAATGCATCATACAAACTCACCTTTGTAGGAATCTTCTTCATCTCTTCAACAATGTTATAATCAGAAGTACCAGAGACCTTTTCTTCACTAGCTAGCTCATATTTGTTTTGGTACTATTGAGTAGCTTCTACCCTTTACCACTTGGTTAATGATGGGTACTTGAGGTGCTCTTTGGCTTGTTCTTTTACCTCAGTTTGTACTTGAGTGGCTATAGGTTGTGAAGTTGATGCCTTTACCTACAACTTCTCTTGAGATTGCTTAGGCAATAGATCCTTCAACAAGACATAATCTTGTTATTTAGTTGTTATGCTAGGTGCTTTCTCTTGTGGTTGTGTCTTTTCACCTTGTACCTTTTGTTCAATGGGAACCTTCAGCGGCTCCATTTCTGCTGGATCAATAGTCACCGGCTTCTTTCCAGCCCTTGTAAGGACTGAAACTTGCTCCAAGGAAGGGACCATAAAATTATGATCAACTTTTGTTATCATATTGATTTGTCCACCAACAAAACTTTTTGCTAATATCTGTACATAGTTCAAATGAACCATGCACGTATCTTCACCATGAGGATCATTACAGGTGGAACACCAATATGCCCGTTTCGATGTACTAGCTTCTTCATTTTCCAACACAGTTGTATTTCTTTCAGGACCTTTGCTAGTAGTTGGTTGCTCTCTAGTAATCAATGGTGTTTAAAATCTTCTTGACTAAAAGTCAGCTTCAACTTGCTTCTTCTTAATGGATGTAATTTCATTTGACATTGTCCTCACTATTGAATTGAGTGATTGCATCTCCTATAATATTTTCATGTAGGGATCAGGATTTGAGGGTGTAGGGGGTGTAGGCAAAGGTAAAGGTCCTGGTGGAGTAGGCAATGCTAGGAATGGAATCGGTGCTAAAAACTATGGAACAACTGGTGCGGGTAATTACGGAATGTTTGGAGTAGGGAGTTGAGGAACTAGAACTGGAGCAATTTGAGGTGGACCCGTACTCCATGAAGGAACATGATACATAGAAGGCATAGGCTATGAAAATATACTAGAGTATAGATGCTATGGAAGATCAGGAAGAATGGGCATTGTTACCTTTGGGGGTAGCTTACCTATGGCAATCAGATCTACCTCAGCCTTTTGCACCTACGTGTACAAGTCTAGAAATGTATTGACATTGGCTTGTCGGATGACCATACCAATGTCGAAGTTGAAGGCTCTAAGATAGTAAAACATGGCTTGCTCATGAGTGGGCTGAAGACCATTAGGAACTCTCTGCCAACTTCGAGCGAACCTGATGTTGAAATCCACTATTTCCTCCTACGGATGTCTTTGGATGTTTGTAAATTGGTGTAGTAAGGAAAATGGATCAGCTTGCTCATGAAATTTCTTAATCAACAATTCTACCAACTGATCCCATGTGGTAATAGTAGTGGGTGGCAAGGATCGATACCAATACAACAACTTCCCTCTGAGTGACAACACAAGTAATCTCACCATAATATCTTCATTTGTGATGCCATGGATTTTTTCCAAAGATGCCACATCTTGGATATGCTCGTAAGTAGTCTTACCAGTACCATCATAGGTAGGCAAAGCCTTCAATATTGCTTGAGGGACTGGATTTTGTGCTTGCAGATTCAAAGCTCCTAAGCTATTCCATGTTGGAAACTACCTTGGTGGTTGTGGTTGTTGTGGTGGTGGATTCTGAGCCATGTGAACTAGTGTGTGAGGTTGAGGAGGTGGGACGCTAGTAGCAGTACTAGTTGGACTTGAAGGAATGAAAAACACACCAACTATCTGTGAAGATGTCATGATCGATGTATGAGGTAGGGTGACTAATCTGGGGTGTTCTCCTAATTTTTGGGTGTCAAGTTCAAAGAACTCAATGGGGTTTTTAGGATTTTTGGCCTTCAATCTTGTGATCATGAAGTACAACTTTCATCGACTTCACATTCGGAGGCTTCTGGGTATAGCTGAGTCGCCAGATGTTCTAGCTTAACAATACAAAGGTGAACATCAAACCTCAATACTGTTGAAAGTGGAACTTTTGAATGTCCCATCGGGCATGCCAAAAACTATTGGTCAAATATCTACCTAAAATACAAAACATGCGTTTGTGCACCCTAGACATGACCAACATTGAAATGCCAAAGGAAAGAAATGTCCTTCGGGCCAATCTCCAGAGAGGGTTGGCTCCCTTACTAATCCTACACCGGTTTTAAGCTTAGAGTTGCAGGAAAGAAATAAAAATAATGGAAAGAAATGGGAAATATAGCCACAGGCCAGAAGATGTAGGATTGGGGATAGACTAGCAATAGGAATTCAAATCAAGCATTATAGCAACATAGAATAGAAAGAAGGCAAAGAATCCACTTACAATTTCATGGAGACAACTTCCAAAGTTGCATTCTAGTACTCACTCCCTCACCAACAGTGTTCAAATCCAGATGCAGAATTTAAACTTAGCAGATAACAGACATGAATATAAAATAGAAATGATTAAAGTAGAAAGAAATCACACACATAAATCATTCGTAGAATCAGAAGCCATATATCTTCTATTTATGCAGAAAACTTGAAGTGTTTTTCTGCAAAGTGTCTATCCTCCTCTATTACATAAAATTGTTTAGTATTTATAGAGGTTTTCACCTCTTTCATTTAATACACAAAAAGACAAAATGTTTATAGATCAGGAACCTTCATGAGGAAATTCCTCCTTGAAATTCTTCATAGGGGAGCAGTGATCCAATTTTGAAGGAAAAAACTCACAAAATTTGACCACCTTGGGGACAAGTGCATTGGAACACAACGGAACTAGAGAAAAACCAGGAACTAGATGGTTGAATTCTGATCACCTCTCTGCTTTGGAAATTTGTAGTTGCCCAAGAAGTCCACCAGCCATTAAAAATGTTTTGAAAAGAGGTGAAGCTGATGGGTGGCACCTTGGAAATTATGAAAGTCACCCTGTGGTATTAAATCCTACATTTTTATAGCATGAAACCCGGAAACATAACTCCTTTTTCCACAATCATTAAATTCTCACCAATTTCAAGATCGAGCACCTTCGAAAATAGCTTCGCTCAAAGACACAATGATACTTCCTTATAGAATAAATTTGGGTGAAACACCCCATATTTGCAATCAAAATTTTGTATTGTGCTTCCAAAGCAATGAATACGAATTTCATTTCATCCCAAGAGTGAAAAAATTTTCATTCTTACAACATTTTAAAACACTTGCTCGGCCTTGGATTTCCATCTTCACCCACTTGACATTTACCTTCTTTACTTCAGAAATTTTTTAAAATATGTTTTTGCCCCAAGGAGGGGCGAGAGTTTCACCCCTTGCTTGGGGTGAAAGAGCCATTGACCACATTCATTTGACCATTATTCACTTACGGTGCACTCTTTCCATTTGAAACACATTCGCCCCAAGGAGAGGCGAAAGGGAGTTTCACCCCTCCCTTGGGGTGAATATCCTTTTGAATTTTTAGCACTGAGTTTGACGTGCTCCTTTTTAAATATGTTCACCCCAAAAAAGGGACACCCAAATATTTCACCCATCCTCTGAGGCGAAAATATGTTTGACTTTTCTACTTCAAACCTAGTGCCTTCACTTGCTCTTTCCTCCTTCTCTTTGACACACATTCACCCACAAAGGAGGTGATTGGAGCTTTCACCCCTCCTTTGGGGTGAAAGCACCTTAGACTTTTCAACATGTGTCTTTCATTTTCTACCTTGGCTATTTAAGGAGGTCCTGCAAGTTTGCATTAATGTGGTTTCACCCCAACAAGAGGCAATGGAGCCTTTCGCCCCATCCTTGAGGCGAAAGTTCTTGGGCGAAGATTCTAGGTGCCAACACCTTTGACCATGCAACTTAAATGCTTAACCTTTTTTTATTTTACGACTTCATTCTTAAATGGCGTTCACTTCAAAAAAGGGTGAACAGGGCTTTCGCTCCTCCTTAGAGGTGAACACGTCCTCGGCTACTTATTTATTTTTCCAGGATAATTTTTTGCAACTTTTACAAAAGTAAATTTATTTCGCCCCAAGGAGGTGGAACAGAGATCTTTGCCTCTCACTTAGGGTAAAAATACTCAAGCTTTTTATAACCTTGTATGTGTTATGTATCTAGGTCCTCAAACTCTTTTTGGGTGCATCCATTAAAACTTATCACTGCATCTTGCCCAAAATCATGGTGAAATAATTTATTTATTTTAATCACAAGTGTTCCATTATCAAAAAATTTAAATTTACCATTCCCAACATCCAATAAATGAGAATTAAAAGAAGGATATTAAAATAGAAATTAATTATGACAAAACATACTGACAAGAATTGTTTCATTCTTCATTAATCATATTTCTCTCCTTTTACAATAAAAACTGTCAATAAAATTTCAACAAAATTTTAATGTGGCAAAGTTTCAAAACTACCAATAGAGTGGTGGCTCAAAAGGTTCCAAATAGTAGGGAGCTTTTGGAAGGTCCTAAGTAGGTAAGCTTGGACTAAATATCATATTCAACATGTCAACCACTTGAGTGTCATCTGCAATGATTAGTTCTCAAGTGAGAAATTCCTTGGAGGATAAGAAGAGGTATTTCGGGATGCATCCATGTGTGAGTCCAGCGAACTTAATGAGAGAAAGATAAAAATTTTGTTTTAAAATTAATAAGTAATATTAGACATGAAAGTTTTGGTTAATACTGGAACACTCTTAGGAGGGATATATAGGGAATCCATCCTTAAAGAAGAGTGTGGGATCCTATTAAAGTTTAATATATCATGTTCTAATGTCTGGTATGACACCTTACATGGAGTAAGTGTGGTCATAGTTACTATCAATGGATGATAGTATGACTAGAATGACACCTTACATGGAGTAAGTGTGGTCATAGTTATTATCAGTGGATGATAGTATGACTAGAATGACACCTTACATGGAGTAAGTGTGGTCATAGAAACTATTAGTGGATGATAGTATGTTGTGGATGATAATATGTATAAAATGGTACCTTACAGAAAGTAAGTGTGACCATTGTGAGCAAAGGATGTTAAAACTTTTGAATGGATTACAGGAGTAAGTGTGACAATGGATATCAGTAGGGCATCTTAGGCATAGTAAAATGATCATTGCTATTAGATGTCAATACTTAGAGACTACATATGTGCTGAATCAAATTGGAAGATTTAAGTGAACCCTCCATATCCTGTGGATCTTAAGCGATGTACCTTAGACTCTTTTGAGGATTGCCCTTGACAATTATGTCTCTTGAGGAATGAATCTTTCAAAAAAAATTGATTAAATATGTACACCAGGGGACATCAAATATGATGCACTAGTGGTGGAAAATGAGATATATGGGTATCTTGAAGTGATATTTATGAAATTATATCTTTATCTTTGATGACACCTATTTATATCAGGATAACTCATAAAAAGGACTATCAAGGCATAATGTAATATTATTTTGTGAGAGTTTTTGATTAATCTAATTAGAAATATTGGGTCTAAATTATTATAAAAACATAATTGCATGTCATCTCTATGAAAATACTCTACGGTTCTATTGTTGCAACACTCTATTATCATTGACTATGTATTGATAGATGTTTTGATTCTTTGATTTTATAATGAAAATTGTGTATTGAGGATGTTTTCAATACTTATTGTTGATGCAATATATATGTTTTATTGCTTTAAGGATATGGTACTTTTGGTATTTAGTGTACTTGCACATCCAGGTAATCTCATGGATGGAATATTTTGCTTACCATAAAGAATGAGACACTGGAAATAAGGAAAATAATGATGGTTCTAACTGTTTTGTAAAGAACTAATGCTAGTTTTATTGATTTTCTACATTAACTAAGCTAGGAAATAATGAGAAACACAAAGGATTGTGTTTAATCCAAGAGGGGTAGTATGTCATAGCCGTCCCATTAGGACTTTCTAAAAGATATTAATTGATCCGAGGGATCAATTAATACTTGAATTTTAATATTAACCTAACCTTACTAATGTTGCCTAGCATTAATAAGAGGGTCTAATTGATAAATCTAGAGGATGGTAAACCCTAATTATCCTATAAAATCCCTAATTAAAACTAATTACACTCTACCAGGTTAATTTGGAGAGTTTTGGAATGCAATTGGAATTTTATAAGGTTTTGGAGAAATTAAATAAGGCTTTTGTGAAATATTAAGTTGTGAATTTATATTAAAAAAAAAAAGCAATTAACCTAATCTAATACAATTAGGTGTCCACAAAATTTATCCAATTTTAATTGGACCCAAAAGAGCAATGTCATGATTTAATAATAAAAATATATTTTACTAGTGGATGAACTATTCTTCCTTCCACATGACTGCTTCATAACAGTTCCAAGGTTGACCCCTACAAGTTGCCCTAGGAAATGGAAGGCCCAAAATGAACAAGGTACTCCCACCTTACCTCATCTTGTATTTTATCATAATTTTTAAATAATAAATGGGATTTCACTATATTGGGTTGAACTCAAAAAGGCTCCCTTTAATAATTTAAAAATAAATCCACCTTCTTGCTCATGAAGAGAAAAAACCTGAGAAAACTTTATGTATAGAAAGCTTTAGCTTTGAAAAAAAAAAATTGGAGGAAGGGAAGGCTAGCATGTGGATGGAGGAAAGAATGGAGGCAAGCATGGGGGTTCTAGAGGAGGAGTGTAGGGAGTATTGGAGGTTTGGAGAGGATAAGGAAGTAGAAGAAAATCCTCGGGAGCCAACCTTGTAGGAGTACTAGGTTGGTAGAGTTCATATCTTCATGCTTGCTTAATTATGTATTGTTCTAATAAACTTGTTTCTACATGATGTTTATAGATCTTCCTTTACATATTTGAAAATTGAATGATTCCAAGAGCCTATAAGGTGTTAGGAACTAAAATTACACAACATTGATCTAAACAATTACTTAATTTTATCCTTCAAAGAAACCCTGTGATATTTGGATTGACTTAGAAGGATGTTGTATTGAAAGTATTTTTTGTTTATAGAATGCCTATTATTGATGATTCTCGATGAATATTTAATTGCACATTGTTGAAATTGAATTTTCTGACTTGCTTTTTATAGTCGTCATTCTAGTTCGCAAAACATTATGTTTTGCAATAATTTATATCCCAAGTCCCTTGGACGATGTTTGACCTAAATACATGCTTAAATATTATCTTTAAATTCATGGTCTATATTCTAGGATACCTATTATCTATTATAGAACATATCCTTTGCATCATAGCTATTTTAAGAATGAATAAATCCACCCTTCTATTTCATAAGTGATTCAAGCTACGGCTTGTGTCCACCTTCAATAAAAGGATTAGATTCATATTTGAGGTCAGTATGTGTAAATACTTTGAAATTGCCCTGTTACGGGCGCACTTCCCTTGTCATTTTGAGTATCCAAATGGAGGTAGAATGTAATGAATAGGCTATATATTTGCTATATAATATGCTTGAGCATGTTTTATGGAATTGGAGCCTTGTTTTGAGTGGATTTCAAACTCTATTCAGTCCCTTCGACATCCCTCTCTGCAAGTTCGCATTCAAACTATGTAAAACTTCTCATGGAAATTACGCTCAAAGCCTCTCCTCTAAGTAATCCCACCTATAGTTTTTTTATGTGATTTAGAGTTTGATTGGAGATATATAGGGATGGTTAAATATTTTTGTGAGCTACTCTACCACACCCTATAAACTTTTCCACAACCCTCAAGATAGAACCACTCATTTATTAAAGAAAAACTAAGGTTGATGTTTGGATTTATTTTGTTATGTGAGTGAACTCCACCTTGTCACCGCCTCCGAGCAGCATGCTTGTGCTTGAAATATGTAGACATAGAGGTGGGACCTCCTAAGTATTTCACCTCAATATCCCACATGGAATATGTGGGAGCATTGGGGTGGATTAAAAAGGGATTAGACTCATTTGTTGCTTTGTTCACATTATAGTGGACATAGAGATATTTGCACCAGTGGTTGGTGTTTTCCTATCCAAATACATGTAAATGTGCATAGTGAGCTTGCTCTACGCTATAATATCACCATGTTTTGATCTTCGTTGTGTGCTTGGGTGAAACCTCCATTTTTAATGTATAAGTTGCTTTATCCCGCATCTCCTATGTGGGATAATATGGGTGGTTTATAAGGGAACTCACTCCCCTTATGGAGTGACCACCACACGGTGGTCATGGTGGCCACCAAATGGTGGTCACATGCTATTTGGAGCACTGAAGACTTGATATGTGGACTCACCTTTCATCCAATTTGACCACCTTCATGGAAACTTTGGCTAAGCCTACCACCCTTATGATTATACCTCCACATCTGTGTTGATTGAGTCGGGTATGTTTGTTGGTTTATACCTAACTAACTATTTTTACTCTTGGTTTGTGTTGATTGTGTTTGCTGTCAACTATTGGTTATGATTATGGATGGTTAATTTTGATTTTGTACAAATGGATGGTTAAGTTTGATTTCGTGCAAATGGATGGTTAAGTTTGATTTCGTACCTCTGTTTGAGAACTAATAGAAAAGCTTTTCTTTAATAAAATAGACTTTTTTATTCACTTGTGGTTTGTGTTGACTGTTTTCATTGTCGATTGTTGATTATGATTGTGGATGGTTAAGTTCAATTTCATACCTATGTCCAAGAACTAATAGAAAACCTCTTATTTGATAAAATGGACTTTATTGTACAAAGAAAAAATGTTTAATTAGAAATATTTTTATAGATTTGATAAAGCTTTAGGGAGCTTTTACTATATTATGACTTGAATAAAAAAGGTTATCAAAGTAGATTTTATAAACCTTTCTATTTTAATGGGGTAGTTTTAAAAGATTAGATAGACGCCATTGTTTATTAAACCCTATTAAACCAAAAGAACACTTTAATAAAATATTATTTAGAAAATAATTATTAGAAAAAAGGAAGAAAAACACTCCTTCACTATGATTAAATGTATTTCAGTTAAGCAAATTTAAGAGTTGTTTTAGAATAAACTGGATAGAAACATTTGATGAGTGTTATATTATCTCCTTTCCTATCACAATTATTTTGTGAAATATTGATTCTATTGGTAGAAATATTGATAGTATTTTGTCAAATATTGATTCTCAAATGTAAAGGAAATTAGACAAACATATGAGTTTATAAGTATTTGTTTGTAAACTATTAAGATATTGATATATGTCTTTGTTGGAAAGAACCTAATTAATTAAAGGTCATGAATGTAATTCTTCTAGTCTTAGAAGTATGGATTGGTATCCATCCTTGGAGAAGGTATGGGACTCCTCCATGTTATTGAGAAGACTAGAATGACTTAATAAGTCAATTAAATATGCTCTTGGACTAAATTCCTAGAAGATTTTGAGAATCAATATAAGAAATTATTTATAACTACATTAATATAGAATTTTTCTTTATGGAGAAATGGTATTGAAGGAATCATATTGATTGACTACTTAAAGAATAATTTGGTAGTAAATCGATCAACATTTAGAATCAATTTTTAGTAGATAAGATGATGGAATCCTATTTACAAATTGTATCAAGTAGTACAAATTTGTAAACAAGTTTATTATGAACCTCATTATCAATATTGTGAAAATATTGAGTATAGTGGGTCTACTAATTGTGGTAATTATAAATACTATTTTATAGAAAGAAAGTAGCTAGGGGAATAATAAGTACAGAGCTCATTCTTTGAAGATATTATGGAATTTCCTCACTTGATGTTGATCATACGATTAATGATCCTTTGTGGTCCTTTTCTATCTATGAAGTCTAGGATTTGTGGGTGAGTGAAATCAGTATGATTTTGATGTTGTAGAAATAGAATTAAAGGATTCGTTCTTAGGGGAATTATATGATTTCCTCTTCATGTGTTTAGTATGGTTCTGTTGGTCACAAATCTACCACAGGAAAGGATTTTATATGTATATGTACCCTAGACTTGGCCAACATTGAAAGGTCGAGAGAAAGAGATGTCTCCCGGGCCAATATCCAGAGAGGGTTGGTTCCCACACTAATCTAAACTGGTTTCAAGACAAGAGATGCAGGAAAGAAATGGGAAAACGTGGAAAGAAATAGGAAATAATGCAGAAAGAAATGGGAAATAACTGAAAGGGATATAAATATGGTCGAAGCCGATCATTAATGGGGAGAACAATCTCGAACAGCAATAACTTTAACTAGATCCTAAAGCTCAGCAGCAACTGACTCTTAGAACACATATACAGAAATTAGACCATGCATTAGCCATGAGATCGCTTCCAAATAAACTTCAAACATTCAAATGCCAATATAGCCAAATTCAACACAACAGAATTCAACTGATATTACACTGGACTACACAGAAGTAAATCACAAAAAAAGCAAAACAAACACAATAAATTAGATCACCAACTCCAGAAGACACTAAGAACAGAAGCAATTGCATCTAGGATTTCTATTTCAATTTTTGCAACAAGATCCTCCTCCCTTTGCTTGAGTTTTACATTGGTATTTATAGAGGTCCATCCTCTTCCTTTCATATTACAGCATTTAATACATGAAGCAGTTTGAAAAAATGATCCCCTTAATCTACTTCGAAGAAATGATAGTTATCGAGGTGAGCCAGAAGTTGTTAAGAGATCACGAACAGGAGCTTTGAATATTGGAGGCATCTTTAATTTTGGCGACATGGAAAACTTCCTCAGGTTCTTCCATCTTGCGCACATTGATAATTAGCAGCATTTAATCTTGGAACCGCTTCTTTGACCACGATCTCAAAAATAGTTAGAGAGATTTTACTTGATCCTTATCTGCTTCGCACGTTCCCCTATGCAGTCTTGAAGAAAAATGCAAACTAAATTGTATCGAGCCTTTGTTGTTGCTTCGGTCACAAAAATGAGACAGGTCGCAAAAATGAGACAGGTCGCAAAAATGCAACATGTCGCGATATCGTGACACTTTTACCTTGTTGCTTTCTCTCTCCGCCACCAGTCACGAAAACATGACATGTCATGAAATCGTGACATCTTCTCTTCTTTGGCTTCTTCGCTGCTTCTTATTGTGAAAATGAAACATGTCACGAAATCGCAACATCTTTCTCTTGCGCTGTCTTTGCCTCCTTACCCACGAAAATGTGATAGGTCACGAAAATGATACATGTCGTGAAATCGTAACGTTTGTCATTTGCCTTGTACAGTTCAACTCTCAACCCACAAAAACACAATAGGTCGCGAAAATGCGACATGTCGCGATATCGCAACGTTTTTTCCATTTGGTTCTTTTATCTTCAACACGTCGCAAAATCACGACAGGTTTCTATGTTCTCCTTATTTCTGCCTTCCACCTCGCGAAAACGCAACATGTCGTGAAATCACGACAATTCTCCGCACTTTGCCCTTCCTACCCAATATGTCACGAAATCATGACATTTTCTTGCTTTCTCTATTGTTGCCGCTTCCTATCGCGATATTGCGATAGGTTTCTCTTGCTGGACTTCATCTCCAAAAATGTCACGAAATCACGACGTATTTGATGCCATATGTTTTTCTTTCAACCTTGCCGCGATAATGCGACATGTCATGATATCGCGACATTTCATACCATTTTCTCCTTGCTTGCTTTTCGGTCGTGATATCGCAATGTTTTCTATAACACTGCTCCATGGCCACCGCAAGTCGCGATTTTGCAACATGTCACGATATCATGACAACTTCATTTTAGTGCTTCCGTTGACTACGTTGATCGCGAAACTCCAACACGTCGTGATATCGTGACAGTTTTCATTTTGGTGCTGCCTTTGACTACGTTGACCACGATACTCCGACATGTTGTGATAATGTGACATCTTTCCATGCTTGCACCTTTTGGATTTGGACCCCACAAAAATGTGATAGGTCGTGAAAATGCGACATGTCACGATATCACGTCATCTTTTGGGCTTAGCTTTTTTATGGTACGGATGCCACGAAAATGCGACAGCTTTGCTTTTTCACTTACAAACAGAGGAGTGAGTATCTTTACACTTTGAGCATTCTTTTGCTTGAACAACAACAACAAAAACAATGTGGCAAAAATGCCAACAGGTTCCTAAGTGAACCCTACTTAAGAAGGATTGATTATGTATCAATTTTGTAGAATGAATGTGAAATTCATTCTCGAGAGAACTATGGGGTTCTCTCTATGGACTCATATATAGGTAATCCATGTCAGTATTAATCATGAGTTTTCTCCTTAATCAATCCGATGATCATTTTTTTTTTTTTTTGTGGAAAACATCCCAAAAGGGATGCCACTTTCGGGTAAGACCCAAGGAGGCAAGGGTATCCATTCCGCCAAAAACGCCCAAGACTCGGACCTGGCCTACGACCTTTGACATACTCAAGGAGCAAACAAACACACAAAACCAAATTAAAAAAATAAAATAACAACAAAAATAATAAAATAAAATAAAAAAAAAACTCCTTGAGTGTGTCAAAACCAAAAGCACAACCAAACATGTCCAATAAGATAAAAGAAACCACAACACAAACCACATAGAAAAACACAAGAACCACATAACAAAACACAAACAAGACAAAAACAATAGAACACTACAAAGACATAACCCAAAAAAACATGAAAAATAAACGCAACCAAAACCTAAAAAATAAAATGAATAAAATAATAAAAACAACCAACAACAGACAATAAACAAAAACAAAAAACATAGAAAACACTCACACATAAAAAAATGAAATAACACAAACAAAGAGAAACCCAAGAACAAGAATGAAAAAAACACAAGAACAATAACAATAAACATAAAAAAAAAACAAAACAAAACAACAAAAACACAAGAACAACAAAAAACAACACAAAGAACACAAAAACAAAACAAAACAAAAGAACCCACCCACCTTAAAAAACTAAACAAAAAAACAAAGAAGACAAAAGAAAAAAAAATGAACAAAACAATGACCTATCTAGACCAGAAGACTATAAATGCAAGAATCAACAAAGGAAACAAAATAAAGAATAGAATGAGCTAGGGAACTAAAAAAACTGAATGAACCAAAGAGAAACAAAAAAAAAAACAAGAAGAAACTAGGTACCTTCAGAACTAGAGCCATCCAAAGAAATGATAGAAAGAAGAGCTTCCCTAATTTGAGAAGCCCACCATATAGGAGGGTGGCCATAACAAGTAAGATCACATTTGTCCAAAGCCCAATTAGCTAAAGCATCAGCACTCTTGTTTTGATCTATGACCACATTATTGTAATCAACTTTCAAAAATCCCATTTGGATTAACTGAATTTTCTCAATAATTCTTTTTATTTTCCAATCCACCTTATGATTCTTAGATGGAGTCTTCAAGAGATTAATCATAAGTTGAGAGTCAGACTCAACTAACACCTTTTCCCATCCAACCTTGGTAGCCTCCTGAAGACCTCTAAGGATACCATACCCCTCAACAAGGTTATTGAAAATAATACCCAAATTCTCAGCAAAAGTAAAAACCAGGGAGCCATCTAAAAGTCTACCAATTCCTCCCACACTGGCTTTTCCAGGGTTCCCTCTAGAGGCTCCATCAGTATTGACTTTTCCAAAATCCTTAGGAGGAGGTTGCCAATTTCTAGTCCTATCCATCTTACTAATACTCACATTCCCTTTAATTTGGTTGCCCTTAGAAGGTTTAATCTTCAATCTTTGCATCACTTGATCCCATATTTGGTGGGAGTTTTGGGGGTGATTAAAGAGATGATGGACTGATTCAACTAAGTTGGCTATGGTCTTTTGCCAAATATAGTGAATATCCTTCCTATCTTAATTAAAAATTTGGTTGTTCCTTTCACTCCAAATATTCCAAAGAAGAATGGTATAACCCATACAAACTAACTGCCTAATAAAATGATCAACACCCTCTTGATTAGGCCAATCCCTCCAAAGTTGTTCAAAAGTGAAAAAATTGGACCACTGTAAGCCAAGTAAAGTTGCCATTCTCCTCCATAGCTCAGAGCCTAAAATACACTCAATAAAAATATGGTTGATATTTTCTACATTCTCTTCACACATTTCACATCTAAAAGGGCCATGAAAACCATGCTTCATAAGTTGCTCACCAAGTAAGCACCCTACGATGCAATAAAATCCAATTAAAGAACCTCACCTTAGGCCAAAGCTTTTGAGCCCACAATTGAGAAAATATGTCAGAATAATGGTTGGGATTATTATGGCATAAGGTCAAATAACCTTGAGCAACTGAATACTCACCCTTAGTAGTGTCGTTCCATCCAAAAAAATCTTTTTCATGGGACCAAGAGAGGGATCTCATATGAAGTATGCCTTGGATATCTTGTCTTTACCTTTCTGGGATTTGAATAGGCCAGTCCTCAATAAGGATCCAATATCTACCAACCTTTGAAATACCAGTATGGTACCGACAGTAATTACCCACCTTTATCCAATTAGCTCGGTGAAGCTCCTCCATCCAAGGCCTCCAATCGGGAAACTGAGTTATCAAAGGCTTGTGACCATCCCAAGAATCTGTCCAAAAATTTGCATGTTGACCATTATGAATGATCCAAAATAATTTTTTCTTTATCAAATCCTCACCAGTCTTAAGAACTGCTAAAATGGGAGAACCTTTGGTAGGAAGTTGATAGCGAACAAGGTCTTCAGGACTTTTGTTCTCAGTATATTTAGCACGGAGATTATTGGCCCAAAGAGCATTGAGGTTATGTAACATCCTCCAATATAATTTAGCAGCTAAAGCTTTGTTGTTATTAATTGAAGACCGGAATCCTAACCCCCCTTCACTCTTAGGAAGACAAAGTATCCCATTTCACCAAGGCCCATTTTCTTTTCTCCTTAGTACCACTCCAAAGGAAATGATGACTGATTTGATCCAATTCTCGAAGAACAGCCTTTGGGATATTCAAAACGAAAGAAACATAAATAGGAATAGCTTGAAGGACTGATTTTACCAAGGTGATTCTACCCCCAGAATAAAGCCACTTGTTGGTCCACTTTCCAATTTTCTTCTTGACTTTGTCCAACAACCAATTTCATAAATGTGTGGATATAAGAATTTGTGGTATTCTTATGTATTGTATTAATATTTTGGAAAAACAAATATGTTAAATTATTTATTTACAACATGATTTGAAAAAGGAATGGTTTGATTCCTTTAGTTGTATAATTGATTCAGATAAAGGATCCATGGTATGATGCCTTTCTATAATTGTAACTAAGACAACTTAATTTATGAAATGAGAGGAGAAACATATTTTGGAGGATAGGTTTATTCCTTATTAGGGTTCCTAGGATATATTATGTGTAACTATATTTTGTGGTTATACATGAATGTTGTATCTATTATGATGTTAATTAGATAGATAGTGGATGTTGCGTGAGATGGAATTTAAATGTTATTTACTTTCCAATGAAATGATGTATTTACATTCTTCTAAGATGTTCACTAAAGTGTTATATGATGCACGATTTTGTTAACAAGCAATATTCCATAAGTGATATTGGTTTATAATTTCACTTGAGATTATTAGATCTAATAATGAATGGCGCCTTTGCTTTTCCAATGAATGGCTCTTTTATAATTGCACTTGAGGTTATTAGATCTAATAATGAATGATGCTTGGGTGATTTGTTCAAACTGTCCTTTCCTTATCACCATGATGTCATCCACCTTGAGGGGATAGATAATTATTCCTTTTCTATGTATTCCAGTACCAAATTTATGATTGATGTATTCTTCTTGTCTATAGTATTCCAACAAAAAACTCTAGCTAGTAACATAGTGTGGTAGAAGGAAGGGTTTCTCTGTAAATCCATACAAAAGAATGACTGTATCTTCAATCAAACATGTCAATATTCTTCCTTGACCTCTTTTGTTTTCAAATGATCCTTTAATATTTGAGGAAGTCTAGGAAACTTTCCATATATAATTTCTAAAGTTGGTCCCAAAAATTCTCTATTAAAGTTGTAATGGCACTCTGCTCAAAACCCTAGTCCACCGATATACTAGTATATGGTTTCCCTAGCTATCTTTATCTGAGACTGGTACCCAGATATTTTATTTTCTTATAGCACTAAGTAACATCCAAGCCAAATGAGAGCAATGTATGAAATAAAGGGCCTCATGATCTCTCTCTAATGCCACTAGTTGCTCATGTATTCTTTTGGCAAGGAAAGTCGACCAATTAAAATATAGCGACTTATTATTATCGCTCCCTTTGAGAGTCCTATACATTTTCTCATTGGAGATACAATATATTGTGGATATTTTACAGTCTCTTACATAGAGATCATAATCTTGCCCTCCTAGTATTGCTAACATGGTAAATAGTTCTGGGAACGCAAAATGTTTCATAGCAATTGGAGTTCTAGGTAAAGCATCTCTAGATATTATGGTTTTGAACTGGCTATACACCCATTTTAGAAAATGGACACCATTTTATTGTATTTTTTTAATTTGTAATACTTGGCTTGCTATTTTGGGTCAAACGACATAGGGTTTATGGGTGGTACTTTTCCCACAATAAAGAGGTCACGATAGAGAATCTTAGTTATGTGGAAAAATATTTTCCATTGGGCTATTTTTATTACTTTGGACCTAGTGTTGGACTAACCGCCAGCGTCCCTCCTCGGGAATCGTGACATGGACTAACCGCCTCCCGTAGGTTAAAGCTCTGGCCTGTAGCGGCTACCTCCAGTTCGAGCTTTTGGTAGAATGACAGGTTTTGCCTTTCTAACAATTGGTATCAGAGCCGGTCTCGGGTTCGATTCCCTTCGGGTAACGTTGGGGGGGGATTGTTGGACTAACCGCCAGCGTCCCTCCTCGGGAATCATGACATGGACTAACCGCCTCCCGTAGGTTAAAGCTCTGGCCTGTAGCGGCTACCTCCAGTTCGAGCTTTTGGTAGAACGACAGGTTTCGCCTTTCTAACACCTAGGATTATAAATTTTACTATTACAAAAACTAACTCTGGGCATAGGTGGACTGAATCAGAGACATAAAAAGATAAAATAGAGTGAAGGGCATAAGTACCTTATATTTAAAGTGGTCGTCATGCTCAAAATCATACTTTATTTCCTTCCTAAGCTTGTATCTTGTATTCTGTGTCATCTTCGTGTCTACAACTACTAAAGATTTGACCACGTAATTTAGGTTCCCCCCTTTGTTGGCTAAGTGGTTTGTTTTGCAACTTTTGATGCCATTTTTGTGAGAATTATACTGTGGTGGCTCTCGAATGCATAGGAAAGTCACCTCTCTTTGCAATTGAATCTCTGTTAGACTTTAGTGACAAGGTAAATAGAATGAATTACCATATGAATTTGGATTTAAGTAGCTCTTCATGCATCCTCCACCACTAATTTGGTAGTTAAACAATTAGTAAGTTCGCATGCATTCAAACACAAGAATTGGTGATAAGGTGATGCAGTTATCGTCGAAGCTCTCAATGTTGATTGGACACAATGTAGAGAACTTGGTAAATCATGGCCCATTAGCACATGTTTTTAGGCATATTAAATCTCAATTGATATTTACTTGTCTTTCCTTCTGCTTGTAAATTTTAACACTTCATGGATATCATAAAATTTTACATCTCACAGATTTTAAGATGTGGATTTTTACATTGCTTTTTCCTTTATTTCTCTTTATTTTTGAAGTAAAATAAATAAGAAATGAAATTATAATACAAATATGCACATACTACACATAAGAGGAAATATTTTTACTCAAAATATAGCTTGAGGTGATATCCATTGATTGGGACTGGTTGCACATTTCTATTTTAATATTGAAGCTGAAATGCATTATTCTTTTTTACTCCCTTTATCTTGAATAGACCCTCCTAAAATGAATCAAACTTTTGATGATCTTATAGTTTATACTTCTCTACATTCCATATCAAAATTGAATCACCTTCTTTGAACTTCCTCAGCTTGGATTTCTTATCAAACCATCCTTTTGTATCGATAGAGTGCTTTTGGAAACTTTCATATGCCTTGGTCATTTGTTCTTCAAGTTCTAAGAGGTGCATAAATATAGCTTCTACTAGGCTCTGATCTAACTCTTCATCTTGGTATCTTAGAGTGGGTATATCCAAATGGGTAGGCAGGATAACCTCTTTTCTATACACCAATGCATAAGGAATTGTCTTGATAGATTTCTTAATAGTGATCTTGTTTGCCCATAGAACCTGCTCTAAAAGAAGATGCCAAATTCTTTTATTATCCTCTAGTGCTCTCTTTAGAATTCTAAGAAATTTTTTGTTAGTGGACTCTGCTAATCCATTCTCTTGAGGGTAATAGTTAGAAGAGTTCTTTAAACTTATATCATATTTTATTGTAAACTCAATGTACTTTACACCTATAAAAACTAGACCATTATCACTTACTATGGTTGCAGGGATACTAAATCTTGTGATCAAGATTTCCATGACTTCAATTACCACCTCTTGATCTAATCTCTTGGTAGGAATGCCCTCAATTCATATGGTAAGGTAATATGTAGTAGTCAAGATATATTTATACCTTGTCGAGTAATTGGGATTTATCACTCAAATGAAATTCAATCCCCACTGCTAGAAAGGTTCTTCTAATTGAATAGTCTTAAGGGGTAATGCAACATTTGTATCCCTTCCCATATATCTATGGTATTTTTCACATACCCTCATTACCTTGAATGTGTCAGTAAATATAGTAGGCTAGTAATATCCTAACCTTATAATTTTCATGTCTATGACCTTTCTTGAAAGCTCCAGTTCTAAAGAAGAACCAATGCAAGAAGGCATACAATGCAATGTGAATTAAAGAGGACCAAATCAATTTTAAGAACATCTGAATGTAAAGATCCATATTGAATATTGAAATATTCAATGCCCAAATAATGTAATACAGGGGGTGTTACAGTTAGAGTATATTACATCATTTGGATCATGTAAATGTACCACCTTAGGTACATAGTTAGGATAGGAGATTACTTTAAGGGGAAGTTATATAGCTACTTCAAGCACTGTAATAACTGCACAAATGGTAGTGTGCAAGTTGTAATGTGCAAGGTGTCCCCTTGTATAACTAGATAGAGTGTTGGCCAAGGAATATATCTTCCTATATAAAGGGCCTCGTAGTGGTAGATTAGACATCAAGCATATATCAAGTATACATCAAGGATGTATCATTCTCTTGGTTTTAGTACTCCTATATGGAGTACAATGTAGCTCTTTAGCTCATATCAATGGAGTGAATATTTCCTCCATATTGCATTATATTTTCATCATTTCTATTTATAGTTATTTCAGTCATATTGTTGTTTCACTTTCTTTCATATTTCCTATATTTCATTAGGAATTATGCTAGATCTCTCCACTACATATATCCTCAAAATATAATAGGATCGCTATTGTACTACCCAAGGACTAATACTGTTAGTCCATCCCTATCCCATACATAGGAGGTTGAGACTCTCCAACACTTGCAAATTCAGTTGTTAATAATCTTTTTACAAATATAGTGACTAGATCATGAGGCATTGTATATCTTGTGAATATATCTCTATAGAGAAACTCAATGAATTTCACTTTCCCTATAGCCTTGAAAGATCTTACATCCATTCATTTATTGATATTCAATACATATAAATATTTAGTATTTCTTATTAGAAGGGGTTCAATAGGATCAACAAAGTCCAATCCTCATTTTTCAAAATATTCAAGCATTATCTAGGGTTAAAGGATAATTTTAGTAAGTTGGGTGGGATTCCATCTACTCATTGTGATCACACTATGCAACATGGCTTTTAGCATCCTTGTCCAATACGGTCCACTAGTACTAAATATGTAGAAATTTTTATGTTATTTTTTATTATAAAGTGTTTTTTTGATGGTCAAAGGATGCCATATATCTTATCCTCATGAACACATTATTGCAAGGTATTATTAGTTTGTAAATAATAATGTATCTATCTATCCATGTAAACATGTATTTTTCACAAATTATTCTTATTCCTTCTTGGGTAGTGCTTGGAAAACTTTCTTGCAACAACATAGTAAGTCATACCTATGAACCATGAATAACTATACATAGGTTCTCATTGGGGAAATTATCCTCTGTGGGATCTATTTCATCTATTGTTATCATGGAAAGAAAATCTATAATAACATTATCTCTACTAGGTTTATCTAAAATTGCTAGACTAGATTCTTATAATAACAACCAACATATACTTGTATCATTTATACACATTTATTTATTAAATAATTAATGGAGTAATGATATGTGTGAATAAAAACTAGATAACCAATTATGTAATGTCTAAAATTATTAATTATGTAAATTACAAATTGGTGATATTTTTCTAGTATGGTATAGTTTAGTTATGCTCCTATGAGGTTTTTACTAATAACATAAATGTCATAGGACTTAATTTCATCCTTTTGGACAAGTAAAATGCCTAATCATATATCATAAGGATTAGTGTAGATATGAAAAGGAAGTATCTAGTCCAAACCTCATAAAATAGTTGTAGAG
Organism: Wollemia nobilis; assembly: GCA_028583015.1. NCBI lineage: Eukaryota > Viridiplantae > Streptophyta > Pinopsida > Araucariales > Araucariaceae > Wollemia > Wollemia nobilis. Next base: position 3,165,028 of record JAQPPZ010016995.1, on the reverse strand, counting down.
GCCAACATATATTTTAGTTTATGAAAGGTTTCTTAGCATGTAGGTTTTCATTGGAACTCAACATATTTTATTAGGAAGTGGAATAAAAAATGAGTTAACTGCACTAATGTTTTTAGTGAACCTCCTATAATAACCCACGTGACTTAGAAAACTTCTCCCATATTTGGTTTTCTAAAGCATCATTAGAATTTTAATGAGCTCTACCTTAGCAAGGCCAACCTTGATATCTTCTAATGAGATATCTCATCCAAATACAATCCCTTTAATAATTAACATATAACAATTTTTTCTTACTAATGGAAATATTTGTCCTCACACATTGTTTTAATATTTTCTCTAGGTTTGTTATAGCCCATTTAAAATAGTTTCCATAGACATTAAAATCATCCATATACTGTAGGGAATTTTTCCCTACAAGGTTGCTTCACTCCAAGCAAGACTTAGTCAAAAGTGAGACAAGCCCAAAGTACAGTCAAAAGGTGTTTCTTGCCTTTAGTTGGACAAAAGGAGATCCAAGGAAAGGTAGATAATATCAAAGTTTGCATCAACCATTAGATCTCCCATCTATGTCCAATAATAATCTTCCACCCAAACATAGTTGCATCAAGGGCACTAAGTCCTATAGGCCATTAATTTTCAAATCTAATAACCTGCCTGGTCCTTTTCATGAAGAGTATCATATAAACAAATGGAAGGATCTAGTAGAACAAAGAGCCAAACACATCACAACCAGTCAAGAGCCTAAGGAAAACACTTGAGCTTAAAAAAGAAGGCCCACCATTGGCCAAAGAAGTTTTCATCTCATATAAGGATGCATGGTAGGTGTGCATGCAAGAGAGAAAGCAAGTAGAAGAGAAATTAAGAAGGAAATATTCCAGTGGCCACAAAGCTTGTATTTTGCAACCAAGGCTATTAGAGCTCATTGCATATTGTAGACACCAAATTTTAGTCATTCGCACAAAAATTCCAATCAACCCTTCAAATCCTCTCTTAGCCTTCCTAATCCTCCAATTTCCCTCTAAATCCCACTTAATCCATCATTTTCTCCTAATATTCCTTATATTATTCATTATCTCACTTATCCATTTATTAAATCCCTCTAATCTTCCACTTAGCACCCACATTTAATGTGAAAAATCCTCTTTCACACTCCATGGGGTCTAAATTCAAATTATTTGAATTTAAAATTCCCATTGGTGGCCTAAGTCAAAAATATTAAATGCTCGTTAAACCTGTCCACACCCTTAATTTCCTCATTTCACACTACCACATGAATTTATTTGAATTTAAAATTCAAATTTTAAGCCCAAGTCAAGAAAATTAAATATCCGCATTTAATTCCCTAGGCTTGTTAGTAATCACTCTTATATTTTCATTATAATTAAATATTTTTTTAGTTTATTGTGTGCATCTTCATGGATCTAGGGCCTAATCAAGATAGGCCCCCATGATGCTACTAACTTATTTTATCAATTGTATGTAGGTAATTTACAGGCAGCAAATGAGGGTCCAAGAATACTCAAGCTTACCAAAACCCCTCCACTCTTGATTGTGGCTAAGAAAAATTTGTAAAGGCACTAGCTATTATATTTCTTATGGCATAAACAAGAATTTCCTCAACAATTGAGGATTTCATGTTGTAATACCTTAGAGGGAATTTGTGTAAAAGGAAGACCAAAATTTTATAATAAAATATCCTCTTTTCTTTGTTCCTTTAGTCAACATTTTCCACTTTCAGTTCAAAGGCTCCAAAGGCACCAAATACCTTTGGTCAAATTTCCTTCAACACAACTTACTTACCCATTTCACCTTTTGTCAATCAACTCATCATTGTCATCCATTCTGTCTTCCACCCACTTGCCATTGAGGAGGTATGAAATACCCATAAATTTTTTTCTCAAACAAGATCATACCCAAACACCCATTTTTGGATTTGACATCTATCCAAGAACCTTGCATGAGACCATCATGAACCCTACTTTATCGAGTCAAAAAAGAAGAATTTATCCTCTCAATCAAACTCTAATCAAACTTGATTCACTATGCACCATACCTATGTATGGTTCTACATGACTTATGCTCCATTAAGGTGGTAACACTAATCAACCACCTATAATCGATTATAGCATCGTGAGGACACCTAACTATATGGTTGGCTCGTTTACCACATCAAGTGATCTCATCAATCCATCAAAGGAAAATATTCAAAGACATTTATCCATTCCATGATTGGGGCATCTTACATTTTCTTTGATATGGGGTAACTTCACATCACCCTCCTCAAACACCCATTCATTAGCATGTTTCATCAATCCAACCAACCAGGTATCTCTTATTTTTTGCATCATATTGTGTTTTTACACAACACAATATAAAAAGGGGCATATGTAGACACCAAATTTTATTCATTCACACTAAAATTCCAATCAACCTTTCAAATCCCCTCTTAGCCTCCCTAATCCTCCAATTTCCCTCTAAATCCCACTTAATCCATCATTTTCCCCTAATCTTCCTCAAATTCTTCATAATCTTGCTTATCCATATTAAATATGTCTATTATTCCACTTAGCACCCACATTTAATGTAAAAAAATCCCCTTTCACACTCCATGGGGTCTAAATTCAAATTATTTGAATTTAAAATTCCCATGGGTGGCCCAAGTCAAAAATATTAAATGTCTGTTAAACCTCTCCACGCACTTCATTTCCTCATTTCACACTACCATATGAATTTATTTGAATTTAAAATTCAAATTTGAGGCCCAAGTAAAGAAAATTAATTTTTTGCATTTAATGCCCCACGACTAATTCACTTTGCTAAATCAATATTTTTTAATTTAAAATTACTTCATTCTTTCCAAGGCCACTAACATGGTAAGGTGCCCATAAACATGCATTAAATTCCTAAACCCCTTTCACACTGGGTAAAACTAGGCACTCCAAATCTTGGGTACCCTCCCCACTCCCTCGTAGTTTCCTATAAATACCCCTTTCCTTTCTTTAAAAACACATGCATAAACATAGAGAAACATATCTAGATACTATCAAAGTTTCTCTAGCTTTGAGTGCCCCTTTTGAGTGCTTGTTGGTAATTGCCCTTATATTTTCATTTTAATCAAATATTTTTTTAGTTTATTGTTTGTATCTTCATGGATCTAGGGCCTAATTGAGATAGGCCCCCATGATGCTACTAACTTATTTTAACAACTATGTGTAGGTAATTTACAGGCAGTAAAGGAGGGTATAATAATACTCAAGCTTACCAGAACCCCTCCACTCTTGATTATGGCAAGAGAAAAAATTGTAAAGGCACCAGTTATTATATTTCTTATGGCATAAATAGGAATTTTCCCAACCACTGAGGATTTCATGTTGTAAGATCTTAGAGGGCATATGTGTAAAATGAAGACCAAAATTTTATAATAAAATATCCTTTATTCTTTGTTCCTTTGGTCAAAATTTTCCACTTTCAGTTCAAAGGCTCCAATGGCACCAAATCCCTTTGGTTAAATTTCCTTCGGTACAATTTACTTACCCATTTCACCTTTTGTCAATCGGCTCATCATTGTCATCCATTATATATTCCACCCACTCACCATTTTAGGGGGTAGACAATACCCACAAATTGTTTTCCCAAACAAGATCAATACCCAAACCATTTTTGGACTTGACATCTATCCAATAACCTTGCCTAAGAACATCATGAACCCTACTCTATCAAGTCAAAATGCAGAATTTATCCTCTCAATAAAACTCTAATAAAATTTGATTCACTATGCACCATGCCTATGTATGGGTCTACATGACTTATGCTCCATCAAGGTGGTAAAATTGATCGATCACCTATAATCGATTATAGCATCATGAGGACACCTAACTATATGGTTGGCTTGTTTACCACATCAAGTGATCTCATCAATCCATCAAAGGTAAAGATTCAAATAAATTTTTCTATTCTAGGAATGGGGCATCCTACATTATCTTTGATATGGGGTAACTTTATGTCACCCTCCTCAAGCACCCATTCATTATCATGTGGTATCAATCTATCCAACCAGGTGTCTTCTTTTTTGCACTAAATTGTGTTTTTACACAACACATTATTAAAAGGGTCATTTGTAGACACCAAATTTTAGTCATTTGCACTAAAATTCCAATCAACCCTTCAAATCCCCTCTTAACCTCTCTAATCCTTCAATTTCCCTATAAATCCCACTTAATCCATAATTTTCCCCTAATCTTCCTCAAACTCTTCATTATCTCGCTTATCCATTTATTAAATCCCTCTAATATTCCACATAACACCCACATTGAATGCAAAAAATCCCCTTTCACACTCCATGGCATCTAATTCAAATTATTTGAATTAAAAATTCCCATGGGTGGCCCAAGTCAAAAATATTAAATGCATGTTAAACCTCTCCACACCCTTCATTTCATCATTTCACACTACCACATGAATTTATTTGAATTTAAAATTCAAATTTGAGGCCTAAGTCAAGAAAATTTAATATTCGCATTTAATGCCCCAGGCCTAGTTCACATTGCCAAATCAATATTTTTGAATTTAAAATTACTTCATGCTTTCCAAGGCCACTAACGTGGGAAGGCACCCATAAACATGCATTAAATTCCTAAATCCCTTTCACACTGGGTAAAACTAGGCACTCCAAATCTTGGGTACCCTTCCCACTCCCTCACAGTTTCCTATAAATACCCCCTTCCTTTCCTAAAAAATACATGCATAAACACAGAGAAACATATCTATATATTGCCAAAGTTTCTTCAGTCTTGAGTGCCCTCTTTCGAGTGCTTTTTGGTAATCGCTCTTATATTTTTATTATAATCAAAGATTTTTTTAGTTTATTATGTGCATCTTCATGGATCTATGGCCTAATCGCGAGAGGACCCCATGATGCTAATAACTTATTTTATAAACTATGTGCAGGCAATTTATAGGAAGTAAATGAGGGTCTAAGAATACTCAAGCTTACTAAAACCCCTCCACTCTTGATTGTGATTAGAGTAAAATTTTTAAAGGCACCAGTTATTATATTTCTTATGGCATAAATAGGAATTTCCTCAACCGTTGAGGATTTCATGTTGTAATATCTTAGAGGGAATTTGTGTAAAAGAAAGACCAAAATTTTATAATAAAATATCCTCTTTTCTTTGTTCCTTTGGTCAACATTTTCCACTTTCGTTTCAAAGGCTCCAAAGGCACCAAATCCCTTTGGTCAAATTTCCTTTGGTAAAATTTACTTGCCCATTTCACCTTTTGTCAATTGAATCATTATTGTCATCCATTCTATATTACACCCACTCACCATTTGAGGGGGTAGATAATACCCACAAATTTTTTTCCCAAACAATATCAATACCCAAATCATTTTTGGACTTGACATCTATCCAAGAACCTTACCTGAGACCATCATGAACCCTACTATATCAAGTCAAAATGCAAAATTTCTCCTCTAAATCAAACTCTAATAAAACTTGATTTACCCTGCACCATGCCTATGTATGGGTCTACATGACTTATGCTCCATCAAGGTGGTAAAAATGACCGACCACCTATAATCGATTATAGCATTGTGAGGACACCTAACCATATGGTTGGCTCGTTTACCACATCAAGTGATCTCATCAATCCATCAAAAGTAAATATTCAAATACATTTTTCCATTCCATGATTTTGGTATCCTACATTATCCTTGATTTGGGGTAACCTTATGTCACCCTCCTCAAGCACCCATTCATTATCATGTGTCATCAATCCAACCAACCAGGTGTCTCTTGTTTTTGTACTAGATTGTGTTTTTACATAACACAACTAAAAGTGGTATTTGTAGACACCAAATTTTAGTAATTTGCACTAAAATTCCAATCAACCCTTCAAATCCCCTCTTAGCCTCCCTAATCCTCCAAAATACATCTAAATCCCACTTAATCCATCATCTTTCCCTAATCTTCCTCAAGTTATTAATTATCTCCCTTATCCATTTATTAAATCCCTCTAATCTTCCACTTAGCACCCACATTTAATGCAAAAAATACCCTTTCATACTCCATGGGATCTAAATTCAAATTATTTGAATTTAAAATTCCCATGGGTGGACCAAGTCAAAAATATTAAATACCTATTAAACCTCGCCACACCTTTCATTTCATAATTTTGCATTGCCATATTAAATACCTATTAAACCTCTCTACACCTTTCATTTCATTTCAAATTTGAGGCCTAAGTCAAGAAAATTAAATATTCACATTTAATGCCCTAGGCCCAATTCACATTGCCAAATCAATATTTTTGAATTTAAAATTACTTCATGCTTTCCAAGGCCACTAACGTGGGAAGGTGCCCATAAACATGCATTAAATTCCTAAACCCCTTTCACACTAGGTAAAACTAGGCACTCCAGATCTTGGGTACCCTCCCCCTCCCTCACAGTTTCATATAAATACCCCCCTTCCTTTCCTCAAAAACACATGCATAAACACAGAGAAACATAACCAGATACTATCAAAGTTTTGTCAGCTTTGAGTGATCCCTTTTGAGTGCTTGTTGGTAATCACCCCTATATATTTATTTTAATAAAATATTTTTTTAGTTTATTGTTTGCATCTTCATGGATCTAGGGCCTAATCAATATAGGTATCCTTAATGCTACTAACTTATTTTGTTGGTTGTATGTAGGTAATTTACAAGCAACAAAGGAGGGTCCGAGAATACTCAAGCTTACCAAAACCTCTCCACTCTTTATTATGGCTAGAGAAAAAATTGCAAAGGCATCAGTTATTATATTTCTTATGGCATGAACAATAATTTCCTCAACCATTGAGGATTTCATGTTGTAAGCCCTTAGAGGGCATTTGTGTAAAAGGAAGACCAAAATTTTATAATAAAATATCTTCTTTTCTTTGTTCATTTGTATGGTGCATTTTCTCTTACTACATATATCAACCATGATGAATTCCCATCATATATATGAGCCTAACTTATCCACCTATACCTATTAGGGAGGCTATATCTACTACATCAACCAAAGCACTTCCTTTTTAAATAAAAAATTAATCAAATGTTTTTGTTCCTTTCCTAACTCGTCTCTTTCTTTAAGTTTATAATCCCTCATTTTTCTTCCTTCTATTTTCTAATACATTTTTTTTGTCGGTATTATGCTCTTCACTTGCACATAATGTGATCTAGTAAACTAGAAATCTTTTAGAACTAGGAGTATGCTCTTCACTTGGACATATGTGATCTGGTGAATCAGAAACTAGTTTATGTTTTTAAAGTATTGCTTTGCCATATTTCTTTTTCATTAATGAGCAACACATTCTAGAAGAAATACAGTGGAAGAGTAATGGTTTAGCCATCCCTACACAATAGTAGAGAATCGAGTCAGCCACACTTGATCATCCAAAGGCCTAGAAGCTTTCAACATTTATGGTCTTGGATTTAGAGACCTTGAAGCTACCGCTTCATAATTGTTGGAGGATTTTAGTTGCGAAAACATAATATATTTGTAGGCCTTCTACAAAGAAATTTAGAGGTATGGAACCTTCCTCTCGGATTATAAATAAGCCTGATATTATTATAAAATAAAATTGGAAGTTATGTGTTTGTGCTTTGTACCCAACCTTGTGATCTCTTCCTTTCATCCTTCTTTCCTATCGTAACAAGGGCAGCCCAAACCTTTTCTTGTACCTAAGGAGCATAAAACCCTCCATACCTCATTTTCTTGTATTCATATTAAGCATTTTAACAGAAGTTATGACTAATTTCACTTTGTCATCCTTCTCTTAGCTTGTCTCAATTCCTGGCAATGTGTTTTCTTGGTTGTGTTCACTAGCCATAGGTGGAATTTTTTGTGTTCAATTGCCACTTGTAGTAAAAAATTGGGGGTCCTAATTCTTTGGCACATAACCCCCATATATTAGGTTTTGATTCTCTTGAAAAATCATTTAATTTACTATTTTTTACTTTATTGCAATTCTTTTCCCAACCTCAACTCATGGAGGTCCATTGTGTGTCAAGGATTAGATTCCAATGAGAAGATAACCTCAATTTAAAACCTTAGAGGTTGCCCTACATGTGGTTCCCCATCTATTATACTTCCTACTATTTTATCTATGAGAGGTGTAGGTATATTTATCTTGTTAGCCCCCTCAACCTAGGTTTGTGGGTGTATTTTGAGATGATAATAATTTTTTTGGCATGCCCGATGGGAGTAGCTTCTATAGTTCACCCCATGAATATTGAAGAAGTATGATTGTGACTCTAATAAACGTCATAGTATTCCTACTTGAAGAGAAGCACTTGGAAAATTCACATGGTGATGTTGCTCAATGACTCAAATTTGAAAGATAGACTTTTAAATAAGTTACTTTCCAAAAGATAGATTAATATTCTAGTGGGGAAATTTGTCTCATCAGCTTGTCGAAGTAAAATATCCCCACCTAGTGAATTTATTTTGAAAATAAAGGCCCAAAACTATATGACTAAAATTCCTATGACTAGATCCTTTACCTAAGCCAATAAACAAGATTTGGTACTATTGTAGACACTAAAATGTGGTAAACCCAATTAAACATCCACAAGCAGTGATCAAATTGACATAATATGGCCCCTTGGGCAGCCCTCAGGAGGCTCACAATGGTTCTAGCCACTCTGGAAAGGGTTTTGGAGGCTACCAGCCCAATTTTGGGAGGTTTTAGCCCAAAATTCACCATCGTACCACCTTGGGATGATGGTAGATGCCCCTTGTCCCACCCTGGGACGGTGGTGAGCCCTCATACCAGGGTGGTACGGTGGTGAAGTTTAACCCAAAAAAAAGTTAAAATTTAGCCAAATGGCATCCAAAAACTGCCATTTGACCACCAAAACAGAGCATGCAAGGTAGAGGATAGGGAATACTTATGACATCCATATTTATTAGGGCCAAATTAGGAGATTATCTTCCACACCCTGTGCATGCCTCCCATTTGATAAGTGGCACCCCTTGCCATGCATGCCCTTGCATGCATTTTTGCACATGAGCCCATTTGGGCTATAAAATTGGTTCCATATCCACACAAAATAATAGATAGGAGTTAGAGGATATGCAACGGAGTTCTTTCTATATTTCCCCTCACCCTATTGCACCTTTTTTCCCTCGTAATCTCCCTTTTTCCAATGAGGTTATCGGGTGACTTCAAGAAGGTAATCCGAGCGTAACTTTTCCATCCGGGTGAATTTCTTCACCAAATTTGATGAAAAAACACCTTAGGTATTTTATGAACATCTTCCAATGGGTTTTGTAACAAAAATTAACCGTATTTGGTGGGTATCCCCTCCTAGGATCCCCTCCAAATAGTTGTCAACATCGCCCCACCCCAGGACGAGGGTAAATTATTAAAAAAATTCTTTACTATTTTTAATTTTTTATTTTCTAAATTATTGCATAATTCTACAATCAAAATTTCAGGTCATTTGGAGTTAAAATGAATTAGTTATGCTATTTTTAAGTTTTTGCAGGCTCGTAGGGCCCATCCGGGCACCCCAGTTTGATGCAGGTGGATCCAGGATCCAATTGGAAACTATGACAATATGGGTTTTTGTGAAATGCAAATTTATGCATACTGACCAAATTTCATGAGTTTTGGATGAGTGCAGGTTTGATATTTTGTTGTCCTTCTTTTCATAGGTTGCAGGGGGGCAACGCTTAATCGAGGGGTCTACAGGTGCAATTTCTGATATTTTTTGGGTTAAATCCTCCCAAAATCTCCTCTTTAACATATCTTAAAATTTTAAAGTAATTTTGATATCATTTGATGCATTTTTAATTCATATGCCATTTTGCCCCTGTGGGGATTGCATGTTTTCACTATACACCCTTGCTATTTGACCCCTTTTTGCTTCCTTGTGTGCAGGTACAGGTCCTCATAAGGATTTGGGAAGAAAAATCAGACATTAGAGAACCTATATACAAGTAGTTATGGTATTGGCTCACCCACCTTGATTGTGGGTACGCGGAGAAACATTGGATGTGCACCCGGATTTTGTGAAAGACTTGGTCTTTGGGAACCCAATATTGTAAAAATTGTATCACCATTTTGAGCCCTCAAGGGGACTATTGTAACCTTGGATTGGATCCAACAAATTAATGAGAAAATACTTGCTTTAAATTCATTTCCTTTTGTTTGGTATTGTTTCCTTTTGCATGCATGCTCTCTTTTTGATGCTCATTAGTGATATGGGGTAGATACGCTTATTTTTCCACATAATTTGGTGCACCTTTTTTCCCTAATTCAGTGGTGATCATGGTGGGACTATTTTCCCTTATGATTTGGGTGACAATATGACCTCAATTTTGCAAATTTTGCCCTTTTTGTGTTGCAGGTGCTCCCCTCCCCACCCTGGAACGGTGGCAGAGGCTTTATCTGGCACACCCTAGGAATGTGGCTTCACCATCCCACCCTAGGATGGTGGTGAAACTTCTACTCACCCCACCCTGGAGTGATAGTGAAATAGAGATATTTCTACCCAAAAATTCAGAATTTGGAGAGCTCAAAATGGACAAAGTAAGTGCCTAAAACCTCTGTTTTTCTGCTACATTTTTAGAGACTATCAAAAATAAGTTTTCTTGCTTCATTTTCTTGCATAGAAAGGTTAAAAGTTACATTTTTGATTTTCTTATAACATCACATAGCAAAATGAAGAAGAAAAATCAAAAGAAATCTAAAGTAGCAATGCATCTTTATGGCTTGATTGCTTGTGGCTTACCCAATGGGTAGGTTAGTATTTAGGGCTTGCATCTATAAGCCAATTTTTAGGTTACTTATCTTATTCTTTTGAAAGTAAAATGCACCTATTGCATGCATTTAGTGAATAGTCATTGATTGCTTCTTTGCTTACTTTCTTGGATAATAATGAACCACACACACCATGATTCATGTAAACGCTAGTGAGGTGGACTTCATTACCATCCACTAGTAGAGTGCAAGTGATGGTGGTTTTCATCTCCATCCATGATGGGGACACGAAAATAGCTCACTTCATTAAACTTGGAAAAATTTACAATAATTGCAGACTCTGTCAAATAAACTTCTTTTACAGAAAGATAGTTTATAAATTTTTATATTACATTAAAACGTTTCCAACTCTGGAAGAAAAACAGCCCACACAGGTCCAAAATAGCTCTCTTGCCTTTGCGTCTGCAACTCTGTTTCAGCCATTTCCAACCCCTCTGCATGCCTTTGCTTCCCCCTTTTAAACTTTCGGGCGTGACTCTCTGTTTCCCTTTTATGACCCTTCGTTTCATCTCCCGTGCCTCTTCGTTGTTCTGGCTTTTGAAACGTTCCGACTCTTGGTCTTCATCTGCTTCTACTGCACCTTGGTGCCACGTGCTTGTCCAGTGCTACCACTATGGACTCTGTCCACTTGTCAACCCATGATAATGTTCAGGATACCCATCGCTCGATGATTCCCTCTGTAACGGACCCTGTAACTACCTACCGTTTCTTTTCTTTCGTTTGGTCGCAAAAATGTGACATGTGATATCACGACATTTTTTGCCTTACTGCCTTCTTGCCCCCTGTCGATTCATGAAAATGTGACATGTCACGATATCATGACACTTTTTGCTTTTCGGCCTTCCTGCCCTTTGTGAGTCGTAAAAATGTGACATGTCATGATATCGCGACACTTTTTCTCTCTTGCGCCTCCTCTCACCTTTTCGTCATGAAAACGTGACATGTCGCGATATCATGAAACTTTCTCTCCTACGCCTTCCTTCGCCTTTTGGTCATGAAAATGTGACATGTCACGATATCATGACATCTTTCCTTTTTGGTTCCTCTTTCTCCTTTTCGATTGCGAAACCGTGACATGTCGCGATATCATGACATCTTTCCTTTCTGCCTCCTCCTCACCTCTTGGGTCACGAAAATGTGATAGCTTTGCTCTCTGCTTTTTCTCTATTTTGAGTCACAAAAATGTGACATGTCACGATATCGTGACACTTTTGGCTTCTCTACTTTCCTGCCCGCTTCGAGTCACGAAAATGCGACATGTTGCGATATCGTGACACCTTTGGCTTCTCTGCTTTCCTGCCCTCTTCGAGTTGTGAAAATACGACATGTCATGATATCGTGACACCTTTGGCTTATTTTCTTTCTCTCTCTATTTCGGGTCACAAAATCATGACATGTCGCGATATCGCGATAGTTTCCTTCCTTACTTTCTTTCTGCTCCTTCGATCGCGATTTCGTGACAAGTCGCGAAAATGCGACATGTCACGATATCACGACATTTTTTTTCCCTTGAGCACTCTCTCGGCTTTTGGTTGCGATTATGTGACATGTCGCGATATCACGACACTTTTCTCTCTTGAGCCTTCTCTCGGCTTTTGGTCACGATTCTGCGACATGTCACGATATCACGACACTTTTCTCTCTTGAGCCCTCTCTCGGATTTTGGTCGCGATTCCGTGACATGTCACGATATCGCAACACTTTTCTCTCTTGAGCCTTCTCTCGGATTTTGGTCATGATTCTGCGACATGTCGCGATATCGCGACACTTTTCTCTCTTGAGCCTTCTCTCGGCTTTTGGTCGCGATTCTGTGACATGTCGCAATATCGTGACACTTTTTCTACTTGAGCCTTCTCTCGGTGTTTGGTCGCGATAATGCGACATGTCACGATATCGTGACACTTTTCTTCTTTGTCGACATGTCACGATATCGTGACACTTTTTCTACTTTGCTGTATTTTGCCTTTTGTTGGATGCTCCTGCATTAGACAACCGGGGTTGATGGAGAAGTGACCTTCACTTCTGTACTGTTCTATCACCTGCTATTTAACTGGGGCTGTACAAGTTTTCCCAGCTTCAGTAAAACCTGGATCTACAGGGTACAAACCCTTAAATTCTTCAAATCCCACAACTTTCACTCTCATTGTTGTCAGCAAACTCTTTCCATCCATCTCCTTCCACAGCTTCAACTTGTGATGCGCTCCACATTTTGTCAGAGAGTAAGTATTCGCATGCCCATCATGCACCGCACGTCTGTCAAATTGCCATGGCCTTCCCAACAATAAATGGCAAGCATCCATAGGCAAAACATCACACAGAACCTCATCTTCATAAGTTCTAATATGAAATTTAACTAAACACTGCTCACTAACTAATGCTCTGTGATCTTTCTACAACCACGCAATCCGATATGGATGCGGGTGCGCCCTCTTCTTCAATTTCAACTTAGCAACCATTTCTCCTGAAACCAAATTATCTGTGCTACCATTATCTATGATAACATTATAGACCTTTCCTAAACATTTGCACCTTGTGCAAAACAGGCTCTTCCTCTGGTCTGGTCCTTTCTCCTCATTCAACAAGGTTCTCCTTGTGACCATAACTTCTCCTCTCTCTGCCTCCTCAGAATGTTCTGATTCAACTTTTTCATCAGCCACAGCAGCTCTGGCATGACCCTCAGGTCTCCTATTCATCATCTCTGGGTGTTGGGGACACTCATATGCTCGATGTCCCTCTTCTCCATAATGGAAATAGGTTCCATGAAATCCTCCTCTTCCATATCTACCTCTTCCTATTTAGTAGTTGTTTTTATTACGGGGTCTGTAATCATTATCCCCCTTCTGATCTTGACTACAGCTAGCTTCTTATTTCTTTTCATCTTGTCCTCCATCCATTCTTCCACCAGTTCTTTCTCCATGACCTCTTCCTTTCTATTTGTTTTCAAATCTTCTGTTCAGCTTCTCTTCAACCTTTAAGGCAAACTGGTAAGCATCCTCCATGGTGCTAATCCTAACCAGACTCAACTCTTCTTGGATACTGGTTCTCAACCCATTGAGGTAACGGGCCACCTTCTCCTTGTTAGCCTCTGAATGGCCAGTTCGAATTGAGATCTGGTAAAACTCCTCTGTATATTCTCTGACATATTTGTTTGACTGTCTCAAACTCTGCATTTTTCTCAACAGGTCCAACTCATAATCTACAGGAACAAACTATCTCTTCAACTTCTCTACCATTCGGTCCCATCTGGTTATCTTTTCTTTTTCGCTTCTATTTCTTTCTAGCTGCACTTCTTTCCACCATATGCAAGCATGGACTTTCAATTTCGTTTTTGCAAACTTGATCCGATCTGGATCTGCAACCTCCTCATACTCAAAATACTCCTCCATATCATTGATCCAATCAATCAACTCCTCTAGATTGAGATTCCCAGAATACATGGAGACATCAAACTTTGTCTTCTTCCCGACCCAAGATATGGCCTTAACCAATTTGGCTTCTACAAGATCCATTGCTTCTTCTTCTTCTGATGGATTATCAACCTCCCAAGCTTCATCTTTACTATGGTCTTCTCTCCTTGGCTCAACCCCTCTTCTCAACTCCTCTTGCAGGGCTTGCACTTGCCTCTGCAAAACTCTGAAATCTTCTTCAGGTACCACATTTTTTCCACCACCACAGTTTCATCATGGAGGCATTCTTCCTCACACTCTTCTCCAACCCTTCCACAGATCCTGGTGCAAACTACCTCACTTTCGATGATCTTCTCACACACTTAGGAACTCCCGCTCTGATACCACTTGATGGGGACACAAAAATAGCTCACCCCAAACTCTACACTCAGATTCATTAAACTTGGAAAAATTTACAAAAATGGCAGACTCTGCCAAATAAACTTCTTTTACAAAAAGACAGTTTATAAATTTTTATATTACATTAAAACATTTCCAACTCTGGAAGAAAAAAAACCCACATAGGTCTAGAATGGCTCTCTTGCCTTTGCGTCTGCAACTCTGTTTCAGTCGTTTCCAACCCATATGTATGCCTTTGCTTCCCCCTTTTAAAATTTTGGGTGTGACTCTCTGTTTCCCTTTTCTGACCCTTCATTTCATCTCTCGTGCCTCTTTGTTGTTCTGGCTTTCGAAACGTTTCGACTCTTGGTCTTCGTCTGCTTCTACTGCACCTTGGTGCCACGTGCTTGTCCAGTGCTACCACTATGGACTATGTCCGCTTGTCAACCCATGATGATGTTTGGGATACCCATTGCTCGATTATTCCCTCTGTAACAGACCCTGTAATCGCCTACCGTTTCTTTTCTTTCGTTTGATCACAAAAATGAGACATGTCACGATATCGCGACACTTTTCTTCTTTGCCGACATGTTGCGATATCGTGACATTTTTTCTACTTTGTTGTATTTTGCCTTTCATTGGATGCTCCTGCATCAATCCACTTGGCTCAAATCCCATGAATCTGATCCATCTTGCCAAGGCTAGTTCCAAGATCCATCATAGTCCGTGGGTTATAGAATGCATCACCCTTTGGGGATGTGTATCGCAGACTACATCTGAACTAGATGAGGAACTGGTAGGACCTATGCTCCTTGGCCATGTGTGGACCTCATCACCACACATTATAGGTGAGATAATGCAACCTAGAGTTCATAGTTGGGTTTTTGAGTTGCGAGTATACAAGTGAAATCCAATTGAACATGAGATTACAATCCAACAATATTTCAAACATGTGACACAAGGTCATTCTTTACAAAAACACATATGAAACACACGAAATAGTTTAGGGATTCACACTTAAAACTTAAAAGAGATAATAATTTGTCTTATTGAGTGTTTCTTTCTTGTATACTATTTCATTAAGAATTTGTAAAGAAGATAATCACTTTGGGGTACTAATAGAGGGGTGCAATGGTTCGCACCTGCATCCAAACCCAATCATGTGCAAAAATTATGGAGAGTGGATTAGGAGACATGAATAGTCTCTGATATAGCCCTAGGGACTTGGTTATACCTCCCTGGCAAGCTTCCACTCCACCTAGTCCCAAGATAGTAGGGCATGAGCCTCATCTCCAAAGAAATCCTCCTTAGGACACCCCGAGGGGTGATGAGCATTACTTGGGAGAGTGTTCCCAGTATGTAGATATCTCATAGGATTTTCTTGGTGAAAGGCAACTACGTGCTAAGGCACAAAAAGATAGAGCAGTGCCATTCATCCATGTACCCACTAGGGTTGACACACCTAAGCAGAGGTAGGAGTATGACTTCACACGCTGGCCAGAGTAGGTCGACATGACTCTACCTCCATGTCACCTTGATAGGATATAGCAGCTCTTGCAGCTCGATGGGAATGACACCCATCAATGTGGAGCCAAATTAGCACTACCTTTCCTCGTCTAGGAGGGAAGACATGAGGAGATCCTAGATTTTCCTCAGGAATAATATACCGCACATGCTCGATGTGCCTTTGTGCCAGCTGAATTTAATGAACACATGTTCCAGCCTGAGCCTCAAGTCAATGTGGTGAACCTCGAGAAAGGCAAGTGCCCTATGGAGAACACAAGATACCTTGGACAAGGTCGACCCTAGGGTGAGACTCCTAGGCCTCCTAGACCTCGCACTATGGATCAAATTAGGCAAGAAGTTGTGAGATACATAGAACACCAAGCTTAGTTCAAGCAACTTTGGTGAGATAAAGAGCAACTAGATCACTTGCACCAACTTGAGAAAGAAAGGATCAAACAGCAGACCAATGAGTTGTTCCAGAAAACTTTAAGAGAGAGGGTCCCTACCCCTAAGACACATAGGCAAGAGGTTCATCTGAGGTAACCCATGCTCATTTGAGAGAGGTCCCTGAGACCTTATCAAATGTTGCTTTGATGACATCCTAGGCCAGATCGAGAGATGCATCGTAGGCCAAACATAGGGCACCCACCGCAGGTAGATACCCCCATTCATAGGCCAGCTCGAGAGATGCCTTACGGGGCTTATACTAAGCATGAGCCAGAAGTAGAATATGTTTAGATGCCTTATCGAGGTAGGGGGTGACTTATCGCCACCTCACCCTAGGTTGGAGGAGCCTAGACCTCCACCATAATATATGAGAAAAGATGAGGAGATAAAGTCCTCAGGTCCTTACAAAGCATTGTTAGAACACTTGGAGTCAATAGAGAACAAGACCTCTAGGTCAGGATATCAAAATCCCACTATGTGTTAATTGCGTAGTCAACCTATCCATCCGTTAGTACCTATGTCTCCCTATCTAGAACAATTTAAGTTACCTTAGTTGGCTACCTTTAAGTGAGAAGAGGATGTGCAAGAACATGTGACTAGGTTTTTAGGCCAATGCTTCGGCATTTATGATGACGATGCTTTGCTTTTGAGGATATTTATGACTATCCTTTCCGGCCCTGCCTTTGAGTGGTTTTACCATCTCCCTAATAATAGCATCCATAATTTGGACCAACTTACGGATGCATTCCTGGAGTGCTTTGCCTTCAATACCAAGAGGAAGGCAACACTGGCTGATGTAGCTGGGTTAAAATAATATGATGATGAGTCAATAACAAATTATGGCAATAGATGGCGGACCTTGCTCGACAAGCTACCTTATCTTCTCCCGATGTCAGATTTGACTCATATGTTCTCCAAAAGTTTCTTAAAGCCAATATTATTGTTGCTACAGTTACAACAATACCCCACTCTTGTGTTAGTTTCACAATGGCACTGAGAGGGGGGGTGAATCAGTGTAGCTATTTAAATTCAAATCTACAACTCTTAAATCTGAAGCAAGGAGAACTTAAAATAGATAAAGAAAATATAACAAGAGAGCATCACATAACACAAGATGTAACGAGGTTCACCAATTTTGGCTACTCCTCAAAAATAGACTTCTTGGACTCCCATCCAAATCCAGCCTTTGCAAAGCACCAACTTTACAATCAATTTACCAGCACCCATTGGAAGGAGCACCAACCCCTTAATTTATCTGCACCAATAGAAAGGAGCACCAACCCCTGATTTACCAGCATCGACTGGAAGGAGCACCAACCCCTAATTTATCTGCACCAACAAAAAGGAGCACCAACCCCTGATTCCAAGCACCAACTCAGAATTCTATTTTGAATCTTTTTGACATAAAAATGCCTTCGCTTTTACAAGACCCTCACTGGTCTATTGCTCACATCAACATCATAGAAGCATAAAGAGAATTGTTAGAGACTCAATATGTTCTATACTCAAATCACAATCTAAACTTGCTGTCCATGAAACATACACACTCTTACGGCTCTGCTTACCGCACTCTTACAACCCTGTCTCACGGCTCACTCTTTACCCAGCACACACACTGCTCACTCACCTCCTGCGCACTCTCTTTCAGCAGCACTTTCCCTCTATACGATGGCACTTTTTCACTATGAGCGGCACCTTAAATCTCCATGCAGACCTCCTTTTATAACAGGATTTTCTCTCTATTTTTAACTTCCGTATTTACTCATGCAGACTATCAATAGCCACTCCTATGAGTAACTCCATTTTTGGCACAATATTTCTGCATGCAACCTATTAATAGTTCTGTCTCTTGTTTTGGACTGATAGTGTAATGGTTGCTTGATGGTTTCACTACGTCACATGCCCTGTAACTGTCGTTCTTCCTTTAATGCTTTGTTCTTATTTTAGCTTGCATGATTTCTATCTATAACTGCACTTGTAACTATCGCACTGACTCCAGTTAACTCTTCTTATTTTGGCTGCATGATTTTCCTCTACAACTACCCCTTTAACTGTCGTTCTACTTTAGTTAACTGTCCGTAATCGTGCTGTTGCGACCTGTCACGAAATCATGACACTTCTGTCTCTTTGTACTCTTCTCGCCTTTTACCCATGAAAACATGACATGTCACGATATCACGACACTTTCCGCCTCCTTGTCCTTTTCTCGGCTTGCACCCACGAAAACACAACATGTCGCGATATCGTGACACTTTTTGCCTTCGTACACTCTTCTTGGCTTGCACCAGAAAAAATAGAACATGTCACGAAATCGTGACACTTTCGCTGCCTTGAGCTCTTCTCTGTCTCTTGCCCACGAAAATGGAACATGTCACGAAATCGTGACACTTTCGCTTCCTTGCACTCTTCTCTGCTTGCACTAGCGAAAACATGACATGTCGCGAAATCGTGACACCTTTCACTTTCGTACACTCTTCTCTGCATGCACTAGCGAAAACATGACATGTCACGAAATCGTGACACTTTTCGCTTTCGTACACTCTTCTCTGCATGCACCAGCGAAAACATGACATGTCACGAAATCGTGACACTTTCGTTGCCTTGTGCTTTTCTCTGCCTTACGCCCATGAAAATGGAACATGTCGCGAAATCGTGACGCTTTTGCCTTTGAGCTCTTCCTCCTTAAATGTCATGAAATCATGACTTCCATGCTCTTTTGTAGAAAAATCGCGACACTTCATCCTTTGGAGTCTTCCTCTCTGCTGTTGTCATGATATCGTGACATTTCTATCTCCGTACATTCTCTCTCCTCTCTTAGTCACGAAAATGTGACATGTCACGATATCGTGACATCTTTTCTCCTTAGCTCTTCTCTTCTCTTCAGGTCACGAAAACATGACATGTCGCGAAATCATGACACTTTTTCTCTCGAGCTCTTCCTCTTGCAATATGTCACGAAATCGTGACACTTTTTATCTTGCCTTCTCTCTCCTGCAATATGTCGCGAAATCGTGACACTTTTTCTCCTTAGCGCTTCCTCTTGTCATCGGATCGTGAAAACCCGACATGTCGCGAAATCACGACACTTTTTCTCCTTAGCGCTTCCTCTTGCAAATTGTCGTGAAATCGTGACACTTTTCTTTGCGAGCTCCTTCTCTCCAAACATGTCACGAAATCATGACAGTTTTTCCTGCATGTGCTTCTTCTTCGAACATGTCACGAAATCACGACAATTTTCTTTGCCTTCTTCTCTCCAACATGTCGCGAAATCGTGATAGTTTTTCTTGCGCTTTCTCTCTCTTCCAACATGTCACGAAATCATGACAGTTTTCCTTGTGCTTTCTCTCTCTTCCAACATGTCGTGAAATCGTGACAATTTTCCTTGCACTTTCTCTCTTTTCCAACATGTCACGAAATCGCGATAGTTTTTCTACTTGGCTTCTTTTCTCCAACATGTCGCGAAATCGTGACAGTTTTTCTACTTGGCTTATTTTCCTCCAACATGTCACGATATCGTGACATTTTCTTCTCTTCTTTCCTCAAACATGTCACGATATCGCGACATTTTTCTTCATGTTTTCTCAACATGTCGCGATATCGCGACAGTTTCTCATGCTTACTCAACATGTCACGATATCGCGACACTTTTCTTACTTGTATTTTTCTTTGAGCTTTTGCATATGGGCCACTACGTTCTTCTTGGAAAATCATTGTACATGCTCTGTATGACCTCTGAACTCCTGTCCACTGCATCAACCGATCTCTCTAATGACCTCTGCACTCCTGTCCATTGCATCAACCGATCCTCTGTCTGTGTTGACAACAATGACAATACTTTGGCTGCACCTTGCTCATCAATGAACTCCTGTCCATTGCATCAACTGATCCTTTGTCTGTGTTGACAACAATGACAATACTTTGGTTGCACCTTGCTCATCAATCTCCCCCTTTGGAATTGTTGGCAACACACGTAATTGTGTGCAATTACCTGTAATTCTTCTCCCCCTTTGACAATAATACCAAAGGGCGGCTGCAAAACTCCCCCTGAGTCCATGCACAACATTCTCAGGCAAAAATTATTACAGTTAGAAAAAAGCATAAATATGAGCAATAAGATAAACAGATGCATAAATGCTCCCCCTGAGAATTTTATCCCGATGGCTAGTCAAATCTTAGTCTATTCTTGGGAATATGTGACCACTTCATTTCACTGTTTGACAACATCATGATAAGCATAATAGGCATCAACAATATCAATAATGTGAGTAGCAGCAATAACCAGTGAATGACATCATCACCGTCAACTTCACCAATAATAACATGTGTAAGAACATGACTAGACCACTGTCTTCTGTGCAACTACCCTCTGTTGCTTTGCAAACTCAAACTTGTCCACTGTTAGTAAAGGCATACAATAATCTTATATAGCCAATTTTTGTTCTGCAATGCCAGCAACATCTGCATACATCTCCACCATGCATCTTGGATATTCCCAACAAGCTTGAACCTAATGACATCTGTTTGTCTCTCTCTGTAGTGAGAATCCAACAGGCTACCTCAATCCACCTTCAACTCTGTGTAAGCATCAAATACTGTACTGCAACACAACCAAATTCCTTTTTATATTTACAACCTGATCTAAGTTTTCTATAGTTACTGTAGATCACACCTTACTTTCAACTGTGCAAATCAGGAGAAGACATTTTGTCAAACACTTTATGGCCAACCATAGTGCACCTTACTCAGCCTCATACTTCTTAACCTCGGATTGGCATTTTATCAACAGTTGAAATGAAACTGTCTATGAATTAAATATATTCACCAAGGCATCATGAAAGATCTAACAATCTTCACATCAAAGTGTAGAACAAATACACACTGCTTTTATCGAAACACATATATGCAGCTAGGGCAAACATTCTTTCCACTCAACCAACTTATCTGAACTGTTATAATCCATAGCTATGAACAGTGGCAGTAAGAACCATCAACAGAACAACAATGACATAAGCAATACTACCAAGGGTGACGACTCTCAATTCAATCACTACCCTTCACGGCACCTCCACACACAACTATAAGAACTGAAAACACACTTGACAACTGAAACAACAATATCCCGACTACTTGCCTTTCATCCTCAGATAACCAAACAAAATTCATAGGAGCATAAAAATAAGATTTTAAAATTGCTCCCCCTGAGGATGTGCCACCTGGAGTGGCTTAGTGCAATAGCGAAGTAGTCTCCTTCAGTCCAAGGAGACACGATTCCCTTTCTTCTGTCTTTCTCCAGACTTTCTTGAACTTGGGCTTGAGTTTTTCAATTACTTCCCTATTTTGCCCCTGTTCGTGAACTTGAACATTTCTCTTGCGGGGTTGTCTCTTGTGCATTCTTGATGGATGATTATTTTCTTTTCTTTTATGCACATGATATGTTCCCTGTCTGTGTTGCCCTCTTTGTGTCTGATGAAATCTAGGGTTTTGCCTTAGATTAGATATAGAAGAGCTTGGACAGAACCTTGCTATGTGCCCTTGACCATTACATTTAAAACATTGCACATGTTTTATTCCCTGTCTGCATTGCATTCTGTGTGTATGATGAAATCTATGGTCTTGCCTTAGATTGGATACAAAAGTGCTTGGACAAAACCTTGCTATGTGCCCATGGCCATTACATTTAAAACATTGCACAGGGTGTTCACTTAGGAAAGCAGATGTGTTTTTATCAACATAACTTTTTGATCTATTGTTCAGTCCACAATAAATTGCCTTGTGACCATAGTAGTTGCATTTAGAACAATAGCCATTAAAAGCATTATTATTAAAAGAGTGAGAGTGAGAGAACCTCTTTTGTTGTGGTTGCTTTGCTGTAGATCTTCTTTGATACTTTCTTCCTTTTGAAGATTCAGCTTCAACCTTGAACTTCTTCTTCTCTGCATATTTGGAAGATGAGGGTTGTTCAACTTCAACTTTTCTTGCTTCGATCCTTCAACCTGAACTTCCTCTTCTTGCATACATTTTGGAAGATGACAGTTGTTCGCTTCATATCCAAGACCAAGCTTAGCCATGGAGCTTCTTTGTTGCTTTATCATTTTATCTAGCAACTCTGTGCTCTTCTCATATTTGAGATTTATATTGGCCTCTTCTAGTTGTTTCTTCAATGAAACAATCTCTTCTTCTTGTTGGCAGCAAACAGTCTCTTTCTCATTGATTTGAGACTTGAGAATATCTTCAATCCTTTTGTATTGTTCTACTTGCGGCTTTAGATCAACAATAACTTTGTTAGATTCCTCTTCACTTGTGTTGCATACATCATCCTCATCATCCAGATGTGTCTTCAAGGCTTCTTCTGATTTCTTGGCCTTTTGAACTTGTAGGAAGAGATCTTCAATCTCATCCCCATATTCTTCTAACTTCTTGGACATTCTTTTGTTCTTTTTCTTTTCTATACTCAACTCTTCAAGTGCGGCTATCAACTCACCTTCTAGATCTACTTCAATCTCCAGGTTTTCATTGCATACTTCAGAATCCACTTCTTCTACCTTCTCTAGTTCAGTTTTCTCTTCCACAAGAACTGAAACTGGCTGAGATGCCTTTTTGGAGGAGGATCTATTCTTCTTACCCATTGTGTACTAATCCAAGATCAACCTTAGCTGATTTAGCCTATTCAGGAACTTGGCTCTGATACCAATTGTTAGTCTCACAATGGCACTGAGAGGGGGGGTGAATCAGTGTAGCTATTTAAATTCAAATCTACAACTCTTAAAGCTGAAGCAAGGAGAACTTAAAATAGATAAAGCAAATATAACAAGAGAGCATCACATAACACAAGATGTAACGAGGTTCACCAGTTTTGGCTACTCCTCAAAAATAGACTGCTTGGACTCCCATCCAAATCTAGCCTTTGCAAAGCACCAACTTTACAATCAATTTACCAGCACCCACTGGAAGGAGCACCAACCCCTTAATTTATCTGCACCAACATAAAGGAGCACCAACCCCTGATTTACCAGCATCGACTGGAAGGAGCACCAACCCCTAATTTATCTGCACCAATAGAAAGGAGCACCAACCCCTGATTCCAAGCACCAACTCAGAATTCTATTTTGAATATTTTTGACATAAAAATGCCTTCGCTTTTACAAGACCCTCACTGGTCTATTGCTCACATCAACATCATAGAAGCATAAAGAGAATTGTTAGAGACTCAATATGTTCTATACTCAAATCACAATCTGAACTTGCTATCCATGAAACATACACACTCTTATGGCTCTTCTTACCGCACTCTTACAACCCTGTCTCATGGCTCACTCTTTACCCAGCACACACCCTGCTCACTCGCCTCCTGCGCACTCTCTTTCAGTAGCACTTTCCCTCTATACGGTGACACTTTTTCACTATGAGCGGCACCTTAAATCTCCATGCAGACCTCCTTTTATAACAGGCTTTTCTCTCTATTTTTAACTTTCGTATTTACTCATGCAGACTATCAATAGCCACTTCTATGAGTAACTCCTTTTTGGCACAGTATTTCTGCATGCAACCTATTAATAGTTCTGTCTCTTGTTTTGGACTGATAGTGTAATGGTTGCTCGATGGTTTCACTGCGTCACGTGCCCTGTAACTGCCATTCTTCCTTTAATGCTTTGTTCTTATTTTAGCTTGCATGATTTCTATCTATTACTGCACTTGTAACTGTCGCACTGACTCCAATTAACTCTTCTTATTTTGGCTGCATGATTTTCCTCTACAACTGCCCCTTTAACTATCGTTCTACTTCAGTTAACTGTTCGTAATCGTGTTGTTGCGACCTATCATGAAATCGTGACACTTCTATCTCTTTGTACTCTTCTCGCCTTTTACCCATGAAAACATGACATGTCGTGATATCGTGACACTTTCTACCTCCTTGTCCTTTTCTCGGCTTGCACCCGCAAAAACACAACATGTCGCGATATCGTGACACTTTTTGCCTTCGTACACTCTTCTTGGCTTGCACCAGTGAAAATAGAACATGTCGCAAAATCGTGACACTTTCGCTGCCTTGAGATCTTCTCTGTCTCTTGCCCGCAAAAATGGAACATGTCACGAAATCATGACACTTTCGCTTCCTTGCACTCTTCTCTGCTTGCACTAGCGAAAACATGACATGTCACGAAATCGTGACACCTTTCGCTTTCGTACACTCTTCTTTGCATGCACCAGCGAAAACATGACATGTCACGAAATCGTGACACTTTTCGCTTCCGTACACTCTTCTTTGCATGCACCAGCAAAAATGGAACATGTCACAAAATCGTGACACTTTCACTGCCTTGTGCTTTTCTCTGCCTTATGCCTCGCGAAAACAGAACATGTCACGAAATTGTGACGCTTTCACCTTTGAGCTCTTCCTCCTTGAATTTGTCATGAAATCGCGATGCTTCTACTTCCATGCTCTTTCGTTTTGCTTCTATCATGAAATCGTGACACTTCATCCTTCGAAGTCTTCCTCTCTGCTGTTGTCGCGATATCATGACATTTCTATCTCCGTACATTCTCTCTCCTCTCTTAGTCGTGAAAATGCGACATGTCGCGATATCGCGACATCTTTTCTCCTTAGCTCTTCTCTTCTCTTCAGGTCGTGAAAATGCGACATGTCGCGATATCGTGACACTTTTTCTCTCGAGCTCTTCCTCTTGCAATATGTCACGAAATCGTGACACTTTTTATCTTGCCTTCTCTCTCCTGCAATATGTCATGAAATCGTGACACTTTTTCTCCTTAGCGCTTCCTCTTGTCATCGGATCATGAAAACCCGACATGTCGCGATATCGTGACACTTTTTCTCCTTAGCGCTTCCTCTTGCAAATTGTCGCAAAATCGTGACACTTTTCTTTGCGAGCTCCTTCTCTCCAAACATGTCACGAAATCGTGACAGTTTTTTCTGCATGCGCTTCTTCTTCGAACATGTCGCGAAATCGTGACAGTTTTCTTACTTGCCTTCTTTGCTTCCAACATGTCACGAAATCACGATAGTTTTTCTTGCGCTTTCTCTCTCTTCCAACATGTCGTGAAATCATGACAGTTTTCCTTGCGCTTTCTCTCTCTTCTAACATGTCGCAAAATCGTGATAGTTTTCCTTGCACTTTCTCTCTTTTCCAACATGTCGCGAAATCGTGACAGTTTTCCTTGCGCTTTCTCTCTTTTCCAACATGTCACGAAATCGCGACAGTTTTTCTACTTGGCTTCTTTTCCTCCAACATGTCATGAAATCATGACAATTTTTCTTTCTGGCCAAACATGTCGTGATATCGCGACAGTTTTTCTTTCTGCCTTCTTTCTTCTCAACATGTCGCGATATCGCGACAGTTTCTCACCAACATGCCAAGAGAGTTGCTTGAGTGAGAAAGTTTATAATAATTGATCTGATGTCTAGGCAAAGGATGAATATCAAGCTTAATCCTACATTGAATAAACCAAAAGATATGGTAGTTGAAGAGTACCGACTAGAATAATAGACTGAAGATATTTCTCAATTAGTCCTAGAGGATGAATTTATCACAGCCAGAGTGGTATTGAAGACTATGTATGTGAAAAGTAACATCTAAAAGGAAAATATGAGAAGATGGAGGAAAATATTTTTGAATTAGAAGCTATAATCAGTGACCAAAGAAAGGTAGAGAAAGCTATGCAAAATGAAGCTAAGAAGTGGCAAGATAAATTCAAAGAAATGATCACCTATAAGGGGAAAGCTGAGAAGATGAAGAAGTAGAATTACGAGTATGCCAAATAAATACATTCTCTACATCAATAGCTCCAGATTGATAAATCCAGAGCTACAAGTTTCTCCAAATACAAGGTGAAACAAGTCAAGAAAGAGATATGGTATGAAGTTATGGAGAAATGCTCTAGGATTCAACCTATAATTGACTTCATGGATGAGGCTAGTCACTTATTACAAGAGACTAAGGAAGACTTGGGTAAGGTTACAAAGGAAATACAGCCAATGGTGCCTAAATTTGAAAGGATATTCAATTTATCTAAAGTGATATGTAGTGAAAATGCTAAGCCCATACCCAATAGATATTGGAACACTATAAAGTTGACTGCTAGAATTGCTCTTAAAAGGAATGAGATGATTCAGAAAGGATGGTTGTTGACTGATAATATTGAAAATAAATTGTAGAAGATTGTAGAGATTAATAAGGAAATGATGTAGTATGACTTCCAAGGTTTTTGGGATGAGAAGAACATTTTGTTTACTGATGAAGATCTGCAGGCTAGTTTCAATTTTACTATGGAAGATGAGTCTAAGATCGATGCATGGCAATATCCCATTGATCAGGACAAATTAACTCATATGATAAGAGATCTAACCAGATTCAAAGACCTAATGGAAGAGCTAGCTGATTGAGGATCTTCATTCTCATATGAAAATATAGCCAAACTTCGGTTTACCCATCAACAATTCATGGGGATACCCAATCCCACCCAGACAACCTGGGGTAAAATTCTAAAGACATTGGACCAAATGGTTAAAAAAATTGGAGAAGAAGAAGAGGAAAAGGATGATGATGAATAAGATAAAGAGGCTAAAGAATAAGATAATTAAGAGCAAGAGAAAAATAAAAATGAGGAGATAAACCAGGAAGAAGGTGACCAAGAAAAAGAGGTCGAAGAACAAGATTAGTAGGAAAAAGTGCAAGAGCAGTAAAATTGTGCTTCCAAATGACTTGAAGTGTGTTGAATGCCACATTTAGTAGAGGAGCTACATAGTCATGTTTTTTAAGTTGTTCTGATCCTAAAAATGTCATAGAGCGGCTCTAAAGCTTAAACTTGTGGAAGACAAAAAAAATCAAGAGAGGTGAAGAGCTATATTTTTTATTGAAGTTATATTTGGGCATATTTTTTGTGTAACTGAAGCAAGAGTTAATTTCTCCTCTCATGAGTCTATGCTATGTAGTTTATATGGTGAAAGGAGTGGCCCCAATTTAGGAATGATCAACATTTTACCTCTTGCATGATTTTCTTATGGACCGTTACGCTCTAAGCATATTTACAAATTTTTGAGAGTGTTATTATCATAGGGAAATTATTCAGTGAAGCATAAATTGGTAGATTACTAGAGTCTATTCCACCTTCCATTACCCTACATCCATATATTTCCTTCATCACATAAGTCCCTTTCCTTCATTTTATTCATTCCTATCATCCCTAAAAAATCCATTCCATTCATTCATTTCACCCCACTACCATTAATCCATATTATTTTTTACTCCTGATACCCAATGGATAAGACCTTGAGTTCTCAAGTTTTATGAGCAAATCTCCCTAGGAGGTGCCAGAATGTAGGCCCAAAAAGGCCACATACTTAGCAAATTTTGAAATTTTATGGCTAAGTTTTGAAAACATGCTTTGTTCCCAAATCCAGTGCTAAATTCCACTAAGCTCAGGCAGTGTGAAAATTTATGAAGCTCAATCCTTCATTGTTTTTCGTGAGATCACAACATAGTGTAAAATTCCATGTTAAAAGTGGCCAAAGTTGGCTTGTGCACAAATCAACCTATGGATTTTGAAGGACAAAGACAATCACTATGTTATTTTCTATGTGGTAGAAGTACTGTGTTAATTCTTATGGTCAACTTAGTCAAATTGGCTTCATAGGTAATTTAAAGCGTGATATTTCTGAGGGGGCTCAATAAGAGTTATTTTTCGTGAAGTTACTTCAAATGTAAAATTCCACGGTCAAATAGACAAAGTTGTCTTACACGAAAATCAAGTCATGGAATATGAAGGATGAAGTTGAGAGCTTTGTTATTCCTCGCGTGATAAGAAACAATGTTAATTTTTGTGGTCTACTTGGTCAAAGTAGGCTTGCAAGTGATTTACATTATGGAATTCGAAAAGGTAGGTGAAGTGCTATGTTATATTCCACACTCTAAAATGCTGTGTTTTTTTCCGCGATTGGCCTAACCAAAGCTAGAATTATGGATATATGAAGAGTGGTAAGCAAAGTTTCTCTCCCACAAAGCATCAAGGCTTATTTTTTGTGCGAGATACGACTCTATGTTAAATTCTGTGCAATGATAAATGCTTCATTATTTTTTGCATCATAAATGATCAAAGCTTCCTTGTGCACCATTTGAAGCGTAGATTTCACCAAGCAATATTTAATGCAAGGTTATTCTTCGCAAGGGCAAAGTATTGTTATTTTTTGTGATGTAGTAGATTTTACAAGGCAACTCAGGGCCACACTCTATTTTTTGTGAGAAGCTTAGTGCAATGTTATTTTACATGGTTAAATTTGTTAAACTCAAAACTGTGGAATTTTGTGGAGTGGATTTCGACACCGCAAGGTCTTCAACGAATTTTAACAAAAGAACTACCTCCAAATTGCAACAAGTGAAAGGCCACATAAAAGTAAATATTTTTAGCCATTGTCACTTTGAGCATCAAGGATGTCTTCGAGAGATCTAATTTGGGCCATTCAAAAGTAGAGCAAGGTTCCATGATTAGTGTAGTTCAAATGACATATAAAGGCAACATTAATAGTTGTGATATGTTGTAGATTTTTGCTAGACTATTTTGAAGCTGAAATAAATATGGCAAGAAGTTGAAGAGATGTGGAAATCAAGATCCAAGAACCATTTTTATTGTGGATCCATGATATAATAGTCACTACAAGAATGAGGAATCATTGACAATTTTGTCACATTGCCTAGAGGGGTAGAAAAATCAATTTTTTGAAAAAAGTGTTTCTTTTGTAAAGTGTTTATTTTATTGTTTTTGAAAATATTTGTAAGTTGCAACAATTTTGGCTTTCATCGCCATCCCCTTTGTATATAGAATGGAGATGCAAAAGCTTCGCTAGCTAAGAAAATAGCTTCGTAGAAAAAGGAAGATAGCTTCGTCGAAAGAAAGAAGTGGAGAAAGAAAAGAGCTTCGCACCCGAAGCGTTTCAAACAGATGCTTCGAGCAAGAATCTTGCGAAGCGACATTCAAAGAATTTCAAACATTGAGAAGCAACTTCGTCGAAGAAGGAAGACAAAGAAATCTAATCACAGTCTGAATTTGGTAAGGAGATAAAAGAGCTTCACACCCAAAGCATTTCAAGCAGTTGCTTTGGGTGAAAAGCTTGCGAAGAGGAATTTGAAGGAGTACAAACATTGAAAACTACTTCACCAAAAAATTGCCGAAGCACCCACTTCGGGCCTTCCCACCGTCGAACCATTTTTACTTTGCCGAAAGTTGTCACGAAGCATTTTCTTTGGATAGCTTTCATGCGAAGCGCTTTCACCCAAAGTAGTAGCGGCCCGTGAAGAGCGAAACATTTTGCAAAGAATGCACTTCGGTCAAAAAACCCTCAAACCGCAGTTTTGAGGGAGGATCACGGCAAAGAATTTTGAAGACTCACCAGCGAAGCATCCACTTCGGATGGAGAACCTCGATGAAGCAGTTTTGGCACACCTTTCCAGCGAAGTGGCAAAATATCGAGAGTCATCTTAAGGAGGAATATTTACTTCGGCATTTTACATCCCCGAAGCTGTCTTGCAAAGTTCATTCATGCGAAGTGCAAAACCAAGAAGGAGGATTTGCTTTGGCTTGCATCCATTGCGAAGCGGAGTTGCAAACAAAAAATTAGCGAAGCACTTCAAGGGCACGCACTCCAAGTTGTGCATTTTTTCAAGGCAATCAAGTGCCTCATAAATGACTTTTTATGTGCCCAATGAACTTACTGCTCATTT
The DNA here is from genome assembly GCA_028583015.1 of Wollemia nobilis. Classification (NCBI taxonomy): domain Eukaryota; kingdom Viridiplantae; phylum Streptophyta; class Pinopsida; order Araucariales; family Araucariaceae; genus Wollemia; species Wollemia nobilis. The sequence goes on along the minus strand of JAQPPZ010016995.1, from coordinate 3,134,767 downwards.
TTGGCAATTGAAAAGGAAGTATCAGTCCTTGGGGAAGAGCTCGACGATCATGGTGGCCACTCGAGCTCCACACCCAGAGACCAAGGATGTTTAGACGGCTCATTAATGCATGTTTCCCTGGCTGACCCAGTTGTAGTTGCCAGATATGGAAAATTATTTGAAAGCTCAGTCACGAGAGCTACGAGGGCTGACTTCTCAGGTTTTCAAGGATGTACTCCTCTATTTTGTGCATTGATGGCTCAGAGGGTCGGGTCCTCTATAAAAACCCAAGAATTGTAATGTAAAATGGGGGGAAACTTTTTGCTAGAAAGCTATTGTAACTTGAATCCCTGTAATTAATATAAAGAGATTTGGGGCTTTATTTCTCTCTTGTATGCTGCCTTCTGTGATTATTTATGTTATCTTTTCTTCATTTGCATACTGTAATTATGCATTCTGGATTTAGGTGTGCGATTGGGGATAGAACCCTAAAATTTTCCCAAAGGATACATAGGGGAGGAAAATGCTATAATAGTTCTCTTTTATGCTACCTGTGGATAGTGTTTCTGTTACATTCACTCATTTCCTAGCCGTCGTAATTTTGAACTCTGGATTTTGATGAAAGGGGGAGGGTAATCCTGGAACTCGTCCAGAGGATACATAGGGGGACTGGTATTGCGTTCATTTCATTCTATTCTTGGTATTCTTTGCTGTTGTTTCAAGTTGTTAGCTAGCGATCATGCTATTGGTTCTTTCCCACTTTAATCTATTGACATTTCTTCCCTTACCCTGTTTATTTCTCTCCTGCACCCTTGCTATTTTTATCTCTTTCCTGCACTCTTGTCTTAAAACACCGAAGTAGTTTAGCAAAGGAGCCGACCTTTCTCCGAATATTGGCATGAGGGGCATCTCTTCCCTTTGGCCTTTCAATGTTGGTCTAGGTCTAGGGTGCGTACACTTTCCCAAATCCTTTCTTGGGTAGATTTGATGACCAACAATTTTTGGCATGCCCAATGGGACCCGGTCAGTCTCACCTTGTGAGTGGTAGTGAGAGTCGATGCTTGTCTCATTGCCAAAAGACTCTTAGCATCTGGCGACTCTGTTTAACCAAGAATATTTAAGTCGTAGAGATTGGTACCTAAGTCTGTGCCTTCATGCAAACAAGATGGAGAGTTAGGAATAGAGGAGAGGAAACTAAGTTCTTTGAGCTTGATATTGATGCCTTCGGGGAATGCTCTAGGTTGGTCACCCCCAAGTCGCTGTTACGAGGAATATCCTCGTAAGAGGCTTCTTTTGATGAACAAGGACTAACCTCGGATAGTACAACAGCTAGCTTTCCTCCTAATCCTCCCAACTCACCGAAGCATCCTAGTGCCTCCATTCACATTAGTTGTCCTGTTAGCAACCAAGGAGGAGCTTCGAGAATTCTTGTTTCTCAAAATCTAGGAGCAAATATGGCACAAAAACAACAACAACAACAAAAAACAATAGCAAATGCAGCAACAACAGTAGCAACCACTACCCAGATTGTTCCCAGCATGGAATTCTTTCAGACCACTAAATTTAGTGGGACAAGGGTAAGTTCCACCTATTGCTATGAAGAAGATCCCAACATTCGATGGAACTGGGAAGACTACTCTGGAGCATATCCAAGACATTGTTTCTCTGGTGGCAATTCATGATATCATAGAAGAGCGAGTTATGGTAAAGCTTCTGGTTCTATCCCTTAGAGGGAAACTCCTCTACTGGTATAGATCTTTACCACCTGGTACTATAATGGGATGGGACTAGTTAGCCAGATAGTTGATGCGAAGCTTCAATGAGTCCACTAATCCATATTCTCTTCTACATTAGTTCACAATAATCCAGAGACATCCACAAGAAGAGATCATTGATTTCAATGTTAGGTTCACTCGAACCTGGAAAAGGATACCAGTTGGACTTCGGCCAACTAGCGAAGCTGTAGCATACTATTTCCTTTGGGATTTCAACCCTGATATCAATGTCATGGTAAGGTATTCAAACATTAATACCTTCCCCGAGTTATACGAGTTAGCCTAGAGAGTGGAGATGGATCTAATAGCTATGGGCAAGCTTCCCCAAAGGATGTCGATGCCCATACTTCTCAATTTCCCTCAATCCTAGTATGCAAGTGCAATCCGCTTCGTAGATCTCTACAAACCCTGCATACCCGATCTCATCTTGGAACCCGAATCCCATTGTATCACAGATTGCTACTCCTAAAATCCATTTTTCCACATTCTCAGTAGCGTAGCCCACTGTCTCTTTTGTATTCCCTATATTGTCAACACCACCTCAACACCCCGCATTACCTCCAATACCAACGATGGCTCCATTGCCACCTATTCCTAAAGCTAAAGATATGCAAGCCAAAATACTACAAGAAGTTCAGTCCTTGAACTCCATAGTCCAAAATCTGTCCAATGATATGACCATTATGAAGAAGAAGCAAGCACAACATGAGTTTCTATTGAGAAGGTCGTATCCTACACCCACGCTTACCAAATATCAAGCAACCCAACAAGGGAGAGCATCGGTAAGAAATGTCGTGATCGACAAAGCTCCAAGCACTTCTGATTACATACATTGGTGCTCCATGTGTAATGACCCTCACGAATAAAATACCTACATGCTACGCCAAGATTATGTGCAAATGCTGGCAAGTAGTAGTCATGGTGGTCAGGTCAACATCATCAGGCAGTTGGATCAGAACCTAGTAATTGGTGAAGAATAGCAAGTTGCAGTCCTTACTAGAGGAGGGAAAATGTCAATAGAGGTAGTTGTTGAACAAATGGCTCCCTTAAAGGTGCATGCCCACCATGAGAAGGGGCAACAACCTTCTCAGCCCCTGAGCCAACCTCCTCAGCCTGTACCAGTCAAGGAGAAGACCCAACAGGCACCTGCAAATCCACCTCAAGTGGAAACTAAAGAACAAGCTAGAGAGAAGCTCAAGCTTCCTTCGCTGACCAAGTGGCAAAGGGTCAAATATACGGAGTAGTATCGCACTAGGTACAAGGCAAAAAGAGAACCTGAGGTGCCTAACTCCCTAGCCTACAATATTGTAGATGAGCTAAAGAAGATTTTGGCCAAGATTAGCCTATATGATGCACTACAGTTGCCCGATCAAGTGGACTTGCTGCAAGAATCGTTGAAGACAACTAAGGCAAAAAAGTTAGCACCGCTTGCCCTAGTGCAGACCCTGTCCACATCCATTATGGGGAAGAATCGGCCACCTCCATTCTACCTGTCTTTGCAAATGGAAGGGTATGTTGTACACAATTGTATGATTGACTCCGGGGCCACGACGACAGTCATGCCCAAAGCAGTGTGCGAAGAGATAGGTATGGAGTATACCCGAAGTAGCCATGACGTGCTCCAGTTGGATGGTACTCCCATGAAGACTGTAGGAGTGATTAAAGATATACCTATCCGACTACACAAGATGCCTCAGATCATGGTTATACAAGAGGTGGTGGTCGTCGACTTGGAGCCATATTTTAGTATGTGCTTATCAAGAGAGTTTATGATGAAGCTGGGAGGATATCTATCTATGGATTACTCACACTTGGAGATTCCATTCAAAGGGAAGAAGGTAAAAATCTACAATGAGAAGCCTTCTACTTTCCTTGTATAGAAGATGTCCGAAGAAGAGAGCAACGATCCCATGCATACGATAGTGGAAGGTATAGAGCAGGTGGACCTGGTCGAGGAATCCCTTGCACAGTTAAGTTGTGAAGATGAGTTTTCATTGGTAGACTTTAATTCCATGATAGAAACTGATATGGGATGTTATACCATCACCAAGCCTAAGAAACACATCAATTCAGAGAATAAAACATGTGCCCAAGAAGGACTATGGAAGTTGTTCTTCGATGGTGCCTAATGCAAAAATGGCACTGGGACATGGATTATTTTAGTATCACCTTCTAGAGAGCAGAAGGAATATTGTTACCGGTTGGTATGGAGTTGCACCAACAATGTAGCAAAATACGAAGCATTATGCCTAGGACTCAAAAAAGCAAAAAAGTTAGGCATAAAGCATCTCCAAATCTTTGGAGACTCAGAATTGGTATGCAATCAAGTCACAAACAGGTGCACTTCAAAGAAGCACTATCTCAAGTCATACCGTAACAGGGTATGGGACTTGTTTGACTAGTTTGAATCTCTCAATCTACAGTCTATTCCATGAGAAAAGAATCGACATGTCGATGTTCTAGCATCTATCACAGCCAAGTACTCTCTAGCATAAGACATGGTGCATAATCCTAAAGTTGTGAGGATAATTTACAGGCCCTCTGTCCCAGACAAAGATCTGCATTGGCAAGTTTTTGATAGTGATGAGCAGATTGTGAATTTTATGATTCAAGAAGCAGCCACAATTGAAAGAAGAATCCCAGATGATGAGGAATATGAAGGGCTAGTTCAATTAAAGAATAATCATGTACCCAAGGGATTAATTACTCTTGAGAGCCTCTTTGATCAGAATGATCGAGCAGTTTCTCATAGGATCAAGGTCAATGCAAAGCAGTATCAGGATTTGGAGCTTGAGCCTAGAAAAGCAATAAAAGTTGGAACAGATTGCACTTCAGAGGAGCTAGAACAGATCTGATCTCTGTGTAAAAGGTATCCCAACATCATGGCGTGGTCTTATCAAGACCTAAAGGGATACGATCGACAACTAATCCAGCATACAATTGAGTTGTAGGAGGGGATCAAACCCTTATGGTAGAAGCAAAGGCCTATCAATCCAAATATCAAGGTCCTGATGAAGGCCGAGCTCCTGAAAATGCTCGAGGCAAAGATAATTTATCCCATCAAGCATTCCTCTTGGGTGGCGAATCTAGTCCCTGTCAGAAAGAAGAACGGAGATATATGACTATGCGTGGACTTTCACAACCTGAACTAGGCTTCGCTCAAATATCACTACCCTCTCCCATAGATAGATCAGATCTTGCATTCAGTGGTTGGGGCTCAGTGCTTCTCCCTACTCGATGGCTTCTTAGGATATAATCAGATATGGGTTAGGGATGAAGATCAGCATAAAACCGCATTCACTACCAAGTGGGGAACATTCACTTACCAATGAATGCCATTCAACCTTTCGAATGCGAGGGAAAATTTTCAAAGGGCCATGGATTTAGATTTTGGTGAACTCTTGTATAAGGTTATTGTTATCTACTTGGATGACATGACCGTTTTCTCCCAAAGAAGGGAGGATCACTCTTTCCACCTACAATAGGTATTCAAAAAATACCGAGAATTTGGCATTTCAATCAATCCAAAGAAGTCCATATTCACGGTCAACGAAGGGAAGTTATTGGGACATGTGATATAAGATAAGGGTCTCACCGTAGATCCTGATAGGGTTGAGGCTCTATTGAAACTCCCACTCCCCGTGAACAAGAAAGGACTTCAATCCTTTTTTAGCCAGATCAACTTCGTGAGGAAGTTTGTTCTAGATTTTTCCTAGGTCATCAAACTGATGTCCAAAATTTTGAAGAAGGGCGTCAAATTCATCTAGACAAAGGAAAGAAAAGAGGCATTTGAAGAGATCAAGGTCTAAGTCACTCAGGCACCAGTCCTGACCAACCCTTATTACAACCGGGATTTCATCCTATATGCCATAGGAGAACCTGAGAGCTATGCTGCAGTCCTAACCCAAAAGGGGGAAGATGGTGAAAAGCGCCCCATCACATTTCTAAGCCAGGTGATACACCCCCATGAAGAAAAATATAATTTTATAGAAAGGCAGGTGCATGCAGTAATGAAATCTCTTAGGAAATTCAAGCAATTCATTTCCCAAAGTTGGGTTACAGTCTTTGTCATACACCCCGATGTACGCAATTTCATTATCCAAGGAGAATTGGGAAGCAAAAGAGTCAGTTGGGTCAGCAAGATACAAGAGTTTGACATCAAAATTAGACCCACAAAATTGGTTTGCGGTCGCACATTATGTCAAGAACTAGCGAAGAGCATAGCGGTCGAAGTGACAGCTTGTCAGTGGGACGACTCAGCAATAGAAGGATGCTTCGTAAACCAAGAAGAGAACGAGAGGGACTGGGTCAATGAGATAGTCAAATATTTCAACACTGGTAGATGTCCTTCGCACCTAAATGCTTCGCAGCAAAGGCACTTCAGGATGCGGTCCCTCCGATATATGTTGTGCCCCGAAGGCCTATTTTTTAGAAACATTGATGGCGTTCTTCTTAGGTGCATAAAATAAGACGATAAGAAGAGAGTCCTGGGAGAGTTCCATTCAGGATTATCTAGAGGTCACTTTGCAAGAAGAACAATGACATTGAAGATAATTAAGGTTGGTTATTATTGGCCTACACTTTTCATCGATGCTTTTGTCGTCTGTCATAAATGTGAGCAATGTCAGAAGTTCACCGATCGAAGCAGAAGTGCTCCTATGCCTCTCCGACCAATATAGGTAGAAATTCCTTTTCATCAATGGGGGTTGGATTTCATAGGGGTTATATCACCAAACTCTTTCGTAGGGCATAAGTTCATCCTGACCGCAACCGACTACTTCACCAGGTGGGCCGAAGCAATACCCACAAAGCATGCTGATCAGGAGACCGTCATCGCCTTCCTTGAGGGATTGATAACACGATTCGGCATCCTAGAAGCAATTGTTACGAATAAAGGTCCTAGGTTTTCAAGCACCAAAATCAATGATTTCCTCTACCAATATGGGATATACCATAAAGTTTCCTCTAATTACTATCCATAGGGTAACGGCTTGGCAGAATCAACTAAAAAGACTCTGTTAAAGGTGCTAAGAAAGCTCATGGAGAATAACAAAATAACTTGGCACCTCCTTCTAGATCGGGCCTTGTGGGCCGATCAAATTTCTATCAAGAAGTCAATCAAGACATCACCTTACGCCCTAGTGTATGGCAAGGAGGCCATCCTACCAACCCATGTAGATATCCTTGCATTGCAGCTATTGGATGATGAAGAAGTTAATCCTATGGAAAATATGTCGGATCAGCTACTGCAACTCGAGGAAGATCATGAGAAGGCCTACTAGATCTTCACTAAGCATGCTCAGATCACCCGAGACTGGTTTAAGAAGAATTCCTCTGACCACACTTTCAAAGTGGGAGATATAGTATGGAAGTGGGATTCTTGGAAGGCCAAGCCTGGGAATCATGACAAATTGGATGCTTTCTAGGATGGACCGTTCGAAATCATGAAGGTAAATTTGGCCAACTCTTTCATCCTCAAGGATGCCGATGGTCAGATCTTGCCGATCTCTATCAATGGTCTTCATCTGAAGACTTTTCATCGCTAAAAAAAAAAAAAAATTAGACTTTTCATCTCTGTCAATGGTCTTCATCTAAAGGATGTGTTTCAAGTTTTATTTTTGTATGAAATTTTTTTATCTTTGTATATACCCTGTTCCATGATTGCCAGAAGGTTCAAATTTACACCATAGCAACAAGCCCTAGCTTTGCTGGACTTGGCGAAGAGCTCCTTCGAGGATTTTGTGTGCGAAGTAACTGACGCAAGATGCTTCACAGCGAAGCACTTTGGCTTGGAAAAAGTCCTCGGAAAATTGGACAACATGACATCAAAATGAAGGCTCGAGGAACGCTTTGCAAAGGGAAGTCTACACAAAGTAGTTTTTGAAGGGAAGTAGCGAGTCATTTTTCCATAAGGAATGAGCTTTGGAGGCAACCTTCCATGAAATAAAGTGGTAACACGACGAGGGAAAACTACTTCAGGACCGAAGCATAGAAAATGAGCTCGCATCGGAGGTTCACAGCGAAACATCTTCAGCCCTGATTTTTACTTCGCCAATTCAAAAAACGTGCGAGGCGAGAGAATTTAAAATGTTCCTAAAGGTACGTGCCAACAACAACCTAGGGAAATGTTTGTAGCAAGTGATTTTAATGCAAGGGTGACGGGGCACATCTTGAGAGGATTTAGTTATGAGAAAAGCTCGCTCTTAGGTATGAGGTGGCAGAAGGTTAAGTTTCTGATGCCGAGCATAATCATCGAAGTGCATGGGTTTGCGTACAACACTTCTGCAAAGCCAATCAAAAGACACGACAACCTTCCCTATTCGAGTTGTAAATTTAATTATGATAGGTGCCATAAATTAAGGTAGTTGCATTTTAAGGCTATAAAATGCAAAGCTTAGTGGTAAGGGGGGTGTTCACCAACTGTTAATGCAAAGATTGAGAGCTCTCATTGATAGCCTGCATTTCTCCTACCCTTCATGTCAAAGTCCTTCATGTCAAAGTCTTTTGCACCATGAACTATACTGCCATGAATATCCACAATGGGAAAGAAGAACTCTAAGGAGAATGGGAAGGAGCCTGAGGTAGCAGGCCTAGAGAAAACAAAGAAAGGAAAAGAAGAGCAAAAGAATAGACCTAAGAAGGTCAACCTCAATCCCCACCAAAAAAATCAGCCAATGCTGGGACTTGGAAGCCCACCTCCTTCACAGACTTCATTCCCCCAAGTGCCCCAAGTTTGAGTGAAAGCCCAAGGAGATATGATGATGCTTCATAATCAGAAGAAGAGGAGGCAAAAGCTGCACCAGAAGAACTACCTCAGGAACCTATGGAAAGCCATAACACAAGTTTCGTGGGGTCGGTGCAATCATCAAAGAAGAAGAAAAGAAAGAGGCAGTAGCAAGCTCAAGTGCCTCCAACCCACCCGAAGCGACCACACACAAAGCTTCCAGGTGCTTCTGGCGAACAACCTATGATCAACCCAATCGAAGCAAATATCGAAGGGATGACATCACCAAGAGTTGAAGCAACCCCAGACATGGATGTCATCGATGTGGAGGAACTCCTCCAACAAGAATGGGTCCCCAAAGAAGAAGTTGTAGAGGTCAAAAGTGTTGAAGCTGGAAAGGAACAGGAGTTGATCACATAAGAAGTCACTACTGTTGCTCTTCTTGGAGGGCATGTAGGTACGTACTCTCCACCCTTTGCCCTGGTTTCTCAAGGCATGTCCACCATGGTCCTAGCCGTGAGTCCCCAATGGTCTCTCTCTCCCCTACAAAGTCAATCACCCTCTCGCATGTTGCCCCTCACCACCTCGAGTCTGCCCTATGATCCCGTTAGCCCCACAAGTGTATCTACCCTGATCGAGTCGTCAGGTCGAGACAAGTCCACCGATACTACTGCACCCACCCATGCCACCATTCCCTTAGTTCTTAGTTAGGGTGAAGGTAGTACTCCAACTTCAAACCCCATCTCCCACTCCCTTATCGCACACGGTGTAGTCGCTCTCATCAAAACCCATACCACACCTGTCACCGAACCTACTGGTGAGGCACTCCTGATATAATCATTGTATTTGTTCACCCCTTTGGCTGGAGATCCAGCCTCATTTGAAACTGATTTATCCATGATTAAGGAATGCCCTCTATTTGAGAAGCTACTCCAATCCTAGCAGAACATAGAAAATATGCTGAAGGATGCGAGGAAAAAGAGAGGGCGCTCTCTAGCCGAAGTGGAATTATGCACCATTTTTGACTTGAAGGGCGGAAAGCTGCATAAGGTGAAAAAGGTCCCCAAGGTCCAGAAACCTCTGGACGAGATGACTCCAATAGATTACGATTATTAGGAGAAGACTAAGGACATGGAGCACCTAAATGTAGATAATGAATTTGCATCCATGCATGTCAGAATTGAAACTTTCCACGCGTATGCAAACATAGCCAATCAGCATAGATTTGAAGCAGAGAGCACCAACATCAAGTTGGAAGAAGAGCTAGCTAGGATCCGCTCCAAGCTGGAGGACTCAAAGAAGCAGTGTGAGCAGATGAAAAAGGAAGTAGTCACCCTGAAACATCAAATAAGACAACTATAAACTGCAACTAAAACCCAGAGCCAGATATAGGCTAAATCTGATCTGAAGGCCAAAGAATTTGAAAGCAAAATCTTGTAGATGCAGTAGTAGTTGTACGAAAAAGAAAGTCTGGAGTTGTTTGATAGGGGCCAAATAAAATAAATTCGCTCACACTTGCTCAAGAACTTCAGATCTCGGGCCTCCAGTGCCCTGTCAATTTTGACCTATGTTATCGAAGCCCAGTATGCCGCTGCTCAGGAAGGGCCAATAGTAGATGAGGTCATCCAAAAAATCAAAAAATGACTCAAACTGGCTTTTGAGGTCCAAAGTATCAAATATCAGGACCTGCAGGTCATCGCAATGAGCCGGACATCCAGATATTGGTCCACAACTCAAGCCACGGTCCACGCTTTCTTCTCCAAGGTGAGGAAAGCATAGAATGCGGAGGACCTCCTGGATGTATTTGAGCACGAGCAATGCACATCACTGGGATACTTTCAAGATCTCTATTACTTAGGTTTCCCAAGTTTCATGGATGAGTAGGGGAACCTTTTGACTAAGGAAGAGCTCAAGCTAGCTTGGCTACATTTTGAAGGCGACATCTCAAAGATAGATGGCTGGGAGGAGCCAATTATAGAAGGACAAGTCACAAATTTTATTCTGAGACATTGCAAGATCGCGGCCTGCCTGAACGATCTAAGCACAAGAGCTAAACATGCTGACATAGAGCAAATTGATCGTTTCTACATTCTGGTTAAAACACTACAAGATCGAAAGCCTTTCCAGAAAGGTGCCTGGGCTCATGTTCGTTGAACCTTGGAACACATCCGCGATCGCCTTCTCTCACCATCGCAATAAGAAGCCACACCAGAGGAAGAGGAGGAAGAAGAAGAAGAAGAAGCAGCCGTGGAAGCACCCGCAAAAGGAGAAAAAGGAGAAGGGTCTAGAGGTAACTCTGGCCCAATGGATCAAGGCTGAGGGTTCTTGCACCGAGGCTAACTTGTTGCCCCGCAAGCTACAAATAATGTTGACAATTTTGTCACATTGCCTAGAGGGGTAGAAAAATCAATTTTTTTGAAAAAAGTGTTTCTTTTGTAAAGTGTTCATTTTATTGTTTTTGAAAATATTTGTAAGTTGCAACAATTTTGGCTTTCATCACCATCCCTTTTGTATATAGAATGGAGATGGAAACACTTTGCTATATAAGAAAAGAGCTTCGCAAAAAAAGGAAGATAGCTTCACCAAAAGAAAGAAGTGGAGAAAGAAAAGAGCTTCGCACCCGAAGCGTTTCAAACAGATGCTTCGGACGAGAATCTTACGAAGCGGCATTCGAAGAATTTCAAACATTGAGAAGCAGCTTTGCCGAAGAAGGAAGACAAAGAAGTCTGGATTGCGGTCCGAATTTGCTAAGGAGATAAAAGAGCTTCGCACCTGAAGCTTTTCAAGCAATTTCTTCAGGCGAAAATCTCACGAAGTGGAATTTGAAGGAGTACAAACATTGAAAACTACTTTGCCAAAAAATTTCCGAAGCACCCACTTCGGGCCTTCCCACTGCTGAACCATTTTTACTTTGCTAAAAGTTGTCGCGAAGCATTTTCTTCGAATAGCTTTCATGCGAAGCGCTTTCACCCGAAGTAGTAGCGGCCCGTGAAGAGCGAAACATTTTGCAAAGAATGCACTTCGGTCAAAAAACCCTCGAACCATAGTTTTGAGGGAGTATCACGATGAAGCATTTTGAAGACTCACCAGTGAAGCATCCACTTCGGACAGAGAACCTTGATGAAGTAGTTTTGGCAAGCCTTTCTAGCGAAGCGGCAAAATATCGAGAGTCATCTTAAGGAGGAATATTTACTTCGGCATTTTACATCCTCGAAGTTGTCTTGCAAAGTTCATTCATGTGAAGTGCAAAACCAAGAAGGAGGATCTACTTCGGCTTGCATCCATTGCAAAGCGAAGTTGCAAATGAAAAATCAGCAAAGCACTTTGAGGGCACGCACTCCAAGCTAGGCATTTTCTCGAGGCAATCAAGTGCCTCATAAATGAGTTTTTACGTGCCCGGTGAACTCGCTGCTCATTTTTGGCAATTGAAAAGGAAGTATCAGTCCCTGGAGAAGAGCTCAATGAATATGGCGGCCACTCAAGCTCTACACCCAGAGACCAAGGATGTTCAAACAGCTCATTAATGCATGTTTCCTTGACCGACCCGATCGTAGTTGCTAGATATAGAAAAGGATTTGAAAGCTCAGTCACGAGAGCTGTGAGGGTCGACTTCTCAGGTTTTCAAGGATGTACTCCTCCATTTTGTGCATTGATGGCTCAGAGGGTCGGTCCTCTATAAAAACCCAAGCATTGTAATGTAAAAGGGGGGGAAATTTTTTGCTAGAAAGCTACTATAACTTGAATCCCTGCAATTAATATAAAGAGCTTTGGGGCTTTATTTCTCTCTTGTATGCTGCCTTCTGTGACTATTTCTGTTATCTTTTCTTCATTTGCATACTATAATTCTGCATTTTGGATTTAGGTGTGCAATTGGGGATAGAACCCTAAAATTTTCTTGAATGATACATAGGGGAGGAAAATGCTATAATAGTTCTCTTTTATGCTGCCTATGAATAGTGTTTTTGTTACATTCACTCATTTCCTAGCTACCATAATTCTGAACTCTGGATTTCAACGAAAGGGGGAGGGTAATCTTGGAACTCGTCCAGAGGATACATAGGGGGACTGGTATTGCATTCATTTCATTCTATTCTTGGTATTCTTTTCTACTGTTTTGAGTTGTCAGCTAGCTATCCTGCTATTGGTTCTTTCCCACTTTAATCTATTGACATTTCTTCCCTTACCCTATTTATTTCTCTCCTGCACCCTTGCTATTTTTATCTCTTTCCTGCACTCTTGTCTTAAAACACCAAAGTAGTTTAGCAAAGGAGCCAACATTTCTCCAGATATTGGCACGAGGAACATCTCTTCCCTTTGGCCTTTCAATGTTGGTCTAGGTCTAGGGTGCATACACTTTCCCAAATCCTTTCCTAGTCAGATTTGATGACCAACAGGAACAATTTTGATCATGCTTTAACCTGCTCTTCAGTTAGAATGATATTCTCACAATGACACTGAGAGGGGGGGGTGAATCAATGTAGCTAAAAATTTGATCTGCAATTCTTAAAACTGAAGCAAAGAGAACTAGAAAACAGATAAAGCAATAATCACAAGAGAGCACACCACAACACACAATGTAACGAGGTTCACCAATTTGGCTACTCCTCAAAAATGACTGCTTGGACTACGGTCCAAATCCAGCCTTTGCAAAACACCAATTTTACAATCTATTTACCAAGACCCACCTGGAAGGAGCACCAACCCCCGATTTATCCGCACCTACGGAAAGGAGCACCAACCCCTATCCAAGCACCAACTTGGATCATAGTTTTGATAGTTATATCAATGACATACAAATGCCTTCACTTTTACAAGACCCTGACTGGTCTCCAATTTATCAAAACATAGTAAATACTTACTGCTCAACTTATCACTCTCTTACAACACCCTTCTCACCCTCTTTCGACAACACTTTCACTCTTTCAACAACAACCTGACTTCTCCACGTAGACCTGCTTTTATAACAGATTAATCTCTATTTTTAACTTCCATATTTGCGCATGCAACCCGTAACTGTTTCTTAAATATTCTCTTCTACCACTTGTCAATTGTAACTGCCTTTTTTCTGTAACTCCTTTCGAATATATATAAAGGGCATTTCGTCGAACACATCACATGCACCAAATACCTTTACTATGACTGTTCGTCTTCTTGGCCATGACTGTTCGAGTTCTTTTCTATGCGTGCATGCATTTTTCGATTCTACTTATGTGACTGTTAGAATTCTTTTTCTATTCGTGCATGCCTTTTTTCAATTCTACCTATGCGACTGTTCGTATTCTTTTTCTAACCATGCATGCCTTTTTTTAATTCTACGTATGCGACTATTTTTCAAAAAAGTTGCATGATTTCTAACTGTCACTGCACTTGTAACTATTGCACAGACTCTAGTTAACTCTTCTTAATTTGGCTCCCTACTTTTCCTCTACCACTGCCCCTTTAACTGTAGTTCTGTTCTAGTTAACTGTCTATTGTCGTGCTGTTGCGACTTGTCACGAAATCGTGACACTTCTATCTCTTTCTGCCCTTCTCGCCTTTTACCCATGAAAACAAGACATGTCGCGATATCGCGACATTCTCCGCCTCCTTGTTCACTTCTTCGCTTGCACCCGTGAAAAATAGACATGTCACGAAATCGTGACACTTTTGCCTTCTCGCTACTCTTCTTGGCTTCAACCAACGAAAATGGAACATGTCACGAAATCGTGACATCTTTCTCTTCCGTACACTCTTCTTCGCAAGCCCCAGTGAAAACCTGACATGTCACGAAATCACGACACATTCGCTAACTTGACCTCTTCTCTGTCTCTTGCCCATGAAAATGGAACATGTCGCAAAATCGTGACATCTTTCTCTACCTTGTGCCTTTTCTGTCTTCTGCCCGCGAAAACGGAACATGTCACGAAATCGCGACATCTTTCTCTGCCTTGTGCCTTTTCTGCCTTCCGCTCGTGAAAATGAAACATGTCGCGAAATCACGACACTTTCACTGCCTTGTGCCTTTTCTGTCTTTGGCCAGCGAAAACGGAACATGTCGCGAAATCGTGACATCTTTCTCTTCCTTGCACTTCTCTTCGACCCTGTCGCGAAATCGTGACACTTTCTCTCCTTGGCACTTTCTCTTCGATCTTGTCGTGAAATCGTGACACCTTTCTCTATCGGACTCTCTCTCCTGCATTATGTCGTGAAATCGTGACACTTTTTCTCCTTGGCGCTTTTCTTCCCGTCGAGTCGTGAAAACCCGACATGTCGCGATATCGTGACACTTTTTCTCCTTGGTGCTTCTTCTTGCAACTTGTCACGAAATCGTGACACTTTTTCTCCTTAGCGCTTCTTCTCCGAACATGTCACGAAATCATGACAGTTTTTCTTGCAAGCGCTTCTTCTCCGAACATGTCGCGAAATCGTGATAGTTTTCCTACTTGCTTTCTTTTCTGCCAACATGTCGCGAAATCGCGATAGCTTTCCTTGTGCTTTCTAAACATGTCACGAAATTGCGACAGCTTTCTTTGCACCTTCTAAACATGTCACGAAATCGTGACAACTTTCTTACTTGCCTTCTTTGCTTCCAACATGTCATGAAATCGTGACAGTTTTTCCACTTGGCTTCTTTGCCTGCAACATGTCACAAAATCGTGACAGTTTTGCTTGCGCCTTCTCTCTCCTCGTCCATGTCACGAAATCATGACAATTTTACTTGTGCCTTCTCTCTCCTCCGATATGTCATGAAATCGTGACGTTTTTATTTCTGCCTTCTAACTTCTCAACCTGTCGTGATATCGCGACAGAAAACATGTCGCGATATCACGACAGTTTTCTTACTTGTCTTTTTTTTTTATTTTTTGAATCTGGGTCACTTTTGTTTTCTTGGAATTTCACTGTACATGATCTGACTGACCTCTGAACTCCTGTCCACTACTTCAACTGCATCAACTGATCTATCTGTCTGTGTTGACAACAATGACAATACTTTTGCTGCACCTTGCTCAACAATCTCCCCCTTTGGAATTGTTGGCAACACTCATGCACTCTCCTGTAATTCTTCTCCCCCTTTGACAATAATACCAAAGGGCTGCTACAGACTCCCCCTGAGTCTATGCACAACATTCTCGGATACACATTGTTATAGTTAGCAAAAATCATGAATATGAGCAAAACTATAAACATAGGCATAAATACTCCCCCTAGAGAATGTGATCCCAATTGATAGTCGGTTCTTTGGAAATGTGACTACTCCCAACTTACTCCGAAGGTACTCAAAAACTTCCTTGGGCAATGGTTTTGTGAATATATCTGCTACTTGCTCTGTAGTTGGAACAAAATCCAATTTGACCTCACCTTCTACAACTTTATCCTTCAAGAAGTGATACCGGATTGCAATATGTTTGGTTTGAGAATGCATAACCGGATTCTTTGATATGTTTATAGCACTAGTGTTATCACATTTAACTGAAATTGGCTCTTTGAAGTGAATACCAAGATCTTTCAGTGTTTGTCTCATCCATAATATCTGAGTACAGACATGTTGTTGCTGCAATGTATTCTGCCTCTATTGTGGATAGAGAGATCGATTCTTGTTTCTTGTTGTGCCATGCTACCAGACTGTCTCCAAGATAAAATGCTCCTCCACCGGTACTCTTTCCGTCATCAATACATCCCGCCCAATCTGCATCAGAATATGCAATAAGAGTGAAGTCCTTACCTTTTGGGTACCACAACCCATACTCCATAGTACCCTTGAGGTACCTAAAAATCCTTTTTACATCTGTCACATGAGTCTCTTTGGGACTAGCCTGAAATCTTGCTACCATGCATACTACCTGTAATATATCTGGTCTAGTGGCTGTCAAATACAGCAGGCTTCCAATCATAGACCTGTACATGGTTTGATCTACATCTAGAGATTTGTCATCCTTGCTCAACTTGCAACCTATTGTCATGGGAGTGCTGACAAGTTTACTATCCTCCATTGTGAACTTTTTCAGCATTTCTTTCACATATTTTACTTGAGAGATAAAAATCCCCTTTTCACTTTGATTGACTTGCAGTCCGAGGAAATAAGAAAGTTCACCAATCATTGACATCTCAAATTCTGTCTTCATTTTATTAGCTATGTCTCTACAATATTTATCCATGCTACTGCCAAATATTATATCATCTACATAAACAACAAGTACAATAAGATGGCCATTCTCAGTTTTGATATATAAATTGTTGTCCACCATACCTTTCTTGAACCCTTGTTTAATAAGATAGTTATCCAGCCTTGCATACCATGCTCTGGGTGCCTGTTTCAGACCATACAACGCTTTCTTTAACTTGCAAACAAAATCAGGATTGTCACCGAGTTGGAAGCCATCTGGTTGTTCAATGTAAACCTCTTCTTCCAGTTTTCCATTCAAAAATGCTGATTTTACATCCATTTGATATACTTTGAAATTTTTATGGACTGCTAAAGCCGAAACATTCTGATTGCTTCTAGTCTAGCTCATCGGTGCAAATGTTTCCTCAAAATCAATGCCTTCAACTTGAGCATAGCCTTTATAGACCAATCTTGCCTTATTTCTGACAACCTGCCCTTCTTCATTTAATTTATTTCAAAAAATCCATTTAGTACCAATTATGTTTTTATTTGCTGGCCATGGTACTAATTCCCAGGTTTTGTTTTTCTCAATCTGATCTAGTTCTTCATTAATTGCCTTCATCCAACTTTCATCTGTGCTTGCTTCAACAATATTTTTGGGTTCAATGCTTGGATAATAGAGAGTAGTTCTCAGTACATCGCTCTTCTTGTCTGAATACCAACTGTTGGGTCCCCAATAATCTGTTCTTTGGGATGATTTTTTTGCTAGCTACCTGTTTTGAATTTCTTGTTCTCTTCTTCTTCTGAGTCGATTCTTAAATCAGCTGGGTCAATTTTTTGATTTTCTTCTTTTTCTATTTCTTCATCTCCTTCAATGGCGTCTTCATAAATAGGGTAGTTTTCTTGATACGTAACTTCTCGTTCTCTACCTTCATCAACTTTAACATCAACACTCTCAATAATTTTCTTTAGCCGCTTGTTGTAACATGTGTAGGCTTTGCTTTTTGTTGAGTATCCAAGAAAAATACCTTCGTCAGCTCTATCTTCAAATTTATCGAGATTATCTTCAGTTCGTTTGATGTAGCACTTGTTGTCGAACACTTTGAAATATCTTGTTGTAGCCTTTCTACCGAACCATAACTCATACAGTGTTTTGCTTTCATGTGTTCTTAGCATGCACCTATTTTGAATATAAACTGTAGTATGTACTGCCTCTTTCCAGAATATGTCAGCTATTTTGTTCTCAGCCAACATTGTCCATGCCATTTCTTGCATAGTCATGTTCTTCCTTTCAACAACACCATTCTACTGAGGTGTCCTTGTTGCTGAAAACTGTCTTCTAATCCCATATTTTTGATAGTATTCTGCAAACTCCTCTGAGATAAACTCTCCTCCTCTCGTCTGATCTTAGGCATTTAATTCTTTTTCCAATCTGATTCTCAACCCTGCTTTTTAAAAATCTTGAACATCTCAAAGGCATCTGATTTAAGCTTTAAAAATAATACCCATGTCATTCTGGAGTAGTCATCTATGAACAACATAAAATATTTGTCACCATTTATGCTTTGTGTTCTCATGGGTCCACATAAATCAGTATGTATCAACTCTAACGATTTTCTGGTGAAATATTCCTTTGCTTTAAATGTGGATCTGGTTTGCTTCCCTTTTTGGCATGAAGCATAGATGCTATTTACCTGGTTTTCCAATGGTAGGTATATCTCTTACTGCTCTTTTTGAACTTATTTTTACCAGATTGTCAAAGCTAATATGACCGAGCCTCTTGTGCCACAGCCAATTTTCATCTTCCTATCCAATCAAGCATGATCCTTCTAAAGTTTTTGAGAGAGTATATAGATTTCTAGAAGTCCTCGATCCAGTGGCTATCAGCTTCCCACCTGTGTGCTTTTCTGACTTCACAGCCCTCGCTTTTTAAATATGACCTCATGACCTCTCGTCATGCATTTGACTTACGCTTAGTAAGTTGTGCTTCAAACCAACTACAAACAGAACTTCTTTGGAATTGATCTTTCCATCACTTATCTTGACCGATCCTTTGCCAACTATTTTGGCTCCATCATTATTTCCAAACTTTACTAAGCCCCCTTCATATTTCTGTAATTTTTCAAATTTTTGTTTATCTCTTGTCATGTGACTGGAGCATCCACTGTCCAATATCCATGGTGCTGATTTGTTCTATGCTTTGAATGTTGTCTGGACAATCAAGGATTCCTTTTCTTCTTTGAGTTGCTCTTTTTCTTTCCATTCTGATTTGACTATAGTTTTGGTCACTTGTTTAGACTTTTCTTTGTCAGTGGCCTGTGCATGTTTATCTAAGAATTTTTTGTTTTGCCTTAAACTGTTTGGTTGAGTTCTTCTTCCCTGATATTTATTTGCTGCATATGTGCTTCTACAGTTTCTTGCAATGTGTCCAAAGTTATGACAGTTATAGCATTCTACTGCATAATCTATCAAGGGTGAAAATACATTTCTACTAGAAAAATTTCTTTGTCCTATATTATAAATGCAATCTGAAATCTTATGACCGTAAGTATTGCATTTAAAACAATAACCAGAAAAAGAATGATTGAACCTGGGAGTTGGTCTTTGCCAATTTGTAGTAGGAGCCACAAATTTTCTTCTCCTTTGATGGGTGACTTTTGTGAATCCCTCATTGTCAATAGTCTTCTCATGCCTGGCATTGTTGCTTTCTTTTGCAAGATTCATTTTTCTTTGGTCAACCTTGATTTTATCCTCTTTCTTTACTGGTTCTATAGTTATGGCCTTTGATTCACTTGATGATTCTCCTTCGACAAACCCCAAGCCAAACTTGATGTCTGTAGTCCTCTGACTATTTATAATCTTTTCAAGCTTTGCAGAACTTCCTTCAAGTTTGTGATAGCAGCTCAATTTTTGATTCTTTTCTTCTAGCCGCATTCTTAAAACAACAATCTCTTCTTCCAGTTTGTTGCACTCATCTATTCTCATGGTTAACTGTACTTCAAGTTCTTTAGAAATTTTCTTAAATTCTTCTGTCTAGTACTTTCAAACTGTTTATTATGTCATTCGCATCCTCAAGCTTTCTTGAGACCTTATTATTCTTTTTCTTTTCTGACTTCAACTCTTTAAGTGCAGCAACCAACTCACCTTCTAGATAAACTTCAGCCTCATCCTTATTTTTTGTATCATCTTCCTATTTTTCTTCTATTTTTGCTTCTTCAAATGCCATGAACAGAGCTTCACCTATTTCTTCTTTAGAATCTTCACTTGAGCTATCTTCAGAAGAGCTGACATTCTTGGATATGAAACTTTTCCTTTTGAAATTGCTTTTCTTAAAGTTTGGTTTCTTCTTCCAATCACTTCTTTCTTGGTGTGACCCTTCATTACTTTTGGTTTTCTCATTCATGGGACACTTAGCTGCAAAGTGACCGACCCCTCCATAATTGAAACACTTAAATGGCAACTTTCCTCTATATTTTCCTTTTCCCTTTGTAAGTTTTCGAACAAAATTGGCTTCCATTTCATCCGATGTCTCTTCATCCTCAGATTCTTGTTCAGCTTTTGTATTCTTGTGTGCTTTAAAAGTAGCTTCTCTGTCTATGGGCTTAGTTTGTCCTATTCTCATTTCGTATGCAATCAAGGAACCATGCATCTCGTCCATGCTAAAATTGTTTAGATCTTTAGCCTCTTCTATTGCAGAAACTTTAGAATTAAATCTTTTGTGAAGAGTTCTAAGTACCTTTTTCATGACAACCGCATCATCGATCTCTTCGTCGAGTCCTCTGATTGCATTAATGATTCCATTGACTCTCAGCATATAGGCCTCTATGTTTTCATCGTCATTCATTTGTAATGCTTCGAACTGAGCTCGATGAGTTTGCAGTTTGGCTTCCTTGATCTTGCTGTCTCCTTCATGGATGCTCTTCAGTTTATCCCATATGTCTTTTGCTGATTTACAGCTCATGACCCTTATCATTTCACTGTCTACTAGCCCACACATTATGGCATTCTTTGCTTTGGAGTTATTCTCAGATAGTTTCTTATCGACAGTATCTGTTGGAGGAGTAGCGGGTGTTGTGTATCCACTTTCTACTGACTCCCAAATGTCGTATCCTAACGCACTCAGATATGTCTGCATCCTGAGTCTCCGGAATGAGTAATTAGTTCCATTGAACAAAGGAGCTTTGTTTGATGAGAAACCTTCACTACCTACCATTGTGTTCCTTCCAAGATCACCTTAGCTGATTAAGCTTGTTCAAGAACCTTGCTCTGATACCAATTGATATTCTCACAATGACACTGAGAGGGGGGGTGAATCAGTGTAGCTAAAAATATGAACTACAATTCTTAAAACTGAAACAAAGAGAACTGAAAATAGATAAAGCAATAATCACAAGAGAGCACACCACAACACACAATGTAACGAGGTTCACCAATTTGGCTACTCCTCAAAAATGACTGCTTGGACTACGGTCCAAATCCAGCCTTTGCAAAACACCAATTTTACAATCTGTTTACCAACACCCACTGGAAGGAGCACCAACCCCTGATTTATCTGCACCTATAGAAAGGAGCACCAACCCCTATCCAAGCACCAACTTGGATCACAGTTTTGATAGTTATATCAATGACATACAAATGCCTTCACTTTTACAAGACCCTGACTGGTCTCCAATTTATCAAAATACAGTAAATACTTACTACTCAGCTTATCACTCTCTTACAGCACCCTTCTCACCCTCTTTCGGTAGCACTTTTCCTCTTTTAGCAGCAACCTGACTTCTCCACGCAGACCTGCTTTTATAACAGATTAATCTCTATTTTTAACTTCCATATTTGCGCATGCAACCCGTAACTATTTCTTAAATATTCTCTTCTGCCACTTGTCAACTGTAACTACCTTTTTTCTGTAACTCCTTTCGAATATATATAAAGGGCATTTCGTCGAACACATCACATGCACCAAATACCTTTACTATGACTGTTCGTCTTCTTGGCCATGACTGTTCGAGTTCTTTTCTATGCGTGCATGCATTTTTTTATTCTACTTATGCGACTGTTAGAATTATTTTTCTATCTGTGCATGCCTTTTTTCAATTCTGCCTATGCGACTGTTCATATTCTTTTTCTAACCATGCATACCTTTTTTTTAATTCTACGTATGCGACTATTTTTCAAAAAAGCTGCATGATTTCTAACTCATCATCGCACTTGTAATCGTTGCACAGACTCTAGTTAACTCTTCTTAATTTGGCTCCCTACTTTTCCTCTACCACTGCCCCTTTAACTGTAGTTCTGTTCCAGTTAACTGTCTATTGTCATGTTGTTGCGACTTGTCGCAAAATCATGACACTTCTGTCTCTTTCTACCCTTCTCGCATTTTACCCACGAAAACAAGACATGTCGCGATATCACGACATTCTCCGCCTCCTTGTTCACTTCTTCGCTTGCAACCGCGAAAAATAGACATGTCACAAAATCGTGACACTTTTGCCTTCTCGCTACTCTTCT
The DNA here is from genome assembly GCA_028583015.1 of Wollemia nobilis. Taxonomy (NCBI): domain Eukaryota; kingdom Viridiplantae; phylum Streptophyta; class Pinopsida; order Araucariales; family Araucariaceae; genus Wollemia; species Wollemia nobilis. The sequence goes on along the minus strand of JAQPPZ010016995.1, from coordinate 3,112,698 downwards.
TGGCTTCAACCAACGAAAATGGAACATGTCACAAAATCGCGACATCTTTCTCTTCCGTACACTCTTCTTCGCAAGCCCTAGCGAAAACCTGACTTGTCATGAAATCACGACACATTCGCTAACTTGACCTCTTCTCTGTCTCTTGCCCACAAAAACCTGAAGAGTAGTGGTTCCCCTTGTGTTGTGTTGCACATTTCTCCTCTATAATTTGTGCCTATTTGAAAACATCATCAAGAGTTGTACAAGAAATGTACTTGATTTCTCGATAAAAGTGTGCGAGAAGACCACTTTTAAACTTGGCAATAAAGGAAGTAGTGGGATCTGAAATGCGAAGCAACGCGCGTTATCTATTAAATTGATGGACATAGTCCTGAATGGATTGATTCTTGCCCTAACGAAGGTGAAGCCAATGGTTGAGGAGATCATAATCATAGTTAGATGGATAAAAAATGGCTTTCAAGTCCGCAATCAAAGCATACCAAGTGGATATGGAGTCTTGAGTTTCTTGGTGTTTGGTAATGAGAACCTTAGCCATGCCAGAGAGTTTGAGATTGGCAAATGGAACATTTTCATCATATGGTGTTTAAGTGAATTCAAACCAAGTCTCCATATCTAAGATCCAAGTATTAAGGACATTAGGATCTCTAGAGCCTTCATATATTTTGACTTCACATTTAGGAGAATTAGTATGAGAGGGAGAAGAAGAATGTGATTGGATATCTTGAACAATTTTGGTCGAAGAAATAACTAAGGCAGTAACCTCAACTAATTTTTTTTCTACATTGATAGCCATAGGTCTAGGTGGAGCCAGTGAAGGACTATGATACCCACAAAATGAAAGATAACAAGCTCTTTTTTTAACTCAAATCTTGTTTACAATAAAAGCTTTTGAAAAAAGTTAGAAAAATTGATCAACTTTTTTTTTTTTAAAAGCAAACCTTCTCCTATTTTTTTTTTTTACAATAAAAGCTTTAAAATATTTACACACACACACACATAGATATATGTGAAGAAAAAGACAATTTTTTTTTTACAAAATAAATCGTTTGCTCTTTACAAAAGGCCTTAAGGCCTTAGAGAACATAAATTAAAAAAAAATTATACCTCCCTGAGAGCACACGTTGTGAAGCAATTGGCAAGAATGATGAGATGTAAGCACAACAAAGGAGTGCACGATTGAGGTATTCATCACATGCAACATTCACATTAGAGGAGCACAACGATCGAGGTAGAAAGCATTCAAAGAAGCACGACGATCGAGGTAGGTAGTATCCACTATGGTAGAGATAGCGTCCATGATGGCAGTCATGGCTAGTGGTGTATAGGTTGAAAATGTGTAATGTTTACTAAAATATCCTTCTTTGCATGAGCAAAAATTTTGAAATCAGTCACAAGGTGATATGGAGTTGGAGGGTGCGGTAGAAACATGACTTTCAAGGTGATTCAGTGTGTGAGCAAAGAATAATGGACAGAATATAAAGGAGCGAAAGGCCATGGAAGAGGGAGTACTCAGTCAAAGTTAAAAACAATGTCACCCAGTTTTTGCTCTCAAACCAATGGATGTGGAAAATAAACAAAGAAGGCACACACTAAAGACTTAAAAATGAACTGATTATTATTGTGCAGAAAGGGCCTATAAATAGGCAAGTTCAACTAGCTAAGTAAAACTAGATAATAACGTATTATCCAAAATCTTATCCATAACAACTATGCATTACAAAATAGAAAGGATATCTATATACTACAAAATAGAAATTTTTATGTCATTCCTTATCACTTCTATTGCTGCTATGGTTAGTCTATTCTACTATTATTGGATTGATAACTTAGAGCACCTTGAAATGCTTAATGTTTGAATATATTCTTGAAAATAACTTATTTTTCTGTTAGTCTGAGTATTGATCTAATTATGCTATTTGGATTAGTAGTACTATAGATGTTTGAAATAGTTATTGAAGCATATCTCTTGTTATTTAATTGGTGAAGATTACTAGTTTTGAGTGCTATTAATCTCAAGTGTGGATTATTGGAAATCGATTAGTGGAGGATTTTTTTATGGATGCCTATGTTGTTAGCTTTATCCGATCACCATTCAATCATTACTTTTCTAACCCTATTCCCATTTTCTATATTTATACATGTAACTGAGCTTAAATGAGTCAAAACTCAGATTAATTGACAAGGTATACTAGCCTACTATAGAGTTTGGGTTAAATTTATTTTAACTCATCCAATGTTGAGGTTTGAGTTGCGATTAGCGGGTGCTCACCTACCAGATCATAACAGATGATAGTCAAAGTTTAATGATATTCTTGATGTCATTGAAGAACACAAGCTTATACTGAAAGGGGGGTGAACAATATAAGACCACTTTTTACTTTTCTTTTCAATTCAATATTATGCAGTGTATAGATAGCAGTATCAACAGCAGTAATCAAAGCAATGCACAGAACACCATGCACAATAGAGACACAGATTTTAATGTGGTTCATCCTATGTGGGCTACCTCCAAAGAGAAAATATTTCTTCTAAATCTTTCTCAAATAATCTCTTTGGGAATCCTTACCAATTACAATGCTTATGGATCTCTATCCAAAGGAGATGTTGATCCCCTAATCTCAAGTTCGTGGATCTCTTCCACAGGAGAACTCTTTCCCTTTTTTTCTCTAGCTAGTGATATTCTAGAAGACTATGTTTCTTTGCTACATTGACTGGTGGATCTCTCTCCACTTGAAGACTCCTCACTTAAAATATCTATCTTTAATTTTCCTAGCTATTGGATCTCTATCCACTAAGACTTTGTCCTCTATACTCTGTCACCTCTAAAGATCTATCAATAGGCTCACTCAGAAACTTCTCAAATATGATTCATAGGTTCACTCAAAACATACTCAAATATGTTCACTCAGAACCTACTCAAATATGCTCAATAGTTCCACTCAGAACCTACTTAAACATGCTCAATAGATTCACTTAGAACCTACTCAAATATGCTCAATAGGTCCACTCAAAACCTGCTCAAATATGCTCAACAGGTCCACTCAGAACCTGCTCAAATCTACTCAATAGTTCCACTCAAAACCTACTCAAATCTGCTCAATAGGTCCACTCAGAACCTGTTAAAATATGCTCAACAGGTCCATTCAGAACCTACTCAAATCTGCTCAACAAGTCCACTTAGAACCTGCTCAAATCTGCTCAACAAGTCCACATAGAACCTGTCCAAATCTTATCAATAGGTCCACACAAAACTTGTCCAAATATGCTCAACAAGATCACACATAACTTGTCCAAATCTGCTCAATAAGTCCTCTCTAGGACTTGCTCAAATCTGCATTGCAAGCTTCTATAAAAGCTTACACAAAATCAGTCCACAAGCCTTCTCAAAGACTTACCTCAAATATTCTTAACAAGTCCACATAGAACTTGTTCAATCACATAGAATCATAAAGAGAATTGTTAGAGACTTAATATGTTCTATACTCAATGCTCAATCAATATCTCAACTCAATCTCATAGAAGCATCAAGAGAATTGTTAGAGACTCAATATGTTCTATACTCAAATCCCAATCTCAACTCAAATCAATCTCATAGAAGCATAAATATAAGTGTCAGAGACTCAACTCAAATCAATCTCATAGAAGCATAAAGAGAATTGTTAGAGACTCAATATGTTCCATTCTCAAATCTCAATCTCAACTCAAATTAGAATATAGAATAGTTTGTTTTATGAAATTTGAACAACCACTTCACACAATCACTTGACTAGGCTTAATCAACTCTACTCAACCAATCACCTCAAGGATCAATCCTTTTTCACAATCCCTAGTCCAAGCATGTATCAACCAACTCAAAATATTTCTAACAATGCTCAACAACAAATCTCACATAATAATGATACTCATGTTATTTTCTAACTCAAGTTCAAGTTCTTTGCACAACCAATGGGCTTCAACAACAATGCTTATAAACAAGGTTTAATCACAACTCTCAATTCAGAAAAACTTGAATCATTAAACCAATAACTCTCAAAAAGGTTAACCACAATCAATCCTTTTCTCTCAAAATATATTTTCAGAAATCAATCACCCACATAAGTCAATGAAGAATATTGCCCATACCTTTTTTGATGCCTTATGAGTTGTCCACTAAATATGCCACACTCAACACACTTTCTTTTTCCAATCTCAACAAGGGTTAGAGGGCATGAGTAATAACACAATAATCAAAATAATATCTCAATAACACCTTATTACTCCTACTAAAAAAAATGCACCAAAGCCTCTTATGCAAGAAATAACCCCTCAAAAGAATGAATCAAACTTACTTTTGGAACTCCTTGACAAAACCAGAAATATCTTCTTGCACACACCTTATTTTTACCTCAAAGAAATTTAAACAAGTAGCTATTGAAAATATCTTTCCAATGATATATAATATGATATACTTCCATAAAGAAAATCAGCAAAAATCTCTATCTTTCCTAGGGCGTACCATAACCTTATTTCTCCTTAGGCAACCTTGGAAAAAAATAAAATATTAAACAAAAATTAAATTTATCTGATTTTCCCACAGCGGGATTTGATCCCCCAACTATTTTCTTCTCAACTTAGCTGCAGCCAAGCCGTCGTTGGGCCACGCACTATGACGTGTCTAAAAGGGTATGTCCACCATGCAATATCTTCAAACATCGAACCTCCAAAAAACAACAAGCGCGTAGAGAGCTTCTTCCTTGCAATCCAAAAAATAGATCTCATGTGAATCAAACTTAGAACCTCCTCCTTAGCACCAAGCCAACATACCACTAGGCCACACTGGCCTTTGCGCTTAGGGCTTTCAAATATTCACAACTTTAACCTTCATGAAAATTGTAAGGCTTTCGAAACAGAAATCTCTTTTGCATGCACTTTGAAAACAATAGCAAGGGATGCTTGGTAAATGAATTTGTTTAGCATTTATATAATGCCTTTTGCCTTCCTTAGCATCACGTCGGTGCTTCGAATGAATTCGACGTCGACATGATTTAATTTATAATAAATTTAAATTTAATTTTAAATTTAAATATTATAAATTAAAATCAACCTTAGAACTTTGTCTTAAAGAGCCAACCTTAGGTTTAATAAAACCTTAGAACCTTGTCTTAATGCCCAACCTTGGTATTATTTATAAAATTTAAATTTCTTGTGAATTTAAATGATTTATAAATAATTATTAAACCTTCTTTTTAACTTTTACAATAACCCATCTTGGATTTTTATAAACCAATCACTTAACCTGTGCTCCAAATAATATTAAAATATTATGGAGTCTTTTTCCTTTCACTTTTGCACTGATGAAGCTTTTTCCTGGATGACTTGGGTGACTTTATTTGTTGCTGAATTCCTTGATATTAGTGATAACTCTATTAGGTGACATCAATGAAAACTCTGACTTAGAGGACTCAAAATGTCCAACAATCTCCCCCTTTGTCATTTATGGCAACCCTTATCCTTTTACTAAAACCTGACCTTCTTTTTTGCTCCCCCTGGCTCAAAGCTCTCTCAAATATCAAATATCTCCATATAAAAAATCTCTCTCCCCTTTGACATTAATGGCAAAGGGTCACCTTTGGGGCTCAGGGCTAAGGATGAGCCTCTTAGCTTAGTCCCTCCCCCACCTCCACATGAGGTGGTTAATTCTAGGGTGGGAGTATTTCTACTCCTCGAAAGCAATGCTCTTTGTATTTATCTTTTTATCTTCTTTTCTGAATCCTCTCACTGTTTCTTTCCAATTCATCATCCATGTTCCTGTCGTCACTTCTATTCCTGTTCCTGTTCTTGTTTTCATCCATGTTCCTATTCTTGTTCTTGTTCCTATTCTCATCCATGTTCCTATTCCTATTCTCATCCATGTTCCTATTTCTGTTCTCATCCATGTTCCTGTTCCTATTCTTGTTCTTCTCTATGTTCCTGTTCCTGTTCATTCTTGATTCTAGAATATTTTCTCTACATCATTTTGCTATGTGACCATCATTATTGTACTTATAACACTTAATGTTATTATTCCTTGGATGTACAACTGTCTTAAGATTTCTCGTAGTGAAGCCATATCCTCTTTTGTCATGAACCCTGCAATTTATTTCCTTGTGATCAAACTCATTACATGAGTAGCAATATCCTTGGAAAAATTTTCCTTTCCCATATACATGTCTTTCATGTGTCCTGCACTGTGAAGCCATGTGCCCAAACCTGTGACATGAAAAACATCTTCCATTGAAGAAACCTTGCCTAGACTCCATTGGTATTCTAGTTCCTCTTGACCTATTCTGATTGTTGTTCCATCTGAATATTCTTTGTTCATTGTTCTTATTCCTGCTGGACTCACTGCAATCTGACTCATCCTTGGGAGTTTCACTTTCATTTCTGCTCTCATATGAGAAAACTTCTTCTGAAGTGTCTTCAGAATTGGTAGTTAACTTGTCTTTTTGAACCTGTTTGGAACCAAGACCTATCTTGTTTGTTGCGCTTCTTTGTATCTTGACTATTTTATCCATACTTTTTGCACTGTTTACATACTTGTATAGCTTATTCTTGGAATCCTCTAAATATTCTTTTAATAGGGCCACTTCTTGTGTTAGATTTTCACATTCCAAGATTTTTTCTTCTAACTTATATTTTAACTTGCTTGCCTTAGCCTTTGACTTTTCTAGATCCTCTATGAGCAATAATCTTTCTTCATCACATTATTGAAACTGTCTTTCAATATTAGAGTGTTGCTTTCTTACCTTATTTATTGTGTCAAGGGCATAGATAAGTTCTCCCTTGAGATCATATCCATTCTCTACTAAATAATCCTCTATTTGTTTACCTTTGTCCATATCATTACTTCCTTTTGGCTTGTCTTCTATAGATTCACTCACTTCTTCTTCTAATGTCGTTATAATATTTTCATCTGGTCTATCATGTGCATATTCAAAACCATCATCACTAAAACTATAACCATCCTTTGTGCAATCATATTCAAGATGTCCAAATCTACCACATCTAAAACACTTGAGAATAACTGGAGTCTTTTTCTTAACTGGATATTTTTCTTCAACCATAAATAAGACTTCATATCTATCATTGTTTGAAAAACTAGGATCACTATCAACTGAGTTCTTACTTGCATTATCCGCATAGTAGCTTCTCTTTTGTCTTTGGAATAACTTCTTCCCTTGTATATTTTTTCCATCCTTGCTCTTCTTTTGGTACCTATGTTTTTTTGATTCCCTATACCTGTGATTCTATTTTTCTTCTTCATTGTTGCTCTTGGGCTCTTTGCACTTTGTTGCATAATATCCATACTTTCCACAATTTAAGCACTTAATATATCTTATATCTATGGGTCTTATGGAACCTTTATCTCTTCTGCCATAGTTAGCTTCTTCATCACTGAAAGATTCACTGCTTGATTCTGACTTCTTACCCTTTCTCTTTTTGTCCACTTTGAATGCAACTTCTTTTGGAGGAATAGGATCTTTTGTTCTTATCTCAAACATAGTAAGCATTCCAAGAAAATAATTCCTTGTCAAAGAATCACTATCAATTGATGTTTCTATAGCATAAACCTTTTCACTATACCTTTTTGGAAGAGTTCTCAATATCTTATCACAAGAATCTGATTCATCAACCTTCATTCCAAGACCTTCCATCTCATGTATGAGTTCATTAACCTTGATGAGATAGTCACGAATGTTCTTATCATCCCATATTCTTAGGTTCTCAAATTCTCCTTTGAGATTTCTAATCTTAGCCTTCTTGACATTTTCTGTGATCGATATGGAGGCAAAAAATCAAAGTCTTTATTCTCCCTAAAAAATAAATGTTGTGCAACTTACAATATATAGCTTCATTGCAACAAATAAAATGAAACGGAAGGAGGAAATAGAGGAGATAGAGGAAGTTACGAGAAGAAAGGGATTAGGAGATAGGAAGAGGGGAGGATAAGTAGGAGAATAAGTAGGGATAGGAAAGAGACAATTTCTAGAAGATGCCTCTACCGACATTTGATGCCAACTTTGCCACCTTCGTGAGTTCACACTCTAACACTCTCCCCCTTAAAGTTGAGAGGACTGACAATACAGTCTCTCAGCTTTATAAATTGAGCTTTAGCCATGCCTTTGGTGAAAATGTCTGCAATGTTTTCCAAAGTGCTGCAATATTTAAGCTCAACGATATCTTGTTCCACCATGTCTCGGATGAAGTGATACTTCATATCAAAGTGTTTTGTTCTGCTATGGTGGATAGGATTATATGCCAACTGAATGGCACTGATGTTATCACAGTATATTTTGGTAGGACCACTTTGCTGTTCTCCAATCTCTTCCAGGACTTTTCTCAACCATAGGGCTTGAGTACTAGCATATGTGATGGCTATATACTCAGCCTCAGTAGATGACAATGCTACAACAATCTGCTTTTTGGAACTCCATGTAATTAGTCCTGACCCTAGACTAAAACAGTTCCCTGATGTAGATTTCCTATCATCTATATTGCTGCCCCAATCACTATCACTGAAGCCAACTAACTTGACAACATTACATTTGTGGTAATGGATTCTGAAATCCCATGTACCCTTTACATATCTGAGAATTCTTTTAGCTGCTTGCAAATGCAGCTCGGATGGATTAGCCATAAATCTTGAGACAAGAGAAACAACATACTGAATGTCAGGTCTTGTGTTGGTGAGAAACATCAAACTCCCAACCATGCTCCTATAAGTGGTCGTGTCAACCTTCGGTGCTCCATCATTCTTGCTCAATTGGATCCCATGTCCAATTGGAGTTGCAACTGCTTTGCAATGCTCCATAGAAAATTTCTTGATCATATCCTGAGCATACTTGTGTTGATAGATGAAGATCTCTCTATCTATCTGATGAACTTCCATGCCTAGGAAGTAGTGCATTAATCCCAGATCTTTCATCTCAAACTGTTTCATCATGGAGTGTTTGAACTCCATATTCATCTTATTATTACTACCCATAAATATGAGATCATCCACATATAAACATACTATGAGGATGTCTTTCCCTTGCTTCAGGTAGTAGAGAGTTGGTTCACTTTTGCTCCGGGTGAACCCATATTCCTTGAAATAGCCATCAATGCAAGAGTACCATGCTCTTGGTGCTTGCTTGAGGCCATACAGTGCTTTTTTCAGTTTATAAACAAGGTGTTCCTTACCTTGTTCTCGAAATCCTTGAGGTTGTTCAACATAAACCTCCTCTGTTAAGTACCCATTGAGAAAGGCACTTTTTACATCCATGTGTTGAATTTTCCATCCTCTGTGGGCAGCTAAGGAAAGTACTGTTCTGATTGTCTCCTGCCGAGCTACAGGAGCAAAGGTCTCCTCATAATCAATGCCATACTTCTATGTGAAGCCTTTTGCTACCAGCCTTGCCTTGTGTCTTTCAATGCTCCCATCAACATTGAATTTGGTCTTGTAGACCCATTTACATCCAACACATTTTTTCCCTTTAGGAAGTTGTATTAGCTCCCAAGTATCATTGTTTTTTATAGAGGTCATCTCCTCTTTCATGGCATCCTGCCATATCTTCTGAGTACAAGCCTTCTCATAGCTAGAAGGTTCAAGTTGTGCACTAGTCAATAAAGCATAATTGACTACATCTCCCCGAGGCTCTTGGGAGTCATCATCTCCATACAAATGCAGATTTTCAAGTCGTTGCAAAACTGTACTCATTTCACTAGCTTGACTTCTAGTGTATCTTCTCTGAAAATTTTTATCCAACATCTGATAAGATGGATGATGTTGTAATGTTCTCTTACCTCTGGATGGAGAATCAATATCCATCGGTGAAGAACTGACTGATCATTGTGGAGAAGGACTTGGAGAAGTTGTTGACGAACTTGAAGTAGCACTTCTGCTTGGGCTTGAAGGGGGTGTGTCTTTGCCTTTCTTGGGTGACACCTACTGAATTTGTGAAGAACCTGCATCATGGGATTCATCATCAACAAAAATTCTTGGATGACCCCATTCTCCCCCTTCATCAAAAATCACATCCCTGGAAAGGACAATTTTATGGGTCTTCGGATTGTAGAGTCTATAGGCTTTGGTAGACTCACAATATCCTATAAAAATACATGCTTGACTCTTGGGATCAAGCTTTTTCTTTTTTCATCAGGAATGTGTGCATATGCTAAAGAACCAAAAATTCTAAAATGTTTTACATTTGGCTTCTTGCCATACCATGCCTGGTAAGGAGTGATCCCCTTCAAACTAGAAGTAGGACTCCTATTTAGAATGTATACACTGGTTCTTACAACATCAACCCAATACATATTACTTAGATGCTTTGTTTGAAGCATCGATCTGGCCATCTCTACAATGGTGCGATTTTTCCTCTCTACCACACCATTCTGTTGTGGAGTATAGGCAATGGTGAACTGCCTTTTTATCCCACTTTCTTTACAAAATTGCAAAAATTCTTTGGAAGAGTACTCTCCTCCTTTATCTATTCTGAGACATTTTACATGATATCCACTTTGTTTCTCTACATCATTCTTGAAATCAATGAAGCAATCAAAAGCTTCATCTTTGTGTTTCAGGAAATAAACCCAACACATTCTAGAGAAATCATCTATAAAAATGAGAAAATAAGAATTGTTACCAAGACTTTGTGTCTGCATTGGACCACAGATGTCCGAATGCACTAATTGCAGTGGATAGCTGGCCCTCCATGCTTGTCCTCTTGGAAACTTGGACCTGGCGTGCTTTCCCAAAGCACATCCTTCATAGACCTCCTTGTGATCCTGAATTTTAGGAAGTCCGGTCACCATCGCTTGAGAAGTCAACAATTTTAGGCTAGCAGAATTCAGGTGACCATATCTCAAGTGCCAAAGCACACTTGAATTTGCAATAGCAATATTTGCAAGTTGAGCTCCCCTTGACTGTCCAAACTTAAGGGGAAATAACCTATTTTTGGTCATAGGTACCTGTGTGATGACTCTATTACAATTATTCTTGTCAAATATTACACATTTTCCCTCATCAAAAACAAGTTTATAATTCTTTTCCATCATTTTTCCAACACTTAACAGATTATGTTGGAGTTGAGGGGTGTAGTAGATATCATTCACCTTTTTGAGGCCTTCCTTCGTTGGAACCTCCATGGCTCCAATGCCTTCAACTTGCAATGCTTTATCGTCTCCCAACTTGATTCGGGATTTATAGGTGGAATCTATTGTAGCAAAGAGTTCTTCTTTGCCACTCATATGGTTGGAACAACCAGTATCCAAAATCCAAGTATCATTCAGATTTTGATCCGATTGCCCATAAGAAAGAAAGATATTAGAAGTCCCTTCTTCTTCACCAAAATGACCATACTGACTGCTTTGACTGCTGCTTCCCTGAGAAGATTTGGACCAACAGTCTCGAGCAAAGTGACCTGGTTTGCCACAATTGAAACAAACCTTTTTGGATTTGTCACTTCCTCTTCCTCGACCTTGATTTCTACCTCTGCTTTTTTGATTGCCTCTGCTTTGACTTCCACCTCTGCTGGGAGTTCCTCCTCTGTTGGGATTTCCACCTCTTTGGCTGCTCTTGCCTCTGCCTCTTCTCTGACCTCTGCCTTGGCCTCTACCTTGTCCTTTTTAGGCACCTTCTTGAGATGCGAAGGCTTTATCATCACCTCCATAACTGGTTGAAGGAGATTCCTGTAATCTCTCTTCATGTGAAAGTAATGAACCAATTAAAGCATCAAAGGATAGTGTAGACAGATCCTTTGATTCTTCGATGATGATTGCTATGTGATTCCATTTCGGAAGAAGTGTTCTCAACACTTTCTTCACAATAGTTTCTGGTTTGACTTCTTCTCCAAGTGTTACCATCTTGTCAACGACTACTTTAACTCGAACGCAGTAGTCACCAACTTTCTCATTTTCAATCATCTTGAGATTCTCAAAATCTCGTTTCAGTGTCTGAAGCCTGACCTGCTTCACTTGATCACTTCCTTGGAAACCTTCTTTTAAGGCATTCCATGCATCTTGGGCAGTTATACAAGATGCAATTCTAGGAAAAATACTTTTATCCAACGCTGCTTGAAGATGAAAAAGAGCAAATGAATTGTTCTTTTGTGCTTCCTTCTTTGCTTTCTTATCAGCTGCACTTAATGTAGTCCAATCGAAGGGTTCTGAGTAACCCTCTTCTACTATGTCCCATAACCCCTTACCTATGAGTAAGGTCTTCATTTTGATAGACCAGTACTCATAATCGTACCCATTAAATTTTGGAATGGGTAGATTAGCATTCGAGGCCATAGCTACTGACAAGAAACTAGAAACAAACTTTTATTTTTCTAGTACAATCAATTTCAAAGAAAAGCAATTACAAATTTAAATCAAATCTTGCTCTCTCTACTCTTTCACTTATAGCTTGGTCTTCTTGTTGCGGCTCTCCAAGCACTGGATTCCCAAAGTTGTCGGCGATCGAGTCTTCGTCGTCATTGATGAGGATAATTTTAGGGGAAGCTGGCTCCAGTATTTGAATGGAATCACTATTGTTGATCTGTGGGTTTGCTGGTTCCTGGGGTGCGATTTCCACTGAATCTGACTCCTCAACTCGGTGTCCAAAGGAGTTGTCCTCAGAATCTGCCTCGTAACCGGAATCGGGGTGTCTCTGATGAGCTATGACGATGTTTTGTAACTGGCTGAACATAGTGTGCAAACCATATCTCTAAACTCTTTCATCAAACGATTCGGCGTTCTCTCTCAGTAAAAGAGAGCACAGTGCATGATAGCACCCGGTAGATCGTATCATGAAGTTTTTCAATGCAAAAATATTCCCCTTAGGGCCTCTGAGGTTACAGATGTTTACTCTTCAAGTCTTACAAATTTCACTCCTTTACAACCACTGAGGCTATTACAAAAAAATTTCAGCCTTGAACGGGGTTCCAAGGGGTAGCGCTAAACGGGCGCTCCAGAAGGCTTCCCGTCACCTTTTTTGCTCCCTTTTTACAAAGCTTGCCTCTTAGGCTATTACACAATTTTGCAAGGTTTTTCAAGCCTCTTGGGCGATTTTACAGTTTGCCTCTAAGGCAATAGGTTCAAATTTTTAAACCAAAGGTTTACTAAAATAAAATTAAAGTTTTTAATATAAAGGTATTTAATAATTTTAATTTGCTTTTAAAATCAAATTTAAAAAAATATTAAAAAAGCAACTTATACTAAATTATTAAATAACTTATATAACAAAAACTTTAATAAGTATTAAAGTAACCTTAAAAAAAACCTTTTTAATTTTTGGCAGCCTACGCGAGTTGAACCCGTGACCTTGCGAATCTCGCCAAGCGTCCTTGCCAACGCGCCCGCGGTCACTCTTAAAATCACCAAGGCACACCGTGCCTTTTCTCCTTTGCAATGCTGGCGACTAAACAAAACAATAAAAAAAATTTGATATTTACCTCTCGACGGGTTTCGAACCCGGAATCTGTCGCACAACACACAACTGCTTTAGCCACTCGGGCTACACGCCCGACGGGAATTCAAATGGGGCGCCCTTCAATTTATACACGTGGCAATTATAATTTAAAAAAAAAATTGCATAGGGATTTATCCCACATGCACATGGCCAAAAGCAAAGATGGAGTTTTTAACCTCGGATGCACGTTATGAAACTTGATTGCCTTCGGGAAATCGTGTTGCCCTTGTTTTGCTGCTTGAAAACCAATTGAAACCTACCAATGTGATGTTGCCATGTATGCACTCCCTTGCTGCCCGTTGTTGCCCTATTGGCATCCACGTCAGCCAAACCTTTGCTGCCACGTGTCGCGTGTCCAGCCGCCACATTACCAACTCTCTATCGCTGCCACGTGTCGGTCCACGTCAGCATCGATGTCAGGTCCATGTCTAGTGGATGTCCGCCACGTGTCAGTCCATCACTACCTCGGCCCACGTGCAGTCTCATGTCAGCTACCACGTCAGCTGCGTTCAGGCCCTATCAGCGTGCCACCTCACCGCCTCGAAGTGCATGCCAGATCTACTGTGCACGCCCGCCTCGATATCCATGCTTGGATCTGGGTAGTCCTACTACCTTGCCAGGTCTACTGTGCACGCCTCGAACTGCATGCCTGGACCTTCACAGGTCAACCCCTCTGCTTGACCTCGAACCTCAAAAAACATGTGGACCTCCTGCTCATGTGGACCTCCTGCTCTGATACCAGAATGTGATCGATATGGAGGCAAAAAATCAAAGTCTTTATTCTCCCTAAAAAACAAATGTTGTGCAACTTACAATATATAGCTTCATTGCAACAAATAAAATGAAACGGAAGGAGGAAATAGAGGAGATAGAGGAAGTTACGAGAAGAAAGGGATTAGGAGATAGGAAGAGGGGAGGATAAGTAGGAGAATAAGTAGGGATAGGAAAGAGACAATTTCTAGAAGATGCCTCTGCTGACATTTGATGCCAACTTTGCCACCTTCGTGAGTTCACACTCTAACATTTTTATCTCCTTTATATATGGTATGCAATATATCCCACATGTCTTTTGTTGTCTTACATTCCATAACCTTCATAGATTCTTATCTATGCAATCCTTTTATAATTGCATTAATAGCTCTTGAATTTGCATGCATTAGAAGCTTACCTTCCTTATCTATAGGAGGATTGGATCCTAAATCATATCCAAATTCCACTGCATCCCAAACTTCATTGCCAAGTGCCATCAGGTGAAATATCATCAGCACACACCAATACAAGAAGTCACTCTCATAAAAAATTGGTACTGCATTATTGAAGAACACATCCTTTTGGTCCATTGTGTTCTTAGACCACTTTTCCTTCAAGCTATCAAACTCTTTTTAAGAAACCCGATCTGATACCAATTGAAGAACACAAGCTTATACTGAGAGGAGGGTGAACAATATAAGACCACTTTTTACTTTTCTTTCCAATTCAATATTATGTAGTGTATAGATAGCAGTATTAATAGCAGTAATCAAAGCAATGCACAGAACACCATACACAATAGAGACACAAATTTTAACGTGGTTCACCCAATGTGGGCTACCTCCACAGAGAAAATATTTATCAAATAATCTCTTTGGGAATCGTTCCCAATTACAATGTTTATGGATCTCTATCCAAAGGAGATGTTAATCCCCTAATCTCAAGTTCATGGATATATTCCATAGGATAACTCTTTCCCCTTCTGCTCTAGCTAGTGGTCTTATAGAAGACTTTGTTTCTCTATTGCACTGATTGGTGGATCTCTCTCCACTTGAAGACTCCTCACTCAAAAGATTTATCTTCAATTATCCTAGCTGCTAGATCTCTATCCACTGAGACTCTATCCTTTATACTCTGTCACCTCCAAAGATCTATCAATAGGCTCACTTAGAACTTTATCAAATTTACTCAATAGGTTCACTTAAAACATACTCAATTCTGCTCAATAGGTTCACTTAGAACCTACTCATATTTGCTCAATAGGTCCACTCAAAACCTGCTTAAATCTGCTCAATAGGTTCACTCAAAACCTGCTCAAATATTCTCAATAGGTCCACTTAGAACCTACTCAAATATGCTCAACAGGTCCACTCAAAACTTGCTCAAATCTGCTCAACAGGTCCACTCAAAACCTTCACAAATCTTCTCAACAGGTCCAATCATAACCTACACAAATATGCTCAATAGGTCCACTCAAGACCTGCTCAAATCTGCTCAACATATCCACAAAAAACCTATCCAAATCTGCTCAACTGGTCCACACAGAACCTATCCAAATCTGCTCAACAAGCTCACACAAAACTTGTCCAAATATGCTTAATAAGTCCTCTTTAGGACTTGCTTAATTCTGCATTACAAGCTCCCACAAAAGCTTACACAAAATTAGTCCACAAGCCTTCTCAAAGACTTACCTCAAATCTGCTTAACAAGTCCACATAGAACTTTTTCAATCACATAGAATCATAAAGAGAATTTTTAGAGACTCAATATGTTCTATACTCAATGCTCAATCAATATCTCAACTCAATATCATAGAAGCATAAAGAGAATTGTTAGAGACTCAATATGTTCTATACTCAAATACCAATCTCAACTCAAATCAATCTCATAGAATCATAAAGAGAATTATTAGAGACTCAATATGTTCTATTCTCAAATATCAATCTCAACTCAAATCAATCTCATAGAATCATAAAGAGAATTATTACAGACTCAATATGTTCTATTCTCAAATCTCAATCTCAACTCAAATTAGAATATAGAATAGTTTGTTTCATTGAACTTGAACAACCACTTCACACAATCACTTGACTAGGCTTAATCAACTCTACTCAACGAATCACCTCAAGGATCAATCCTTTCTCACAAACCTAGTCCAATCATGTATCAACCAACTCAAAATGTTTCCAAAAATGCTCAACAACAAATCTCACATAACAATGATACTCATGTTCTTTTCTAACTCAAGTTCGAGTTCTTTGCACAACCAATGGACTTCAATAACAATGCTTATAAACAAGGTTTAATCACAACTCTCAATTAAGAAAACCTTGAATAATTAAACCAATAACTCTCAAAAAGGTTAACCACAATCAATCCTTTTCTCTCCAAAGATATTTTTAGAATTCAATCACCCACATAAGTCAATGAAGAATATTGCCCATACTTTTTTTTATGAATTATGAGTTGTCCACTAAATCTGCCACACTCAACATAATTTATTTTTCCAATCTCAACAAGGGTTAGAGGTCATGAGTAATAACACAATAATAAAAATAATATCTCAATAACACTTTATTACTCTTACTAAAAAAAAATGCACCAAACCCTCTTATGCAAGAAATAATCCTTCAAAAGAATGAATCAAACTTACTTTTGGAACTTCTTGATAAAACTAGAAATATCTTCTTGCACACACCTTATTTCTCCATCAAAGCAATACAAACAAGTAGCTCTCAAAAATATCTTTTCAATGATATATAATATGATATACTTCCAAAAAGAAAATCAGCAAAAATCTCTATCTTTCCTAGGGCATACCATAACCTTATTTCTCCTTAGGCAACCTTGGCAGAAAATAAAATATTAAACAAAAATTAATTTACTTGCCTTACCCTCGGTGGGATTCGATCCCCCGACTATTTTATTCCCAGCGCCTTAGCCGCAACCAAGCCGTCGTTGGGCCATGCACCATGATGTGTCTAAAATGGCACGTCCACGAGGTAATATCTTCGAACAAAAAACCTCCGAAAAACAAGTGCGTAGAGCGCTTCCTCCTTGCAATCCAAAATATATATCTCACGCGAATTGAACTCAGAACCTTCTCCTTAGCACCGAGCCAACATACCACTAGGCCACGTTGGCCTTTGCGCTTAGGACTTCTGAATCTGCACAACTTTAACCTTCACAAAAATCGTAAGGCTTTCGAAACATAAATCTCTTTTGCATGGACTTCGAAAACAATAGTAAGGGATACTTGGTAAATGAATTTGTTTGGCATTTATATAATACCTTTTGCCTTCCTTAGCATCATGTCGGAGCTTCGAATGAATTCGACGTCAACGTGATTTAATTTATAATAAATTTAAATTTAATTTTAAATTTAAATATTATAAATTAAAATCAACCTTAGAACTTTGTCTTAAAGAGCCAACCTTAGGTTTAATAAAACCTTAGAACCTTGTCTTAATGCCCAACCTTGGTATTATTTATAAATTTTAAATTCCTTGTGAATTTAAATGATTTATAAATAATTATTAAACCTTATTTTTAACTTTTACAATAACCCATCTTGGATTTTTATAAACCAATCACTTAACCTGTGCTCCAAATAATATTAAAATATTATGGAGTCTTTTTCCTTTCACTTTTGCACTGATGAAGCTTTTTCTTGGATGACTTGGGTGACTTTATTTGTTGCTGAATTCCTTGATATTAGTGATAACTCTATTAGGTGACATCAATGACAACTCTGACTTAGAGGACTCAAAATATCCAATAGTCATTTCAAACATCAACAAGACATAAAAGGAAGAAAATATTAAAAGATAAAATTTTGATTTGTCCAAAAAGAAAGAAGATTGATTTGAAGAAGATAACAAGAAATATTTTAACAAAATACATGACAAAAATAAAGAAGATAAAATAATAAATTATTGATAGAATATTGGCTTACATTTCAAGAAGGAAATTTCATTCAAAGCTTTTCAAAATATTGAAGTCCATAAAACGCATTTTATTTGTAAAGGATATTTCTATATGAAAAGCTTGAAAGATATATTGTTGAAGGAACAGTTTTCAAGGCAAATACAAGGATAGATTATTGAGCAAGCTTCATAAGGTATGAAATATTTCTATCTCAACTTCCAAATTTCATTGAAATATTGAAAGAAAAATAATTAGGGAGACAAAAGGAATTCATAAGGAATATTTTTTGATAAATTTAAAAAATAGGAAGCAAGAAAATTTATTTTTGAAGAATCAATATCATTATCTATTCAAAGCCATAAAAGTGAGAGTCAAGGAAAAAGGAAAAATGAAACCTTGAAATTTTTTTTAAGAAAAATAGTAAAAAAATAATAATTTTTAAAAATTCTTATAATATAACTATAGTGAAATAATTAGGGAGTCAAAAGGTTTTTTACTTGATAATTAAAAGAATTTTTCAAACTTGACATCGTCCAAGCAAATTGTAAAATAAATTAGATCATATGTTTTGAAGAAACTCAAGAAGATATTATTGGTGAACCTTCCTTGAGAAACAATTTTTAAAGGCATCATGGAAAATACAAAAAAAATCTCTTATAATATCAATTACTAAAAGGACCAAATTTCACCCCTTGAAAAAATAAGATGAAGTCAATACTTATTATTGAAAAAAATTGGGAAATAATAACTAGAGATAAAAACATTCCACAAGATGTCATATGTAGACAAGAATATAAAGAAGAAGATGTAAAAGCACTAAGGCTAATAACATTTAGAATATCAGATGAAATACAATCACATGTAAGTGAGGTGAAGAATTTACAAGAGGCTTAGGATAAACTATGCACCATATTTAAAGGAAAAATAAAGCTACTATTCTACACTTGCAATTACAATTGTATTCATCAAAAGTTCAAGATGGTGAAAACAAAGAACATTTTCTTAGAAGGATAGTAAATTTGAAATCAAAACTACAAACTATGGAAGAGAAAGTAGAATTTTCTTGTCCAAGTTACACATAGAGAACTTCCAAACTCATTTAAACCATTGGTCATATATCTACAAATGTCAAACAAAAAGTGTCATCTAAAGGATTAATTAATATCCTTCAAGAATATGAAATAGAAAATAAGTAAGAGATGAACTATAAAACAATGTTTTCAAATTAGCAAAAATATCACTAAATAATACAAGAAATTCTTCCACCTCATCATCATAGGATCAGCCAAAATGGAAAAGAAGATATTGTCATATATGTAACAAAGAATGACATATCACTAGAGTTGCAGATACAATTCACTAACTAAATGGCATA
The DNA here is from genome assembly GCA_028583015.1 of Wollemia nobilis. Lineage (NCBI taxonomy): Eukaryota > Viridiplantae > Streptophyta > Pinopsida > Araucariales > Araucariaceae > Wollemia > Wollemia nobilis. The sequence goes on along the minus strand of JAQPPZ010016995.1, from coordinate 3,093,193 downwards.
GAATACATAAACCTTTTCAAAGGAATCCAAGAAGACAATATCAATCAAATCAGAAATGATATGCACAAACTCAACAACAATATCCAAAGTGGGAAAATAAACAAGGGCACATGGTTTAGGAGGTACAAAAATCAAAATCTAACTATGAGAAGGACTATTAATAAGCTCACAAAGTGCTTCTAGCAAAATTTAAAACAAGTATGACATAAAAATTTGTAAAGAATGTCATAAACAAGAACAAGATGAAATATTGTGTAGTAAACTCAAAGTGATGAATCAAAGCCATAACACATATGAACTTCTTTAGAGTGACACTAGTAACCTTCATCAAAATAAAAATTTTTAGGGAACAATTATGATAATTGTGATGTATGAGACCTTGTGTAGGGAATAAACATTATTAGAACATAATCAATTCTCTCACAAATATCAATATTAAAATATATCACAATATATAATATTAAATTATCACAAAATAATATGCACAAATATTCACATAAAATGGATAAACTCATTGTATTTTATGGATTACATACATAGTATTTTAGGACCAATTAAGTATTGAAATTTCACTACATACAACTCATAGGCTTGCTCTATATATAGCCTTTACAATTACTCTTGACATTTCAAATTCAACAAACTATTCATCTCCTCAAACACCTAGGAGATATGACTCTTCATATTTCTCATAAGATAAATATATTTTATTGACTCCTAATAATGACAAACCTCTAATGATTACTAAATGATAAACTCTAAACAACTCATATTTACAAGACTCTTTTCACACTACATATTTACAAAGTACTTACAAGTGCCAAATAATGTTATAGACTTATAACAAACATAGCATGTGACACAAGGGATTTGAGAATTGATAAAAAAATACAAAGAATGTGCAATTAGTGTATGTGTTTATTATGATTGCAATAATGCAAATTGTGATACATATGGTGATCCTCCACAAAAAAATAGACACTAATGGTTGTGAAGCAAATATTTTTTATCATGTAAAAAATGTGTGTGAGATAGTCAATATTTGTGATGATAGAAATGTTGATAAGGACAACTCTAAATATATATCTCTAGAGAGTTGTGATTTGAGGCTTTCTAAGTTTTATAGTGTCAATTTCAGATGTGTTCATAAGAGTGCTTGTATATAAAAGGCCACCTTTGATTATGCAAAGAGTATTGGTCAAGATGTAGGCCAAATTATCAGAGTTAATGAATGGTGTGTTAGTGATTTGAAGTCTTCCATTAGCAACAGGGTAGTGATGGTATAAGTCATTCAAATTTTATCAGTAATAATCTAAGTTGTGATAAATATTCTTGTGATGACTTATTACATTCAAATTAGGACAATGATGAACTTAAAAGGCACACAAAAGTAGTTGGTACTAAATAGGGATATAATGAAATAGGGAAAGGAATGAAATAACTTAGCTCAAGATACAAAGACCTCAAATTTTTAGGACAAGCTAATGAGAGTGGTTTTGTATAGGGAATGTTAGCACAAGTGGCATTGAATGTGTAATAGAAGACAAGACAAAACTCATTTAAAAATTTAGGAAGAAGAAATAGTAATGACAAATATGGGCATAAAACAAATAAATGTTGGATCCTCCATTATTTTAAAATTATGGAGAAAATAATCACTCAAAAAAATTATCAAGAAAAAATATAGGTGTGTACTATAGATGGATAAACATGACATAATGGAATAGAATTGTAGAAATCTTGAAATATCTCTATGAAAAGGAAAAAAGCTTGATATATGTGGGTTCATTCATAAATGATGGTTTGTTTCAAAAGGGCCCTACAATGATTATGTTTATATAACATGCAAGAAATAAATAATATGATAGTTCAAAAATTGATCTAGGAATATAGTTCAAGCCAAAAATAGAAAGATAGTATCAAGAAGACAAGATCTAGAGTCAGCACCAAAACCAAGGATGGGAGGAAAGCAAGAGCTAAAGTCAAAACCAAAGTAAGAGTTGAAATGTCAAACCAAAAACAAAAATCAAAAGTATACCAAATAAGGTAATTCAGTAGGGTGTTGGAGTATATTATATTATTTGGTACCTTGTAAGTATTTTGTAAATACTTTATAAATATTTGGAGTCTAGGAGTCTTGTAAATATTTTTCTTTTAGTAATCATTAGATGTTTGTAATTAAGGAGTCAATAAATATATTTCTCTTATGAGAAATATGAATTCATATATCCTAAGAGTTTTAGGATATGAATAGATAATTGAATATGAAATTTCAAGAGACTCTTTGTAAAGGTTATTTGTAGAGTAGCATATGAGTTTGTTTTGTAATGGAAATTTCAATGCATATTCTTGTACTATAATACTTTTGTAAGCTTATCATCTTTGTGAATATAGTGTGATTATTTTTACCTTGAGTTATGGATTTATTATATGTGATATTGTGTTCCATTATTCTATGATAATTTCTCTAACCATTATATCCAAATTTTATTAAATATAGAGCATTTGCTAACATTTTTGCCAATAATTTATATGGGTGATATACTAAAAAAAAATGGAATTGCTTGACTATGGAATTAATAAAAAAGGTTTTGGTTGGCCATAGGTGTGGTTTTGAATGTATCACAAATAATTAATTCTTTGAGGAAACAAAGGTGTAGACGGTCATAATGGGTCAGCGAGCAACAAGGTGGTGACAAGTTTATGGGTTGGTGATAAAGTAGTGAGAGTGGTGTTCATGGTGGAAAAGGCACAAATTATGATGGTAGATACAAATAGATATGTGATGATAGAAAGGAAATTCAATTAAAACATGTAAATGGGCTATGATGAAGGTGAAAATGTCATTACATGTATGGACATGGTAACTATATCTAAGTGGAAATGGGATAAAATAAAGACAATGCACTAAGGTACTATGAAAGATGATATGAGGTTGGTTGCAAGGAATGTTGTAAAGTAACATGGTAAATATAGAGGTTCAAAGGGGTTTGCAGTTACACAATATTAATGGTGTGCTATAACTAGGCATGTAAATAGTAGGAAGTTTTGATAGTAGTGGGTATGGTTATAATAACAAAGTAGCAATAATACATTTATACTTAGGAGAATGAAATGAGGGAGAAGGGGGTAAGATTTTAAAAACCACCCTCCTCTAACTACTTGTGCATGTAAATTTATAGCATTGAATGTGATGCATCATAGTTAACACATTTTACTTTTTGAACATTTCCTTCTATGAAAGTAAAATGCCTATTTTGGTTAACATCATCATGACATAAACCCTCCTTGTCATTTTTTCCTCTTTGGCATTAGGATTGATCCTATGTTAAAATAATGTCATCAATTTTTAAATATATTAGGTGAAATGGAAGACATTGTTTAATGTTTGGTCATTTCACCATATCATTGGTTGGTTATTCACCCTATATGTAAATTAGTTGTTCACAAGTGAATTGTTTGCCTTTAGCCTTTACCAAAATTTTCTTTGAAGCCTACCAATTTGCTTAGTCATCAATATGATATCATTATTTTTTAAACAAAAAGGAAAGTATAATGACTTCACCTTAATGTATGTCACTTCTTATTTTATTCATTAGAATCATACTTGTATCATCATGACATCACCTTGAGAACAACAAATAGCTTTATCTTTTACTTGGTCATGCCACACTATACCATGTCATGATGTCATTATCATGTTGATGATTCATATTCTTGCAAGTGAATTGCTTGGATACAAACTTGTGTTGAATTTTCTTCCCTCTTTATTTCAAATAAAACCTATGTCAACATAATATCACCCCTTATGCCAGCAAACCAATAATTGTGTAGGTGAATTGCTTGTTTTGCAACTTGACACAAATTTTGAATATATTTTTATTTATTTGACAACTTAGTCAATTTTTGTTAATCAAAAGGATAAAAAAATAGGATCTTATGTGTCCTTATCAATATTTTCACCCAAATATATAATATTGTTTGAAAGGCAAGACAAAAAAATGGGAAATTTAGAGAAAACAAATTATATATATAGTTTGTACATATTTTACAAATTGTAATTCTTCTTCATTGCTCATAGGTGTATTAAGTGCTTCTCATTTATAAAAATGGCCAATGGTGTTCATTATAGGGTTGAAAATATATATGTATTAGGTCCTCTTATATTGATAATTTTGTAGGAACAACTCCATAACAAGTCAAACTTGTCATAATTTCCTAATTTAACTTAGTCTTTATCCCATTTGAGCATAGGATCATCCTCTTTATACTCAATATTTGTTATCCTTTTGTCAAACCATAATATCATTATTGCTTTGTGGCAAGTTAATATCTTGAATGCTTTACCAAGATCTTTCTCCAAAGATAATAGAGCACTTGTCCTAGCCCACATTGAAATTTTATCAATATCTTCTAAATTTAAATTTTGGGACATTTGGAGCAAAGACAACTTAATATTAATTAGTAAAACTACTTCTCATCCAAAATAAAGCTTTATATAAAAGTACTAATGGAGACTCTTGGCATCACCCTATTTTAGTTAAGATCCCTTTATAATTTTATATATCAATTCCTTTATGATTCAACAATCATTCTCTTTAAGATTCTGACTACATTCTTGTTTGTAAATTTAGACAATCCATTTATTTAGGGGTAGTAATAAGAGGATGTATACAAAATGAATCCATACTCTAATTAAAACTATCTCAATTGAGGAATTATTAAAAATAAAAGGGTGTCATTATATCCAATTTTGGCATAGCCATTCCAAGGCCAAAGAAAATGACCATCTCTTCAAAACTACAAAAGATGAAGGAAATCAAATGAATGCTTCTAGGAGAACAATGACCATGTTAGGGGTATGTACAATAAAAGAGGTAGAAAGAAGAAAAAATAGGGGATGGTTTCTATTTTAAAAAAATATTTTTTCCTCCAAAGCATAATTCAAACTAGTCATTATGATAAAAATACAAATTGCTTTAATTTGTCATGTCTCCTTTTGTAAAAAAAACCTATGAAGCTTTGTAGAATATGTTTCCATTTGAATTAGAAGAAGGATCATAGGTACTAAAAGAACCTTCTAGATGACCAAGCAATGTTGCTCCATACCATTCTAATACCATGTTGTAATTTATATTATTTTCCAGAAATAAATAGAAGCAAACCATTAACTCAAATCTTATATAGAAAGCATAGAATAAGGATGAAAGATATATATATATTTTTTATTTGTGGAAAAAAATCCCAAAAGGGATGCCACTTTCGGGTAAGACCCAAGGAGGCAGGGGGTATCCATTCCGCCAAAAATGCCCAGGACTCGGACCTGGCCTACCACCTTTGACATACTCAAGGAGCAAACAAACACACAAAACCAAATTAAAAAAAAAGTAAATAACAACAAAAATAATAAAATAAAATAAAAAACATGCTCCTTGAGTGTGTCAAAACCAAAAGCACAACCAAACATGCACAATAAGATAAAATAAACCACAACACAAACCACATAGAAAAACACAAGAACCACATAAAAAAACACAAACAAGACAAAAACAACATAACACTACAAATACATAACCCAAAAAAACATGAAAAATAAACACAACAAAAACCTAAAAAATAAAATAAATAAATAAAAATAAAAACAACCAACAACAGACAATAAACAAAAACAAAAAACATAGAAAACACTCACACATAAAAAAATGAAATAACACAAACAAAGAGAAACACAAGAACAATAACAAAAAACATAAAAAAAAAAAACAACAAAAAACAACACAAAGAACACAAAAACAAAACAAAACAAAAGAACCCACCCACCTTAAAAAACTAAATAAAAAAAAACAAAGAAGACAAAAGAAAAAAAAAAAATGAACAAAACAATGACCTATCTAGACCAGAAGACTATTAATGCAAGAATCAACAAAGGAAACAAAATAAAGAATAGAATGAGCTAGGGAACTAAAAAAACTAAATGAACCAAAGAGAAACAAAAACAAAAAAAAACAAGAAGAAACTAGGTACCTTCGAAACTGGAGCCATCCAAAGAAATGATAGAAAGAAGAGCTTCCCTAATTTGAGAAGCCCACCATATAGGAGGGTGGCCATAACAAGTAAGATCACATTTGTCCAAAGCCCAATTAGCTAAAGCATCAGCACTCTTGTTTTGATCTCTGACCACATGATTGTAATCAACTTTCAAAAATCCCATCTGGATTAACTGAATCTTCTCAATAATTCTTTTTATTCTCCAATCCACCTTATGATTCTTAGAAGGAGTCTTCAAGAGATTAATCATAAGTTGAGAGTCGGACTCAACTAACACCTTTTCCCATCCAACCTTAGTAGCCTCCTGAAGGCCTCTAAGGATACCATACCCCTCAGCAAGGTTATTGGAAAGAATACCCAAATTCTCAGAGAAAGTAAAAACCAGGGAGCCATCTGAAAGTCTACCAATTCCTCCCACACTAGATTTTCTAGGGTTCCCTCTAGAGGCTCCATCAGTATTGACTTTTCCAAAATCCTTAGGAGGAGGTTGCCAATTTCTAGTCGTATCCATCTTACTAATACTCACATTCCCTTTAAGATGGTTGCCCTTAGAAGGTATGAAAGATATTTACGGTACCTGGAGGCACCATAAATAATCATTATCCATAGATTATATTGCATAAAACTCTTAAAAAAAATAAAAAGTATTAGGGGCATATTTATAGCAATACCAAAACCCCAAATTACATCATAAAGTTTAACATAAGTTGAGATAACAAGTGGGACTTAGTTTAATTATAAATATTAAATATGGTTTAACCATAACAAGGTCAACCATGGACTATTAGGATTACTTAATAATATATTACAGATATTAAATACATTGCATAATGAAATTCCCTTAGGCCTATCCAATACATCACACAATGTTGGATCTTGGCAATGAATTAGATTAGAAATTCAACATTTTAGTATTTATAAGTGGTTTTTGTTTTCTTTGAGGACTTAGACTAGCCCTTGGTCCCTTGGATATGAGTCTCCTTATATTTTAATTTCTTTGTAGAAGCCTATATTTGTGGATTCCCACCATTATTCTACATTTCCACCTAAAAATGAACTAGGAGAGAAAAAATTTGATCAAGAGTAAGTCTTCTAAGATTCTAGAAACATAAGAATCATATGAACCATTAGGTTCAAATTCTAAAAATAATGGGAGAGATTAGCAAGGAAAATTTTTATGCATTCTAAAACATCTTTCTTTTTGCTTCTAGAAGATACAATATATACCCTCAAAACCTTGAATCTACCAATATAGTTGTAACAACCCAAATATTTTTTTTGTAGGTATTAAAAAAGTGGGTTTTGAAAGGGCCCCAATTTTTTTTACAAAATGGATACAAAAGGAAACAAGGAGGCAATAACCATAGGGATATGGTCTCCACAAGGAGAAGAAATACAATGAAGGATGGTCTTGGGTGAACCATCATAAAACCTTCAAAAATAAAGCACAGGAAAAGCCCACGTGACTGAAAACAAGTGGTAATAATTGCAAAGATAATTACAATGAAGAGTCCCACCCAGAAAGAGCCAGGGATAACACAAAATTCAAACAAAGTAATCCTGCCTAGGCAAGATCGATATTAGCACATGTAGAAATATATAAAATTTTAAAACATGTGCCATCCCACCTAGGCAGGTCCAGGATTAGAAATTAAAAAATAAAACCTGGGAACCTGCTTAGGAGGGGTATGGGAAACCATAAATCAAAGAAGTAAAAAATGGAAACATTAAAATTTGAAATTTGAACATAGGCTCCCGCCCAAGAAGGTCCCGAGAAGGTAATCCTGGAAGAAATAGCTCACGACCTGGAGAATGGACCAACAAACCTGAGAATCTCCATAGACCATGAGATCCCCTTGCACATGAGGTTAAACTATGAGGAAGCTGGAAGAAACCAATGGAAGCAATGAAACCCACAACCCAAGTACAATGGTGGATCCAAGAAACCAAATCAGAAGCTACCCTGGGATTGTCACAACTACAAAAAATATGGATAGGTTGCCCTCCAAGACCATGAAATATATAGCTGACAATCTCGAGAAACTACATAGAAAAGGTAAATGAACCACCAACCACAAGTAGCAAGGACAGAAAGGACACGAAAGACCATATTTGAAGGAAAAACAAATCATAAGCTACCCCAGGATTGTCACATCTACAAACAATAGGTACAGGTCCCCCTCCAAGACCATGAAATATGCAACAGATAATCTTGAGCAACTACACAGAAAAGGTAAATGAACCACCAACCACAGGCAGCAAGGGCAGGAAGGACCTAAAAGACCTAATTTAAATAAACCACTGGAAGTAACAACCCAAATATAACCAATATAAGAGAGTATTATTTTATATATAGATCCACAAGTAATAATCTCAATTAAGGTTATCACAAGATGTTCCCTTTTTATTTCAGAATTGATAAGAATATCCACATTTCAATATTTTATTGCTGCATATGACTCCCAAGTGGACAAGAGTGACCAAACTCCCATAAGTTCTAGGATTCACCTTATATGTCTATGTGGTATAAAGGATGCTTTAATGGCCCCCCACATTTCTTACTTTCTCCACAAATGCAAGACCATTTGACCATAACATAGGGATTATCCCTTCTCAATATGTAGAGAAAAGAATGCCAATTCTCTCATAAAACATAAGTCAGTCTGTGTTGGTGCTAATAGGTGTGATGCATTAAATTTGAATCATTGCACATATATAATGGAATTCCTAAAACCTCAATTCTTAATTACGAAATCTCTACAATGGGTTAATTAAGGTGATTATCACTTGACATGATAATTTCGCAAGGACACCCAAGCCTTCTCATTCAAGAAGCCATCACTTATTCAATTGCACTTGAGTTCCTAACCTCCATGGTAGGAAATAATATTCAAGTTTCTCCACTTAAAATCTATCCAAAAGCTCTCCATTTTTGGAATACATCTAAGTTCTCCACTCTAGATGTACCCATTGCAAAATATCTAGGTGTTGCCTCCCTGTAACTCCCTTAGATTTGGGTTCATCTTAATAAGGGTTTTAACATTGTTACTTAAAGCATACTATTTCAAACCCTCCATAACCCAAAATCATAACATATATTTACCTTAACCTCTCTCTCTCTCTCTCTCTCTAACAACAATAAAGCATGCTTACTTTGCTTATTTAAGAGTAGATTAGAATATTCCTAGTGCATAATTTCAAAGCAGTAACCCTCACAGGTTTACACTTATCTGATAAGCAAGAACATGTCTTAAAATCAAATTCAAATCTACTTTCAATTTATTTAACCAATTCATAATCAATCATCCCTATTTGGTTCTTCATTAAGAATAACTTTAACTTTATTCTTTCAACATGAATTGGAAACAATAATAATAAATACTTAAAGCATCAAATATTCAAGTTATCTCATATAAACCACTTGAAATAAGAATAATATTCATTTCTAAAATTAGATTTATAATGAATAGGATTTTTTCTAACTCATATAAAGTATTCAAAATAAACCTAGGTGTTGTAGGTGAGTTGGAGAGGAGAGGGCAATCCTCCAAGGAAGGTCATAGGTTCAAATCTCCACCCTACAAAAAAGTTGAATTGGGTATCAAAAATCCAATTGATAATGTTGGTGTGGGCAAGGTCGGGTGCGACTCTCGGGTGACTTTGATAGTGTAGAACCACCTATTCGTGGTCTCTCAGAACAAGGCGGCCCCGCAAGGGGTTTTTCGCTTGCAAAAAAAAAAAATTATTCAAAATAAGATTTCACTTCGACTAAAAACATAAACATTTCCATAAGAAATTTTCAAATACATGATATGACGAATATGCTTAAACCAAAAGTGAAAGTAATAAACATAAACAACACTTTTATATTTCATCTATCAATGACATAAAGCATAAGAATAATATTATTTGAAATATGTTCTTTTATTTTTCTCATAATAAAACTCATAAGCATTCACAAGATATCCAACTACTTCCAAGCAAATATAAATTTCTTACATCTTTACCTTAATCATATTCTATCTCAAATATAAAAGTCACTACATTTTATTTTCTAGAAGTAATACTTTTGTCTCAATAATAACTTACATAATTCTAGAACATAAACTTAAAAATACAACTTTCTTCAAGAAAAAACATCATGTTTTTAAAATACACCTTCTGAAACATCCATAAGTTTCCTTAACCAAAAGGTTGGTTCTTTCCTTTTATCTAGCATTAAGTGTATGGTATAAGGGATCAATACAACTCCCTTTTCATGAAATACATCTAAATATGTATAAATACAAGCATTTTAAATAAAATACGAGCCATAAATATATTATAAGCAAAGGACTTCAATCTTTTTCCATGCAGTTTCCTATAACAAACAACCGAGAGGATCCCATACTCCTTTCAAGAATGGATTCCACACCCCTTTTTATCCATTTTGGAACATGTATAAGCTATAAGAAAACCCACAAAGCAACCATACATCTACCACTATAATTTTCATAAGGTAAAGCTAAGAGAAGGAACCCCATAACTCCCTCAAGAATGGATTCCCCATCCATTCTTCTGAGATAAATTCTTTTCCACTATTTTCCAAAAAAAAAGGTATAACTCTTCCCAAGAAAAAAATTATAACAACCTTCCAAAGTTCAACTCTGATTTTTCAAAGGAAAATTTGCAGCAATGAAAATAAGATAAACAATTACCCTTTTTATTTGATTCAAAGGAAAAATTGTAGCAAAGAAAAAAGGACAACAACAACCCATTTTAATCATGAAATAAAATAGCCCTTTTTATTTAATTCAAAGGAAAAATTGTAGCAAAAGAAAGAGGAAAACAATAGCCCCTTCTAACCATGAAATAAAATAACCCTTTTATTTGATTCAAAGGAAAAATTGCAGCAAAGAAAAGAGGACAACAACAAACCCTTTTTTGGTAAGTTGAAGATTTATATACAAAAAATGGGTTTTTTAAGAGGATCCCAAAACCTCAATACAAAAAGGGCCATAGCACCTTGCAGGCAACCAGAAATGTTGGAGGATCCCAGAAGAGATAAATTGAAGGAAAAATAGCAAAAAAAAACCGAATGAGGTAGCCATAGCGTAAGAACACCTACATTTATAAAAAACATCAGAGAGATCCCAACTGGTAAACCCATTGCCCTACCCTGGCATTTAGGACTCAAACCCTCAAAAAATAGAATCCTTTGCTCCCTAATTCGTGGTGACTTCCTCTGGACCATCAAAAGTCTCACCATGCTTTTGAGCAAGTCGCTTGAGGACCTTTATGGTGTCAATGGTATATTTTGCAATATTAGCCATTGAATTGATGGCGAGCTTCAGGAGGAGGTGGGAAGATGAAACCTCACTGCCACTATTAGAATCTAAAATAATGTGCATAAGAGAGGATGTCTTCTCCTACTTGGGCCTTTTTAGGCGTGCGAAGGACCTGGGACTAGGAGGAAATTCCTCTACAGGATTTTGATTCCTTTGGGAAACGTGTCTAGCACTCTTGTGGGGAGAGGGCTTGCACCGGGCCACTAGGCTAGCTTTTCATCCTTGGGAGGGCTCACATTGCAGGTCTCAAAAATGGTGGGGGAAGCCAGAGGAGGGTTGGATTCCAGAGGGGTTACTTTTAGGAGAGGAGGTTTATTTGATATGACATGGTTGAGGATGACCACAATAAGGCCTTGATGCAGGGGTTTGGCATGGGTTTTATAGCATTTTTCAATGGAGATGGTTAGGGAATAAAGCAAGTAGTCCAAAATGTGTACTTTATTGTCTTCGTGGAGGTGATTAACAAAACTAATATGGAAACTCTGCAATAACTTCTCAGGGTCATATCAAGTGATATATTGCATAACTGGAACAATGACTTTGTTCCAAGGGTTGGGTAGAGAGGACCGTTAAAGAGCATACTTGTCCCATCCAAGATTCTTACCCTTATCATCACCTGGTTAGTTTTCTCCTCCCAAGTATGTTTGTCCCAATGAATAAAGTGGCCAGAAGGGGGAAGCCTTGTAATTTCACACAACAACTCCAACATGACTCTAGATTGGACATCACAAACTTTGACCTCGCCTCTATCCTAGGTATCCATGAAGTCCTTGGTGATCTCTTCATCCGACCATTCAAAATTACATAGGAAAGAGGTGAACCCCTTGGCATCCATGAAGGCTTATGCAATGCTTTCGAGCTTGAGCTGGGTTGGCTCCATGTAAATAGTGGCCATGGGATCCAAGGAAAATGAAATGCGGGGAAGTCTAGGGTATGAAGGACTAGTGGGTGGGGTGCAAGGGGCCCAAGTGAGCAGGGGACAAAGGGAGGTGACTAGACCATAGATATCCAAGAGGAGTAGAGGCTAAAGAAATATGAAACATAGAAGGAAAAATGGTAGGGATGGATATAAAGAAACTTGGGGGAGGCTCAGGGGTAGGGGAAGCATCGCCAAGAAATCAACTTTTGCATGGGAACTCAGCATTAGAAATAAAATTTTACACATGCATAGGGTGGTGAGGAGGGGTGTTGAGGTATATGGGATAAAAGAGACCACTTTGGAAGCCTTCTGACTTCAAACATGGTGGAAAAAAATCTAGATAAGATTCAGGAAGGGCTGATTGGAGCATTAGGACTTGGAGCAGTGACAAACATGAATCCCTATGGGTTTTTCTTCGGTTGTGTTTGCATAATCGAGGGGAGTTCTGACACGATCCGATGCCTATCACTTTCTAATAATGGTGTCATCAGTCGAGATTGTGTTGTATATGTGGGTTGTGGGCCACCAATGGAGGTGCCTCCTCATATCTTTGCTGACGTGGACCCTAAACACCATGGTGGTGATGCTGCTAGGTTGGCTTTCCAACTCCCTATGGATAAATGCATAGAAATGGATAGATTGGAAGCTTATACAAGGGTCCAATACTGGAGTAACCTTAGCCTCAACCAACTCTAATGTGGCCTAGGGGACACATTACTCTTAAAATTACACCTTGGCTTCTCACAGTTGGCTACATCCAAAATGTCATGGGGAAAGTTTTGACGCCACACATTCAACTTCCTGGGAGAGGCTCCCATGTTGGCCATGCAATTTGCAAGGGTGTTGGCCTCATTGAACCTATGCTAGACCATTGAGGAGCCTCTGGAATGTAAGAGCTTTATGGCCTCTATTATTGTGTTGTTGACCCTCCAAGATGGATTTTTAGAGTTATTCAAGTAGTTGATGACGTTCATGGAATATCCTTCAATGAGGAGCCTTCTAGGATCCTCTATGAGGAGGCAAAGGCCTCTCCATATATCCCTAGCCTCAGCTACATGATTGGTCTGGATGCCCAAAAATTTTGAGTAGACAAGAATTGGCTCACCGTGATGGTCTCAGATAACACCCCTAGCACCAGTAAGGCTAGGGTTACATTTAGATGCCCAATTGAAATTGAGTTTGATCTATCCTTATAGAGGGGGATCCTAGTGGACATTGGCTCTAGGGTGGATAGAGATATGAGAACAAGTTTCTTCACCTTCGCAGGAGATGTTGAAGATTTTGAATATGGAGGATTCCATGGTAGACTAGGGAGCAAATGGGCATGAAACAAGATTAGCATTTTTTATGGTAAAAGCAATGGACCTAGAGGTGACTAATAGAGGGTCCTTGGAGGAGTTAGTGAAGCCTCTACTATTATGTTCAAGCCAAATATTCTAGAGAAAATGGTGATGGCACACCTCCTAGAGTAACCAAAGCTTGGGATTGTGGAAGGGATTGGTCCACTAGGAAAAAATGTCACTGATAGGCTTTGGTTGAGCCCATTGAATATGGAAAGAATTTAGGATATACCCAAGGATGGTGAAATAAAAATCACAAATTAGGAACAAGTGATCAGTGGACTCCCAATCAGCCATACAAAGGTAGCACCTATTGGGGACTGAGAAACCTCTTTTGTGCATATTTTCTATAGTAAGAGCTTTATTTTGAATAACAAGCCAAGAGAAGAAAATAACCTTAGGAATCAATTTTTTTCTCCAAACTAGGTTGAACAGAGTGAGCAAAATTTGAGAGGATGTTTGGATGCTATATGCTAAATGATTGTAAAAATGCCAATGTTAGATCCTTTCCAAATAGGCCTGTTAAGATCTTCTCTAGTGGGGATGGTAGCTGAGTTGAGGGTAATGGATAGGGAGTTCATAGCCTCATCAAGGTTATTTCCAATGATCAGTTACCATAAAGGGTGTCTATTGGAGTGGGTGATAAATTCAGCCACCCTACTCCCAATATTTGAATTCGTAAAAATCTTGAGGCCCGCTATATCTGGATTGTCAATCAGGGGATCATCTGAAATCCACCTGTTGCTCCAAAAATTTATGCTATCACATTACCCAAAATCCATCGTAAGCCTTTTTGGATCAAGTTCTTGATTTGAGTGATGGATTTCTAGAAGATATTTCTCTTTAACAATCTGAATCCACTCAACTGTGTCATTGGTGAGGATTCTCCATGTATGTTTTTCCAGTAGTGCAATATTCATTTTGGAGGTTTTTATGAAACCCATACCCCCTTCCTCCTTGATTTTGCACACAATATCCCAAGCAACGATAAGGATTCTAGTCTTCTCATCGATTCCTAGCTACATGAATATTTTATGTAGTTGTTCGATCTTGTGGCACACTGTAAGGGGGACTTTGAAGATAGACATAAAATAAATAGGGATGCCTTGGAGGTAAGCCATAGGGAGAGTGGCTTTGGCATCCTGGGACAAGAGATTTCTTTTCCAAGTAGCTAACTTCTTCTGGATTCTCTCAATGACATTATTTCACATGGAATCATTGGGATTACCAAAGAACAAGGGGAGACCAAGGTAGGAAGATGAGAATGATTCAATGGTGCACCCGAGGATCCAGGATATCTTGGTTTTGCAAGCTATGGGAGTATTGATGAAGAGAACTTTGCTTTAATAAAATTGACCTTTTGCCCAGTAGAATTTTTGTAGAGGATGAGGATGTGCTTGAGGTATTTGGCTTGAAGGACATAAGTTTGAGTGGATAAAATAGTGTCATCAACAAATTGATGATGGGTGATAGGACTGATGCTTGACATAACTTGGATACCAAAAATCCTCTAGATCTGGTAGACAACTTTGAGAGCTCTACCCAAAGAGTTAGTAAATATTATGAAGATCATGGGAGAGAGTGAAACTCCTTGGTGGAGGTCTCTAACACTCAAAAAAAACTAGTAGGGAACCCATTAACAAGGATAGAAAACAAGGAGGATGAAAAACAACTTTTTATGAGGTTGATCCAAGTCGGGTGAAAGCCAAACATGAGGAGGACATCAAGGAGGAAATCCTAATTGACCCTGTCAAAAGCCTTGTTCATATAGAGCTTGAGGAAGAAAGTAGGATTTTTTGCAAGGGAGGGAAAATGTAGGGTTTCATGAATAGTAATGATGTCATCCTGAATGTTCATACCTTTGCCTAAGCTACATTGACTAGGTTCGATGATGAGAGGGAGGATCATATTCATTCTATTCGTCATAACTTTAGTGAGGACCTTATAGAGGACATTACACAAGCTAATGGGTTGGTAATTGGACATGGACCTAAAAGATGAAGACTTGGGGATGAGGGCTATGAATGTGGTGTTAATCGCACGGGGGATGAACCGAGTGGTCTGGAATTCTTTTATGGTAGCACACACATCCAAACTGACAATATATAATAAATATTGGAATAAATAGGAGGGAAACCCATTCGAGACAGGGGCCTTGTTAGGTTGCATGGAGAAGAGGGCTTCCTTTATCTCATATTGGGTGAAGGGGCTGAGGAGTATGAAGTTAGACGATGAGAGAACGAAGAGGGGGATATTGGCCAGAAGGTAAGTCTTGGCTTGGTCATCACACTCAGAGGGGTTTCCAAGAAGAGATTGAAAAAGGAGATAGATTCAGACCTGATATCGAAGATGTCCTTGGTGGTAGATCCATCATAATGAGAGATCTCCCAAATTTTGTTCGAGCCTCTGTGTATCAAGGTGGAAACATGAAAAGTCCTGGTATTGGAGTCACTATATTTGATCTAGAGGGCTTTGAAATATTGTCTCCATAAGGTTTCCTCCCTTGCTAGAATGTTATGGTACTCAACAAGGATGTTTTGTTCTTCATCCCTGATGGTGCTGATTTGATTTCTAGCTTCGATTTTTCTTTCTATTGCTTGGAGCTTCTTTGCAATACCTTTCTTGCTTTCAAAGATGTTTCCAAAAACCTCCTTGTTCTAAACTTTGAGTTTCTCCTTGACCAATTTGATCTTTTGGGAAATTTGGAAAGAAGGGGACCTAATGAAAGGCTACTGCCACCAAAGGGAAACTTGGTTTCTGAGATCAGGGTAGTGGAACCACATTGACTTAAAGCATAAAGGGGACTTAAAAGAGGGGGGTTTACCTACTTCAAGGAGAAGGGGCTATGATCAGAGTCGATCTTAGGGAGGGCAAGGAGGGACGCATCCTCAAATAATGGAATCATATTTTTGGAAATGAGGAACCTATCAAGCTTCACTTGAATGAGACCACTTCCTGTTCTTTTGTTGCTCCAAGTGTAGCTGGCCCCTTTGAGTTTAACGTCGAGGAGTTCATTATTATTTAGGAACTTGCTAAAGTCCTCCATGCTTTTTTTATGGTGTTGAACCCTCCAATATTATCAGAAGGGTACAAGGGGGTGTTGAAATATTTGGCAATAACCCAATGGATAGTGCTAAAGGTGCTTCTCAATTGGTCGATCGAATTCCACAAGGCTGCTCTTTCAAGGGGGGAGTTCAGGGCATAAACATTGGAAATGACCCAAGAGAAATTGCTAGTCTTACAATGAAATATGTTGATGATTCTATTAGAATATTACAAGAGTCTCCCTCTGACCTTTGTTGGATCCCATAGGCACAGGAGCCCTCCAGAGGATCCCTGAGCAGGGATGCAGAGGACTTCTCCCCTGCTCCATATTATCTTGGTATACTTGAGAGAGGAGGCATCATAATTTTTGGTTTCTTGAAGAATTAAAATGGTGGGATTACACTCTTTCCTTAAGTTAGAAGTGAGGCATTTTTTGGTTGCTCCTTGTAGGCCTCTCACATTCCATGAGAGGATCTTCATTTAAACTTTTTTTGGGATTTTTTTCCTTCCTTCACATGTTGAAGGGGAGGTTTGTTTCCTTTTGGTTCGTCTTTTTACAAATCTGGATTCCCAGAGAAAATATTTGCTTGGGTCCTATTAGATATGTCTTCCTCTGTATCTTTGTTCCTTTGCTTAGCAATGGACAATATTTCTCTTTTTTATCGTAGCTAAAGTCGATGGAGGATTTTTTGCTTCGGGTGTTTTTCAGACTAAATCTATCAAGATGATGGTGGTTAGCCAAAGGGCTTCCCACATCTTCAATAGGGAGGTAGTGTGCCTCAAGAGGGTTAAGGGATGTCCTAGATCTGGTTGGGGAGGATATGAGGGAGAAATAGGTTGGATTCCTAGAATCATCAGCAGGAAAATTGTCTTGAATACGATTTGTAGTAACAATGGGAGAGAGGAGGTACCTAGACCTAATTGGGCTCCTCAGGAGGAGTTGCTATTTCTTTACCTTTGACTTTAGAGGAAGATTCCTTTCCTTGCATTGGGACATAGTGTTCCTCACTCCCTTCAGGTGTCATGGATGAAGATGCTTGACCAAGGTCTCTAGGGGTATTCCTTGCAGGGAGAGGGTTTTGAGTTTTCTCTCTAGAAGGGCATGTGATGTTCTTTGCACCCTTTTAGGGACTTTTAGAAGCTTGAGAATGAGCTTTTAGTGTGGGACACTGGTTCCTTAGCTGTCCCCAAAAATGACAATGCATGTAGAAGGTAGATTTATTCTCATATTCTAGGGGTTGGCACATTCTGTAGGAGGATCCGTAAATGAGGTTGACAAAGGTGGGAAGCTCAAATTCTAGGTTGACATTGATACATATGCGAGTATGGACCATTATTTACTAGAATTTTGTGGATGAATCAATCGCTACCAGCTCATCGATAGTTTTGGAGATTCCTCTAAGAACATCCTCATGCCAAAACTAAAAAGGAAGGTTTGGCAACCTAACCCATATCAAGGTGACATTGATATTTTGGATGTCAGGGTCGAAATATTCAGCCCATCGATGGATGAAGAGGCTTCTTTTGCCTAGGAACAAAGATACTCCAGCTAGGATTCTCCATGCATCCTCTTGATTATTCAACCTAATGGTAAAAAAATCCCTAGATAGGGTAATGATCTCCATGTTCCCACTTGTTATCCATTTGGAGTATGCCCACTTCCTGATGGTCTCCATGTCTAGGCGATCATTTGGTCATAAGATACAATGTTGGGTTTGTCCGAATCAAAACCCTTCCCAAGGGTTTGATTAGCCAGCAGGTACCCTTTATCAAGAGGCTCCTTTCCATATGATGGGAAGGAGAAAACCCCATCAAATGGTTCCTTATCTGCACCACTTGTGATAGATCCTGCCATGGATCCTCTGTCCTCTAAACTAATGTGTTCACCCTTACCTTCTCCCTCTGCCATATGAATTGTATCACCAAAATATCAACAACAACCCCTTTTAACCATGAAATAAAATAGTCCTTTTATTTGATTCAAAGGAAAAAATGCAGCAAAGAGAAGAGGACTAGCCCCTTTTAACCAAAAATAAAACAACCCTTTTATTTGATTCAAATGAAAAACTATAGCAAAGAAAAGAGGACAAGAATAGCCCCATTAACCATGAAAAAGGTAATTAAGATTTATCCATAATTTTAGAACCCCTAAAAATGTAGCATCATTCATGAGTTTTTAACAACATATCATCCCAATAAAATGTAGCCTCATTCATGAGTATTCTACAACATACCATCCCAATAAAATTCAACATCATTCATGAGTTTTCTACAACATATCATCCCAATAAAATGTAGCAGTAATTAACCAACCTCCTTTCTAGTTCTCACCTTCGTGCTTCCTATCTTGTACTCCTCTCGCTTTATTCACTTACCCTTGTTATTGCCCTCGTTCAGCCCCAAGGAAGACAAATATATTCACTCTTCCCCCAAAGAAGCATGCAAAATCCCCACTACAAAACCTGTGCTCCTCCATGCCTCCTCTCCTATTTTTAACCAAAAAGCATTTAATATACCCAAGTAACATCTTGCCTAAATTTAGCTTTTAATTTAGGGTTTTTTCTAAATTCAAAGTTGAAACATGCATTTAGAAAATCTAATAATTTAGTTAATAAGACCAATCCCCTTAATTAAATTAACATCTAATAATTAAATGAATTAATCCCTTTAATTAATTTAAACAATAAATTATATTCACATTTACCATCAAACAAGTAGCTTTAAGTATTAATAGTACCTTTAAGACTATCAATACTATTTTATTAAATTATTTTGCCAAACATACAAACAAACATCCCTATAGCCATTATACATCAAACCATGCATTTACGACATATTTTCCTTGAGTAACAAGTTTTTACAATAACCACAATGTTATCATCTAATTATTAAGGAAGGCTCCTTTGCCCTAGCAAGCTCCTTGTTCGTGGTATAACTCAACTAATCACAAATCATGAAAAATGCAACTACATGAGGGTACTTAGTTTCCTTGGAGTTGTCATATAATATTTTATCTAGTCATCATTTTCCTTAATTTGGTGTCTCATTTTTTGGTGGTCAACTTACTTGTCCACCAACAAGAGTACCTATTCTTGCAACCATGCATAAAATTAGTAGTACCATATTCTTGTACAATATAGCCTATCATATCAAATGCAAATTAATCATTCATAATCATTATGCATCAAAGACAATTAACTAATCACACATTAATATATAATCAATGTTATTAATGAGTTTTTCCAAGGAGGGTCATGATATACTCCCCCTTGGACTAAACACAGTCCTCTATGTTTCCTACAATATAAATTTCAATTATATATTTTTCATTCAAACAATAAGGAAATTGTTTTATCAAATTCTCCAACATTTTCTCAAGTAGGAAAAAGGATTTTTTGTAGGTTGGATGGTAAGGCAAGCCTATAGGCTAATCTTAACAATAATTTTCAAAAATCCCTAAAAAACAAGGGTCCAACAGAGTTGACTTGATGGCACTTTTCATGGGCCTTATCCTCAAGAATTCTCTATCTCCCATAGAGAATTCTCTTGGTGATCTTTTTAGATCAACAAAGCTCTTTCTATGATCGACAACTTCCTTGAACCTTTGTCAAATCCCTCTAAGCTACATAAATCTGATGTGGTTGTTACTTGGCTCTATTGCTTGATTCTGGCCATTGAGGACACTTGTTCACATAGTGTGGATCCCACAAATGAAACAAACCCCTTGGGTGATTAAGGTCTTTCTTGCCTCTTCTCCCTTGTTCACTTTTTCTGATTTGTTTTATTTTTCTTTTGAGATTGAGGTCTAGAATTTTTTTATTGAAATATCCTTGTTCTTCTTTTCAAACTTTGGGTTCCCTCTATTCCTCTTATTTTTCTCTTGTTCCCAATTCATGAACCTAGCATTTTTTCTCTTCCTAAGTGACTATCTATCTTCCTCTGTAAACTCAGCATAGTCAAAGAAATATTTCCTTATCTGAAGGTTGGCTTCTTCTTAGTGAGCCAAATCATATGCCTTTTGCAAGGTCTTAGGTTTGTGTAATTTTATCATTGTTCTAATCTTAGGATCCACTCCTAAGATGAACTTATGTATCTTCATATGCTTATTTACCTCATATTCTAGTACATATTTTAATAAATTCACAAATTTTTGATAATATATCTCCACTATTCTTGTTCCTTGGTGAAGTGTAAATAATTCATCAAGTTTATCTACATAATATTGGTCTAATAATAACCTTTCATTTAAGGCTTGAACAAAACCATCCCACTGAAGATTTAGTGCCTAAATATTTTATCCTACCTTGAAGGTATTCCACCATTCTAAGGTTACATCTTGTATTTAGAGAGTAGCCCATATGGTTCAGGTTACTAAAGAGTAGGTCTTCATGGAGAAATATATTTATTATTCCTTTAACCATGAATCAAACAAATCACCACTTCTTTTATCTAAGAACTTGGACACTTTGATATTTTTCATGTCCTTAGCTAGCTTAGCCTCTATGAGAGCTCAAACTAATTGGTCTTCTATAACAATATCCTCCTCATTTCTATCCTCAGAGTTTATGTTAACTATAGTCTCTAACAATTATTTTTTTTGTTCGTCTATTCCCTCTATTGTTCTATCTATTCTTGTACTAAGGAAACCATAGCTATGAGGATTTCCACCTCTCTATTGGAATTTCTTGAGCTTTATTCTTGGGATCTAACTTCGGCACTACTCTACCCAACTTGTCTTGGATTTTGGGAAGATCCTTTTCTTTCTCTCCCTAGATTTGGTGCCAATTCCCTAGCCACAAAAGGTTTAAGTTAGGTTACAAATTTTCTCCAAATTGTTCTTCTAACTTCTATTTAGTTACATCATCCATATGAAATAACAATAGAGTATTATAATCCACTAATAATAGCAAAGGTTATACTTACTCCATGCAACGTGCCATTCCCAATAAGAAATTTTATTCTTTAGGATTTTTACTCCTTAGTCAGAATTGAACCCATCGACATGCAAAACCTAATGTACCCAATCCAATTTAAGGTCCCTAAAGTTGCAAATCTCCCCAAATTCTATGCATCAAGTTAAGCCAATCCTAAGTTCTCTCCATGGAAGCTTCTAGTCCTACAACCTAGAGCTCTGATACCAAATGTAACAACCCAAATATAACCAACCCAAGAGAATAAATTTTTATAGGTCCAAAAGTAATGATCTAAGTTAAGGTTCTCACAATATGTTCACTTTTTAATTCAAAGTTGATAAGGCATATCCACATTTTGAGACTTTATCGCTATAGATGAATCTCAAGTGGATAGTAGTGGCCAAAATCCCATATGTTTTAGGGTTTTCCTTATATATATCAATGGTATAAAGGGTGCTTTAATGGTCTCCCTACATTTCTTACATTATCTACAAATGCAATACCATTCAACCATAGTGTAGGGATTATCCCTTATCAATATTTAGAGAAAAGGATACCAATTACCTCACCAAATATAAGTCAGTCTATGTTGGTGTACATGGGCATGATGCATTAATGCTTAATCATTGCACATCTATGGTGGAATTACTCAAACCTCAATGCTTAATTTCCACATCTTCATAATGGGCTAATTAAGGTAATTATCACTTCGTGTGATAATTTTGCATGGACACCCAAGCCTTCTCATTCAAGGTGCCATCACTTAACTCAATTGCACATGAGTTATTAACCTCAATGGTAGGAAATAAGACTCAAGATTATTTACTTATATTCTATCCAAAAACTCTTAATTTTTGGAATACATCTAAGTTATCCACTCTAGATGTGCCCATTGCAAAAGACCTAGGTGTTGCCTCCCTGCAACTCCCTCAGGTTTGGGTTCAACTTAATAAATATTCTAACATGGTTACTTAAAGCATACCCTTTCAAACCCTCCATAACCCAAAAGCATAACATCTATTTACCTTAACCTCTCTCTCTATCAATAGTAAAACATGCTTACTTTTCTTATTTAAGAGTAGATTAGAACATTCCTAATGCGTAATTTCAAAGCATTAACCATCACATTAAGGTTTACACTTATCTGATAAGTAAGAACATGTCTTATAATCAAATTTAAATCTACTTTCAATTCATTTAACCAATTCATAATAAATCACTCCTTTTTGGTTATTCATTAAGAATAACTTTTGCTTTAATATTTCAACATAAATTGGAAACAATAATAACAAATACTTAAAGCATCAAATATTCAATTTCCCTTATATAAACCACTTGCAATAAGCATAATATTCGTTTCTAAAATTAGAAGTTTTATAATGAATAGGATTTGTTCTAACTCATATAAAGTATTCAAAATAAGATTTCACTTCAACTAAAACATAAATATTTCCATAAGCACTTTCTAAATACATAATATGATTAATATGCTTAAAATGAAAGTGGAAGTAATAATCATAAAAAACACTTTTCTTTTTCATCTATCAATGACATAAAGCATAAGAATAATGTTATTCAAAATATGTTCTTTTCTTTTCCTCATAATAAAACTCATAAGCATTGACAAGATATCCAATTACTTCCAAACAAATATAATTTTCTTACATATTTACCTTAATCATATTCTATCTCAAATAATTTATTCTCATTGCATAAATATTAATATGGAAAATTTTCCTCTTAGAAACACTTATAAAGGTCACTACATTTTCTTTTTTTAGGTAATACTTTCATCTCAACAATAACTTACATAATTATAGAACATACACTTAAAAATAAAACTCTCTTCAAGGTAGAACATCATATTTCCAAAAAACAAACTTCTGAAACATCCATAAGTTTCCTCAACCTCAAGGCTGGTTCTTTCCTTTTTCTAGCATTAAGTTGATGGTCTAAGGTATCAAGATAGTTCCCTTTTCATGAAAGGCATCTAAATATGTATAAAGCCAAGCAGTTCCAAAGAAAATGCAAGCCATGCCAATGTTATAATCAAAGCACTTCACTCTTTTTCCATGTACTTTCTTATAGAAAACAACTAACAGGATCTCATACTCCTCTCAAGAATGGATTTCACACCCCTTATTACCCATTTTGCAAAATGTATAAGCTATAAGAAAACCCACAAAGCAACCATGCATCTACCACTATAATTTACTTAAGGCAAAGATAATAGAGGGAACCCCATAACTCCCTCAAGAATGGATTCCCGTCCATTCTTCCAAGATAAAATTTTTTCCACTATTTTCATAAAAAAAAAGGGTATAACTCTTCCCAAGAAAAATAGTTATAACAACCTCTCAAAATTCAACTATGATTTTTCAAAGAAAACATTGCAGCAACAAAAATAAGAAAAACAATAGTCCTTTTTATTTGATTCAAAGGAAAAACTAGAGCAAATAAAAGAGGACAACAACAACCCCTTTTAACCATGAAATAAAAAAACTATTTTTATTTTATTCAAAGGAAAAATTATAGCAAATAAAAGAGGACAACAATAGCTCCTTTTAGCCATAAAATAAAATAGCCCTTTTTAATTTGATTCAAATAAATTTTTGCAGCAAAGAAAAGAGGAAAAAAAATCCACTTTTAACCATAATTTAAAACAACCCTTTTATTTTATTCAAAGGAAAAATTACAATAAATAAAAGAGGACAACAATCCCTTTTAACCATGAAATAAAAAAACTCTTTTATTTGATTCAAAGGAAAAGTTACAGCAAAGAAAAGAGGATAACAATAGCCCCTTTTAACCATGAAAAAATAATATTAATTAATATTTTTCCATAACATCCAAACCCCTAAAAATGCAGCATCATTCATGAGTTTTCAACAACATATCATCCCAATAAAATTCAATATCATTCATGAGTTTTCTACAACATACCATCCCAATAAAATGTAGCATCATTCATGAGTTTCTACAACATATCATCCCAATACAATGTAGCAATAATTAACCATCCTCCTTTCCAGATCTTGCCTTCATGATTCCTTTCTCATCCTCCTCTCTCTCTATTCACTTGCCCTTGTTGCTACCCCCCTAGCCCAAAGGAAGCCAAATATATTCACTCTTTCCCCAAAGATGCATGCAAAACCCCCACTACAAAAACCTATGCTCCTCCATTGTTCGAAATATGAGCAAGTTTTGTTGTCATTGATGTCAAGAGGATGATGACCAAGTTTCATTGTCATCCATGCATTCATGTCAAGAGGTTGATGTCCAAGTTTTGTTGTCATTAATGTCTTCCAGTGGTTTTTCCAAAAAGGCAAAGAAGCAGGTTTAAATGGAAATAATAATATTATAATATCTAATATTATAATATTTTGGGTTACAGGTTGGTTTGAAGAAAAACGAAGGCCAAGGAGTTATCAAATTTTAATTTCTCCAAAAGACCCATTTGGCAGATTTTAAAGACTATGGTTTAATTTATTTAAATTTAAATATTTTAACCATAGGTTAAAATTTAAATTTAAATAATAAATTAAGGCGCCAAAGTTTAAATTAAATTTAAATTTCTAAAGTTTATCGACGTGTTAAACAATTTGGCATATGGTATAAAAGGGTGCAAGTTTGGTTCATAAAAATTATCCATGCAAATTATAATAGCCAAATTTTAAAGTCGTGTGTTGCGTTCGTTAAAGGAAAGAGAAGATTCACGTGTGTTAAAGGTTTAAGAGGGCATACATGGCAATAAAGAAAAGGGGAGCACCAACCAAGGGTCAAGGTGCTTGGTAGCACAAGTGGAAGTCGAGGGCTGCATTAGGATGTTTGTGAAGCACGAGGTCATGGGTTCGATCCATGCGATCACCTTTTTGTGAAGGGGAAAGTTTTTTTTTATGCCAAATTCGAGGAGCCATAAGGCTTACGAGGAATTTGGTACACCTTATTATCTTGTGAGGGCACGTAGCCCAAGTGATGGATGTGCTTTTCGCTAAGATGGTTGGTGAGGTATGGTTGGGTTTTCGAATCTCACCGAAGGTTTTTGTTGGGAAGAATAAAAGGTATGCGCTCACATTTTAATTTGCCAAAGTTTTGATAATTCAAAAATTGCATAGTGTGGAAATTCAAACATTTTAAAATTGACCAAGGTTTTGATAATTTAGAAATTGTATAGTGTGGAAATTAAAAATATTTTAATTTGCCCAAGGTTTGATAATTTAGAGATTGCATAGTGGAAAAATAAAAGGTGGTTTATGAGTTATTGAGGGAGATATTAGGAATAATAAAATTAAATATTTTATTTTAATTTTGGTGGTTAGAATTTATAAAGTATGAGTGATAAGATATGCAAGGAATATTATTTTGTATTTTGAAATAAAGTTACATTGTGATAATTGTTTTGAAGTTTGGAGATTATAAGGTGTACTTGAGATTTAATATTTCTGAATGGTGAAATAATTTTGAGGGAGATAATTGAGAGAAGGATTTTTTTATCTAACCATTAATATTGGAAAAGAGGTTGTGAAGCGTAACGCTTCTAATAAGTCAAATAAATTAATTAATCAAGCCACATTGTGATTGAGACAGGTTTTGAGGTCAAATCTCCATCAAACAATAGGTACGGGTATATCATCCTTGAGAGTGAAATATTGTTTTGTTGAAATGTTGTGAAATTCAAGTTGGAGTGAAAAGGTTTGTATGATAAGCATTGTTGGAAATATTTGAGTGAGCCTTCATGTGCATGATTAGGGTTTGTGAAATATCATAAGTATCATTGTTATGTGAATTTGAGAACTATATTGAACTAGGGTTGTTGAAAGATCATGATTATCATTGTTATGTGAATTTGAGAACTATCTTTAACTAGGGTTGTTGAAAGATCATGAGTATCATTGCTATGTGAAGTTGAGAACTATCTTGAGCTAGAGTTTGTGAGATATCATGAGTATCATTGTTATGTGAATTTAGAATCATCTTGATTCAAGGTTTGAGTTCCATAGTGAGAGTTGTTGGAAGCTTTGTGAAATACTTGTTTAGGGTTTGTAAGTAAGCTTTGTTTCATTGAGTGATTGGTTGAGTAAAGTTGGATAAGCATTATTGATTGAATGCATTGCAATGATAGTTCAAGTTCTATGAAACAAATTGTTCTTTATTCTAAATTGAAGGAGAGGTTGAAAGTGATTGAGTGTTTTTATGAGTGTGAAATATATTCAGTCTCTAACCATTCTCTATATGTTTCTATAAGTTAACCAATATTATGAGTGAAACTTATTTATGTGATTGAAGAGGTTTTACGAAAGAGATTTAGTTGAGTTTTGTATGCAAGTTTGTAATTGATTTGAATAAGATTTTGTGAAATCTAGTGGATATATTTGAGTAAGTCCTAGAGGGGACTTAAGGACAAAGTTGAGTAAGCTTTTGTGAAAGCTTAAGGATAGATTTGTGTGAGCTTTTGTGGAAGCTTACAATCATATTTGAGGAAAGTCTTGGTGAATACTTGAGAGAAGATTGAGCAAGTTCTAGAGAGAACTTGTGAGCATATTTGAGGTAAGTCTTTGAGTAGACTTGAGAGTAGAGTTGATTGATTGATTTGTTCAAACCTTGAGTTAAGGTTTGGGGCAAATATAGTAGAGCTAATTTGTGATTGGATCAATATTTGTGTTAAGGCTTGAGGAAAAATTTTGGTGCATATTTGAGGGTAGATTTGTGCCAGACCAGAGACAAAGATTGAGAAAATTTATGCTAGATCGAAGGACTGTGTTTAGTATAGATTTTAGACAGAGATTCTAGAGGATCACTAGCTAGAGCAAAGGATATGGAGTTCTCCTATGGATAGAGATCCACAAACCAGCTTAGGGGATTGGTGTCTCTTATGGATAGATATCCACAAAATTTTTTAGGAGATTGGTGTCTCTTTTGGACTGAGGTCCATAAACATTGTAATAGGGAAGGATTCCCAAGAGATTTGTTAAGAAAATTTTAGTGAAATATTTTCTCCGTGGAGTAGCCCACATTGGGTGAACCACGTTAAATTGGTGTCTCTATTATGTATGGTGATTTGTGCATTACTTTGATTACTATTTTTTATATTGCCATTGATATATTGGATAATATTATTTGAGAAAAGAAAAGTAAAAAGTGGTCTTATATTGTTCACCCCCCCCTCTCAGTATAAGCTTGTGTTCTTCAATTGGTATCAGAGCGGGTTCCTTCAAAATATTCTAAACACTTGAAGGAAAATATTACAAGAACACATATGGATTCTTAGAGTGGATATTCAGGGAATACAACACCATTGTTCTATGGGAACAATTATGCACTTTGGAGTGTGATAATGACGATTCACCTAATGGCACTAGGGAATGAAATATGGCAAGAAATTGAGGATGGATACATACCGCTAGCTACTCCACTTATAGATAAATATGGTAAGCTCCTACAACTAAATAATTCAAAGGAAATGAATGGAATTTTAAAATGTTTACATGAAATAGAGTTTATAAAAGTTATGCACTACACATCAGTAAAAGATATTTGGGATAAGTTGAAAGGTATATATGAGAGAGATAAAAAGTTCAAAATGGCAGAATTGCTAAATCATAAGAAAATATTTAAAAATCTAAAGATGAAGGATGAGGAAAACATTATTTCATACCTACTTTGTGTGGATGAGGTTGTTAACTCCATGCAAGGACTTGGGTTCAAAGTTGAAGAAACAGATGTTTATCACAAAATTTTGAGGTCACTTCCTAAGAAGTGTAGTGAAAATATTTCAGCCATAGAAGAGTCAAAAGATATTGAATTTTTGACAAGGGATGAGTTGCATGGAATTATCACAGCTTTTGAGATGAGAATAAAAGATGATCATATTCCCCAAAATGAAGCAACCTTTAAAGTTACAAAGAAGACAGAGAGTAAGAGGTCAAATTCAAGTAATGAGGTATCCAGTGATGAAGAAGCAAACTATGGTAGGAGGAACAAGGATACAAGAAAGTATAAAGGTAAAAAATCAGTTAGGTTCTTTAATTATGGTAAATATGGTCACTATGCAACTGATTGTCCAAAAGGTGGAAATAACAGTGGTGATGAGAAATAGGATCATAATAACAGAGAAACAGGAAAACACAGGTATCAAAAGAAAAGCAGGGATGGACAAAGCAAGCAAGGAAATAAGTTTTTCCAAAGGCATAAGAAGAGTTTTTATGCATAAAAGGTAGGTAAGAGTTCTAGTGATAGTGATGGAAGGTCTTCAGATAATGAATAAGAAGAAATTTTATTTCTAGCAGAAGAAAAATATGAAGTTGAAAAAAAGGCACCAATGATTCTCAAGTATTTTAGGTGTGGTAACTTTGGTCATATTGAAGATAGTTGTACAAGGAATGGATTCAATTTCAGTGATGATGAATATGAATATGCTCTTGGAGTTCTAGAAGAATAAAGTCTTCTTATGGAAATAGAAGAAGAAGTGCTCCTATTGAATATGAATCATAAAGGAATGAAGATGATCCTAAAGATAAAGTAATCGAGGAAGAATAAGTTGATCTTAAGGGCAAGCTTATTTCTCATCTAAAGGAATTAAGGAAGGTAATAAATCAAAACTCAAAACTCAATATTTAATTTCAAGAATGTGATAAAGAGAAAGGAAATCTTATAGAAGATATAACCAACTCAATAGCTAAGACAAGGAGAATTAAAGGGAAGTTAAAGGCAAAGGTTTTAGAATGTGAAAGGTTAGATCATGAGGTAGCTTCACTAAATAAGGAAGTAAGAGAGTCTAAAAAAAAAATACACAGGTTTGGGAGAAGCTCAAAGAACTTGGATAAGATTATCAAGGTACAAAGATCTTTATCAAACAAGACAGGTCTTGGTTTTAACAGGTACAAAGATAACAAGGAGATGAGTCAATATCAAAGCTCCAAGGAAGAAGAAGCTTTAAAAGAAGAGAGTGTAAGAGAGAGTGAGACTTCTAAGGTTGAGTTAGACAATAGAAAGTTTAACAAGGAAAGGAACAATGCATAAAAGAGGAATATATGGAACAGGAAACAACACAGGTTAGAAGAGACTAAGAGACCAATGGGGTGATTAAGTGTTTTAAGTGTAATAATGTTGGACATATAGCCAAGTGGTGTAGAGTAGAATTTCCAGAGATAAGCAGGAACAAGAACATTCAAAGGAATTAGAAGGATCAGTTAAGGCAGAAGGTGGATAAAGGTAGATATCAGTGTATGTTGGGAGTAGATATACTCCCACACCAAAATTAACCACCTCAAGAGAGGAGGTGGGGGAGGGGCTAAGCTAAGAGTCTCATTACTATACCTAAGCCCCAAAGGTGTCCCTTTGCCATTGATTTCAAAGGGGGAGATATTTGAGTTAGGGGATGAGCATTCAGTCAGGGGGAGAAGTTTCTCAAGGGGAGCAGAACTAAAAAAAATAAAGGAAATGGTAAAAATAAAATGGGTTGCCATCAATGATCAAGTGGGAGATTGTTGGAAATATGAGAAAGTTTTTTTTTCATTGATATCAAGAGGATGATGACCAAGTTTCATTTTCATCCATGCATTCATGTCAAGAGGTTGATGTCCAAGTTTTATTGTCATTAATGTCTTCCAGTGGTTTTTCCAAAAAGGCAAAGAAGCTGATTTAAATGGAAATAATAATATTATAATATCTAATATTATAATATTTTGGGTTACAGGTTGGTTTGAAGAAAAACGAAGGCCAAGGAGTTATCAAACTTTAATTTCTCCAAAAGACCCATTTGGCATATTTTAAAGACTATGGTTTAATTTATTTAAATTTAAATATTTTAACCATAGGTTAAAATTTAAATTTAAATAATAAATTAAGGTGCCAAAGTTTAAATTAAATTCGAATTAAATTCAAATTTCTAAAGTTTTCCGATGTGTTAAAAAATTTGGCATATGGTATAAAAGGGGGCAAGTTTGGTTCATAAAAAATATCCATGCGAATTCTAATGCCCAAAGTTTGAAATCGTGTACTGTGTTTGTTAAAGGAAAGAGAAGATTCGTGTGTTAAATATTTAAGAGGGTAGACATGGAAATAAAGAGAAGAGGAGCACCAACCAAGGGTTAAGGTTCTTG